>CM066972.1:10394704-11594704 GCA_033971965.1 Cucurbita ficifolia
ATATGAAGGTTGGTATTTTGAGTTGTGCCCAAATAGCCTAAAGTTCCGTTTGCATATTAAGGCGATAGACTTTCTGGGACGTTGTCTCAATTATGAAATTATTATTGTCCAAGAGAAACGAATTTTCAAGCTGGAATCTATCATCGTCATATTGTCTCCTGGACACTGCGTTGGGCCTATGGATCCACCCAAGGTCGAGAAGTGGATTAAAATCAGTAATCTTCAGGTTTCATTCGTGCAAGAGGTATCAAAGTTTGCGTTGGATGACTTCAACGTTAAATCTGGAGATAGCCTCAAGTACGACGGCATTTACGATGGTTGGTATATGGAGATGGGTCAGGACAAACATAAAGTTTCGTATTCATTTTAAAGGCAAAAGACTGTCTGAGTCGTGTGCACCACTATGAAGCTTATGTGTATGTAAAACAGTTTTTCTGTAAAAGAATCAAGATCGTCGAATCTTTTAAGCTTATCGAAAGGAAGTGTTAGAAACTCCCCTTCGTATTTTGTAACATGCGATGGTTACAAAAAATCGTGTTTGGCTATCTACGAAGAAATAGTCATGCAAGAATGAAATAAATCTTTTGCAAGCATACATCCCTCTGAGTCCAACATCAAACATCTATCAATTTGTTATATTTGTTTATGATACTTCCTTCGTAACGTCTTCGTTATTAGATCATTCGATAATTAGAATTTAATATTAGAAAGAGAGTTATTCATCTTAGAAGGAAATAGATATGGGAATTACATTTATTATGGGTAATTTATAGGATTTGAATATGATCCATTTCATAACATTGGAGAATGTAAGAAAAAGGCAAAGAAGATGCGTGTGTTGCAAGATCAATTGAAAATAATATGATATTGGATGAGATTGGACGAGAGATGTGTAACCCTTGATCTCGATAGGTACAATTTTTTTTTTTCTATAAAATTTTGAACTTGTCGAATTTTATTGAAAACCTAAGTGAACAAATATCCAGAGGAGGTAGAAGAAAAAAAATACTTAACATCCCTTCGAAAAAGCTTGGACACTTACCTCAGTCAATTGTTTTAGTTATAGATGATACTTGAGCCTAGAGAACTTCTTTCTTTTACGGTAATAAAGAACCGTCTATAGAGTTGGATGAAATTTATATACTCTAATATTTATTATTATTTTTTTTTTTTAAAATGAAGAGATTTAGTAGGAGAGTGAGTAGTATTATTATTATTATTATTTATTAAATTTATTTTTGAGTTAAATAGTAACAAAGATTTAAAAAAAAAAAAAAAATTAAAAGAGGAGGTTGGATTTCTGAGAGTAAATGTATAGGAAAATCGTTTTCAACCTTAAGATTCGGGAGGTTCGATAAGGTTTTTGGCCAAGCATCCTTGCGATGTTCTCTATTTATTGATCTAGGGGTTTGAAGCATTGAAATGAATAAAAAATCAATGAAGAATCAAAGGTATGATAAGTTAACATTGTAATTTTTTTCTCATATTTGATCATTTAGGTGTTTGAATACTTTTAAAAATTATTCATTCTGCTTTATGAGATTATTTTAAATAAATATTGTTTAGGAAGCGAGAGAGAAGATGTTTGGATGATCCACTCTAAATTAAGTTCGAAGAACGATAAGAATTCAAGAAATACCAACTTTGAACGCGCTTATACTTTAAAATATTTGACGGAATAGGATGAAATTAATTAATTTTTTTTGTTGGTGGATTGAAACTCTTCAACTTTGATGATGGAATTGGGTTGAATCAATTTCTAAGGAATAAGATATGAAAATTGGAAGAAATTAGGAAAGATAAAAAAAAATTCGAAAAAACAAATGAAAATTTGAAATTCTAAAAAACTATTTGAAATTCATATGTAGACATATTCATAGGAGACAAAACTTGCTATGCCTTAATAAAAAAGATTTAGATCTCCTAGCAAGCGGAATAGTAAGCTGGGCAAGATATGTATTGTTGAAGTCGATAGTCATCCTAACTTTTTCAGGTAATACTTATAGGGAGGGTCACGAAAAGCTGAATGTTTGCATACCTTACCTTAGGTTGTTAGGGTTAGGACTTTAGGAGAGCAAATATTGATGACAATGGTTTGTATGCTATCAAAAAATTGGAGAATGCCCAAAGGATGAGATTTCTATTGTCCATGTGATTTTGATGCTTTCTGTTGTGCTAGAAAGGAAGACGACATATTGTGATTTGTGCTCTGAGTGATTGATAAAACTCTCTCCCTAACAAAGCATGCTACAAAATGTAGGATAGTTCTATGTGATTGCTTGAGTGTTCTCCTTGTAGAGCATAGTTACCTGCATTGAGTTAAGATTACAACTCTAGAGCTAGGGCAATTAAATGATGACCTAGGTATAGGCGCCTCCAGTAGACCAAGCACACGGGGATTGTGAGCATCGATCAGGGGTCTAGTCCCTAGTGCTCCCATACTAAGAAAACTCAACCTGTTAGCATGGAGAGTTATGGAGTAGAGAGTCTGCGTCTTAAGTCGCTTAAACACCCTAAGAACCGAATAGACCTCTATGTCAGTTAAGAATTTACTGAGGTAGCAATCTAGGCCACTATCATTGTGAACAGTGTCATCAGAGTCTTTGTCACCCAATGCACTCGATTACCCCGACAACATTATCAACGACCTAGGACGAATCAAATAGCGCCCCTACCAAATGATAGGTCCATGGGAGAAGTACCGTCGAGCTAGGCGTAAGCAAGTTAGGGTAGTCTGTCGAGGCGACTAGGTGGCATCACCTTGTGGAAATTGCGAGAGGTCTATTAAACAAGACCTATGAGTTGTAAACCGATCATCAGAGAGGGAAAAGGACAACACAAGTGAACGTGGTACTTAGGCAACGCACGGTGGTTGCACTCCCCAAATTTAGAATTGACTTTATAACCTAGTTGCAGAGTCACCAACTAACCTTCCAATAATGATGTTCAGACTAGTAGATGTCATATTGTCCCAATTTTTTTTTTTTTTTTCTTGGAGTAGCACCTTAGCGTAGGATGCTGGTCATGAACATCCTAGTAAAAGTAAGTTACCTAGTATAAGCACATAAAGGTTTAGTAACCTACCTTGACTCCAAAGGTTAGAGTTGGACTAGAGAAAACCACTTGGAATTTTTGAGGTCTCCCTCAAGCCTTAGATAGCCTTAAAGATTAGGCCTAAATTTTCTAGAGATTAGAAAAATACTCGTGGATACACGGTAGGTTAAGGATGTGATGAGACCCTACAAGTAAGTTGCGTACTCACTATTTGTATACTTTACTATTTTATCAGTTGTTCGTAGGTAGTCGGATCAAGATGGAAGCATTCGAGTGAAACACATTCAAGGACGGGTCGTCCCACGGTGTCAGTCTGTCTATATATTTTGGATGGTTATATTTGGTTTGACATTCTTTCCCGAACCTATTCTCCCTTTGTAATAATCATGAACAACATTGTCTTGTAATTAGAGTTCGAATTGTTTCTTTTTTATGGTGTTGTTTATTTTAATTTGATTTAAGTTTTATCGTAATTTTATATTTTGTTTTATTTTACTTATATTTTATTTACTTTTTTTCTTGTACTTTTAGTCACGGACAGACACTTGAAGTCTCAAAGATTGAGTTGTGACACTACGCGTATAGAAATCTTAAATCACTCCCACTTCAAAATAAAACAAAATTTTTCTATTGAATCTCATATATACATTTTCTCCCATAATAATTTAAATTTCATTTTTTTTTTATTCTTAGATTGGTATTCATCCATTTATTTGTTTTTATTTTTCGGTTACAGATCCCTTTAATTATTATTTTTGAGATATTATTTTTAAGATTATATTACATGTTGGGGAAGTTATACCAAACATCTAAAATAAAGATAGTATTACATTTTAAAATTAAAAGCAAACGGTGAAATAAACAATAAATGGTGTAAGCATACTCAGGTTATACGATTATTATATCAAGATAGGCCTAAGAAATGTAAGTAAGTTGAGAATGTTTAAGTTGTACACGAGCTATTTACTGTGCATATTTATATTCTCACTCGCTGTATTAAGATATAATATTTGGAGAATATATTATAATAATTAGTTATGGAATATATTTTAGATATTCGAAATCAGTTAATTTTTTATTTTTTATTTTTAAGAGTTGTTCGTAGTATATTTTATTTTACTATTTCATTACGAGTATCTTATCTTCAAGATTTAGTTAGTGGTATATTTTTCCTTATTTTAGGTATTAGTTGGTAGCTTGTATCTATTTAAACGTTGTGAACCTTAATGAAAATCTCACTTTCGATCTCACTTCTATTTCTCATTCTTAACATGGTATCAGTGCACTGATCTTGGTGTTCTTAAATATCAAAATTTCCTTTACGGCGGAATCAGTCAAATCCAGCTTCAAATATTCGGATGTTGATTTAACACATCCTTATTATATTCATCCCTCTAATCAGTCAAGATATTCACTTGTTCCAATCAAATTAAATGAACAAATTACCAATCTTGGAGTAAATCAGTTATGCATGCTCTTATTGCAAAAAGAAAATTGACTTCATTGATGGAACAATTGAAGAACCATCTCAAGATGCAAATTCAACCGAATTTGAACTCTCGAATCATTGAAACAGTATGATATTATCTTGGTTAACTCATTCAGTTGAAGCAAATATCGCTGAAGGTATTATTCACGCCAAGACAGCTCATCAAGTGTGGGTAGATTTTCACGATCAATTCTCGCAAAAGAATGCTCCAGCAATTTTTCAAATACAAAAGTCGATAGCAATGATGTCACAGGGAACCATGCACTATCAGCATATTTCACCGAGCTCAAAGCACTCTGGGATGAATTGGAAGCATACCGCGTACCATTTACCTATAATCAACGCCAAATACATGTTGATCAACGCGAGGAAGACAAGTTGATGCAACTACTCATGGGGCTTAATGAGTCTTATAAAACGGTGAGATCTAACATATTGATGATGACTCCATTACCTAATGTGAGGTAAGCCTATTCATTACTTGTACAAGAAGAGATGCAGCGTCAGGTAACTTCTGAACCTATTGAGAATTTCTCGATTGCATCAGCACTGCAGAAGAAAATAACATATTCAAAATTCACCAATGACAAATCATGTGAACACGGCAATATTGATGAGTGTCAAATCCTTAAGTTTCACGGTAAATTTTGTGATAAAAGAGGACATACAGCTCATCTTTGCAACTATTTTTTACTTCTTGTGGCGCGTTGAATTTCAGCACACTTGTGTCTATACTCCACAACAAAATGGGGTCGTAGAACGTAAGCATCGTCACATCCTAAATGTAGCTAGGTTTCTTCTCTTTCAGTCACAGGTTCCACTTAATTTTTGGGGAGAGAGCATTGTAACGCCACAAGAAGTACTCTACAAACGACCACCTACATTTCATCATCTTAAAGTTTTGGGTTGTAAATGTTATGCAACTGTAGTACATCCTAAGAAAGAATTTGAACCTCGGGAAATTCTTTGCGGTCACAAAGGTTACAAGTTGTATGACATGCAATCTAAAAGAATTCTTTATCAGCCGTGACGTTAAATTTTGTGAAGATGATTTTTCTTTTTTCATCAGCTTCACGAACTTTGACATTAGCTCCTTCGACTCCCATTTTACCACTTCATGATTCATCCTACTCAAACATCTATTATAGTCCTCCTCTACCTTCTATTCCTTCACCTACTACTTCCTCGTCTCCTCCACCTTCTATTCATTCTCCAGATTCACCCACTAATTCTAATCCTATCCCACCTGATACATCGGTTCCACTCCGACGTTCTACTCGTGCCAAACAACATTCAGCTTGGCTTAATGATTATGAGATGTCTTTTGGAGCCAATCATTTAAGCTCTAGCTCAAGTCTCAACACTGGCACCAGGTATCCCCTTCATCATTACTTTTCACTCTCGTTTTTCTCCTACTCAACGTGCTGTTCTAGCTCTTATTACAGCCCAGACAGAACATAAAACCTATGATGAGGCAGTTGGCAACCCATTATGGCAGCAAACTATGAATGATGAAATTGCAGCTTTGGAACTTAATCATACTTAGTCTTTTGTTCCTCTACCACCTGACCATAAAGCTATTGGCTGTCGTTGGGTGTAAAAGATTAAACACAACTCTGATGGTTCTGTTGAACGTTAAAAAGCTCGACTGGTAGCAAAGGGATACACTCAAGTTGAAGAAGGTGTTGATTACAAAGAGACATTTTCTCCCACAGCGAAACTTACTACAGTTCGTTGCTTACTCACTATCTCTGCTGCTCGAAAATGGCTCACTCATCAGTTGGTTGTTCAAAATGCCTTTCTCCATGGTAATCTAGACGAGGAAGTCTATATGTCTTTACCACCAGGTATTCAACGACAGGGGGAGAATACAGTATGTCGGCTTCATAAATCTCTTTATAGATTAAAAAAGGCTTATCGCAATTGGTTCTCCATATTCTCTACTACTATACAAAATTCAGGCTTAACGCAATTGGTTCTTTCACTTATCTATGTTGATGATATTTTGTTGACAGGCAATGATCTCAAAGAAATTCAACATCTGAAGATTAGTTTACTCGAGAAATTCCTTATCAAAGATTTAGGGAATTTGAAATATTTCCTAGGCATTGAATTTTCTCGGTCTAGAAAAGGAATTTTATGTCTCAAAGGAAGTATGCTCTAGACATTCTTCAAGACACAGGTCTTACAGGAGCACGTCCAGGAAAATTTTCTATGGAGCAAAATCTGAAACTTTCTTTAACAGCAGGAGAGAAGTTGAATGATCAAAGTAAATACAGACGGTTGATTTGAAGATTAATATATTGAACCGTTACTAGACCTGACATAGTGTATTCCGTTCGTATGCTTAGTCAATTTATGCATTAACCAAGAAAACCACATTGGGAGGCAGCTCTTCGAGTTCTGAGATACATCAAAGGTACTCCTGGTCAAGGACTTCTACTACCATCTGAAAACAACTTAAGATTACAAGCATATTGCGATTCAAACTGGGTGGTTGTCAAACTTCCAGACGGTCTATTTCTGGGTTCTGCATTTTCCTCGAAAATTCAATTATTTCTTGGAAGTCTAAAAAACAAACCAATGTATGCACATCATCAGCCGAAGCCGAGTATCGAGCTATGACAAATACTTGTTTAGAGTTTACTTGGTTAAGATACATTCTTCAAGACTTGAAGTTTCCACTCTCCGAACCAACATTATTGTATTGTGATAATCAAGCAGCATTACATATAGCAGCCAATCCAGTTTTTCACGAACGTACGAAACACATTGAAATAGATTGTCATATAGTTCGAGAAAAGTTACAAGCTGGAATCATCAAACCGTGTTATGTTTCAACTAAAATGCAATTGATAGATATTTTCACTAAAGCTATGGGAAGACATCAATTTGATTTTTTGGAAGACAAGTTAGGTGTGATTGACATACACTTCCGAACTTGAGGGAGAGTATTAAGATATAATATTTGGATAATATATTATAATAATTAGTTATAGAATATATTTTAGATATCCGTAATAGTTAATATATATATATATATATATATATATATATATATATATATATATATTTTAAAAGTATGTTAGTAGTACATTTTATCTTATGAACATTAATGAAAATCGCACTTTTGATCCCACTTCTAATTCTCATTCTTAACACGCTCTACTCTTCCTTTCTTCTA
The DNA here is from genome assembly GCA_033971965.1 of Cucurbita ficifolia. Lineage (NCBI taxonomy): Eukaryota > Viridiplantae > Streptophyta > Magnoliopsida > Cucurbitales > Cucurbitaceae > Cucurbita > Cucurbita ficifolia. The sequence goes on from CM066972.1 coordinate 10,402,432, forward strand.
TATGGAACTTGAGTACCGATTGACAATGATGGCGTGAAGGAGGTAGTACACTATGGAGTCTATTTAGTTATGCTAGTTTCAGTCTTTGCTATGAGGTTGAGAGGTTGTGTTAAGTTTTTTTTTCACTTATTTTACGTAATGACCATTCATCTACTTAGAGATATCGGCCTGATGTAATAAAGATTTGCGTATATAGATTTAAAAAGCATTCCAATTTAGAGTAAACACACAAATTTTTATAAAAAAAATATACCTGTTTTTTCGGTAAACGAATAAAGAGAAATTACATTTTTTTTTAAAAAGAAATTATATATCGGAATCATTTTTAAGAGAAGTGGGTCGTAGCTTTTGATGGGTCAAAGAAAAGAAAGAAGAACCAATCCTTCCTTGTTTTTAGCTATATGAATTTAAGGGCAAAGAACCATATTGAAATCAAACTAAAATTTAAGTATATCAATTAAAACAACATAAATGCGAGACCTAAAATTCTTGAAATTTTATATTTAAATTTTAAGTATATCAAAGAAATTATGAATTTAATTTTAAAAGAAGGTGAAGTGATCTAAACACGGAAGCAAGAATCCAATCTTAAGTCAAAAGAACCATATTCCAATAAAAAGAATATTAATGTTATCTTTTTAAAAGCATCAAACTTATCCTTTTAAACTTTGATTCCATATTAAATGAGTTCTATAAATACCCACAGCTACTTAGGAAACAAAACCACAGCAAACAAACACAAAGTTTCCTTATACTATATATCACACTACGTCATGAGTGTTGCAGTCAAGGTTTGCGGTCAAGTACCGGCTGAGGAGAAGTGGATTAAAATCCCCGATGTTAGTGGCCACTGCGTGCAAGAGGTCGCAAAGCTTGCGGTGGAACAGTTCAACATTCAACATGGACACAGTCTTAAATTCGATAGCATTCATGAAGGTTGGTATTGTGAACTGGGTCAAAACAACCTAAAGTACCGTCTCCATGTTAGGGCCATAGACTATCTTGAACGCTCTCTCTTGTACGAGGCATTTGTGTTAGAAGAGAAACCTAAACTTGAAAGAATCAGAAAGTTGATATCTTTCGTCTATATATTGAATCCTGGACACTATGTTGGGCCGATAGATCCACCCAAAGTATTGAAGTGGATTAAAATTCCTAATCTTCGAGTGTCATTTGTGCAAGAAATATCAAAGTTTGCAATAGATGAGTACAATAAACATGGAGAAGGCTTAAAATACGTTGAAATCTACGAAGGTATGTATGCAGAGATGGGTCAAGACAACATAAAGTTTCGTCTCCATGTTAAGGCGAAAGACTGCTTGGGACGTTTGCGCAACTACGAGGCTGTTGTTCTTGTTAAGCATTCTTTGTCTAAGAAAATCAAGATTCTCGAATCTTTTCAGGTTTTGGAAGTAAAGGTTGTGCCTGGGTGGAATCAAATACCTGATGTTAAGGATTCAGGCTTGCAAGTGGTTATAAAGTTTATTTGGGAACATATCAAAATTAAATTTGGAGATAGTTTGAAATTTGATAGCATTTATGAAGGTTGGTATTTTGAGTTGTGCCCAAACAGCCTAAAGTATCGTTTCCATGTTAAGGTGATAGACTTTTTGGGGCGTTCTCTCAAATTTGAGGTTATTATTATCGAAGAGAGACGTGCCCTTCTAAGAATCTGGAAGCTGGACTCTATCATTGTCATAGTATCTCCTCAACCTCAAGAGAAGAAGTGGATAAAAATTCCTATTGTTCAATCACCATTACTGCAAGAGTTAGCAAAGTTTGCTGTGGATGAACATAATAAAAACGGAGAAGGCCTAAAATACATTGAAATCTACGAAGGCTGGTTTATGGACATGGGTCAAGATAACATAAAGTTTCGTCTTCATCTTAAGGCGAAAGACTGGTTGGGACGTATACGCAACTATGAGGCTGTTGTGCTTGTTGAGCAGTTTTTCTCCAAGAGAATCAAGATTCTCGAATATTTCAAATTTATCGGTCCACAATTGCCTGGAGGCAAGTGGATTCAAATACCTAATCTTAAGGAGCTTGGCTTGCAAGTGGTTATAAAGTTTGTTTCCGAACAGATCAAAATTAAATTTGGAGATAGTTTGAAATTTGATAGCATTTATGAAGGTTGGTATTATGAGTTGTGCCCAAACAGCCTAAAGTACCGTTTCCATGTTAAGGTGATAGACTTTTTGGGGCGTTCTCTCAAATTTGAGGTTATTGTTATTGAAGAGAGACGTGACCATCTAAGAATCTGGAAGCTGGACTCTATCATTGTCGTAGTAGCTCCTGAACCTCCAAAGAAGGAGTGGATAAAAATTCCTAATCTTCGGGCACCATTAGTGCAAGAGTTAGCAAAGTTTGCTGTGGATGAACATAATAAATGCGGAGAAGGCCTAAAATACATTGAAATCTACGAAGGCTGGTTTATGGACATGGGTCAAGATAACATAAAATTTCGTCTTCTTCTTCTTAAGGCGAAAGACTGGTTGGGACGTATACGCGACTATGAGGCTGTTGTGCTTGTTGAGCACTTTTTCTCCAAGAGAATCAAGATTCTCGAATCTTTCAAGTTTTGCGGTCGACCGGTTGAAGGCGAGTGGATTCAAATACCTAATGTTAAGGAACCCGGCTTTCAAGTGGTTATAAAGTTTATAGTGGAGCAGCTCAAAATTATATCCGGAGATTGTTTGAAATTCGATAGCATTTATGAAGGTTGGTATTTTGAGTTGTGCCCAAATAGCCTAAAGTTCCGTTTGCATATTAAGGCGATAGACTTTCTGGGACGTTGTCTCAATTATGAAATTATTATTGTCCAAGAGAAACGACGAATTTTCAAGCTGGAATCTATCATCGTCATATTGTCTCCTGGACACTGCGTTGGGCCTATGGATCCACCCAAGGTCGAGAAGTGGATTAAAATCAGTAATCTTCAGGTTTCATTCGTGCAAGAGGTATCAAAGTTTGCGTTGGATGACTTCAACGTTAAATCTGGAGATAGCCTCAAGTACGACGGCATTTACGATGGTTGGTATATGGAGATGGGTCAGGACAACATAAAGTTTCGTATTCATTTAAAGGCAAAAGACTGTCTGAGTCGTGTGCACCACTATGAAGCTTATGTGTATGTAAAACAGTTTTTCTGTAAAAGAATCAAGATCGTCGAATCTTTTAAGCTTATCGAAAGGAAGTGTTAGAAACTCCCCTTCGTATTTTGTAACATGCGATGGTTACAAAAAATCGTGTTTGGCTATCTACGAAGAAATAGTCATGCAAGAATGAAATAAATCTTTTGCAAGCATACATCCCTCTGAGTCCAACATCAAACATCTATCAATTTGTTATATTTGTTTATGATACTTCCTTCGTAACGTCTTCGTTATTAGATCATTCGATAATTAGAATTTAATATTAGAAAGAGAGTTATTCATCTTAGAAGGAAATAGATATGGGAATTACATTTATTATGGGTAATTTATAGGATTTGAATATGATCCATTTCATAACATTGGAGAATGTAAGAAAAAGGCAAAGAAGATGCGTGTGTTGCAAGATCAATTGAAAATAATATGATATTGGATGAGATTGGACGAGAGATGTGTAACCCTTGATCTCGATAGGTACAATTTTTTTTTTCTATAAAATTTTGAACTTGTCGAATTTTATTGAAAACCTAAGTAAACAAATATCCAGAGGAGGTAGAAGAAAAAAAATACTTAACATCCCTTCGAAAAAGCTTGGACACTTACCTCAGTCAATTGTTTTAGTTATAGATGATACTTGAGCCTAGAGAACTTCTTTCTTTTACGGTAATAAAGAACCGTCTATAGAGTTGGATGAAATTTATATACTCTAATATTTATTATTATTTTTTTTTTTAAATGAAGAGATTTAGTAGGAGAGTGAGTATTATTATTATTATTATTTATTAAATTATTTTTGAGTTAAATAGTAACAAAGATTTAAAAAAAAAAAAAAATTAAAAGAGGAGGTTGGATTTCTGAGAGTAAATGTATAGGAAAATCGTTTTCAACCTTAAGATTCGGGAGGTTCAATAAGGTTTTTGGCCAAGCATCCTTGCGATGTTCTCTATTTATTGATCTAGGGGTTTGAAGCATTGAAATGAATAAAAAATCAATGAAGAATCAAAGGTATGATAAGTTAACATTGTAATTTTTTTCTCATATTTGATCATTTAGGTGTTTGAATACTTTTAAAAATTATTCATTCTGCTTTATGAGATTATTTTAAATAAATATTGTTTAGGAAGCGAGAGAGAAGATGTTTGGATGATCCACTCTAAATTAAGTTCGAAGAACGATAAGAATTCAAGAAATACCAACTTTGAACGCGCTTATACTTTAAAATATTTGGCGGAATAGGATGAAATTAATTAATTTTTTTTGTTGGTGGATTGAAACTCTTCAACTTTGATGATGGAATTGGGTTGAATCAATTTCTAAGGAATAAGATATGAAAATTGGAAGAAATTAGGAAAGATAAAAAAAAATTCGAAAAAACAAATGAAAATTTGAAATTCTAAAAAACTATTTGAAATTCATATGTAGACATATTCATAGGAGACAAAACTCGCTATGCCTTAATAAAAAAGATTTAGATCTCCTAGCAAGCGGAATAGTAAGCTGGGCAAGATATGTATTGTTGAAGTCGATAGTTATCCTAACTTTTTCAGGTAATACTTATAGGAGGGTCACGAAAAGCTGAATGTTTGCATACCTTACCTTAGGTTGTTAGGGTTAGGACTTTAGGAGAGCAAATATTGATGACAATGGTTTGTATGCTATCAAAAAATTGGAGAATGCCCAAAGGATGAGATTTCTATTGTCCATGTGATTTTGATGCTTTCTGTTGTGCTAGAAAGGAAGACGATATATTGTGATTTGTGCTCTGAGTGATTGATAAGACTCTCTCCCTAACAAAGCATGCTACAAAATGTAGGATAGTTCTATGTGATTGCTTGAGTGTTCTCCTTGTAGAGCATAGTTACCTGCATTGAGTTAAGATTACAACTCTAGAGCTAGGGCAATTAAATGATGACCTAGGTATAGGCGCCTCCAGTAGACCAAGCACCAGGGGATTGTGAGCATCGATCAGGGGTCTAGTCCCTAGTGCTCCCATACGAAGAAAACTCAACCTGTTAGCATGGAGAGTTATGGAGTAGAGAGTCTGCGTCTTAAGTCGCCTAAACACCCTAAGAACCGAATAGACCTCTATGTCAGTTAAGAATTTACTGAGGTAGCAATCTAGGCCACTATCATTGTGAACAGTGTCATCAGAGTCTTTGTCACCCAATGCACTCGATTACCCCGACAACATTATCAACGACCTAGGACGAATCAAATAGCGCCCCTACCAAATGATAGGTCCATGGGAGAAGTACCGTCGAGCTAGGCGTAAGCAAGTTAGGGTAGTCTGTCGAGGCGACTAGGTGGCATCACCTTGTGGAAATTGCGAGAGGTCTATTAAACAAGACCTATGAGTTGTAAACCGATCATCAGAGAGGGAAAAGGACAACACAAGTGAACGTGGTACTTAGGCAACGCACGGTGGTTGCACTCCCCAAATTTAGAATTGACTTTATAACCTAGTTGCAGAGTCACCAACGAACCTTCCAATAATGATGTTCAGACTAGCAGATGTCATATTGTCCCACCAATTTTTTTTTTCTTGGAGTAGCACCTTAGCGTAGGATGCTGGTCATGAACATCCTAGTAGATAGCCACTTGATATTTTGAGGTCATGAAAATATCAAGTGGTTTTCATGACCAGCATACGCAGGTTATACGATTATTCTATCAAGATAGGCCTAAGAAATGTAAGTTGGGAATGTTTAAGTTGTACTCGAGCTATTTACTGCATATATTTATATTCTCACTCGCTTTATTAAGATATAATATTTGGAGAATATATTATAATAATTCGTTAGAGAATATAGGTTATATATTCGTAATCAATTAATATTTTATTTTTTATTTTCAGGAGTTGGTTAGCAGTATATTTTATCTTACTATTTGATTGGAAGTATCTTATCCTCAAGATTTGGTTAGTGATATATTTTTCCTTATTTTAGGTATTAGTTGGTAGCTTGTATCTATTTAAAAGTTATGAATATTAATGAAGAAATCACCTTTGATCCCACTTCTATTTCTCATTCTTAACATGGTATCAGAGCGGTGTTCTTAAATATCAAAATTTCCTTTATGGCAGAATCAAATCCAGCTTCAAAATTTCGGAGGTTGATTTAATACATCCTTATTATATTCATCACTATAATCAGCCAAGATATTCACTTGTTCCAATCAAATTAAATGGAACAAGTTATCAATCCTAGAGTAAATCAGTTATGCATGCTTTGATTGCAAAAAGAAAATTGACTTTCTTCATTGATGGAACAATCGAAGAACCATCACAAGATGCAAATTCAACCGAATTTGAACTCTGGAATCAGTGAAACAGTATGATATTATCTTGGTTAACTCATTCGGTTGAAGAAAATATCGTTGAAGGTATTATTCACGCCAAGACAGCTCATTCGTATGGACCATAAAGAAAAATTCTTGACAAATACGCTCCTCATTCGTATGGACCATAAACATTTCTTTACATGCATAAATGTTTCATAAAGTCTTTCATAAATTCTTAACAAGTACGCCCTCATTCATATAAATCATAAAAACCTTGATTTCTTTACATACATAAGTCCTTCATAAGCATCTAGTTGTTAAGAACAAAAATTATGAAAATGGTGGAAAAATTTCATAGATACTACCCAAAGGGAGGTGTGAAGTGAGCAGCATAGCGTACCATTTTATAAGATCCTTGTACATCCTTGAATGTTGTCCTATTTCATTGTAACTAGATGTTCCAAATGATATAAAAGAATGCTCCGGGTTAGATAAGTTTACTTCTATTTTGAAAGGGTTTTACAAAGCAATATTGGTTCAAGTTCTAACAACTTTGCTTTGAGCTAAATTGACACCAAAAGTTTTGAAAAATCTCCCCAAAACCTTTGTAGTAAAGAGATATCTCCATGAAATGTGATCCTTGTCTTCTAGCCAACGTCGTTGGCAAGAAACGTATCGTGAGTTTCTGAAACTAAGGATGAAGATCGCTGGATAAAACCCATTATATTAATCCTCCTCAACGAACCAGCTTGCAATAATCCTATGCCAAGTTAGTCTCTAGTGAAGGAAATATCTTAATTAGTGCCAACATTCATCTGCTCATTTTGTTAACATTTTATTTATTTGAAGTGCATGACAACTCATGCCTTCCATATATGTTGTATTTCCAATTCCATAATATATAAGTTTATTAATGTTCGATTTTGCGGTAGAATATTAGTGAGAATACTACTATCTCTCTACATATTTCCTGATGACATTGGTTGCTATCAATTGTCGGAAAGATTACTGCTCTCCTTATAACTTTTCCTCTTGATTCATATCCTAAAGTTGTCCTAATATCCTTAAGATCTTCCATACTTATCCTTAATATGGTATGAGTCTCATATAAATAAATTTTTGTAGTATTTTGAGTCTTTCAAGGTCTTAGAAACATCTTAGAATTCTTATAAAGGTATTTTAGTCATTTACCACCCAAAATCTTGGTTTAATTCCGCAACATATTCCAATGGCCTTGTACTTTGTATAATCCCTTCATACCATGACATAAGACTCCTCATCAACTTTCATACTATTTAGAGATCACTTTGGTCATAAGCCAGTGGTACATAATTATAGGGTCATTTTAGTCATTTTACACATACCCTTGGTTTAGCCCATTACCGAATTCTAATGTCACCAAATTTCATACATAATATTATCATGTCATATTGAGCCTTCTCCTAAAATTTCATGAGCAACATAATTTATTTAGTAAGTTTGTGGCTCAAGCGCTTCATTGAAATTAATGTTCATGTGAACACTAAGATTGGCAACTTACCCAATCTTAATCCCAAGATCCTCACTTTTCATCTTCATGATGATTCCATCAACAATCAATAATTTTACTAGTTTCCTGTATTACATGGTTCTCTAAATCAAATTCTCTAAACTTTTCTAAAAGTTCAATAATTGACTTTTTTGTCCATACATCCTCAAAATCTTATTTTACAATACCGGATTTCCGCCTACACAAGAAAATTGTTGATAAAATTCCAAAATGACATTTTCTTTTGATCCATTTTTTTTTCTTTTTTATCATCCAGGAGAGACAAGAAAATTTTAGCAAACATCTTTGAGAATTTCTCTTAGATTCGAACTCATAGCTGATGATAGAACTAGAATAGAAATTTTCTGTTTCCTACTCACACGAGCCCATATCTTTTCTTTTCGATCAATCTCTAATTGTAATCTTCCTCTCCAATCAAATGTTATGGTGTCGGTATAGTCCGAAATTCTGTTATGGTCCAATTCTGACCGGTAATAGATACCGGGACTTTGCAATATTTGACTGATCACAATTCTATATAGTCCATTTACTATAGAAGTTCCCACGGAATTCATTAGAGGAATGTTTCCAATAAAAATTGTTCGTTCTCTATAGTTTTAATAACTAAAAAAAATTGTTTTCCTTTTCTCATTATTGTTTGTATTTGTATTGTTTGTAACTGTCCACTTGATTTGGTTCATCATTAATGTCTCATTTTTCTAGACCAATTATATATGCAAATTTGCCTATTTTCTCATACAAAATCAAGAAATTTGTAATACTTGTTCTCTTTGGGCTACCTACCCCAGTTCTAATAAATTTTTGGAATCAAAATCATGACATGAAATTGGTTAAAAACTCCACCCTTACCCAATGCCAATCGAAGGCACTAGTAAATTGAATGGATCTACGAACGACTTACTGTATTTGAGTTGTGGCCAAGCTAGAGTTTGAGAATTTGGTGTCAAATAGGATTTTCTCTTGGTATACCTTATCTAGTACAACACAAAACTAAGGTTCCTATAACCATATTGGAAAGGCACCACAACCTTTTTTTTTTCAACCCCTTTGTAATATTAAGAAGGGGCTTAACAAAATTCTCTTCTAAAGATTGATATTATATAAGTAGGGTGGATATCCTCAGATGCCATAAAACTTGGGATACTTAATAATCAAACTTAAGATGACAGTCTTGAAACTTTAACTATGGTAATACCTTTTAACCAAGTTGACATTGCTAGAAAAAATTCATCGATAATTTTCTACAACAATTTGTTTATGTTGAGCTTTCTGCAATGCATTTGTCTACCATAATGAAAATTACCACAAAATTTTTAGTTGATTTATAGACAATGTCCCATCTCTGCAATCTTCGTGTATCCTCAACCCAAGTCCATCTTACATCATGGTTTCTTAAATTTAAGGTATCTTGACAATCTCATACGGTAGTTTCTCTCCATACACCTCTAAAATTTTGACCATGATTATAATGCCACATCTAAACTGTGGCCAGATACTTTTAAAGCACCTCATAACTTCCATACTTGCAGTTGTATATATATATATATTTTTTTTTTTTTAATTTTCAATTTGTATTACGGCAGGAAGGTTTTCTACATCTCACTACTTCCAAAGCTCTGCTTCCACTAAAGGCACTTATGTCATTCACCAATCAATTTAACTTTTATGGTCTTAACTAAATTTTTTTTTCCAAGTGGCAAGGTCAATTCACCTTTTTTTTTTTCCATACTAATACTTTAATTTCATATTTACATACTTCATAGTTATGAAATTTTCTTTCAGACACTACCACCTTAATATCTATAGCATATTATAAGATATTGTCATTTATCAAGTTTCTTGGGTCATTTTCATTTCATTTTAAATTACTTACACGTTAGTATATGTTGGTGCATTCCTTTCCTTATCTATGATCATCACACTAAATAATTTATCTATGTTCGAGACGTCTAACCTCGAAGCATATGACATTTCTTAGCAAAATTATTTTCACGCATACATTAACATTTAGTAGCTTACTAAAACTATAGCTACCCATTCACAGTACCAACCTCAGTAAATCTAAACATCATCAATACAACAATTCACATTCACATTCCATGCAAAGTAAAACATAACATATTCCACATTATAATAAATATAGAATTAAGCTAACAATAACACAGTCAATTACGATGCAGTCAATGGTGTAAAAATTCAATTATGAGTTATATTTTATAATGACCAAGCAATAACTACATACACAATCAACGACATTTCATTTTCTTATCTTACACAAGACATACCTGACGGAGACGGGACATTGACGGTGGGTCCATGGAACATGCCAAGCCTACATTGTAGGCTAGTCTACAAGATCTGTAACCTAGAGCTCTGATACGAACTGTAACGACCCAAAATTTTCTACTTAATTTAAGGTCCCTACTGTATACATATCGTAAACATTGAATGCGGAAAGACTTCATTTAAATTCCATAAAATATAACCTTTATCTTAAAACACAGCCATGGACTTACGTGTTTCGAAAACATCTTTGAAACGACACAACAAAAGACTAAATAAAATAAATAAGCGTTTAAGTTAAAAACACCCTATTCTAGCCTAAGTCTAAGAAAATAAATACCACTATCCTATGCATGTGCCATGGTCTCGAGTTGCGATGTCGTCGTCAGCCGTACAGGAATGTCTTGCTTTAACCTGAAAAATGTAGTAGCACATGGCTTGAGTATTTAAAGAAATACTCAGTACGTGACCCCCTATCGTGGTTATGCAACAATCACATGCAAATGAGATGATGGGACCTATCTTTCAATCTGTCTTCCTACGGTGCTGTCCTAACGGGTAATTTGGACGTGTACCATATACTCTACACACAGCCCATACGTGCGGGTATGAGCTCACCAGTCAGTTCGCACACCGCTGGGCCACTTTACTAGTCGGGCGAGCATACACTGGGACGCTCCCTAGACCGGACACCCGTTAGAACTAGTACCCGTCACGGCAGCGCTATGCAAAATATAACGATCGTTGTCCTGCAATTGGATGTACACGTCCGTACCCTCTTGATGGAATAGGGGTATCCCCCCAATGCATGAACACACATAATGCATGAGGTCCCCAATATTTCTACTTTTATCATTAATGAATATAACCCCGCTATCATCTTTCATTCGTATCATATCATTTCACATATCGTTCATCATTCATATCGGGGTTACATTTCATTTCATTTATCGTGATATCATGTCATTCATAACATACTGTATACATACAATTTAGAAAACATAACATAACGCTACATGCTTTTAACATGTCATTTCATAATGTGCAATTCATACAACAATTACCTCAATGGTCACACAAAACAATCTAAACATAACATATGACATCACAATATATCGTATCATAAACATGTCATATTGTAAACACTTCGTGGTCAAATCGTTCCCTAACTTATCATAGGCTTAACGTTCTTATACCTATCACAGTCATATCGTTACGTGAACGTACCTTAATCATATCATCACAGGAACGTATCCTAACGCTATCGTTCTATCAATCTATCACAAACCTATCCCTTTCTACTCATATCCTAACCATATTCTTTCATCAATCTCTCATATCCATAGCACTCCGGTATGTAACCTAACCTTAACGTTTCATGAACGTATATTACTCCTGTCGTTACATTTCGTTTTGTGCATCCTTCTCGTATCCTATCTCAAGCATATTCTTGAACACATCGTACCACAATTATTATCATACAATTCACATATTATAACATAACATAAACATAATATAAGCATACCGATTCACAGATAATTCACACATATCAGAACATATGAAACGTGCAGAACCACAGGCACGTGTCAACATCAAATATAACCATGCCGATAGTAAGGCCACTTACCTAGTTAGCTTAAGTCGTTGTCACGAATATATCCTTAATTGAAGTTCGATTCCGTCCTTTGAGATCCAAGTCAACCTATATGAACCATGACATCAATTTAAATTTCAATTCTCTAAATTTTACAACGATCTATGTGTTAGATTTCACGTGAGCATTAGACACTTTATATGAGTAGAATCTTGGATATATATATAATTCTATTTTATGAGTAGAGTCTTGGATCTATATATGATTCTATTTTCATTAAGTATTTATTTTCTATTCTTATGTTTCAGGGAAGATATTGTTACTGGCAACCTAGGAGTTTCTTGCCTATTTACTCTTTTATCATTCCGTTCAACAAATCTTTCCCTCTTCCCCTCTGTATTCACTTATGGAGTTTCTTTCCTATTTACTTCTTTATCATTCTGTTCATCAAATTTTCCCTCTTCCCCTGTATGTATTTTAATTCTATAAACGGATATTAGTGCCAATATTGTTGGTAGATTCTTACCTCCAAAATTTCCTTTTTTCTTTCCTCCTTACTTCCTTACTTCCAAATATTGTTGTTTTATGTTATTTCAATTTTTTTATAGATTATTTGTGGGACGTAACTAAAATCTTATTGATTCTATATAAGGAAAAGGAAATCTCATTGGTGATTTCTTGTGGAAAAAAAAGAGATCTAAAATATGGGTAAATCTCCAACATCACGTTGTTTCTCGTGAACCTTTTTTTCTTCTTCTTTCCTTTTTTTTTTTTGTTGCAGGAACTAATGAGAGTTTGAGAAGATTGGTTGAGATCTGAGGGAGATGGAATCGCTCTCCCTCTCCTTAACTAATTAACTGATTTTATTATTATTATTTTTTAATTAACTTATTTTGTTTTATCATTTTATTTTATTTATTCTTTGTTTATTTACTTATTTATTTATTTATTTTTGGGCTATTATAGCGTACCATTTACATGTAATCAATGTCAAATACATATTGATCAACGCAAAGAAGACAAGTTGATGCAACTACTCATGGGACTTAATGAGTCTAACATATTGATAATGACTCCATTACCTAATGTGAGGTAAGCCTATTCATTACTTGTACAAGAAGAGATGCTGCATTAGGTAACTTCTGAACCTATTGAGAATTTCTCGATTGTATCAGCAGTGCCGAAGAAAACAACATATTCAAAATTCTCCAAGTACAAATCATGTGAACACCGCAATAAAAGTGGTCATACAATTGATGAGTGTCAAATCCTTAAGTTTCACTATAAATTTTGTGATAAAAGAGGGCATACAGAAGATTGATGTCGACAGAAAAATAATTCTAGAAGGGCAGTACTAGTCAATCAACGCAGAAATCATGGATATCAATCATCTGCAAATATGGACGATGTTTCTTAGTTGAATACAGAAGAACAGTCACCAAATTCCATTCCAAAATTTTCCTCTGAGCAATTATAACAGATAGCATAAGCCTTATCTGTATTCAATCATCGTCCTTCTGGCAATTCTGACAATTACATCAATGTTGTATGTTTGTTTCTAGAATCTGCATTAACTACTCAATCTACATGTTATAATCCATGGATTCTTGATAGTGGAGCTACGAATCATATAGTATCCAAAGCTTCTGTTATGACTGAACCAAAGGCTGCCACCATATCTAAAATAAATTTGCCTAATGGAGGAACAACACATGTGTCACATACTGGCAATGTTTCCTTAAATTAAACAATGTTTTATGTGTGCCTTCATTCGATTTAAACTTAATGTCCATAAGTAAGCTTACCAGTGACTTGAAATGTTATGTCACCTTCTATCATGATTCTTGTGTTATGCAGGACTTGGCCACGGGGAAGATGATTGGCTAGGGTAAACAATTCAGAGCTCTCTATCATATTTCTTCATCTCCAATCAAATCTTCAGGTCATCAAGTATCGCAGTCATCTAATTTGTGACATTTATGCCTAGGTCATCCTTCTTTTTCACGTTTTAAATTTCTAGCTGATCAATTGCATCTTAATAATGCTACTTTTTCTCAAAACGGTAGTATTTGCCCGTTGGCAAAATAAACTGGGTTGTCTTTCTAAAGAAGCTCAATAACAACTCATTCGGCCTTTGATCTGTTATATTATGATGTTTGGGGACCACATAAAATTCCAACTCTTCTGCTTTGTGTTTTTTCTCACTATTGTTGATGATTTTACTCGATGTACTTGAGTTTTTCTTATGCAACATAAATCAGAAGTACATCATTTGTTTATGAACTTTGTTAAATTTGTTCAAACTTAATTTCATAGTACTATCAAGATAGTTAGATTAGACAATGGGACTCAGTTCATCTTTGCAACCATTTTTTACTTCTTTTGGCATTGAATTTCAGCGCACTTGTGTCTATACTCCACAACAAAATGGGGTCGTAGAACGTAAGCATCGTCACATCCTAAATGTAGCTAGGTTTCTTCTCTTTCAGTCACAGGTTCCACTTAATTTTTGGGGAGAGTGCATTTTAACTACTGTTTATCTTATAAACAGAACACCGTCACCATGGTTATCTAACAAGACACCCTTTGAAGTACTCTACAAACGACCACCTACATTTCATCATTTTAAAGTTTTTGGTAGTAAATGTTATGCAATTGTAGTACATTCTAAGCAAAAATTTGAACCTCGGGCAATTCCTTGTGGTCACAAAGGTTACAAGTTGCATGACATGCAATCTAAAAAATTCTTTATCAGCCGTAATGTTAAATTTTGTGAAGATGATTTTCCTTTTTCATCAGCTTCACGAACTTTGACATTAGCTCCTTCGACTCCCATTGTACAACTTCATGATTCATTCTACTCAAACATCTATTATAGTCCTCCTCTACCTTCTATTCCTTCACCTACTACTTCGTCGTCTCCTCCACCTTCTATTCATTCTCCAGATTCACCAACTAATTCTAATCCTATCCCACCTGATGCATCCGTTTCACTCTGACGTTCTACTCATACCAAACAGCCTCTAGCTTGGCTTAATGATTATGAGATGTCTTCTAGAGCCAATCATTTAAGCTCTAGCTCAAGTCTCAACACTGGCACCAGGTATCCCCTTCATCATTACTTTTCATTCTCTCATTTTTCTCCTACTCAACGTGCTGTTCTAGCTCTTATTACAGCCCAGACAGAACATAAAACCTATGATGAGGCAGTTGACGACCTATTATGGGAACAAGCTATGCATGATGTAATTGCAACTTTGGAACTTAATCATACTTAGTCTCTCGTTCCTCTACCACCTGACCATAAAGCTATTAACTGTCGTTGGGTGTAAAAGATTAAACACAACTCTGATGGTTCTGTTGAACGTTATAAAGCTCGACTGGTAGCAAAGGGATACACTCAAGTTGAAGGTGTTGATTACAAAGAGACATTTTCTCCTACAGCGAAACTTACTCCACTTCGTTGCTTACTCACTATTGCTGCTGCTCTAAAATGGTTCACTCATCATTTGGATGTTCAAAATGCCTTTCTCCATGGTAATCTAGACGAGGAAGTCTATATGTCTTTACCACCAGGTATTCACCGACAGGAGGAGAATACAGTATATCGCAATTGATTTTCCATATTCTCTACTACTATACAAACTTCAGGCTTATTGCAATTGGTTCTTTCACTTATCTATGTTGATGATATTTTGTTGACAGACAATGATCTCAAAGAAATTCAACATCTCAAGACTAGTTTACTCGAGAAATTTCTTATCATAGATTTATGAAATTTGAAATATTTCCTAGGCATTGAATTTTCTCGGTCTAGAAAAGGAATTTTTATGTCTCAAAGGAAGTATGCAATAGACATTCTTCAAAATACAGGTCTTACAGGAGCACGTCCAGAAAATTTTCCTATGGAGGAAAATCTGAAACTTTCTATAAAAGAAGGAGAGAAGGCGAATAATCAAAGTAAATACAAACGGTTGATTGACAGATTAATATATTTAACCGTTACTAGGCCGGACATAGTGTATTCAGTTCGTATGCTTAGTCAATTTATGCATGAACCAAGAAAACCACATTCGAGTTCTAAGATACATCAAAGGTACTCCTGGTCAAGGACTTCTACTACCATCTGAAAATAACTTAAGATTACAAGCATATTGCGATTCAGACTCGGGTGGTTTTCGAACTTCCAGACGGTTTATTTCTGGGTTCTGCATTTTCCTTGAAATTCAATTATTTTTTGGAAGTCTAAAAAGCAAACCAATGTGTCCAGATCATCAGCAGAAGCCGAGTATCGAGCTATGAAAAATATTTGTTTAGAGTTAACTTGGTTAAGATACATTCTTCAAGAATTGAAAGTTCCACTATCCGAACCAGCATTATTGTATTGTGATAATCAAGCAGCGTTACATATAGCAGCCAATCCAGTTTTTCACGAACGTACGAAACACATTGAAATAGATTGTCATATATTTCGAGAAAAGTTACAAGTTGGAATCATCAAACCGTGTTATGTTTCAACTAAAATGCAATTGGCAGATATTTACACTAAAGCTATGGGAAGACATCAATTTGATTTTTTGGAAGATAAGTTGGGTGTGATTGACATACACTTCTCAACTTGGGGGAGTATTAAGATATAATATTTGGATAATATATTATAATAATTAGTTATGGAATATATCTTAGATATCTCTAATCCGTTAATATTTTATTTTTTATTTTTAAGGGTTGGTTAGTAGTACATTTTATCTTATGAACATTAATGAAAATCGCACTTTCGATCCCACTTCTATTTCTCATTCTTAACACGCTCTACTCTTCCTTTATTGTATATGGAACTTGAGTACCGATTGACGATGATGGCGTGAAGGAGGTAGTACACTATGGAGTCTATTTAGTTATGCGAGTTTCAGTCATTGCTATCAAGTTGAGAGGTTGTGTTAAGTTTTTTTTTCACCTACTTTAAGTAATGATCATTCATCTACTTAGAGATATCGGGTTGATGTAATAAAGATTTGCGTATATAGATTTAAACAACATTCCAATTTAGAGTAAACACACAAATTTTTTTAAAAAAATTTACCTATTTTTTTCGGTAAACGAATAAAGAGAAATTACATTTTTTAAAAGAAATTATATACAGGGTTAATTTTTAAGAGAAGTGGGTCGTAGCTTTTGATGGGTCAAAGAAAAAAAAAGAAGCAAGAATCTTTCCTTGTTTTTAGCTATATGAATTTAAGGGCAAAGAACCATATTGAAATCAAACTAAAATTTGAGTATATCAATTAAAACAAGATAAACTCGAGACCTAAAATTTTTGGGAATTTATAGTTAAATTTTAAGTATATCAAAGAAATTATGGATTTAATTTTAAAAGGTGAAGTGATCTACACAATGAAGCAATAATCCAATCTTAAGTCAAAAGAACCATATGCCAATAAAAAGGATATTAATGTTATCTTTTTAAAAGCATCAATCTTATCCTTTTAAACTTTGATTCCATATTAAATGAGTTGTATAAATACCCACAGCTACTAACCAAACAAAACCACACCGAAGAAACACAAAGTTTCCTTATACTATATATCACACTACGCCATGAGTGTTGCAGTCAAGGTTTGCGGCCAAGTACCGGCTGAGGAGAAGTGGATTAAAATCCCCGATGTTAGTGGTCACTGCGTGCAAGAGGTCGCAAAGCTTGCGGTGGAACAGTTCAACATTCAACATGGACACAGTCTTAAATTCGATAGCATTCATGAAGGTTGGTATTGTGAACTTGGTCAAAACAACCTAAAGTACCGTCTCCATGTTAGGGCCATAGACTATCTTGAACGCTCTCTCTTGTACGAGGCATTTGTGTTAGAAGAGAAACCTAAGCTTGAAAGAATCAGAAAGTTGATATCTTTCGTCTATATATTGAATCCTGGACACTATGTTGGGCCGGTAGATCCACCCAAAGTATTGAAGTGGATTAAAATTCCTAATCTTTGTGTGCCATTTGTGCAAGAAGTATCAAAGTTTGCAATAGATGAGTACAATAAACATGGAGAAGGCTTAAAATACGTTGAAATCTATGAAGGTTGGTATGCAGAGATGGGTCAAGACAACATAAAGTTTCGTCTCCATGTTAAGGCGAAAGACTGCTTGGGACGTTTGCGCAACTACGAGGCTGTTGTTCTTGTTAAGCATTCTTTGTCTAAGAAAATCAAGATTCTCGAATCTTTTCAGGTTTTGGAAGTAAAGGTTGTGCCTGGGTGGAATCAAATACCTGATGTTAAGGATTCTGGCTTGCAAGTGGTTATAAAGTTTATTTTAGAACATATCAAAATTAAATTTGGAGATAGTTTGAAATTTGATAGCATTTATGAAGGTTGGTATTTTGAGTTGTGCCCAAACAGCCTAAAGTATCGTTTCCATGTTAAGGTGATAGACTTTTTGGGGCGTTCTCTCAAAATTGAGGTTATTATTATCGAAGAGAGACGTGCCCATCTAAGAATCTGGAAGCTGGACTCTATCATTGTCATAGTATCTCCTCAACCTCAAGAGAAGAAGTGGATAAAAATTTCTATTGTTCAGTCACCATTACTGCAAGAGTTAGCAAAGTTTGCCGTGGATGAACATAATAAAAACGGAGAAGGCCTAAAATACATTGAAATCTACGACGGCTGGTTTATGGACATGGGTCAAGATAACATAAAGTTTCGTCTTCATCTTAAGGCGAGAGACTGGTTGGGACGCATACGCAACTATGAGGCTGTTGTGCTTGTTGAGCAGTTTTTCTCCAAGAGAATCAAGATTCTCGAATATTTCAAATTTATCGGTCCACACTCGCCTGGAGGCAAGTGGATTCAAATACCTAATCTTAAGGAGCTTGGCTTGCAAGTGGTTATAAAGTTTGTTTCGGAACAAATCAAAATTAAATTTGGAGATAGTTTGAAATTTGATAGCATTTATGAAGGTTGGTATTTTGAGTTGTGCCCAAACAGCCTAAAGTACCGTTTCCATGTTAAGGTGATAGACTTTTTGGGGCGTTCTCTCAAATTTGAGGTTATTGTTATTGAAGAGAGACGTGACCATCTAAGAATCTGGAAGCTGGACTCTATCATTGTCGTAGTAGCTCCTGAACCTCCAAAGAAGGAGTGGATAAAAATTCCTAATCTTCAGGCACCATTAGTGCAAGAGTTAGCAAAGTTTGCTGTGGATGAACATAATAAATGCGGAGAAGGCCTAAAATACATTGAAATCTACGAAGGCTGGTTTATGGACATGGGTCAAGATAACATAAAATTTCGTCTTCTTCTTAAGGCGAAAGACTGGTTGGGACGTATACGCGACTATGAGGCTGTTGTGCTTGTTGAGCACTTTTTCTCCAAGAGAATCAAGATTCTCGAATCTTTCAAGTTTTGCGGTCCACCGGTTGAAGGCAAGTGGATTCAAATACCTAATGTTAAGGAGCCCGACTTTCAAGTGGTTATAAAGTTTATAGTGGAGCAGCTCAAAATTATATCCGGAGATTGTTTAAAATTCGATAGTATTTATGAAGGTTGGTATTTTGAGTTGTGCCCAAATAGCCTAAAGTTCCGTTTGCATATTAAGGCGATAGACTTTCTGGGACGTTGTCTCAATTATGAAATTATTATTGTCGAAGAGAAACGAATTTTCAAACTAGAATCTATCATCGTCATATTGTCTCATGGAAACTGCGTTGGGCCTATGGATCCACCCAAGGTCGAGAAGTGGATTAAAATCAGTAATCTTCAATTTTCATTCGTGCAAGAGGTATCAAAGTTTGCGTTGGATGACTTCAACGTTAAATCTGGAGATAGCCTCAAGTATGACGGCATTTACGATGGTTGGTATATGGAGATGGGTCAGGACAACATAAAGTTTCGTATTCATTTAAAGGCAAAAGACTGTCTGAGTCGTGTGCACCACTATGAAGCTTATGTGTATGTAAAGCAGTTTCTCTGTAAAAGAATCAAGATCGTCGAATCTTTTAAGCTTATCGAAAGGAAGTGTTGAAACTCCCCTTCGTAATTTGTAACATGCGATGGTTACAAAAAATCGTGTTTGGCTATCTATAAAGAAATAGTCATGCAAGAATGAAATTAATCTTTTGCAATCTTACATCTCTCTCTGAGTCCAACATCAAACATCTATCAATTTGTTACATTTGTTTATGATACTTCATTCATAACGTCTTCGTTATTAGATCACTCGATAATTAGAATTTAATATTAGATAGAGAGTTGTTCATCTTGGAAGGAAATAGATATGAGAATTACATTTGTCATGAGTAGTTTATAGGATTTGAATATGATCCCTTTTATAACATTGGAAAATGTAAGAAAAAGGAAAAGAAGATGAGTGTGTTGCAAGATCAGTTGAAAACAATATGATATGGGACGAGAGATATGTAACACTTGAGCTCGATATGTACGAATTTTTTTATATTTTTTATAAAATTTAAACTTATCAAATTTTATTGAAGATCTAAGAGGACAAATATCCAGACGAGGTAGAAGAGAAAAATACTTAAATTTTATTGAGAACCTCAGAGGACAGAATATCCATATGAGGTAGATTATAAAAATACTTACCCAAATCCCATCAACTCAAGAAAAAATTGTAAGTCAACCCTAAAAGGGTAAAACGGTCTTTTCAACCCCTCATTATTTAAGGAGTATGTTGCCTCTATTATAACATTAATTAGGGGCCATTTAATTAGGAGTTTTAGTATGGGTTAATTGCCAAGTTATTGAAGTAGAAAATAGAATTTAAAAAAAATAAGATAGTAAAAGTGAATTTTTTTGAAAAGGTAACCATGGGGTGCGCGCAATCCACCCACCTCGAGTCGAATTTTGGCCAAATTCCTTAAAAACAAAAAAAAACTTAGAACCACGAAAAATTTAACATAAACATTTAAATCGTCCAAATTCATTAAGAAACGAGGATGATCGAAAGATAAGAGTTTCAAATTTTCGTTCTATGTATTTCTATTGATCTATGAGTTTTCCATTGAATTAGGTTACAAAATTTAAGTATGTTGTTCCCGGAAGAATTTTGCAGAATTTTTGTGAAAAAATCTTGAATTGAATCGTACCGGAATTCAAATTTCCGATGAACCTCAAGGATGTGAAGTTTTCTTGTTTTGAGCCTACTTTTAATGTTACTATTTCTCTCTACGGTCTACAAAATGAATGGAAAATAGTTTTTTCTGAAAAGATGGATTAAAACTTTACAATATTGGTGAAGAAACCTAGTTGAATCGAGTTACGTAGAAAAAGTTATGAATATTAAAAAAAATAGAAAAAAAAATATTGAATTTGAAAATTTCTCATTGAAAACGAAAATGCAAGCGTTGAGGAAGGAAGGAGACACCATCAGGCAACTAATGGGAAATGCGTGGGCCAAAAGCGTGGACAAGCATCAGGCGGCTAGGCGAGAAATGCATCTGTTGATGGCTGGGCAGGTGTAGAGCTGGAAGTGGTGGAACGCTTTAGCGCTTGACAGAGACAGGCGTCACGTCATCAGAGGGAGACTGTTACCATGACCCAAATCGATTCACTCCACCTTCGCTCCAATATGACTTGACTTGACTCGACCTGGAAAGTGCCTACCCACGTGCGTCATGTGTCACAACGAGAGCGCGATTGCCTTTTCCTTAGGCGGATTTGTACTCCCGAAGGGTTTGTGTGCATAGAAGTTGTTTAGTTGTGTGTGAAGGTGTGTAAGAGTGCTTGAGGTAGTTTTTCTGGCCTGATTCATTCTCATGTCAACTATTTTTCACACTTATTTTGACATTGATCTTAATTACTTGAATCCGACCTACGATTAAATTTTAAGAAAATTTAGAGATCATAACAGGCAGAATAACTAGCTTGGAAAGGCACGTGAAATTCTGTTAAGTAGTCATTTAGACATTTCTTAATTAAACTTGTAAGAATGGCTAAGACGTGCCAACATGCAAGCATATCTTGCCTAAGGCAGTTAGAATATGCATGGTGAGGTCTCTAAAAGGGCAACATGGATGTGAATGCTATATATTTATGCAAAACTACCAAAATGGCCCTAAGTGGAGAGTTTAAGTTGCATGCCTATTTTAATGCGTTTGCTGTGTTAGAAAGAAGGATGAGATGTTATGATCTGTGGTCTGGATTATTGATGGATATTATCTTTTTGTTAAGATTATATGAATGTTTACATTATGTTTTGTATGAATGTTTACATTATGTATTTTGTGTTTTAGGTGATTGATAGGAATATCTCCCTAGCAAAGTATGCATGAACGAATAAAGTTAAGATTAAAGCGCTAGAGATAGAGTATTTTACACACTGACCTAGGCCAGTACGTTTTTAGTAGACTAAACCCCTTAGAATCGTGAGCCATGATTAGAGGTCTAGGCTTGAGTGCATCCATAGATTGGATTAACCTTGAGGAGCTAAATGCCTAGACAACTCTAAGAGCTTAGTAAATCTCCACGAAAAAAACAACTTAGAAAGCTTAACAAGCCTAATATTATTCTGACCGTGTCACCAAAGTCTCCACCTCATATCTTCTCCAGTACGCCCGCCGAACCAGGCATAAGTTCAAGCTTTGGTGTTGTATCTAGTGTTGTATGTAGTAGGAGTTCAAGTACCGTCAAGTCAGGCATAAGTCGAATATTGTAGTGGGATGAGGCGACCAGGTGTTTTATCTAGTGGAAATTGCTAGGGGTCTCCAAAACGACAAGGTGTTGTTCAAGTACCATCGAGTGAAAAGGGTAGTGGAACGTCTAGAGACATCGTCACACTGCTGTCAGCCTAAATAACTACCTTGGTCATCCTTGGTTATTGTGGAGGACTACTAGGTTCTTAGGGGCTTCTAGGTGGTTTAAATCTCATCTCTCGTTTCCAAAACTCTCGTGGTTAGCTCCTCAAGCCTAATCCAAGTCTCTAGGTGCACTCAGATATACACCTCTGATCACTACTTACGATCATGGGATGTAGGGTCTACTGGAAATGTTTTGACCAAGGTCAATGTATAAACCACACTAGTTGTAGCGCCATAATCTTAACTGAATTCTCTCATGCATGCTTTGTTAGGGAGATATACCTATGATCACATAAACATGTAATTCATAATTTGAACTTCGTCTTGGTCATATTTGGGACCTTATGAGGCTTATTAAGCTCCTAGGGTGGCTAGGTGGCTTAATGTAGACTTCTGGCCCATGACTATTCTATTTGACTCCTCGATTCTTTCTTAGTCTAGGAGCACCAGGGTCTAGATTCTCTAACCGTCGCTCACGATCCTAAAGTGCTCAGTCTACTAGAGGTGTCCTGACTTAGGTCATCGTCTAGCCAACCTAACTCTAACGTCCTACCTCTATGTAGATGATAACTCTCCAAAAGTAGAGTTATATTGATAACTCTCCAAAAGTATAGTTATATGAAATAGTTCTAATTAACAAGCCTGAAATAGTTCATTGTGGTTCTACATGAAAAGAACATCAATTTGCATAAATCGAGCTTAATTGTACGTTTAATTGAGTTATTTGGTAAAATTTCAGAACATTTATGCTTAACCATGATACTGTAGCAAATCTGGAAACACTGCTGGCAAATCCGGAAACAAATTGTTGACCTTGATGCTGGAGCAATTCGAAAAGCAAACTTTTCGGGAATGACATGAAATCATGGAAATTTTAATCCATATCAGCCATCCACGTGGGTCATTGACTACCCAATTAAGAACATCCTAGGTGGACAATTTATTCCTTTTAGCTATAAATGAGAAGTCATTCACAATATAAAAAGGAAAAAGGATTCACAAGAGGGAGAGTCATGCTATTGTGAACTGCTGTGAAATCAGAGAAGAAGAAGAACCCTAATCCAGCAACTGTGACAACAGAAGGAAAAAAAGACGAAGAAGAATTGATTAGGGCAAAGAGGTGGACGTGAGAGCTTAAGAGAAGGGAACTTCCATTGAAGAACAGCAACAAAGCTTGATAACTCTCTAATTCGTTACTCTTTTCTTATTCTATCGATTTAATATGTTTGAGATGTGAGCTCCTCTATTTACATCATTTTATTATATACATCCACAAGCGATCAACAGATGAACCCGCTCCACAGGAGAACACACAGTCAAACACCTGGTGCTGACATATATTATATCATACACACATATAAGCAAAACAAGATCAACGAGAAGATAACATCCATCAATCATCCGAAGCACAAATCGTAATAGTCCATCCTCCTTTCTAACACAGTAGAAAGCATATAAAACATCATACATCACAAATCTAGTCATCATAGGAGCATTTTTATAATTTCTTATATCATGCATATCACACTCATCCATATTGTCCAACTCGTATTCTAGTCATGCATATTTTCTTTCTAGCCTTACATAATACATAAAACAACATGATCCTTGAAAATCTCAACCTAGGGGCATAATAGTAATTTTAAAAAAACATACATATAGTACATACTCATACAAAAACACTCTTCCGAAGTTGCATTATCTAACTAAGGTAAGGAATTCTTGCATGCTAGCACGTCCTAGTGATACCTACAAGTATTGCATGCCTAAACTCCGTATGATTACTTATATGGATGACACGTGTCTTCTCGAGCCAGTTTTCAATTCTTTTCTGTTTGTCTTTGAATTTCCATAGCTTTCTCTACATAAGTCGAAATTACTTATTTTCCTCATGAAAATTGTAGACTATTAATCCATCTTTAGTCAAAGTATTTTTCTCGTAATTTTAGTCAATCACAACAAGAAATAATTGAGTCCAAACATCGTCAAAAACTACAACTTACAAAAAATTCAGCTTCTTGACATTCATCGAAATTCAACTTTTCGGTCCGAATGAACTCGGACTTCTTTCGTAAAACTTGTACAAAATCTCTCCAATATCAACATACTAAAAATTTAGAACTTAATTCTAAGAAAAACTCTCAAATTCGAAGGGAAATCAGAATCAAGAACACGAAAATCATATCTTTCATTATTCCTCGTTTCTTGACGGAAGAGTGACTCAAAAGCCCAAAATGGTTACCCTAAGACCACTGAGCAATTCTTGTGAAGAAGATTCAGACAAATTCTGACTCCAAATAGCCGTTTGGAGCGGATTTCGACTTTCTCTCACTATTTCTCTCAAGAATCCCTAAACCCTCATCTTCCTTTCTCATTCTCTTTCATTTTCTTTTCTTTCTTTTACTTCATTCTTGACAATCTGATTAGGGTTGATTAGGGTCGATTCAGGCCTCTAAGAGGGTAAACAGAAATAGGTTTTACCCTCGAGGTTGACTTTGACCGATTTGTCCTATTTTTTACTATTTTTTATTTATATTTTTTTTCAATTCCTTGAATTGTTTTAAGTATTTTATTTTTCTTCTATCTCATCTTAAAATTCAATCTCTAAAACCCTAAATAAAATCTCGAAAGTTCGACTTAAAAGAAAAAATCAGGTTTTTAATTTCTCGTCAGAGATCGGGTGTTACAAATTCTCTCCTCCTTAAAAAATTCCGTACTTAAAGTTTTTTATGCCTGATTCCCAAAGGTAGGACATCCCCTTATCGAATTTTCTTGTCCAAGTTGTACGTTGTCTCGGTTGTAACTCTATTGAACCGTGACTATGGACATCCATTCACTACACATTCGGATGTGGTTGATGCACTCGTACTACACCTTACTCACCTTTTGGGGTGCTCCTAAAGCTACCCCTCTCGTTTGTGATGGTTCACACTCCCTTGGTTTAAAGGTCACTACTAAGACGCTGCCATCCATTAGGGTGTGATTACAATCACATAGGTTCACCCAAGTGCACATGTCCATCTTCCTACCATCATATAGTGCTTGTGCATAGACTGAGGAAGTCTAGGCAATTTCAAGTCGTAGATATAATCGTTGGAACATGCAATGAAGTGGTTCATTTTCATCATCCCAGTACTACCAACTTTGGCCCAAACCTTATTAGTCTGTTGGGCACCAAATCGTACTTCTGGACCGTTTTCACATCCTATTTCTATTCTACGAAGGCTACCTAATTGTTAAGTCTGACTACCATTGAGTAGTACTTTGTTAGGTAGACACTTTTGAATTGGAACTACGTCACTAGTCCTTTCTCATTGTCGAGTATCTTCAAGGCACTCTTCTACTAAAAGTGTGTCATACCTCTCAGCATGTACGTGACACAGTGTATTTGATACCATAAAGAGCAGCTTAAACATTGTAAGGTCGTCTCTATAGCCTCCAACTATGCTTTTGTTGCATCTATGATCCCCCAACTCAATACCATGTGATCGAGGAGGGCCACTACCAATAACCAAAACTATTCCGTTCGAGAACCTTGGCATACAACTATTGTGCTCATATCATCATCAGAACTCTCCTCAAATGTTTCTTGTGAACTAACTCCATCTTGGTGTTATATCGTCAAAGACGAAAACGATGATGGTATCAAAAAAGTCCCACAATCACTCAATTCATCTAATCCTTAAACTTTGTAGGGCATTGATAAAGTCGAAGGACACAACGATAATCTTTCTTTACCCATGACGACTCCTAAAAGCAATCCTAAGTTTGTCCTTTTCCATAATCCTCAACGGGAGGTAAGCTGATCTTGCCAAGACCCTTATGGTCGTCACTGTCTCACCAAAATAGATTTGTAGTTCATTTTCAAGTGGCCAACTCAGACCCTTCATCATAGAGTGACGCACTGTAAAGAGTCTTGCCTAAGGTTTCTACAAAGTAGAGTTCCCACTCTCTTATTTATTGTTTTGTTTTAATTCTTAATAAAATCAAAATTGTTCCCAATACTTTCGCTGTATAGATGAAGAGTTCATTCCCTTCATGAATAACTTCCAAATCTCGAATGAGTTTGATGTGAGAAAATGAAGGATTTTCAAAGTCCAATTGGATTTGTGACATGTATGAGACCTCTAAACTTCAAGGCCTCCCAAAACTCAAATAGCATCATAACTTAGGTTCAAACTTCATAGATCTAAAATTAAAGCTCGTGATAACTAACTAGGTCATAAGTGCGATTGGTGCCTATGAATAGACTACTTATTGAGTATTTTGTCAGAACGCTCAACAGTTACACAGTCATAGAGAATAATCATTTCGAGGCATCATCCCTTATGGACTTAGGGGTTGTTGTTCGTTTTGTATCCTGTATCCTTGTCCCCAATTTTAACTTTCAAATAATACTTTTGATTTGTAAATGTATCCTTGTCCCCGATTTTAACTTTCAAATAATACTTTTGATTTGTAAATGTTTTGATTTTCGTTTAATTGTTGTGTTGTTTTTCTAAAATCCATGCAAAATTTCATTGTATTTTTTGTTGTTAATCTATCTGTCCACGTTGCGATCTGTGATTCGAAACTTCGAAATCAGGGTGTGAGATTTAAGATTACATAAAAGACCATTTTATTTCTCTTTAGGGGTGGTCTATACTTGCTTAACAATCTCAAGTGTCCTAAACTAACTTTACTACCTTTTCAATATATCAAAATTGTCTCATACACCGTCTTAAATGTCATCATATACATTTTGCAATCTTCATTACATATCCTAACCAGAGTCTAGCAATAGTCTAGCAATGTTGTATATAGATTTTTATGTGACCATCTCTTGAATAATCACCAATGAGTGTGATGAAATAGTCAATGTTATTTGGCTTCGCTTTTACATTCACCAAACACTTGGGTCATAATGTATAAGCTCAAAGTGTTTTTTGCCTTGTAGCCTTATCTAATAAAGAGACTTATTTTTTACTAGTCTTTCGTTCTATTCAAGTTGATGTTCATCAATATAACAGTCAAAGTCAAGTATCATCCTTTAGGAGAAAACAAAGTCCAATTATTTTGGATTCAACAATCTTGAATATATGAGTATTTTTTAATATAGTAAATGTTAACATTTTAACACATACTAGTTGTACATTATTTTAGCTAAACATGTTTTCAAACCGTTTTAAAAATGTAAACTTTAATGCTACAAAATAATTCATACTACAAGTATCAGCTCCTAAGATTAATGACTTGTTTTATGAGTTGCAACGACATTTTTCAAGATTGACCTTTAATTGGAATATCAATAGATGAGGATGGAAGAGACGGATATTTCACAAGAGAGTATTCTGAACTAGGTATGGAGGGTATTTTGAACTAGGTATGGATATTATGAGTTCAGTAGGGTGTCCTTTAGATTGATGAATAAACCAACCGTGTTTAAGAACCTAATGATTAGAGTGTTCAAGGAATATCTTAACATGTTTGCAATTGTGTTCATAGATGATATTATGATACAATTTAAGATAAAGGAAGATCATGAGGTGCATTTGAGGAAAGTATGGACTACCTTAAAAAATTAAGTGTGAATTTTGACATGAACGGGTAGCTTTCCTCGAGCATGTAGTAACATGAGGAGGTGTTACCATGGACCCGACCAAGATTAAAGTTGTAACATATTGATCTCATCTGGCCACTATTACTAAAGTACATAGTTTTCTGGGATTGACAAGAAACTAACGATATCTTGTACAAGATTTCTCTAAGATAGTTGACCCTCTTACTCAGTTGACTAAGAAGGGGAGTGCATTCATCGAAGATTGTGAAGAGTATTTTCAGAAACTCAAATAAAGATTGGTTACAAACCCAATTCTCATTGTGCCAACACAAACAAGAGGATCCTTCGAGAGGGAACTTAGATGCGTTTTAATGCAGCATAGTAAAGTTGTGACTTACACATCTCATCAATTGAAGGATTATGAGAACAACTACTTGACTCATGATTTGGAGACATTGCCTGTATTGCAAGAAGACTCAAATATTTACAAATCACAAGAGTCTGAAGTACCCTTTACTTAGCTGAAAATAGTAAGAGATTATGATGTAGACATATAGTACCATTAAGAAAATGTGAATGTTGTGGCAGATGCATTGAGTAGGAAGTCGGGACATACCTTAGCATTGATCATCGAGCAAGTTTCCATTCATACAGGCATGGAACATGCTTGGATAGTTGTGTTGATGGGAGTAGTTAAACCGCAGTTAGCTAGATTAACAGAGCAGCCTACATTGAGACAAAGAATTGCTAAATAGATGGAACCATATATGTTGGCATTGGTTAAAGAATGAAAAAGGAAATGTTTCTCCTTAGTTGCAGATAAAGGAATTCTATGGAAAGAACAATTGTGTGTACCAGAAAATGTTGAACTCTAGGAGGAAATACCAACAAAGACACACAACTCACAACTTTCGATACCTCCTAGTAACACCAAATATGTATCAAGACTTAAAAGAAGTACTTTTAGCGGCGAAGTAGGAAGGTTAGACAAACTAAAGACGGTAGGTCTATTACAACCTCTAAGTGTGTCCGAATAAGTGGGAGGGAGGATATAGTAGATTTTGTTATAGGATTTTCTAAACAATGCTGAAGGCCATACGGTGATATGGGTCATAATTGACCGACTTACCAAATCGGCGCACTTCATTCTTAGGAACGTCTACGTATCAAACATCGGAAGATATAGCCATCTACATCTTATGAAATTTTCTTATAATAACAATTACCAACAATCAGTATGATATCGTTCACATATTCCAGCTGATGAAGAAGCAAGAGGCGGCCACAGGTGGCTGCGATGGAGTGAGGAGCTACAAACTCAACCTCCATGTTTTATAACTCTTCAGAGACAGAAGCTGAGTTTCTTATCAAAGAGTTGCATGCAAATTGGAAAGGCAAGACCCTAAGCCTTCATATTCACAGTGTTTAAGAACATTGTGTTCATTTCCTTTGCAGAAATGTACCTGTGGCAACTGCATTCTCCCTTACCTGTCAATATGAGCAACATATGTATTACAACATCCGTAAAGCCGAGGAGACGATATTCGAACATTTTTCCTTAATTATACAAATTCTCATGCTTCTAGTGGTTCTCTGAAAATTCATCTTTATCAAAAAATTGGAAACAATGGAAGACGATCTCTACACCGATTCTCTCTATGTCATTAAAAAAAAAACAAAAGAAGAAGAAGAAAAAACTAAGCTTTTCATTGATTTACGAACAATTAAAATAAGGGTGTCTCTTGATTGATTCTACGATTTCCAGTTTCTTGCAACTCTTTTTTCTTCTATTATTCATATTATTCATTTCATTGTCATTTCAACTACAATGTCCCTTCACTAGAACCGCCATAAGAAGTTTTCTACTATGGGGGTGGGGCATTTCATCCTGATACATAAAACTGAATAGTAATCCCTCAACATTACCTATTATTCATATTGATTTTACATGAGTTCCATTATGGTTTGATGGCAGAACATTCAAGAGTTTTAAAGACTATCATCAAAAAACAAGGAAATTGTATCAGTCAGGCATGAGGAGAGATCTGAAAAGTTTGTGGGAAGAATGTACAAAATTCCAACTATGTGATAAGTTAGCTGTGTCACCTGTGACACTTTTTGCACAACCAACAACCCTTGTACTGAGTAGGGAAAGATATATCAATAAATTTTATGGATGGCCCCTACTCTCTAAGAGGTTGAAGGTGATTTTGGTGGTAATGGACGAGCACTGTATGCTCATCGCATTGCACCAGAAGCAACCATTTACGATGCAGATAGTACATGTAAAATATATATCGAAACAAATTTAAATTGAATGAGGTGAAACATCAATACAGTACTTGTACCATGATAAAACTCACTCTAAAACTAGTATGCACCACTAGAGCTAGCTTAAAAACAAATAAGTCAATATCTAAGAATCTTTCCTTCTAAATACTACCTCCAAAAGTTGATAGTTTATATCCCAGTTCAAGCTAGACAGTTATATATAAAGAGAACCTTAAATAATACGTTGCAGAGAAAAGCACGATGCTTACCTTCCTCCTTGGTTACTGATTTTTTGAACTGCATTCATTCCCAGGCCAGATGATTGCAGAGGAACAGCACGGCAGCCAAATGAGGAATTCGAAATTACTGGAAATTTCTCAGTACTACTAATTAGAATTGCTGCAGATGATGATGGAACACCCAAGCACATTCCATCAACAAGAATGTTAGGTTTACAATCAGGCGTTCTCTTCAGTTTTGGATTTCGTTTGCTATACTTCAACAAATATCGTTTAGTAGTATCCCTTCTCCTATACTTGAAGAAATAGTGATACGGCTTTGCAATGCACCCGCACCTCTCATCCCCGGGCAGAGAGGACTTATCTTGTTTGTGTGGCAGTTGATGATCACAACCAGCACTCCTTAACTTAATTGACCTGCTCCTCAAATCTTCTTTTGGTGGCAACTCCTGCCAAGCATTACACTTTATAGGCATAGGATCTTTACCCATGGATTCTC
This sequence comes from Cucurbita ficifolia, assembly GCA_033971965.1. Lineage (NCBI taxonomy): Eukaryota > Viridiplantae > Streptophyta > Magnoliopsida > Cucurbitales > Cucurbitaceae > Cucurbita > Cucurbita ficifolia. Next base: position 10,433,650 of record CM066972.1, read on the forward strand.
GATTAATCTCTAATGGTGCGACGTGATATTCAGAAGCAGCTTTATCAAGAGAGTTGCATACATTGTTATGTATAAAAACTCGAGGGGTTTCAAGGAAATCAAACTCCCTGCTATTCAGGACTCCTACCGATGTGTCGCCATCGTCTACCCTCACATTCTCACAGGCCATGTAGTTCGAGTTCACCGAACAAAAATTCTTGGAAAATCTTGGAGAACTATTCATAGCTCGGTGCAACTCAATTGCCAACTCAGCGTCATCGGCAGATTCCCTAGACTCTTTGGCAGTGCTTTCATCCCTCTGGGAAACCAAGTTTAAGGCGTCGCTAGCCAACTCGGAAGCCGTCCTATCAACAGCAGTCTTTTTCAGCGCCTGTTCTCCAGCTCTAACCGCAGCATTACCTTTCTTCTCCACCAAACAATTTGAATCCTTCAGTATTGCAGTCAATGATTTGCAGTCTCGGCTAGTTGAAACCTTAGAACTCCGCAAATCCGAAGCATGAATATTCTTTCTCCTAATTTTCCTATTTTTCAAAATAGCCCTCGCAGTGACGATTGGTTTAGGAACCCAACAATCAATACACACAGAAAACGCAGAACCCGAAGAGGAATACGACCAAGGAGCAACTCTACTATACTGAGCAAAACATTCCGTATGAACCCGACGGTTACAATCACAACAATTAAAAGAATCGCCTCTCGACGACTCAGCAAAACAGTAAGAACAAACCTGGGAAGATTCGACAAGAGAGAAGCACTTCTTACAAAGAAGAACAATCCGCCACTCGCTGTACAGGGAATTAAGCCTCGAACGACCGTCAACGACGTCAACACGAAATCCACAAGCATGACATTCCGAAAAATCAGGCAAATCCCGAGTTCTCTTTATCGGACCAGGGGCTTCGGGCTTGGCGGCTGGAGTTAGGTTGAGAGGAACCGAAGTGGAAGAAGAAAGAGAAGGCGGCGGCGGCGGTGGCGGTGGTGGGGTTCGCGTTAATCGTCGTCTAAAGAAGGTTTTGTGCTCTTTCTTAACAATTTGAGTGGCTGATTCCATGGAGAGAATTGCGTATGAATGTGAATTGCGAGGAATTCATGGACATCGACTGAATTGGGAACAGAGATTTAGGGTTTATAACGACAAAGATTATAAAACTAAAATTCCATATTTTGATAATGGAATCTTCTTCAAATCTTTCTTGATTCTCCCCAGGTTTTCCACCATTAGTAACCAAAATCAAACTTGCTAGGACAAGTTCGTTCTGATTTCAATACAATTTTGTTTAAATCATTCAAAACACCAAGATTTTCAGTTCCATAATTTTGTTAGTATGGCCCATTTAATTACTTTACTTTTAAGCCCAAAACCTTAAAGCCCAAAGTTTATGAACCCTAATTCATTATCTCTTCCCCTTATTCCCTGAAATTCCCGGAGGCCAAACGGGTCGGGTTATTCGAGTTGGGTCGAATCGGGTCGATAGCGTGGGCCGGGTCGGCTTCTTCCTTCTTCCTCCCCGCTACGGTCTTCTCCTTCTTTGTTCTTCGTGGTTGCAGAAACGGCGATTCCTCCTCCTCTTCTTCGACTTTTTTCGTCGCTCGCCCACGTTCCTTCCTTCCTCTGCTTCAGCCTCTGACCGTCCGGCTTCGTCTACTAGAAACAGTCGTCTTCGCCAGCTTATGGCCTCGAGTTTCTCCTCGGCGTGCACCGTGACTGCGAAGGTGGATTCTTAACGTCGCGAGTTCCTCCGCTGGAATCTCTCCCGTGGCGTTGCCTCGACTCCAATAAAAACACTTGAGGTTTTCACTCTCCTCCTTTAAACTCGCTCTATCTGATTTGAACACCTTGGCCTCTCGAGCCTACCGAAATCAAGAAGGAAATCGGGGTGGTTGGTCTACCCGCACCTTCTGTCAGCCTCTGGCCAGTGTACGGCCAGCGGCTTCCTTCGTCTTTCCACCTTCTTTTCTCTCTATTCATTTATTCCTCGTCTGTACTGGTTATTACAGCTTCACATATGCACATGCAACTATAACTATCTTTACATTTTCTTTGCCTTCGTTGACTTCGTTTTTATGCTATGTAAAATGTTGTGTTGCCATTAGAAAAAAAGATTAACTGTGTGGCTAAAAGTAGAAGTGAATTGTGTGTATAACAGGAATTTAGAATGGGGAAGCTGAAAGACAACACTATCTCAGGGCTCTTACCTACTGCCCAGGTTTTTGCAGTTCATTATCCTGGTTATCCTTCGTCAAAGCGACGGGCAGTTGAAACTCTAGGAGGAAAACAATCAATTCTCAAGGTACAATTAATAGTTGATATCAAATAATTGGAAATCATTTTGAAATGTCTCACCGTTCCTTTTATTTCAATTTTCGAGTTTTTCTCGTAGTATAAATCCTGATTGATTTGTAAATCTTTTGTTTTTGATAATAAACTGATGCTTCCTTGTGGAAAGAATATCATTCTTTGGAAGTTGAAGTTGATCAAACTGTGGAATTTTTTTCCCTTTTTTTTGTTTATTCTCTTTTTATTTAGTTTTACAATTTGATATAATTTGATTTGAGTAATTCCATTTCTTTTCATGATTAGAATGAATTCCATTAAATAATGTTACCCCCTATTGTGAAAAGTGTATTATAGAAAGGTTAAAAAGAGGACTTTTGCTTCTGACATTATTTAGTGGGACATGTTGTGTACAGTGGGGAGGGCAGTCGTATTTGTAGGGAAAGGAGATGAATGTGTAGGGAGAATTGTGAATGTTATCAAAGTAGATGGTAGGGAAGAAGGGTTATCAGCTCTCTTAGAAGAGTTGAGTTTAGTGTTTTGTGAATCTGAATCAATAGAATAGTAAGGTGATACCTTACACATAATTCTTTTTTCACCTCATCGGTGCTCAACATATCATAGAAAATGTCCAAAAGAATGTGAGTCTGCGCTTTGAGGAGTTATAATGTATTAGAGACCACATTGGAAGAGGAATCTTCAGGAGTGCTAGAGGGAAAGTGAAGAGTGCTAGAAGGGAAGTGAGGAATGCAGTTCCAATTATTTACAGATCAAATGTTTTGTATATAACTTGCTACATTTGCATTGTTTTCTTAATTTATTTCGTTTGATTTCTTTCATTTTATCTTCTTGTTTCGATAATTCAGATTTCTCCTTTAAACCTTATGTGGTGATCTAGGTTCGTGATCTCCAATCAAATAAGTTAGAGCTTCGCTTTAGGCCTGAAGACCCATATTCACATCCAACGCATGGGGAGCTTCGTCCATGCAGTTGTTTTCTTTTGAAAATATGTGAGTACATGTACTTCTTTCTTTCTTTTTCCTTGAGATTTGAAGCATACAAAATAACTAACTCAAGAATTGATATGATGAAAGGTCACCCAAAAAGTGATTCTACTGAGGGAATCAAGGAAGTTGAAAAAGTACCTAGAGAAGATGAAATAAACCTGGACTTTGAGATGGTTGCTTCCGTGCCTGAAGCATATCATTTTGAGGGTTTGTTGGGATTTTCATTATCTTGTGCTAAGTCTTATGATTTAGGTTTTTGGGTCATATCTGAATATCTATAAGTTCTCTATTCTAAAGTTCATTTCAATTTATTTTAAGGCATGGCTGACTACCAACATGTTGTTGCTACACATGCGGATGCCACCAAGAGGAAGAGGGGGAATTGGACAGAAATGCACGAGCCATGTTTAGGTGTTATTTTTGTATTTAATGTGCATATTATTATTCATTTGAGAGGGACACATGGCTGCTATGAATTGTCGTAAATTTATTAAATGAGTAAATGGTACATTTGATTTATGCAGGGAAGGTTAATGCCATTGATGTGGACAAGGAGGATACTATGATTTTAGTTCCTCCATTATTTGCGTTGAAGGATGTGCCTGAAAGTTTAGTGTAAGGATCTTTTACGTCTATCATTTGGTTATATTAAGTATCTATTCTTTATTTGTACGCTTCCAACATATCTCATAATTTTTATTTTATTATACAATATTAATTTTTTCTGCAATGGTAACTAAATTGAGAAAACATTCAAACATATAAGTACTAATTTGAGTGCTCTCAGTTTATTTTTTACCATGGAGAATTCACAATATGGTGTAAAACAAAGGAGAGACTTAATTGGTGATAATGATCTTTTTTTTTTTTTTTTTTTTTTTTTTTTTTTTTTTTTTTTTTATGAGTGAAATTTACAAGAGGGATGTATAATCCAAGAGGGATGTATAATCCATGATGTTTACAAAAGACCTTCCCAATTTGCAATGAGGGAGGTATAACTATAGGAAGTAAAAATATTAGACAGTTTACACCAAGATATAGCTTGGTAAACAACATTGTCGAAAAGTTTTGTGTAGGTTTGTGTCGTTTCTGCAAATATTCTCTGATTTCTTTCTTTCCACAGATTCCAAAAGAAAGCCATGATGAGGTTTTTCCATAATAGGGCTTTTGCGTTCTTGAAAGGGTGGTACGTTAAGGCCATATCCAAAAAATCCTTTACCTCCCTAGGAAAAGTGAGATGTCATCCGAATATATTAAGAATCGTTGTCCATAAATTTTGACTGTATGTGCATTGCATAAACAAGTGACTTTGTGATTCGTTTGCTTTCTTGCATAGTGGACACCAATTTGGAGAGAGAGTGATGTAAGGCATTCTTTTTTGAAGATTTTCACTTGTGCTGATGGCTTTATGCGCTATTTCCCGAAGATGATAATGATCTCCTTTTACAATCTGAATAATGTTGCAATTAACAGATGCCTAACCAAATAACCAACTAACAGCTAGTATACTTACCAATTGGGACTAGCAAACAGCCTAGCTAATTTGTAACTAACTATTATAGGGTTTAGCCTACACTTTTTCTTGAGTTTAAAACTGATGAAGTTGGGAAGAGGCGGGCAAACTGCCGAAGTTGATTCTCCCTTTTCCCTCTGATTTTAAATATTCCAATTAAAAGTTCAGTTTTGAGCTCGTGGGAATACTAATAACAGATCCAAGAAGCATTAAATTTCAATGGAAAATATTTATTCATTGAAAACTCTGACTCTACTGTGAGAAACAAGTCAGTCGAGTTATTAATCTTCCTTACCATTACCCGTCCTCTCAGAAAAATCAACCTCAGAACTGTACAATCCATCAGGAAAGTTTCCAGGACATGAATTTGATAGCATCTTCATTTGTATTGCATCTGAATTATCGTCTGAAATTTCTACTTCCATGCATTCAACCCACTGTAATTTCCACTTCTACGCAATCTTTGAAGAAGAAATTATCTGGTGTCGACTATATTGTCCAACTGGATCTTAAATTATCATGATGGCAGATTCTAGTGGCCAAATTTCCTTGGAATGGTTAGAAATTGAATTCGCTGAATCAGCTTGTTCCTCAACTCTCCCACAATTTTAATCTGTCTTCTTCTCATATTTACATTCTTGAAGTCTACCGTGAGGGAACAAATTTCTGGTACTTTCTTGTAGCCTACATTCTTGAAGTCCAACCGGATAGTAAACACTTTGCTGTTGGTTGGTAGTTTTTGTCTTCTTTACCGTGTAGAATCAGTTGATTTAGACCCAATTATATTCTCTAATAAACAAATCTCCCTCGAGTACAATCAATATTTCATGATTGAGTTTATTTTCTAGTCTTATTTATCAGGGACAGTTGGAGTGTTTGTAAAAGATTGAGTGGGTGAGAGCATATGAGAGCCGATGACAGGGAAACCCTCACAGTGAGGGTGGAATGAAAGTAGCATGGTTTTAAAGTTGTTGGATTTGGGCAAGAGGTGGAGATTGAATGGGGAGTTTACTTGGTTGAATCGGAGAGGGAGTGATGATTTGATCGCTCGATTGATTCTTGTTGTCAGAGGATGGGCCTTTTTTCTACTCCTAGACAAAGCTTGAGGCAGAGATTTTACATCTGATCATTGGCCTCTGAATCTTAGCTCAGGGAGACTCTAGTGGGGTCAGATCCTATTTAGGTTTCAGAATACGTGGTTCTCCCATACATAAAGGCATATTTTCTATCTTGGTGGAGTGCAAGAGTTCATGGTAAGTGTTTGGACTTTCATTTCATTAAGAAGTTGAGGACTCTCAAGTGTGTTTTGAAGGATTGAAACATTTTAGTTTTTGGCGAAGTGACAAAAGGCTGAGATTGTGGAAAAGGTGAAGGTGTTAGATCAATTTGCCTTGGGTTATGAGGGAAGAGAGAGCTCTTCTAAAGGGATGATACTAGCATGAGACAGAAAACGAAGGTGAAGTGGGCAAAAGAGGGGATTAAAACTCCTACTTTCATAATGTGGCCAGGGGAAAGAAGCAAGAATTTGGTTGAGTATTGATTGAAGGATGGTGATGTGATGGTGAAGGAGGACATGGAATATGGGGAGGAGATAACTTCCATTTCTCAAAGTTGTATAGCCTTTATCTGGTCCCTAGACCCTTCTTTGAAGGTCTTGGCTGGTGTCCTATCCTAGTTAGGGAAAAGGAGAAGTTGCAGGCCCCTTTTATCTTGGAGGAGATTCATAAGGTGGTCTTTGGCTTTGATATCCTGAACCAAATGTGTTCATTATGGCCTTCTTTCAAAATAATTAGGATTTTATCAAGGAGGATCTGGGGGAAGTTTATGCACAATTTTTCTAAAGGGGTATTATTGATGATGGTATGTGTGCTTACGTGTGCCTACTGCATAAGAAAGACAATGCTAACAGGATAAAGGTTTTTATGCCCATTAGTTTGGTCACGAGTTTATATAAGATTATCTCTGTTGTGGAGATGCTCGTTTGTCCATACTCTTTGGGCCTATAGGCTGGATGCTTTTAATTTATGTTATGTTTGGCTTAGGGACTGTTTTCTGGTGATTGAGGAAGTTATCGTGGGCTCACCTTTTTGTGGAAAGAGCATTATTTTGTGGCATGCTAATTTCTTTGCCATGCTGTGGAGGGTCTGACTTAAACGAATAGTTGAATTTTAGAGAGATTGAGTGGTCTTGTGATGAAGTGTGAATGTTGATGAGTTTTAATTCCTTGTTGTGGATGTCGAACACTAGACCTTTTTGCAACTGTAGGTGTCTCTTTGTGTAGTTTCTGGCGACATTCTTTTGTCGGGCTTATTTATGTCTGCCTTGCTTTTACTTTCATTCTTCTAAAGCGCCCTTTCCATTTTCTTAAAGAAGTATTGAAACAGATGATTGGGGACTAACTTAGTTACTCGCACCTACTTAATGCATACAAACCACTTATTTGGAAGTGTTTCAGCCTTTGACTAATTTCAAATTAAAAAAATCATTTAAAAAAATCATGTCTAAAATTTGCAAAGATTAGTTGAAAGAAAATACATTTGACAGATTACTGTTTCCTAGGCTATTCTTACAAATATTGGGTACAAAAGAAATCAGAGAATTTTTTAAGCTAAGCCTATCTTTGGCTAAGATTGTTTTGAGCTCATTAGGATCAAAGTATCTCACTGGTGTTCTTTATCCAAACTATTTATTGAATATTCATCTCAAGATTTTTGTAACAATTAGGAAGTTTTTTCTGTAGTTTCAGCCAGGGTTTCTCTTCCTTGTTGCTTTATTCTGTAGTTTTGCTGCTTTGTTCTGCCTTTTTCTATCTTTATTGTTGCCGTTCTTTCTTCTCTTTTCTTTTCCCTCAAAAGTTCACTCTTCGTAAGCTTGATTTTTGTCATCTTTTGTAACATTTGCGATTACTGTATGAGTGAACTTTTTGGTTAAATTGCAAATTTGTCCCTTATTAGAATTTTGATCCTATGGTTTTAAATATTAGAACTAGTCCCTATGGTTTGCTAAAATCCTCATAAATAATCCAGACTATTTGTGAGAGTTTTATCAAATCATAGGGACCATTTATGAGATTTTATCAAACATAAGGATAAAATTCGAACTTTTAAAATCATAGGGACTAAATTCTAACTTTCCTCAAACCATAGTATCAAATTTGTAATTTATCTAACATATTACTATTTTGTTTTATTTTGTAGGTTAAAAACACCTTCCATGTTTACTCCGAGAAAGAAACAAGAAACTCCACATACTCCTTGTGAGGTAAAAGCTTTCTTGCAGCTAGTCGAAGAATAGAGATTTATTTACTATCTATATTATTATTATTATTTTTATGTGCTATTGGTTTTCTCATGTATGTGTCTTCCATGTATTTGTATTTTGTATTGGATGCAATTAAATAATGATTTGGATATTGGCCATTTGCAAGTGTTATAGCCATTATGAAGATGATTTTGACTATATGCTTGTTTCCATGTTTTGCAGGTGGATATAGAACCTGTTCTTGCAATTGATTTTAACATTAAAGATATCCTTGTTTACTTAAATGCTATTAGATTTTATTTATGAAATTTTATTTTCTCTATTCCTGCGAAAAATTAATAATATATTTTGGTTGCAGGAGTATTTCTGGTTTCCCTTCAGCTACTTTTCATGCATTTTACTTGTGAAATTTACAGTATGCTAAGCGATGTACATAATAAATATCATTTTTTTTATTGAGTTGTATTAAATAGACCATTTAAAATTTCTTGATTGGATCACACCAAGTTTAAATCAATTATGGGGAAAAAAATGATAAGTAAAACACCAGAACCAACTAAAACACTGAATTAAAGAAAAATAAAAACCAAACCAATGCGTAGGTATGCGTAATTCCAAGAATAATTCTGAAAAATTGGCCATCTAGATTTTGTTGAATCTTTAGTCATTCGTAGGTTTCTTTCATGAACTGATCTATTTAAGATTATTATTTCTCTATGGTCATCTGTAGGTTTGATACTGCGTGTTATGCTCTCCTAAAAGTGTTGAGGTTTTCTAAGAGTTGAATTTGTTTACGTGAACCTTGAAAGCAGTCTTTTCTATTTGTCGTACCTTCTTTTATTGGACTTAACATTCGTACATATTCCAAAGACTGTAATCTGGGAGAAATACGTACCCCAAGGGTCAGATGAATGGGATTTTCAAGTTGCTGTGTCTAATTTGTTCGAGGAACGTCCTATATGGCCAAAGGAGTCTCTAGTTGAACGAATGCTGAAGATGGGCTTAGTTTTTAGACATGGAGTGTTTAGAAGGTTTTGACCTCCATGCTACTTTCTGTCCATAATTTTTTCTTTTTATCATCCATAGATAGAACTCGTGTTTGTGTTGTCTTAATTCTTTTTCAATGTGCAGGCTTCTTTCTAGAATTGCATATTACTTTTCAAGTGGACCTTTCCAACGATTTTGGATAAAAAAGGGTTATGATCCTCGAAAAGATTGTGATTCTCGCAAGTGAGCACTTTGCTTAAATGATAGCAGCTTTTTATATTTTAGTTTCTTCCCTTCATTCCTCGGATAATTGTATGTAAATACATTCCATGGCCAAGAAATAAACTTGACTTGTAGTTGGGTTTTACTGATTTATGGTTCTTTCTAGGGACACGGTCAACGACATCTCAATGAGAAAGTAACTTGCATCATCTCAATATGATGATAAACACCACGTTTATTAACAAATATAAACACCATATAAGAAATCATAAATATCATTTAAGTTATGAATTGACTGCTCTGTATTATTTATTGACGTTTTCATTATAACAGATACCAACGGATTGATTTTCGAGTACCACAGTCATTACGAAGTTATTGCAATTCCAATGCTTCCAATGAGTAAGTTTGCTTTTACCATAAATTCTATACAACATAAGGCAATAAGAAGCAGAATTTCATAGCAACGCATTGGACCTATGCTGATTGGTATTGAAATAGTTTTTCTTTTGTTACCTCATCATTTATGTGTTTCAATTTTTCCTTTCACACAGGATGAGTTACGCACACGAAAAGATATGTGCATTTCAAGTTTTTCCTCACAAGTTTCAAACATCATTACAACTTTTTGAACTTGAAGATGAGTATATTCAAGAAGAGATAAAAAAACCCTCCGAGGAAACATCTTGTTCAGTGAGTTTACCCTCAAATATCACCTTTTACCTTTCTGAATATTATTCGTTTAAATGAAATGGAAAAAAAGTATGCTCATCTTAACTGGATAGAAGCGAAGAGAAAATGGCTGGATGTTTCCCTCAATTTATCAAGTTTTCTAGTTTTATCATCAAATTTCTCAATTTTGAAATTCAATCAGTAGCAACTTCACGCATCTCTTGGTGTAATTATTTTTTTATAATACTTATCTAAAATTCAAAATCTTACTATTGTTCTTGCAACTAAATGTGGTAGGGCATGTGGTTGTCTTGTGAGATTAGTCGAGTGCACTCAAGTTGGTATAGAAACTCTTGGATATTGGAAAAAATATTGTTTAGAACACTCAACTAAGAAGCATTGACTATGTCAAACATCGCTTCCACACTTTCTTCGGGACTCAAAATGCAATTGTATGACACTTGTTCTCACTCTTGAGCAAGTCAGCCGATTCAAATTTGGAATGCCAGTGATAAAATAGGCCTTTCTTGCCTCCACCTCTTGAGCAAGTCAGCAGACTCAAATTTAGAATGCCAACGATAGAATAGGCCTTTCTTGCAACCTCCACCCCATTTTTGCGAAAATGATTTTAGAGCCAGGGTTAGATAAAAGATTTTTGAAATCATTGGAAAACATTTGTTATATGCTTTAAAGCAAATAGAATAAACAAGAGCTTTGATAGCATATAACAAATGTAGAAATAATCGACAGCTAGTTATATTTCTCTATAGTACATTTTGAGGCAAATTGCCTTTCACAAGAAATAAACTTTGAAAATGGCAAGAAGTCCTATGGTAATAAAAAAATAAGGAAACTTAACTATTATGTTAAATGAAAGGCACACATGAAAGCACGGTAAGAAGGGTTGGAATGAGTATGCAATCACATGTGGTTGGAATGAGTATGCACTCACATGCAACATGCTCTAGATATGTATGACCATAGTACTAGAAATGCTCTGGACAATGCTCTGGACATGTGGCTGATGTACAAAAAAATGTGATTTTATTATTAGTGATATTTGTTATCCAAGCAACGACTTGTGATTTCAAAATAGATTATTAGGACCTCTAAAAAAGAGAAAGAAATGAACTCCAAATTAATTGGGACCTCTAAACGTCAATGGAAACTCCGATTGCATACAGTAGAAGAAAGCTTAAAGGTCCTTCAAATGAGAAGAACGTGTTTTTGTAAATTATTGAGGATACAGAATGAGAGATCTTGAGTTCAGCAATTATTTAGGCCTCAATCGAAGTCAATGAACAAGTGAAAGTCATTTTAGAATGTTTTGTTTCTTTCCTTATTGTAGCTTTTCATCAGGTTTCTTATAAAAAATAGAACCGAGTATAGTTATCTGTCATGCAAATAAATTAAGGATGTTTCTATCCGCGAGTTACTTGTGCTTGAAGATTTATTTAGGTAATCTCCCAAATCATTGGAGATAGACAATTTTGATTGTATTGAGGACTGATGTCACCACGTGCAGTGTGGAAGATCCTTGAACAATTTTTGTTCTTTTTCAGTTTGTTTCTTGCTTTAAAGAAAAAGGGAAAAAAGAAAAAAAGACTTTCTTTGTTCGGTCATAGTGTTCTTCCTTGTTTTCTATCCAAAAAGAGGAAGAAAATATAGAACACTTCATTAGCCTTTGCATTTTTTGATGAAAATTATAAATATGCTATCGTTCGTTTGGGATCTGAATTCACATTTTTTGCACATGCAGTATGAATCCGGATGGTTTTCTCTGCGTATCCTAAATTGTTTACGACAACGAATCATGATGAGGTTTTTATTAGTGTTCCCAACGGCAGATGCTGAACCTTTACTCAGAGCAGCCTCTGAAAACTTTGAAAAGTTGAAGAGGGATATTAAAAAAGGCTGCTTAAAAGTTGATCAGGGCGGGGACCATCAAGCCAATCCAGGTTTAAATTAAAACTCAACACTCTCTTCTTGTGTGTGTGTTTCCCTGTGTTGACCTTTTTTCTTTTTAAATCTTTTTGTCCGTTTGGAAAAGAAACATAGCATGAATGCGTGATTGAAAGTAAAATTTCCAGAAACAGTTGATAAGGAGAATAGAAATCTAGCTATCAAATTGAAACATAGAGATGGCAGAACTCTGACTTATTAAGAGAGACAGAAGAGTATTAACGTGGAAAAAACCATAAGTTCCAGAAATAATATGTTTTCATATTAAGAAGAGAGTAGGCTTTATGTTGCTTCTAGTTTTCGTTGTGCGACTTCCTTTACTTTTTGTGCATTTAATTAACTTTTGATTAATGAATTGAGGAAATTTTAATCTATTTTTGAATTTAAACTTATTTTGGAGTGAAATAATAGTGGAAATCAATGGGGGATGTATAGAGATATTATGTTGATTGACAACATTGTATGTTCCAACAAAAAAAAAATTGGAACAAGTAGAAAGAGCAATGTAAGATAATTTCATAGAAACTAAATGTTATTCCATTCACTAGCCATAGTACAATGTAAAATTACATAAATAACTAACATATTACAATAACAATAATATATATGTTAACCCCTTCCCAAGTTGTCTCAAGAAGTTCCTAGCAAAATTAGGTTATTGAACAAATTGACCCATTTCCCCAATAAAAAAATTAAAAAAAAAAACCTCCACATCCCAAGGCAAGGAACGTTATTAGAGATTTCTTGTAATGGTTAGTTACTAATTTTGTAACCTCAAAAGTTTTAATCTCCAGCCTTCTCTCTTATAAAATAAGAGAACTAATCAAGCCCTAATAGTCAAGGACCATAAGAAAGGGCTTAGCGAGAATGGGTTCAGTTCAAGACCAGGTAGCCACATACATAGATTGAATTTTAGAGTTTTCTTGACAACCAAATAGTAGGGTTAGACTGTTGTTCAATGAGAATAGATATGGTGCATTTCAGCTGGTCTGGACCTTCACGAACATTAAAAAAAAATTAACAGTAATAATGAACTAATTTTCCCTTGTTGGTTCTGATAATAATACTTTTCAAAATTTAGTGAAGCCTATCCAAAGGTTTTGAGAATAAGTAGCCTTGTTGATTGGAGTGCTTTGGTATTCCCAGATTAAAAACTTCTTAATGGCGTTCTTGTTCTAACTTGTTCATTGATTATGCTTTTCATGATATTTGAGTTAATTGATTACGTTTTTCATGATATTCGAGTTAATTGATTACTTCAACAAAAAGTTTTTTCACTTCTCGGTAAGAAAAAAAAAAAAAAAAAAGACGACACGTCTCACTTTGGTTTATTGGTCAATGGACATGGTCTTAAATGCATTTGATATTGAATGACCTTCTCTTATACATATACTGTTTAGAGATTGATTAAAGGTTCCTTATAGCGGACAAGATCGTTGTTTTGTTGTACTGGATAGTACTAAATGCTGATTGTGTTTTGTAGCTGTGATCAATGATGACAAACTGGAAGCTAATTCCGGAGAAGAAGATGAAGATGGCCTAGCAGTTGAGAGCGGTGATGAGGCATTAGATGAATATGACGAATTCAATATGGTAACTGTACAGTTCATCTCATCCCATTCATATATCAATTCCAATGTATGCTTTTGTTTCTAAATTTTTCTTATTTTGTAGGTGGGTGACGATGACGAGATCTCTCTGCAGTCGCATTCATGTAATTACCCTCCTTCACAAATACCGATTTTTTTTTTGTCAAAGTTTTGTTGTTAGAATTACCTTACTTGAACAAGATCTGTTCCATAGATTGGACACAATTGCCATGAGTTCTTAAGTTTTGTTGTTAGATCTAAGGGTTGATAGTAAGTTGTTTAGGCTGCTTGGTTGAGAGAAAGTTTCTCTTGTTGAATGTGTGTAGTCACCTCATGGTTTTTCTTATCAGATCTAAACGTGGATGATGTTTCAAGAACACATTTGCAAGAGTTATTTGGTAGCTTTCCGTCGATGGAAGAAGACGACCAAAAATTGGACGATGGAGATGGTAGTGAGGAAGAGTATCAAATATACGAGCAAGATAGTGATATCGACTCTGATGACGACGACTCATAGCTCCCTTTTGTTTGTTTATTTTTCTCTTGAATATTGTGGGTTAGTTTAATTTTTCTTGATTAGTTTTGCTTAATTGTAATTATAATAATTACTCTTAATAGTTTATCAATTAGTGATTTAGTATCTTTTGTAATTTCTATTCTTTATCAATCATGATCCTTAAGATCTTCTGGCTGTTTATAGTTTCCAAGCATGATGGAAATTTGGAAACAAAACAATTTGTACCTTTCATTGATTATAGCCTTCAATTTTGCAGGTTAAGTTAACGAAACTCTTATTTGATGAATTAAAATGGCATTTGTGACTCCATATTGTTTTTTAAATTTTGATACAAATTGTTGTTAGATTGGAGTGCATGTGTAAGGGTTATTGGTTTATATTTTACATTCTAAGATCGTTAGAAACAGATGTCGAAAATGGCAAAAAAATAATATGTTTTGAGAAAGTGAATCTCAGAAGTGATGAAGTTGCGTCTTTGTAATCATTTTCAATCCTTATTTCCCTTGTTAACCTTACAAGTTGCTTAATAGAGTCCACATGATGGTCGACGTGAGTGAGCCTTGAGCCTAAACTATGGCTTTTAGAGACTTTTCTCAACTATAAAAACGTTTTCCATAAGGCTTGTGAAGTGTTTGGCTCACAATAAAGTTAGACCCTAGTCAAATAACTCATAGTTCTATCTATATAGTCCTGTCTATCTACCTCTCTGTCAAGTAACTCATAGTCCTATCTATCTACCTCTCTAGAAAAGGGAGAGTTCCAAAGAGCATAAATATATAAATTATCTATAAAAATTATCTATAAATTGCAATGATTAAGGGAATAAATATAGAGTTCCAAAGGGAAGATTTGAGAGTAAGAAGAGATATTTATCAACACACGAAATACAGAAAAATGGAATAGAAAGGGAATTACATGTATGAAAACAGAGAAAAAGTGAATTACAGTATGTATGAAAACAGAGAGAAAGGGAATTAAAGAGAAGAAGGATGTATGAAAACAGAGAAGAAGGGAATTACTATGAAAACAGAGAGAGGGAAAGGGAAATTACAGTATATGAAAACAGAGAGAAAGGAAATTACTATGAAAACAGAGAGAGGGAATTAAAGAGAAGAAGGGAATTGGCCAATAATATGTATGAAAACAGAGAGAAAGGAAATTACATAAAAGATACGGAATACCGCTAACAAAATAAAAGATTGAAAACAGAGAGAAAGAGAATTACATAAAAAAAACTCATAATACAACTAACAGAATAAAAGAAGGGAAATGCATGAAAGATCTGAGAAGTATTAAAAAGTTGATACCAGTTAGTATAATAACAAACATATATTTTCATTTATAAAGTAATTCTTAAATACATTCTCATTTATAAAATAATTTTTAAATATTAGAAAGTATAATGTCTAATAAATTGTATGTCAATAGACATAGTATAGTTAGAAATATTTATATCCCAAGAAATATTAAATCTAAATTGAAAGTTAACTATTGGCTAAATACTTAACAAAATTTAGGAATTAGAATTATTGAAGTAATTTGGTGATCATCTCTAATAGGGTGAAGTGTCTTGATATAGGTGGGAACGAATTCGAGAGACGAAAGCAAGCTAATTTGGAGTTAGATGAACTTCAGCTAAGGTCATCTGAGTAAGTGGTCTTACTATCAACATGGTTATATTTGATGTTGACACGTGCCCCGTGGTTCTGCACGTGTCATATATATTGATATGTGTGAATTGTTTGTAATCGATATGCTTCTGATATGTTATGTATATGTTATAATATGTGAATTGTATGATAATAATTACGGTACGATGTGTTCAATGATATGTTTGAGATAGGATACGAGATAGATGCACAAAACATTAAGGTTAGGAGTAAGATACGTTCATGAAACATTAAGGTTAGGTTACATACCGAAGTGCTATGGATATGAGAGATTGATAAAAGAATACGGTTAGGTTATGGGTAGAAAGGGATAGGTTTGTGATAGATTGATAAAACGATAGCGTTAGAATACGTTCCTGTGAGGATATAACTAAGGTACATTCATGTAATGATATGACTGTGATAGGTATAAGAACGTTAAGGCTATGATAAGTTAAGGAACGATATGACCACGAAGTGTTTACGATATGATATGATTATGATACGACATGTGAATGACGGATATATATATATATATGTTTTCATATGATATGAAATATGTTATGATACGAGATATGTGATAAATTAACTGTTTATGATATGATATATTGTGATGCAATATGTTATGGTATGATATGTATATGATGAAATGTTATGTTAAAAGCATGGAACGTTATGTTATGTCTCCTAAATTGTGTGTATACAGCATGATATGAATGATATGAAATCACGATAAATGGCATGAAATATAACCCCATTAGAATTATGTATGATATGAGAACTGAAAAATGAGAAATGATATGATATGAATGATGAACGATATCTGAAACGATATGATATATACAGAATGCTAGCGGGGTTGTATTAAATGATAATGAAAACGGAAAAATGTTGGGACCTCGTGCATTATGTGTGCTCATGCAATGGGGGATAGCCCTATTCCATCACAAGGGTACGGATGCATACTCCATTAGGCAGGCGAAGTATCGTGACGGTTACTAATTCTAATGGGTGTCCGGCAAAATTTGAGCTACCAGAGAAGGCTCGCCCGACAAGAAAAGGGGCCCAGCAGTGTGCGAACTGTCTGGTGAGCCCATACTCGCACGTATGAGCTGTGCGTAGAGTATATGGTACACATTCAAGTTGCCCATTAGAATAGTGTCATATGAAAAATAGACTGATATGATAGGTCCTGTCATTGCACTCGCATGTTCTTGCATTTAACCCCAATAGTAGGGTCACTTACTGAGTATTTCTTAAAATACTCAAGTCACGTGCTACCTCTATTTCAGGTTAAGGTACGACATTCGTATACGGTTGACGACGACATCGCAACTCGAGACTATGGCACATGCATAGGGTAGTCGTATCTGTTTTTTTAGACTTAGACTAGGATATAATGTTTTTAATTTAAACGTTTATTTATTTATTTAGTCTTTTGCTGTGTCATTTTTAAAGGTGTTTTCGAAACACGCAAATTCATGGCCGTGTTTTAAGCTGAAGGTTATGTTTTATGAAAGTTTAAAGAAGATATTTTCGCCTTCAATGTTTATGATATGTATACAGTAGCAACCTTAAATTAAGTAGAAAATTTCGGGTCGTTACACTTCTCATTTACTCAGGCATCATATTTGTGACCTTCGATTTTGTAAACATGTATTTAATGGGATTCTTTATGTTTTTTTCAATGTATGTTCATAGTTTTCTTTTGAAACTAATTCATAGTTCACTTATTTTTAAGTACCAACCCTACATCTAGTTCCGCTAAACATTTAAAATATAATTTAAACCAAAATGATATGTAGAGTAAACACAAAAATAATTTTTTTTTTTTGAAACAAATATCTATTTTTAAAAATACACGTTTTTTTCGAGAAATTAATTTTTTTTTTTTTTTTTAAATTATGTACAACATTATAGGCTAATGTTTTCTGGTCATGGCTTTTGAATGGTCAATGAACAATATTCCATTCAAACCAACAAAAAGCTGGATGAACTCGAAACCTCGCATTCATTTATGCACCAGATCATAGGATGAACTCGATACCTCGCAAGCATCATAGGGCTAGTATCTTTCTTAGTTTGGGAGCACTAGAGTCTAGACCTTCGGACCGTCGCTCACGATCCTAAGGTGCTCAATCTACTGAGGACGTCTTGACATAGGTCATCGTTTAGTCAACCGAACTCTAACATACTAGCTCTGTTCCGATAAACAGGCTTTACAACACTCATATATAACACTATATAATGATTAAAAGAAATTAAATCTCAGAGAAACAATGAAGCGCATTATGGATTTAATTTTAAAAGAAGTGTGTCCCTTTTAAGTGAGCAAAACAATGAAGCAAGAATTTCTTTTCGTTTTTAGCTATAACAATCACTTAGCTTAGGAGCCGTGCAAGATGAAAGTCTGATGCACGGTTTTTAAATGAGAGAAAGAAGTGAGGAATCCTCTTTTCAACTCTTACTCTCCCACTCCAGTCGTAAGTCAAAGAACTATATTCCAATAAAAAAGAATATGAATGGGATAACTCTCGATCTGAATAAAAGCATCATATCTTATCCTTTTAAACTTTGATTCCATATTAAATGAGTTCTATAAATACCCACAGCTACTAACCGAACAAAACCACACCAAAGAAACACAAAGTTTCCTTATACTATATATCACACTACGCCATGAGTGTTGCAGTCAAGGTTGGCGGCCAAGTACCGGCTGAGGAGAAGTGGATTAAAATCCCCGATGTTAGTGGCCACTGCGTGCAAGAGGTCGCAAAGCTTGCGGTGGAACAGTTCAACATTCAACATGGACACAGTCTTAAATTCGATAGCATTCATGAAGGTTGGTATTGTGAACTGGGTTAAAACAACCTAAAGTACCGTCTCCATGTTAGGGCCATAGACTATCTTGAACGCTCTCTCTTGTACGAGGCACTTGTGTTCGAAGAGAAACCTAAGTTTGAAAGAATCAGAAAGTTGATATCTTTCGTCTACCTATTAAATCCTGGACACTATGTTGGGCCGGTAGATCCACCCAAAGTGGAGAAGTGGATTAAAATTCCTAATCTTCGAGTGCCATTTGTGCAAGAAGTATTAAAGTTTGCAATAGATGAGTACAATAGACATGAAGAAGGCTTAAAATACGTTGAAATCTACGACGGTTGGTATGCAGAGATGGGTCTAGACAACATAAAGTTTCGCCTTCATGTTAAGGCGAAAGACTGCTTGGGACGTTTGCGCAACTACGAGGCTGTTGTTCTTGTTAAGCATTCTTTGTCTAAGAAAATCAAGGTTCTCGAAGCTTTTAAGATTTGCGATCCAGTAAAGGTTGTGCCGGAGTGGATTCTAATACCTGATTTGAAGGAGCCTGGCTTGCAAGTGGTTATAAGGTTTATGTTGGAACAGTTAAAAAATAGATTCGGAGATAGTTTGAAATTTGTTAGCATTCATGAAGGTTGGTATTTTGAGTTGTGCCCAAACAGCCTAAAGTATCGTTTCCATGTTAAGATGATAGACATTTTGGGGCGTTCTCTCAAACTTGAGGTTATTATTATCGAAGAGAGACGTGGCATTCTAAGAATCTTGAAGCTGGACTCTATCAATTTCATAGTATCTCAACCTCAAGAGAAGAAGTGGATAAAAATTCCTATTCTTCGGGCACCATTAGTGCAAGAGATAGCAAAGTTTGCCGTGGACAAACATAACAAAAACGGAGAAGGCCTGAAATACATTGAAGTCTACGACGGCTGGTTTATGGACATGGGTCAAGAGAAGGTAAAGTTTCGTCTTCATCTTAAGGCGAAAGACTGGTTGGGACGTATACGCAACTATGAGGCTGTTGTGCTTGTTGAACAGTTTTTCTCCGAGAGAATCAAGATTTTTGAATCTTTCAAGTTTTGCGGTTCGGTTGAAGGCAAGTGGATTCAAATACCTAATCTTAAGGAGTCTGGCTTGCAAGTGGTTATAAATTTCATAGTGGAGCAGCTCAAAATTATATTTCAAGATTGTTTGAAATTCCATAGCATTTATGAAGTTTGGTATTTTGAGTTGTGCCCAAATAGCCTAAAGCTCCGTTTGCTTATTAAAGCGATAGACTATCTGGGACGTTGTCTCAATTATGAAATTATTATTGTCGAAGAGAAACGAATTTTGAAGTTTGAATCTATCATCGTCATATTGTCTCCTGGACACTGCGTTGGGCCTGTGGATCCACCCAAGGTCGAGAAGTGGATTAAAATCAATAATCTTCAGTTTTCATTCGTGCAAGAGGTATCAAAGTTTGCGTTGGATGACTTCAACGTTAAATCTGGAGATAGCCTCAAATACGATGGCATTTACGATGGTTGGTATATGGAGATGGGTCAAGACAACATAAAGTTTCGTATTCATTTAAAGGCAAAAGACTGTCTGAGTCGTGTGCACCACTATGAAGCTATTGTGTATGTAAAGCAGTTTCTCTGTAAAAGAATCAAGTTCGTCGAATCTTTTAAGCTTATTGAAAGGAAATGTTAGAAACTCCCCTTCGTACTTTGTAACATGCGATGGTTACAAAAAATCGTGTTTGACTATCTATGAAGAAATGGTCATGCAAGAATGAAATAAATCTTTTTTAAGTATACATTCCTCGGTGTCCAACATCATACCTCTATCAATTTTTTATACTACGAAGTATTCCTTATTAGATTAATCGATAATTAAAGTTTAATATACGAAAGAGGGTTTCAAGATGAATTAACTACCGATAAAATAGATATGGGAATTATTTTTATGATGGGTAGCTTATACGATTCGGATTTAATATGATCAATTTCATAACATTGGAAAATGTAAGAAAAAAAAGGCAAAGAAGATGAATGAATGTAATGCTAGACTTGTTGAAAACAATATGACAGTGGACGAGCTATGTGTAACAAATGAGCCCGAGAAGTATTAAATTTTATGATATTCTATTAAATTTTAAACTTGTCACATTTTTATGGAAGACTTTAGAGGACCAATATCAATATCAAGACAAGACAAGGTAGAAGAGAAAAATACTTGGAAGAATCTCACGAACTCAAGAAAAAATGAATAAAGTCAACTTTGGAGGGTAAAACGGTCTTTTCAGCCCCCTCGCTATTTAAGGGGGTTGTGTGACCCTAATACAACATTAATTAGGAGGAAGGAAGAGGAAAATAATGTAACAGAGCCCGATGACAAACAAACTTCCTGTTTTTTCTTTTAAAATTCAAATTTTTGAGATTTTATTGGAAAATGTTGGCAAAGTAAACTCCAAAGGGTAATTTTGTCATTCTGCAACTCATTTAATAAGGATTTTGAAAAGTTAACCATTGGAGAGCTCCCGATCCAATCACTTAGAGTTCGATTTCGGCCAAATTCCTTCATAAAAGTACTCAGAACCACGAGGACATTCAATTTGAACATTTAAATCGTCCAAATCTATTAAAAAACGACGATGGCCAAGAAATAAGAGATTTAGATTTTTGTTCTCTGTATTTCTCAAGATTAGTGAATTTTCCGTTACTTTTTGTGAAGAAATCTTTAGATAAACTGCACTAAAGTCAGATTTAGGATGAATCTCAAAGATGTAGTTTTTCACCTATTTACAATGTAATGAAATGGATTTGAAATATTTTTTATGGAAAGTTGGATTAAAACTCTTCAATATTGGCTAAGAAACCGAGTTAAGTTGAAAAGGTTATGAAAAAAAAAAAAAAAAAAACAAGATTGAAGTAGACACCATAACGCAACTAATGGGAGATGCGTTGGCCAAAAGCATTGGACACGCATCAAACAGCTAGACAAGAAACACATCTGCCAATGCTTGGGCACGTGTCGATCAAGAAGCGGAGGAACACTTCAGTGCTTGATGGGGACACGTGTCGCGTCATCAGAGGGAGACTCGAACCATGGTCCAAACTGATTCACTCTACCCTTGCACCAATCTAACCTGACCTGACTCAACATGGAAAACACCTATCTAGGTGCATCATGTGTCGCAACAAGAACACGTATGGTCCTCCCTTAGGCGCATTTGTACTCACAAAGGGGTTGCGCATAGAAGTTGTTCAGTTGTGCATGAAGTTGGTAAGAGCGCTTAAGGTAGTTTCTCTGGCTTGTTTCGTTTCTCGTTAGACTGTTTTTCACTCCGATTTTATATTGACCTTAATTACTTGAATTAAGACCCGTATGTAGAATTTTAGAATTTTTGAGCTTCTAACAAGTGAAAAAGCTAGCTTGAAAAGACACTCAAAATTTGAGGAAGTTGTCATACCGAAGTTTCTCAAGTAAGAATTGTATAAATATTGTTGGGATGTGCTAGCATGCATGCATCTCTTGTCTAAGGTGGCTAGAATGTATGAGGAGAACTCTAGAAAGGCAACTTGGATCTGAATGTTATGTATGTTATGAAAAACTCGTGAAATGCCCGTAGGGTGAAAATTTAAATTACATGCCTATTTTAACGATTTTCGATGTGTTAGGAAAGAGGATGATATGTTGTGATCTGTGCTCCAGGTTATTGATGGATGTTATCTTTTCGTTGAGCTTGTATGAATGTTTACAATATGATTTGCATCATTTAGGTAATTGATAGGAATATCTCTCGAACAAACCATGCATGGGTGAACAAAGTTAAGAGTTTAGGGTTTATGGCTCTAGAGCTAGTGCATTTTTTCCATTGAGGTCAGTGTGTTTCTAGTAGACTAAGCACCTTAGAATCGTTAGCGACGAATAGAGGTCTAGACTAGAGTGCATCCATAGATTGGATTAACCATGAGGTGCTAACTTCGAGCATCCTAAAAACACGAGATGGTTTTTAAACTGTCTAGACAACCCTAAGAATCTAGTAGATCTCCATGACAAAGACGACTATGAAAACTTAACAAGCCTAGTAGTAGTGTCACAAAAGTCTCTGCCTCCTATCTTCTTCCGTATGCCCTTAGCGCTAGCATAGCCAACCAAGAGGTAGGAGTTTAAGTACCATTGAGAAAGGCTTAGGTCGAATATTATAGTGTGTGGTGTCGTATATGGTAGAAATGTTTAGGGTTCTATTAAAAGGGGTCTCTTTGCTGTAAAACCATCCAAAGAGAGGGCGTGTGACCACACATAAAACAAAGTAATTGCAAACCATACAAGGTCGCATCCCCACACTCAGAGTGACTCTATGGCCCTATGGAAGAGTCTGCTAATTAATCTTCCATAGATGATGTTCACACTAGCTAGATGTCATACTGTGCTGATAGATTTGATGAGGTATCACTTCAACTAGAATATGAGTAATTTATTGGTGTAGCTATACATGTTAATTAAGTCTAAAAATAGGAAATAAATTCACCTCGAGATGAGATTTATGGTTTAGTAGAATAGCGACACTAGAAATAGGTGAACTACCTCTAGACCTAGAATAGGTTTTTGATGGTCATGAGATTCTCTCCAACATTTGAGGCCTTCCCATAAGCATAAAAGTGCAATAAGAACCTACAAGTAGGTTGTTTATTGAGAATTTTTATACTCACCTCTTTCCTCATTTTTCTCGGATGTTCGCAGGCTACTAGTCAAGGTAGTGGAGTGTTCAAAAGTTGTGCGGTCAAACAAGGGTAGTCTTGAAGCTTCAATCCATCTTAATATTTTGGGTATTCTATATTTTGTTTGAAGTTGTATCTTGAACCCAAATCCCTTTTGTAATAAACTCGAATAACACGACGACTTATAATTGATTTCGATTTATTTTAATTTTGTGTAGTTTGGTTATTAAAAATTTAACCTTATTTTTATTATTATGTATTTAAAATTTTATTCTTATTATATTATACTATTTTCTTATTTTATTTTATCTCGCCTTTTTAACTACGGTTTGATAAGTCTCAAAAAGAGGGTCATGACAGTAAAAGAGAAGAATGAGAAGAGGAGAGGTTGGATTTTCTTATACAAAATATAGAGAAAAATTTTCTTCAACTTTCATATCCGACAGGTTCGATAAGTTTTTTGGCCAAGCATCCTTACAAAAAAAAAGAAAATTAGAATGATGTTTACTATTGATCTAGGCTTTTGAAGCACCAAAATCGATCAAAAATCAAAGAAGAATAAAAGGTATGATTGATGGGTTCAAGAATACCATTTTCGGTAGATTGGATCATTTAGGTGTTGGAATACTTCTCAAGTTATTCAATTTGGTGTAGGAGATTATTTGAAATAAATCTTGTCTAGAAAGTGGAGTGAGAAAATGCTTGGAAGATATGTTTTCAATTATGGTCCAAGAACGATAAGAATTCAAAAAAAGGCAACTTTGAACGCGCCTGATAGAATTGAATGAAATTAGTTTTTTTGAGGTTGGTGGATTGAAACTCTTCAAATTTAATAAGGGAACTTGGTTGAATCAAGTTATGTAGAATAAGGATATGAATATCGAGAGAATGACCACACAGGTGAACGTAGTAGTTGGCCGACAAATGGTGGTCGCTCCCTGTAAATTTAGAATGACTCTATGGCTCCGTTGAAGAGTAGTTAACTAGTCTCCACCAATGATGTTCAGACTAGTAGATGTCATACTGTCCCACCAGATTTTTTTTAGGTAGACCATAGCGTAGGATGTTGGTCATTCACTTTCGAGTAAAAGTAAGATGTTTGAGTATAAGTATAGAAAGGTTCAGTAACCTAACTAGACCTTGAAGTAACCTAACTAGACCTTGAAGGAAAGAGACGGACTAGAAAACCACTCGAAATTTTGAGGCCTCCCAAAGACTTAGACAGCCGTAGAGATTAGGCCAAACTTTTTAGAGCCTAGAGGAAACATCATGGATACACACTAGGTTAATGATGTGATGAGACCGTACAAGTAGGTTGCTTACTCATTATTTTCGTACTCGCCCATTTCCCTATATATTTTTTTTCTGGTGTTCGCAACAAATGAGGTTGGAGAATGTTCAAGATCTATGCAGTCAAGGAGGCGTCATCCCCGAGCATCATCATGTCTTTGTATTTCGGTTTGAAATTGTATCCCGAACGTACCCTCCATTTGTAATAAATTTTAACATCGTCTTGTAATTAGTTTTGAATTTGTTTTATATATGGTTTTGAATTTGATTCCTCTCATTATTTTTCTCTTAGATTCATCCCTAATGTATATTTTTTACACGTTATTTTTTTTAATCTATTTATTTATTTTAATTTTGCTGTTTTACAATATTTTTGTATGAGAATTAAAAAAAATGCTTTAATTATTATGTTTTAGATATTATTTTTAAGACTATATTATATGTTCTTTGAGTAATATACGGGAAAGTTATGCCAAACATGTAAAGATAGTATTACATTTTACAATTAAAAGTTAACGGTGAAATAAACAATAAATGTTGTAAGCACAATTAAATTATACGATAATTATAAGGCCTATGAAATTTAAGTTTGACACAATATAAGAAGAGCGTTTAAGTGGTAAACAAGCTATTTACTGCGTATATTTATATTCTCACTCGCTCTACTACTTTCCTTTCTTGTATATGGATCTTGAGTACCGATTGACGATGATGGCATGAAGGAGGTAGTACACCATGGAGTCTATTTAGTTGATATAGTTTTTGTTATCGAGTTGGGAGGTCGTGTAAAGCGGTTTGAATTGTATAGCATTTTTAACTTTGAATTTTGAAACTAATTTATTTTACACTTATTTCAAGTAATAACCCTTCGTCTACTTAGAGAGATCAGATTGATATACTAAAGATTTCATAATATAAATTTAAATAAAAAATAATTTATTTAAAAAAAAAAAATACACGTTTTTTTTTAGAAATTAATTTTTTTTTTTTTAAATATTTAAAGCATTATGGTTTAATGTTTAAAAGAAGTGGGTCATGGGTTTTGAAGGGTGAAAGAATATTTTGACTTCAATTCAAAGAACCATATTCCATTCAAACTAACAAAAATGGAAGCATCATAGGATGAACTCGAACCCTCTGCATTCATTTATGGACCAGATAAACTTAAGTGAACATACTCATGTAATTTCTCCATAATTGCTTCGAAAAATAGGTCTAGTGTCTTTCTTGGTTTGGGAGCACTAGGGTCTAGACCCTCTGACCGTCGCTCACGATCCTAAGGTGCTCAGTCTACTGAAGACGTCTTGATATAGGACATCGTTTAGCAAACCGAACTCTAACACACTAGCTCTGTGCAGATAAACAGGCTTTACAATACTTAGACCTAACACTATATAATGATTAAAAGAAATTAAATCTCAAAGAAATAACGTAGCACATTAGGGATTTAATTTTAAAAGAAGTGGGCGTGTCTTTTAAATGAGCAAAACAATGAAGCAACAATTTCTTTTCGTTTTTAGCTATACCAATCTTAAGTCAAATAACCACATTCCAATAAAAAGAATATTAATCTTATCTTTTTAAAAGCATACATCTTATCTTTTTAAACTTTGATTCCATATTAAATGAGTTCTATAAATACCCAGCTACCAACCAAACAAAACCACACCAGAGAAACACAAAGTTTCCTTATACTATATATCACACTACGCCATGAGTGTTGCAGTCAAGGTTTGCGGCCAAGTACCAGCTGAGGAAAAGTGGATTAAAATCCCCGATGTTAGTGGCCACTGCGTGCAAGAGGTCGCAAAGCTTGCGGTGGAACAGTTCAACATTCAACATGGACACAGTCTTAAATTCGATAGCATTCATGAAGGTTGGTATTGTGAACTGGGTCAAAACAACCTAAAGTACCGTCTCCATGTTAGGGCCATAGACTATCTTGAACGCTCTCTCTTGTACGAGGCACTTGTGTTCGAAGAGAAACCTAAGTTTGAAAGAATCAGAAAGTTGATATCTTTCGTCTACCTATTGAATCCTGGACACTATGTTGGGCCGGTAGATCCACCCAAAGTGGAGAAGTGGATTAAAATTCCTAATCTTCGAGTGCCATTTGTGCAAGAAGTATTAAAGTTTGCAATAGATGAGTACAATAGACATGAAGAAGGCTTAAAATACGTTGAAATCTACGACGGTTGGTATGCAGAGATGGGTCTAGACAACATAAAGTTTCGCCTTCATGTTAAGGCGAAAGACTGCTTGGGACGTTTGCGCAACTACGAGGCTGTTGTTCTTGTTAAGCATTCTTTGTCTAAGAAAATCAAGGTTCTCGAAGCTTTTAAGATTTGCGATCCAGTCAAGGTTGTGCCGGAGTGGATTCTAATACCTGATTTGAAGGAGCCTGGCTTGCAAGTGGTTATAAGGTTTATGTTGGAACAGTTAAAAAATAGATTCGGAGATAGTTTGAAATTTGTTAGCATTTATGAAGGTTGGTATTTTGAGTTGTGCCCAAACAGCCTAAAGTATCGTTTCCATGTTAAGATGATAGACATTTTGGGGCGTTCTCTCAAACTTGAGGTTATTATTATCGAAGAGAGACGTGGCATTCTAAGAATCTTGAAGCTGGACTCTATCAATTTCATAGTATCTCAACTTCAAGAGAAGAAGTGGATAAAAATTCCTATTCTTCAGGCACCATTAGTGCAAGAGATAGCAAAGTTTGCCGTGGACGAACATAACAAAAACGGAGAAGGCCTGAAATACATTGAAGTCTACGACGGCTGGTTTATGGACATGGGTCAAGAGAAGGTAAAGTTTCGTCTTCATCTTAAGGCGAAAGACTGGTTGGGACGTATACGCAACTATGAGGTTGTTGTGCTTGTTGAACAGTTTTTCTCCGAGAGAATCAAGATTTTTGAATCTTTCAAGTTTTGCCGTTCGGTTGAAGGCAAGTGGATTCAAATACCTAATCTTAAGGAGTCTGGCTTGCAAGTGGTTATAAATTTCATAGTGGAGCAGCTCAAAATTATATTTCAAGATTGTTTGAAATTCCATAGCATTTATGAAGTTTGGTATTTTGAGTTGTGCCCAAATAGCCTAAAGCTCCGTTTGCTTATTAAAGCGATAGACTATCTGGGACGTTGTCTCAATTATGAAATTATTATTGTCGAAGAGAAACGAATTTTGAAGTTTGAATCTATCATCGTCATATTGTCTCCTGGACACTGCGTTGGGCCTGTGGATCCACCCAAGGTCGAGAAGTGGATTAAAATCAATAATCTTCAGTTTTCATTCGTGCAAGAGGTATCAAAGTTTGCGTTGGATGACTTCAACGTTAAATCTGGAGATAGCCTCAAATACGATGGCATTTACGATGGTTGGTATATGGAGATGGGTCAAGACAACATAAAGTTTCGTATTCATTTAAAGGCAAAAGACTGTCTGAGTCGTGTGCACCACTATGAAGCTATTGTGTATGTAAAGCAGTTTCTCTGTAAAAGAATCAAGTTCGTCGAATCTTTTAAGCTTATTGAAAGGAAATGTTAGAAACTCCCCTTCGTACTTTGTAACATGCGATGGTTACAAAAAATCGTGTTTGACTATCTATGAAGAAATGGTCATGCAAGAATGAAATAAATCTTTTTTAAGTATACATTCCTCGGTGTCCAACATCATACCTCTATCAATTTTTTATACTACGAAGTATTCCTTATTAGATTAATCGATAATTAAAGTTTAATATACGAAAGAGGGTTTCAAGATGAATTAACTACCCATAAAATAGATATGGGAATTATTTTTATGATGGGTAGCTTATACGATTCGGATTTAATATGATCAATTTCATAACATTGGAAAATGTAAGAAAAAAAAGGCAAAGAAGATGAATGAATGTAATGCTAGACTTGTTGAAAAAACAATATGACAGTGGACGAGCTATGTGTAACAAATGAGCCCGAGAAGTATTAAATTTTATGATATTCTATTAAATTTTAAACTTGTCACATTTTTATGGAAGACTTTAGAGGACCAATATCAATATCAAGACAAGACAAGGTAGAAGAGAAAAAATACTTGGAAGAATCTCACGAACTCAAGAAAAAATGAATAAAGTCAACTTTGGAGGGTAAAACGGTCTTTTCAGCCCCCTCGCTATTTAAGGGGGTTGTGTGACCCTAATACAACATTAATTAGGAGGAAGGAAGAGGAAAATAATGTAACAGAGCCCGATGACAAACAAACTTCCTGTTTTTTCTTTTAAAATTCAAATTTTTGAGATTTTATTGGAAAATGTTGGCAAAGTAAACTCCAAAGGGTAATTTTGTCATTCTGCAACTCATTTAATAAGGATTTTGAAAAGTTAACCATTGGAGAGCTCCCGATCCAATCACTTAGAGTTCGATTTCGGCCAAATTCCTTCATAAAAGTACTCAGAACCACGAGGACATTCAATTTGAACATTTAAATCGTCCAAATCTATTAAAAAACGACGATGGCCAAGAAATAAGAGATTTAGATTTTTGTTCTCTGTATTTCTCAAGATTAGTGAATTTTCCGTTACTTTTTGTGAAGAAATCTTTAGATAAACTGCACTAAAGTCAGATTTAGGATGAATCTCAAAGATGTAGTTTTTCACCTATTTACAATGTAATGAAATGGATTTGAAATATTTTTTATGGAAAGTTGGATTAAAACTCTTCAATATTGGCTAAGAAACCGAGTTAAGTTGAAAAGGTTATGAAAAAAAAAAAAAAAAAAAAAAAAAAACAAGATTGAAGTAGACACCATAACGCAACTAATGGGAGATGCGTTGGCCAAAAGCATTGGACACGCATCAAACAGCTAGACAAGAAACACATCTGCCAATGCTTGGGCACGTGTCGATCAAGAAGCGGAGGAACACTTCAGTGCTTGATGGGGACACGTGTCGCGTCATCAGAGGGAGACTCGAACCATGGTCCAAACTGATTCACTCTACCCTTGCACCAATCTAACCTGACCTGACTCAACATGGAAAACACCTATCTAGGTGCATCATGTGTCGCAACAAGAACACGTATGGTCCTCCCTTAGGCGCATTTGTACTCACAAAGGGGTTGCGCATAGAAGTTGTTCAGTTGTGCATGAAGTTGGTAAGAGCGCTTAAGGTAGTTTCTCTGGCTTGTTTCGTTTCTCGTTAGACTGTTTTTCACTCCGATTTTATATTGACCTTAATTACTTGAATTAAGACCCGTATGTAGAATTTTAGAATTTTTTAGCTTCTAACAAGTGAAAAAACTAGCTTAAAAAGGCACGCAAAATTTGAGGAAGTAGTCATATATATACGTTTCTCAAGTAAGAGTTGTGTAAATATTGTTGGGATGTACTAGCATGGAAGCATCTATTGCCTAAGGTGGTTAGAATATGTATGATGAGAACTCTAAAAAGGAAACTTGGATGTGAATGTTATGTATGTTATGAAAAACTAGTGAAATGCCCATAGGGTGAAAATTTAATAACGCTTTCCGATATGTTAGCAAGGAAGATGAGATGTTGTGATCTGTGCTCCAAGTTGTTGATGGATGTTATCTCTTCGTTGATCTTGTATGAATGTTTATAATATGCTTTCCATCATTTAAGTGATTGATAGGAATATCTTCCGAACAAACCATGCATGAGTGAACAAAGTTAAGATTATGGTTCTAGAGCTTGAGCATTTTTCACATTGACCTAGGTCAGTACGTTTCTAGTAGACTAAGCAACTTAGAATCGTGAGCGACCATTAGAGGTCTAGACTAGAGTGCATCCATAGATTGGATTAACTATGAGGATCTAAGTTCGAGCATCCTGAAAATACTAAATGAGATTTAAACGGTCTAGACAACCCTAAGAACCTAGTAAACCTCCATGACAAAGACGACTATGAAAACTTAACAAGTCTAGTAGTAGGGTCACAAAAGTCTCTGTCTCCTATCTTCTTCGGTATGCCCTTAGCGCTAGCATCCCCAGCCAAGTGGTAGGAGTTCAAGTACCATTGAGAAAGGCATAGGTCGAATATTATAGTGTGTGGTGTCGTATATGGTGGAAATGTTTAGGGTTCTCCTAAAATGGGTCTCTGTGACGTAAAACCATCTGAGGAGGGGGCGTGTGACCACACATGAAACCAAGTAATTGGCAAGCATACAAGGTCGCATCCCTACATTTAGAGTGACTCTATGACCTTACAGAAGAGTCTGCTAATTCATCTTCCATAAATGATGTTCACACTAGCTAGATGTCATACTGTGCTAATAAATTTGATGAGGTAGCACTTCAACCATAATATGAGTAATTTATTGGTGTAGCTATACATGTTAACTAAGTCTTAGAATAGGAAATAAATTCAACTGAAGATTATATTTATCGTCTAGTAGACTCGCGACGCTAGAAATGGGTGAACCACCTCTAGACTTAGAGTAGGTTTGTGATGGTTATGAGATTAGCTCGAAAGTTTGAGGTCTTCCCATAAGCTCAAAATATCTATAGAACTTGGTCAAAACTTCTTAAAGCTTAGAGAAAACTCCGTTGTAATTTACAAGGATAAGAGTGCGATAAGAGCCTACAAGTAGGTTGCTTATTGAGTATTTTTATACTTACCTCTTTCCCCATTTTTCTCAAATGTTCACAGGCTACTAGTTAAGGTAGTGGAGTGTTCAAGAGCTGTGCGGTCAAACAAGGATAGTCTTGGAGCGTCAATTCATCTTAATATTTTGTTTGAACTTGTTTCTTGAACCCATATCCCTTTTGTAATAAACTCGAATAACGCCGACTTATAATTGATTTCGATTTATTTAAATTGTGGTGTAGTTTGGTTATTAAAAATTTAACCTTATTTTTAGAATTACTCTATGAATCAAGTATTGTAGAATAAGGATATGAAAATTGGACGAAGGACCAAATAGGTGAACGTAGTAGTTGGCCTACAAATGGTGGTCGGTCCCCCTAAATTTAGAATGACTCTATGGCTCCATTGAAGAGTAGTTAACTAGCCTCTCACAAATGATGTTCCGACTAATAGATGTCATACTGTCCCACCAAATGTTTTTTAGGTAGACCACAACGTAGGATGTTGGTCATTCACTTTCAAGTAAAAGTAAGATGCTTGAGTATAAGTATAGAAAAGTTTAGTAACCTAACTAGTCCTCAAAAGGGAAGAGACAGACTAGAAAACCGCTCAAAATTTTGAGGCCTCCCAAAGACTTAGATAGCCATAGAGATTAGGCCCAAACTTTTTAGAGTCTAGAGGAAACCTCATGGATACATACTAGGTTAATGATGTGTTGAGATTGTACAAATAGGTTGCTTACTCAGTATTTATATACTCGCCCATTTCCCTTTTCTTTTTTCTTTTTTCTTTTTTCTAGTTTTCGTAGACAGTCGAACGAGGTGGGAGAGAGTTGAGTTTGTTTGTGGCACTAGGAGTATAGAAATCTTAAATAAAACAAAATTTTTGCTATCGGGAAGGAGGTTAACTATGGAGTCTATT
Organism: Cucurbita ficifolia; assembly: GCA_033971965.1. Taxonomy (NCBI): domain Eukaryota; kingdom Viridiplantae; phylum Streptophyta; class Magnoliopsida; order Cucurbitales; family Cucurbitaceae; genus Cucurbita; species Cucurbita ficifolia. The sequence goes on from CM066972.1 coordinate 10,465,624, forward strand.
TCGTTACGAGTCTTGAGTAGATTCTATAGCTTTTGCTATCGGGTTGAGAGGTTGTGTAAAGCGGTATTGAAACTAATTTATTTTTCACTTGCAATCATATATAAATTTCAACCACATTGAAATTGAGATTAAGCATAAAACTATTTTTTTTCTATAAATGGTTAAAGAGAAATTAAATTCTTAAAAATTATATACCACGTTGAGTTAAATTTTTAAAGAAGTGGGTGATTTCTTTTGAATGGTAAAAAGAAGAAGCAAGAATCTCTTTTGGTTTTTAACTATGTCAATTTAAAGTAAAAAAATCATATTCCAATCAAATTAATAATAATAAACAATAAGAACTCGAATCCTTTGCATTCATACATTATGACCATAAAAATAAATAGTTATTAATTATCAATAATTTCTTTTTATTATTATGTTTTCCATTAATTTTGAATCAGATTTTACCAAATCTTTTAAAATATTTTATTATAATATATTATGAGATATAATTTTACTTTTATTTTTTATATTATTTTTTCTTTGATAAATATGAACATGTATGCAATAAAGTATTATTTTAAAAGTTTTTTTTTTTGTTATCGTACGCTAAATTAATAAAAATATTTTTAAACTTTGTATTTTGTCTAAAAAATACCCTTAAATTAAAAAAAAAAACTAAAAAATATCTTAGTTTTGGATGGAAGCTGTTACTGTTTTGTTTCAAAACTACCCTTAAACTTTTAATATTATTTCAAAAATATCTTTAAATTTAAAAAAGTTTCATTACCTTCAATTTTTTTTTTTAAAGTTCAAAAGTACTCTGACTACAAAATATCCATAAAATTTTAAAAATAACATTAACACCCTTTAACTTAAAAAAACGTTAGAAAAACTCTTATCATTAATATATGGACGAAAATTTTCTGTTTGCACTCTCATAAACTATATCCAAATTTTTTAATGTTATTTTTTAAAGTTCAAGAATAATTTGAAGCAAGGTACTAATAGTAAAGTATTTTTTAATGTTTTTAAAAAATTTAAAAGTGTTTTTTATTTTTTTTTATTTTTTTTTAGTTAAAAAGGTATTTTTGAAGTTTTTTTTTAAAAAATTTAATGATATTAATGAAACCTTTTGAAAACTCAAAAATATTTTTTAAACACGGAAAGTTGAAGGGTATTTTTTAAACCCTAGTGAATGTTAAGAGTATTTTTGAAAAATGTGTTACGGTTTCCATCCAAAACTAACGGCAAGGCTATTTTTGTACTTTTTTTAGTTTATGGTTATTTTTTAGATTGTTTTTTTAAGTTTGTGGATATTTTTTTTTAGATAAATGCAAAATTCAAAAGATATTTTTATTAATTTAATCCGAATAATATATCACATGTGAATTAAACTTCAAAAGAAGTGAGTTTTTAGTAAAATTAATGAAGCAAGAATCGCTTTTCATATTCACTAAAACAATTTAAAGTCTAAGAATCATATTCCATTCTAATACGAATGCATATAAAGAATATTAATTGGATAGCTCTCGATGTTCTTAGAAGCATCAATCTTATCTTTTTAAGCTTTCAGTAGGGTATTATAGCATACTCGATCACTTCTATAAATACCGAGCTACCAATGGAAGAAAACCATCGCAAAGTTTCTTCATAGTGTATACCACACAACACGATGAGTGTTTCAAGCAAGGGTTGTTCTCAAGGAGCGGTCGTGGAGAAGTGGATTAAAATCCCCGATGTTAAGGGGCATTGCCTACAACAGGTTGCTAAGTTTGCGGTGGAAAAGTTCAATGCCGAACATGGAGATTGTCTTATATTCGATAGCATTTTTGAAGGTTGGTATTGGGAGCTGGGTTCAAACAACCTTAAGTATCGTCTCCATATCAAGGCGATAGACTTTCTTGGACGTTTGCTCATCTATGAGGTTGTTGTATTCGAAGAGAAACCTGATAAGGAAAGAATTAGAAAGTTAATATCTTTCGTGACCATATCGAATCCTGGACATTGTGTTGGACCTGTCGATCCACCCAAGGAGGATAAGTGGATTAAAATTCCTAATCTTCAAGCGGCATTTGTGATAGAGATATCAAAGTTTGCAGTGCATGAGTTCAACATCAAATATAACGAGTATCTTGTATTTGATAGTATTTATGAGGGTTCGTATATGGAGATGGGTCGAGATGACCTAAAGTTTCGTCTCAAACTTAAAGCGTTCGATTGTCTTAAACGTGTGGACAGCTATGAGGCTGTTGTGTTCGTTAAGAACCTCCTCGGTAAGAAAATCTTGATTCTTGAATCTTTCAAAGTTTCGAGCCAAATAGTTGTTGAGAAGTGGATTCAAATCCCTTCCATTAAAGAGCCATGCGTGGAAGTGGTTGCAAAGTTTGCCGTGGATGAGTTCAACATTAAATATGGAAATATTCTGAAATTCGATAGTGTTTATGAAGGTTGGTATTTGGAGTTGAGCCCAAATAGTCTAAAGTACCGTCTCCATATTAAAGCCATTGACTTTTTTGGACGTTGTCTCAATTATGAGTTTGTGGTGTTTGAAGTGAAATATCATTCTGAAAGAGTCAGAAAGCTAATAAGTGTCGTCATCCTATTAAGTCCGGGACATAATGTTGGTCCCGTTGAGGTGCCTAAAGAAGAGAAGTGGATTCAAATCCCTAATCTTTTAATCTCACTCGTGGAAGATGTATCAAAGTTTGCACTAGATCAGATCAACATTAAACAGGGAGATAGCAAAAAATTTAATGGCGTTTATAAGGGTTGGTATATGGAGATGGGTCTAGACAACTTAAAGTTTCGTGTTCAGTTTAAAGCGAAAGATTGTCTGGGACGTGTGAGCAACTTTGAAGCTATTGTGTTCGTAAAACACTTTTTCTCTCTAAAAATCATGTCGCTCGAGTCTTACAAGCTTTTGTGCTCGTAAAGCATCTTTGTCTCTCTATAATCTTATGTTTTAGTAATGTACCGTCTTTGGCTATCTATGTACAAATAGTCAGGCAAGAATGAAATAAATCTTTTCAAAGGATAAATCTCTCTAAGTCCAACATTATACATTTATCAATTTGTCATATTTCTGACCGTATATTATAGTTTAAATTAATAAAAATATATCTCAACTTTCAAAAGTTTTGATAATACCCATAAACTTTCAAAATAAAAAAATCTCAAAAGTACTTTTACAGTTCGTTTTATATGAAACCGTTATTTCAAAAATATACTTAAACTTTAAAAAGTTCAACAATACTTCATCATCAATATATGGACAAAAATCGTCTATTGGCACCTTATAGATTATCTTCCTTATTAATGTTACTTTTAAAAGTTCACGAGTAGTTTTGAAACGTGGTACTATGAGTAAGGATATATTTGAACTTCTTAAAAAAGTTGTGTTTAAATATTTTAAAAAGATTTAAAAGTGTTTTTGAAGTTCTTAAAAAAAAAAAGTTTAAGGGTGTTAATGAAACTTTTGAAAACTCAAGAGTATTTTTTAAACGATTTTGAAAGTTTTAAGGGTATTTTTGAAACTACTCTGAAGTTCGAGAGTATTTTTTAAACAAAATATTAACGGTTTTTATCCAAAATTAACGATAAGAGTATTTTTTTAAAACTTTTTTTCTTTTTAAATTTAAGAGTATTTTTGAGACAATATGCAAAATTCAAAAGTAATATTACATACGAGCAACTTAGATAAAAAAGTATAACTCCGAAAAGATTAAGCCCGACGAACACTAAACCTAAACCTAAAGATTGGGTCAAAGAAGTGCACTTTTGGCTTTGAGTTAACAAAACAAAGAACCAAAACTTTTTTTTTTTTCAACTTTAACAATTTCATGTCAAAGAACCATGTTCCAATCAAGCAATCAATATCTATTATAGCTTTGGTTATTTATATATATCTATATGTTAAAGAATATTAATTGGATAACTCTTCGATCTTCTTTAAAGCATCAATCTTATCTCTTATTAACTTTTATTGGGACGGTGATATATATCATCTCTATCATTACTATTGTGATGGGTCAAGTTCAATAATTTATGAGTTCATTGTCTAGTCTATATATTTTAGAAAAATAATTTTGGTATTTTAGAAATAAAGAATTATATAGCCCCTCCACCCTAATAAGGGGATTGATTGTCGAGGAGGCAGAAGAAGGTCTCCCTCAAGCTTCAAAATGCAACTTTTGAATCACGGGAAGTGGTGCAATGTCGGCACATCAATGTCATCTATCATTGTCCTTAGAATTTTATTTCGAAAGAAAAATACTCAAGAGACTCATCTTGCAACACTCGGCCTACGTCATAATGTACACATGTGTCATGGGGTAACTGACTTAGGACATGAGTTTTAGGGGTGGTAAAGAGTCAACATCATATCACTTCCATGTACATTCTAAAGCATGTATATGATCTATCACCCATGTATATCAAAATGAAGAGGAGTCGTACGGTAACGTGGAGCGTTCGTTTGATGTTTGATTAGCACCAGATTTGACGAGCTTACTTATTTCACTCATATATATTTAACTCTAGCATGCTTGTCAAAAATCTCATAAGAACCCCAACTTTTAAGGTCATGGCTTGGGACCCATCTAGCCCCCATTAAGCTTGTCTCTAACACCATTGACAATATTGTCGCTTCTGTTCTTGCTTTCACTTTAGATTTAAAATAATGTCCATACTTCTTGTTGCGTTAGATGATGCACCATCTTTTTTGGTCTCATCATAACATTTCTCTCACTCAGCCCTTGTTATGGCTCGACAAGCAACACTCATATCGCACCACTACTTTCAACGTAATGTGAGAGGTACAATCTACGATCTTCTAGTATGGTTATGACACCCCACATCTTGAAATGAAGCCAACTTCTCACTTTCGAATCACTTGATGATCAAGATTAATATCAAGAATAAAGAAAACTCGTTTTTAAACTCTGATCTAATCACTTGAAAAGATGGTTTAATCAAGACTACTTGAATGACTCTAGCATGCAAATCTAAACACAAGAAAATGCATGGGAACAAGCTTCATGGCTTGAAACATAATATGCAAATTTCATTTTTAACATCCAATAACATGAATGACTATTTATAGCTTTGAAATTAAACCTTATAGTAACCTATGGTTAATTGAAAGGCGGTAAACATCAATACCATAATAGCCACCGTCGAGATGTAACTTATAATATTAAAGATAATTCTCTAAATCTTAAAAAATACAATAAAACACCATGAAATCTTTCCGACCAAATTGAAATAACTTATTTCATATCATTCTTCCCTTCATCAAGAGGGTTCGTCCTCGAATTCAATTGATCCCCTTGTAATGCAAACTTAAAATTATTTGCATTTTGTGGTCTTAATCTTCTTGATGTCTTCACTTTTATCTTTAAATCATGCATAGATGTAAAAATGAAATGGGAGTGTCGCTTCTTATTCTTTTTCTATGAGTTTGATGTTGGCTCGGGCTGGAATCAATCATTGAATCTTGTATTTCAATAAGCATTTTAATTTCTTCCAAGAATTCAACAAAAAAAAGTAGGTATACGTAGTTTAAGTGCTCCCTCCATAAAGAAAGTCCTTTAGATTTTGTGTACTTGTCCTTTCCTATACAAAACATTGTTATCCTCACAAACTCTTGTAACTGAACCCTCTCTCTCCACATGTGTCAAATATTTCTTCCTCACACTCTCTCTTTTTTACTTTATTCACTTTTTATCTCTAATGGATATGGAGCAAACATATACTTGCATATTGTCTTTGTTGGTGTCCGGGCCATCAGTAACAATATCACCATTTGAAGTAATGTCTCGCAACATAAGACAATCTTCCCCTTTTTGAATGAGTTGTACAATTTGTCTCTCTCTTACTTGGTCCTGCAAATTCATCAATTGACGTAATTTAGACGTGTATTTCATAGAATGGTAGATTCCATCCAAATTTTGTTGAAAAGCTATCCAAAATGAATCATTATTAACATGGTTCTTACAACGTCTTTGTGCTTGATCAAGCATGAATTTTGTTGATCTCCTTTCGTGATATGTTGCAGAGAATGGAAAGAGACAAGAAAAGGAATCTTTCCTCACATCTTTATCAAAATATATATTTTTTTTCCCTTTGTGCAACCCAAATTTCAAGATTTTATAAAATACAAAATTTTAGAACACGACAAGATCTACAAAAACACTGAAGACAAAAAAATATATAAAAAGAATAACAAAAATGATACTTTTTTGTTTTAAGTGATTGGAGAGAATATGAAAAGATGAAAAAGAATAAGAAAAATTCCTAATGAAAAATAAGAAACAAACAACAATAGAAACATATAACTGACCAAGAATCTACGAGATAATTCAAGGAAAAGCTCGATGCCAAATGATAAGGAAACCCTACAAATGAAGTAAGATTCAGATTATTTTATTGATCAAATATCTTAAGACAATAACACTTGATTGAGATTCGAATCACTCCACAAGCAAGATTTATCATGTCAAGCTGGAATGATTCTAAATATGGAATCTAAATTACATCGAATTTCAAAGAAACTTAGTCATTCGTTAAAGAAAAGCAAAAAATGCTTACTACATTTTCCAAGTCTTTTACAAAGACAACACACATGACTTTATAGAGCTTCGAAATTAAAACCATTAAACTTCCATGAGGCATTACAAGAATTGCAACTTTCATATTTTGTGACCATAATTAGTTAGTATGTATACTTTATGGCCATAATTAGCCACCGTATGAATAAGCCATAAAATACAGAAACAAACACCATAACTCTAAATTATCATACAACCAAAATTTGTAACCATCTAAGAATTAATGAAACTTGATTCTTCTCTGACATGAATTGCAGCATTTTGTGATAATTTGAACAACATTTTTTCTTCACATCTTCCCTGAAGTTATATTGCATGATTGATGTCTTGATTCATATCATTTTCCACTTCTTCAGGAGGATTTGTCCTCGAATCTATTTGTGAACTTTTGTTGTAAAAGTAAGGTAAGAATATACAAAGAACTTTATAAAACTCTCTCATGTATATTTATTTGAAAAATTTTAGGTCACTCTATTTACACTCATTTACATAAATGAAGCTCTCACTCTCACCTCTCAAAATTTTCAATAGAGCCAAGATTAGGTTTTAAACTTTGGGTCGATTAAAATCTAAAAAGAAAAAAGAAAACCAAATTGAAAAGAACACAAAGAGAACATATATTCGATCTTGAGCCTAAAGCTCTCATACTAAATGATAAGAAATCAACCAAAGGAAAGCTCTAATACCAAATGTTATGAAACTCTTGTGATTTTATATAAGAACCTTGTTGAAGAACAAGAACTTTAGATCTAAATTATCCAAGAATCCCAAAAACAATAAGAAACAACTAAAGGGAAAGTTTTGAAACGGATTACCTTGATGATCAAGAGTAGAGAAAACTCGATTCTAAACTCGTGATTCAAACCACTCGACAAGATAGGTGATGTTATTTTTCCCGTATCCAACAATACTACTATTATTTCTCATTGATTATGTTTGAAATTACTTTTGTACATATTTAATTCTTTGAGCCTTATTATTTGTTCAATATATCTTATCTTTATATACATTTAGTGAGAATAAAGATATAGGGGTAAAAAGGACCAATCTATTAGATAAATATATTAGGAGGGTTGATTAAATACACCATAGTAATTCTACGATTCCTTAAGAATACATATTCACATTAAATAAATCATGAAAGGGAATTCTAATCAAATGAAATTTTCAATTAAGAATGACTTTTTATTATTAATCACAAGCAACTTTGAGGCATAAGTATTCCCATACTTGATCCACCAACGTTGTTGCATGACGATGTTGATGCCTTGTTCTTATAGGTAAGCTTGATGTCCTCCAAACGTATGTCATCACATGGATTGGTAGAGCTGCAATCAAATGTTATAGCCTCTGATGTCGCTGATGTTCCTCCAATGTTTTTATACGTCACATCACTAATCTTCACTCCAGCACTCTTTAAAACAACAAAAAACAACAATTTATTAGTTCATTCCAACACCAATTAATGATTTAATGTACGTGTAGAAGGACAAGAACTCAGTTACCTGACCAGGACAACCTTCATTGTTCGGACAATAATTTTGATCGATTATAATAGGATTCTTAACATTGTTCATAATGATGTTCTGAAACACAACATGTTTCACGAAGCCATTGCCAGGCCTTGCCCACGTTTTTATCCTCACACCATTATCGGATTGAGTGAACACTGCGTTCATCAATGTTACATTTTGGACGCCTTGTTCTTCAGACTCTTTTCCCAAGCTCCCAATACTGCATTATTATTATTTGAGATTAGATCATAAAATTGTTTGATATGTCGTAAACAATTGATTCATTACCTTACACCATGGCCAGGCCCACATTTGATATGACTCATAAACAAATTCTTAGTTCCATCTCCAATGGATATGCAATCATCACCAGTTTGGATGGTGGTTCCTGTGATGGTTACATCGGTTGATGACTGCACATGAATGCCGTCAGTATTGGGGCTTTGGTCGGGAGCCATTATCTTCACGTTCTTAACCAATACATTATTGCAACTGTTAATTGTAATATGAGACTGCCGGCTATTGATTGATGTCAGCCCACTTAAATAGATGTTGTTCGCCCAATTGAATGTTATTGACTGCATCAATTTACCAAAAAAAAGAAAGAAAAAAAAACATGTTACTAGTTTGTCATGGAATTGTTGGGAGGGAATCCCACGTTAACTAATTTAGAGGATGATCATGAGTTTATAAATAAGGAATACATCTCCAATGGTATGAGGTCTTTTGGGAAACTCAAAGCAAAACTATGAGAGCTTATACTCAAAGTGGACAATATCATACTATTGTGGAGAGTCGTGATTCCTAACATGGTATCAGAGCCATGAGCCTATGATTCCTAATATGGTATCAGAGAGCCTCTGATTCCTAACATGGTATAGAGTCATGCCCTTAACTTAGCCATGTCAATAGAGTCCTCAAATGTCGAACAAACAATTGTAAGCTTCAAAGGTATAGTCAAAAGTGACTAAAGTGTCGAGTAAGGGTGTACTTTGTTCGAGGGCTCCAGAGAAGAAGTCGAGGGTTCTATAAGCCTCAGGAGAGGTTCTAGGGTGTACTTCACTAATTTAAGCAAAGAATACATCTTTATGAAATGAGCATGAGTTTATAAGCAAAGAATACATCTTTATTGGGCCTTTTGAGAAAACTCAAATAAAGTCACGATAGCTTACGATCAAAGTATAAAGTAATTATATTAATAATTATATGGTTAAGGTTTAAGACGACATACCCTAGCTCCCGGTGGACAATCCTTTCCAGAGTCCTTGCAGGCCCAATATGCAGCGCCCTTCGCGTCAATGTTGCCGCCGAAGAAAGAAACGTCGTTAACCTTAATGAACAAAATCCAATACCCAGAATCTCCAAGGGCACGATAGTCTAGAGGTGCCACAAGGGTTCCATTCAACCGGAATGTAATCTTGTTCTTACATGGCCCTCTAAATGTGATGGGTTTGAGCAAGAATCTTCCCTTAGGGACATTGATGGTGGATGGCGTCGAGGAGCTGCAGGCCGATGTCCATGCCTTGAGAAAGGGTCGAGTCGAGTCGGTTTTACCGTCGGGTTTTGCTCCGTAAGTGATCACATTGTAAGTGGCTGCAGTTGAGAGTTGAATGAAGAAATAGAAGGAGGAGATGAAGAGAAGTAATGCTTTGATTGTGTTGGCCATTTTTGGAGAAGAGAAGATGGGATATAAGAGGCATAACAAATGGAATGTGTTATTTATAGTGAAAGAAAATGGAGTGGCATGCACTTCTCCATGTGCATGAATATCCCTAATTGAGGCGGCGGCTGATAAGCGGTGGTTTGATGAAAATGAGGGAAATCTGGTCGCCGCAATCCTTATGCAAATTGTGCTTCTTTTTCACGGTAATTTGGATACATACATTCATGTGTTTCCTGTTATGTAAACAATAAGTAACTTTATGTTGAAACTTTGGTATGGATATTCACAATATATTATTTGTTGTGTTTAAAGCCCTTGTGAAGAACGGTCTCCAAATGAATTAAATATATGACAATCTTGATTGGTTGTACGAAAACAGCCATTCGTACGTTTGCCGATTGGTCTTCCCTTGAATGCCAAAGCGCAGCTATATAGCTACGCCACCCATTTTCATGAGTTATATATATATTTTATCATTTTCTTGCATTAATAGGTAAGATAGCTTCGTAGAACAGAAGAAAGTAGGCGGACAGCTTTGATTCCTATCTCAACATGATTAATTTTGGATATTCTTAGATACATAAGCTATGTTGATGCCAAACATAGCCTATGTGACGCTTTATGGAGAGAAAATTTAAGATGAAACAATTGTTGCAAAAGTGTTAAGAAGCTTAACTCTAAAGTTTGACTATGTGGTGATTGTTATAGAAGAAGCTAAGGATCTATCAATACTCTCTGTTGATGAACTAATGGGCTCGCTTCAATCTCATGAGTAAAAAATCAATAGATCATTATAAAGGAATGAAAAAAAGGCACTTCAAGTATAGCAACGAAGGAGACCAACGAAGGAGAAAATATTCATTTAGTAAATATAGGAGAGGAGGATTTCGCAACAGCCAGAGTGGTTGGTAACAAGGGTAGAGGGAGAAATGATGGATAAAGACAATTCAATGAGCAAAGTAATATAAGAAATATCATTCAATGTTACCATTGCAGAAGATATTGTAGAAGATATGAGCTTATAAAAGCTTGTCATTGGTGTAAAGATTAGCAAATGAATTTTGTAGCAGAAAATGAAGAAGTAAAAAATATTTTTATGACTTGTATTGATATTAACCCAAAAAAGGTCATTTATGGTTTGTCGATAGCCGATGCTCTAACCATATGACAAGCATCCAATCTTTATTCTAAAAGCTTGATTAGATGCAAATAGTTTAGGTGCAACTTGACAATGCAAAAGATATGCAAGTTAAAGTAAAAGACACCGTGAAAGTTGAAATCAGTCATGGTAAGATAAAATTGTTAGAAATTGTTCAATTTGTGTCTCATTTAGGGTACAATTTATTAAGTGTTGGACAATTGATGACTAGACCACATTATGTTTGACAACACATGTATCATTAGTGATAAGAATTCAGGCCTTAAAGTTCAAATTGTCATGACTTGAAATAAGATGTTTCCATTGGATGTTCTAACATGGGAGATTTTGCTCTTGATTCTAACACAAAAAGTGACTCGATACTATGGCATCTGAGATAGGAAGAGCCTGAAAATACTCCAGGATAAATGTATGGGTTTCAAATTAGCAAGAATTGATCAATTAGTTTATGTGAATGATGCCTTTATGACAAGCAAACTAAGAAGTTTATTTCTGGTTAGAAAGGCGGTTAGAAAAGCTAAAACAGCTTCAAATTGTATAGAACTAACTCATGCTGATTGATACATGTGGGTCAATGCAAACTAAATTCTTGGGTGGGAGTATATATATTTTACTATTTATTGATGATTATAGTCGCATGAGCTGAATTTACATTTTACAACATAAGTCAGAAAGTTTTAAAAAGTTAATTTTAAAGCTATGGTGGAGAACAAAAGTAGTTGTCACATTAAAGTTCTTCGCACGGATAGATGTGACGGGTTCATATCTAAAGAATTCAATTTGTTTTGTGAAGAAAATGGCATCCAAAGGGAGTTAGCAGCTCCTTATACTCCAGAACAAAATGGAATCGCTGAACAAAAAAATAGAACTGTTGTGGAGATAGCAAGAAGTATGTTACAAGCAATGAGACTTTCAAACCAATTTCGGGCACAAGTTATAGCAATATCTGTTTATCTATTAAATCTCTCACTAACACAGGCTTGTTATGAATCAAACTCCTTATGGAGCATGACATGGAAGGAAACCAGTTGTAAGTCATTTAAAGTCTTTGGTTATGTTACTTATGCTTTGAAAATTCCTCAAATTCGTCAAAGGCTTGATGAAAAATCTAAAAAATGTATTTTCATTGGCTATTGTACTCCATCAAAGGAATATAAGTTATACAACCTTCTTGATGAAAAAATTTCACTTAAAATAGATTAAATGTTTGATGAAAATGTAAGTTGGGATTGGAGTAAAGAAAAGGAGCAACAAAAGATTACCGTTGAAATTTCTCTAGATGAAGATACAAGAGTCAACTCCGGTGCATCTTCTAGTGCCTCTACTACTACACAAAATTTGTCAAATTTATCAACTTTAGTATCACTAAACAACAACTCTTCTCTTGAAAAGTCTTCGGATGAAATGCCGCCAAGGAAGTATAAATCTCTAGCTGAAATATGTGCATCATGTCAATTTGTTCTTATTGTTTCAGACCCTATAAGTTATGGAGAAGCAACCAAAAAGAAGATTGGCAAAAAGTCGTGGTAGAAGAGATGCAGACAATCGAAAAACATGGGAGATGGTTTACTTACCAAATGAAAAAAAAAAAAGCAATTAACTTGAAATGGGTGTTCAAGACAAAATTTGCACCAAAAGGAAGCATACAAAAGAATAAGGCTCATCTTGTGGCAAGAGGGTATGCACAACAACAAGGTATAGACTTTGAAGAAACTTTCTCTCCCGTAGCTCGCTTTGAAACTGTAAGAACTATTCTAGCATTAACAGCATAGTTGTGGTGGCTTATTTATCAGTTTGATGTCAAGTCAGCATTTTTTAATGGAGATTTACAAGAAGAGGTCTATGTAGCACAACAGAAGAATTCATAAAGAAAGACAAATAAACAAAGGTATACAAGCTAAGAAAGACATTATATGAATTAAAACAGACCCTTCGAGCTTGGTATAACAAGATTAATGGGTATTTTCAAGAAAAATGATACATGAGAAGTGAGAATGAACCTTGTGAAGAAGGATGGTAAAAGTGATTTCATCGTTATTTGCTCCTATGTTGATGATATCATTTATACTAACTCCAATAACTCTCTTTTGGATAAATTTAAGTCTCAAAAGATGTGAATTTGAGATGTCGGATACGGATTTATTGCACTATTTTATTGGTCTTGAAGTATATCAAGTTGGAGATAGATTTTTTATTTCACAAAGAAAATATACCAAAGATATTATGAGTAAATTTATTATACTTAATTGTTAGCCTATAGCCACACCTCTAAATATTAATGAGAAATTACAACATGAAGATGGAGCATAAATGACAGATGGTAGAAGGTTCAAAAGCTTGGTTGACGAATTAATTTATTTAATGCTTACACGACCGGGCATTACATTTTCTATTGGTATTACTTTCTAAGTTTATGCAATATCCTTCAAAGGTTCATTATGGAGTAGCAAAAAGAGTGTTACATTATGTTTCCAGAACTATGGAGTATGAAATTTGATATTCTAAATTTTCTAATTTCAAATTATATGGGTTCACTGTTAGCGATCGAGCATGATCATTAGAGGATAGTGTAAAGACCAGGCTGACTCAATGACTCCAAAAACACCGATAAATTTTTTCGCAAAATAAAACAACCAAATTTAAAACATAACATACATTATATTTATATTATATTAAAATAAAGTTTAAAGAAAATATTTACAACACAACACAACGCAACAGTTAGAACACAAAATAAGGAACGACACAAAATATTTTTAAAAAAAAAGGGTTGAAGGACGACCGGTGAGGTTTGTCTATGGCACCGGCTCTAGAGTCCACTCCCGACCTCGACCAACTCCTTATTACCTGGAAAAAATGAAAAATAAGGAATTAGAACAAAGGCTCAATAAGAAACCTACTTGTAGGCTCTTAAATCGTGTTCTTGATATGCTAGGGTACCACACTCTTTCGTTTCTCGTTCTTGTTCTTGTCGTAAGTACTTAGGCCCCTACTTCTTGGTCTTGATTTGTAGGTTCTTATCATGCTCTATCCTGAGGACCTTGGTCCTTGGGTTCTGAAACCTTGGTTATTCTCTAAGAGCCTTAATACTATAGTTTTTGGTTCTTGGTTCTTGATCTCATGTTCTAATCCTTGATCTTTCTCTTATTCTTGGTTCTTTTTAGGTTCTTGTTCTTGGTTCATGTTCTATTCCTTGATCTTTCTCCAAGGGTCTTAGTACCATTCTGTGTGTGACGCGTTGCTCCACGCACTGAGCGACGCGTGTCAACGCGCTCCTCCTCTCACCAGTTGACATGTGGCTCGCTGGGAAATTTTCTTTCTCCTCTTAGAGCAACGCATAAGTGATTAGGTTTTTCCCACTTTTCTCATTTTTAGATCTTTTAATCTATAACTCAATTCGATTCGGTTTCTTTAGCAAAATTGAAGATCATAATTCAAACTACGTCCTCGTTTTTTTTTTTTCCTTGAATTTTACTTCAACATTGACCTATTTATGGACATATGAAGTAGTAACATTCCCTCTTACCGGTCTTGGAAAGAACTCTTGGAACAATAGTTTTCGGCCACTATTTTTGCCAAGTTCCTTCACGAAATATGTGAAGAATCTTTTCTAGATAAACATATCAAAATTTCAGCCCTCGATTTGCAATGGAAAATATGTGAAGCATATCAAAATTTCAGCCCTCGATTCACAATGGGAGGTCTCGAATCTAAGAAATTTGTGAAATATTACTTGCAGATCTTCTCGGCTCTCGACGGAAAATGGAACTTCGGTCACCCAAAAAGTCTTTCTTCCTTTCAAGAAGAAATTCTCACTCCCAAACTTTCTCTCTCTTCGTTTTTCTTTGTTGTAGGTATTCTGCCATGGCCTCTTAATTATTCAACTGCTTGAAGTTCCCTCACTTTGACCATCTCCAAATCCTAGGTTTAGATTTATGTGTGGACTCCAAACTAGAGTTAAGACCTCAATGATATGTGCTATTGGATTTGATATGTGATATTGGATTTGGCAACAAAGCAAGGTTTTATCTATGATCCTTTTCTTAATTAGACAATGTGGGACTCCAACAATCCTCAACACCTGCATGTGACTTGTATGTGATAACTTCTTCAAATTTGATTGAATTAGTAGACCGATCACTCATTGAAAATGTTCCCTCGTATGAGCGATCATTTTTGAAACTGGTGAGAAATCGGCACACCAAGACCAACCCAAATCCAACCAGTTCTTTTTTATTTTTTGAAAAGGCTCCCACAAGTCAAGTTTTGATTTTGTGTTCGAGTCATAGCAAGGAAAATTTTGTGGAAGAGATTCAGCCATTGAAAAACATGGAACGATAAGATTAAAAGACCCCGAAACTTTCTCCATATGTTTTCAAATTATGTTTTATTAATCTTTAGTTTTGTTTAGTTCTAAATAAAATCAAAATTGAATCCAACCCTTCGTGGCATGAATGAAGGGTTCATTCCCAACAATATGTTTAATATTTTTTCAACTAAATGCAAAGGTATCATGTATGGAGGACGGTGTGAGTTGAGGAGGCCATGGAACCTAGTCCCAATAGCTAGTTTTTCCACATTTAAGTTGTAGACACTATGTTAGAGGCAGTAGCATTTTATTTTAAAAATTATGTTTCCAGTATCCAACCATGCTATTATTATTTTTTATTGATTAGGTTTGAAATAACTCTACGAACGTTTAAGCGTATGACAATGTTAAAAGAGAAATACTTTTAATAATTTTGTTTTGCATATAATAATTGATTGCTTAAGAATACATATTCACATTCAAAAAATCATGAAAGGAAATTCTAATCAAATGAGATAAGTATGACTTTTTTTATTGATCACAAGCAACTTTGTGGCATAAGAATTCCCATACTTGATCCACCAACGTTGTTGCATGGGCCGGGGGGGGAATCAGAGGGGGGGGGGGGGGGGAGGGGGACGGCCAGGAAGGCCGGCAGGGAGGGGGCGGGGGGGCGGGAGGGAGCGCCGGCGGAAAACCAAGACGGGAGGGCAAACGGGGAACGGGAAGAGAACGGCCGGCGAGGGGGAGGGAGGGCGCCCAGGCGGAGGGGGGGGGGGGGCGCACCAAGGGAAGGAGGGACGGGGGCAGCAGGGACCCAAAGAGAAAGAGGGGGGGGGGAGCACGAGGGGGAGAGGCGCAAACGAGAGCAGGAGGGAAGAAAGAGGAGGAGGGGGGGAGGAGAGCGGGGAGGGAAAGCGCAAAGAGACGAAAAGGGGAACGACAAAGGGGACACAGAGCAGCCAGTGGGAGGGGGGGGGGAGGCGAACAGGGGGAGCCAGAAGTAGGCCCGGGACAGGAGGGGGCATGGGCAGAAGAAGACGCAAGTGGGCGAACAAAGAAGGGGGGGACCGGAAAGGGGGCAGGAGGGGACGAACGAAGAAAGAAACGTCGTTAACCTTAATGAACAAAATCCAATACCCAGAATCTCCAAGGGCACGATAGTCTAGAGGTGCCACAAGGGTTCCATTCAACCGGAATGTAATCTTGTTCTTACATGGCCCTCTGAATGTGATGGGTTTGAGCAAGAATCTTCCCTTAGGGACATTGATGGTGGATGGCGTCGAGGAGCTGCAGGCCGATGTCCATGCCTTGAGAAAGGGTCGAGTCGAGTCGGTTTTACCATCGGGTTTTGCTCCGTAAGTAATCACATTGTAAGTGGCTGCAGTTGAGAGTTGAATGAAGAAATAGAAGGAGGAGATGAAGAGAAGTAATGCTTTGATTGTGTTGGCCATTTTTGGAGAAGAGAAGATGGGATATAAGAGGCATAACAAATGGAATGTGTTATTTATAGTGATAGAAATTGGAGTGACATGCACTTCTCCATGTGCATGAATATGCCTAATTGAGGCGGTGGTTTGATTAAAATGAGGGAAACTTTATATTGAATCTTCCTATTATTCCTAATATTGTGTTGACTATTACGTATAAATTAGTATTAAATACGTGACTTATGAAAAGAAGTTATTAAATTGAAGCAATCTTAGGATAATGATTAGTAGTTATTAAATTGAAGCAAGTTTAGGAAAATTGTCAATCCTTTATCTAGAGAATTGTCTGTAGTTGCTAATTTGTGAAGAACGTTTAGGAAATTCGTTAATGCTTTCTTCACTGTAAATACTCATCAGATGTATGTTCTATTCACAACAACAAACAAAATTGAAAAATATAAGTGGTTAAAGTTCTTCGATTCAAATGATCTCTCCCCTTAAGTTGTTCTTTCGGCTTAATTTATTTGTTTCGACATATTTTGATACGGTCAATGATGTCAAAATTCAATTATATATTTGATAATGACCGAGTAGTAACAACATATACAATCAACGACATTTCATTTTCTTCTTTTATGCATGACATACCTAATGGTAGGTTAGTTTTACCCTACTGATGTCAGTGTCGCAATAGTAATTCAACCTAGTACGAGAGAAACGGTTGATTCGCATAATTGGTCATCGCACTTGGTTGAAAAGCCAGTGGCGCGAAGCTACCGTGCGCTGGATTATGACTGAACGTCTCTAAGTCAGAATCCGAACTAGAACTGACGTATGCGCCCATTGCTTGATTGGTCATATCCAACAAAATACACAACTAAAAGATGTCGGTAGCTTTATGTTGAATCTTTGGAATGGATATTGACAAAATTTTATGGTGTACGGTCTCCAAATGAATTAAATACATTATAACATTGATTGATAGTACAAAAACAGTCATTCTTACGTTTGGTCTTCCCTTGAATGCCAAGGCGCAGCAACATAACTATAGCATCCATATTTTTTAGAACAGAAGAAAACAGGCGGACAGCCCAAATTAGTATGATGCCAACGAAGAATTATCGAGTCCCATTAATACTTCGTGTGCCTATAAGGAGCATCAAAATGATATCCACTTTCACAATTCGCTTAAACATTAAACATGCTTATAAAGAATCGACCCATGAAAACTTCATATTTGAGACTTCTAAGGTGTCATCCATGTTGGTATTGTTAAGGCATAAATCTTTTTGTGTTCATGTAGAGTCATTTTCGTACACTCTCATTGCATCTATGGCATTCATCATTGTACTTAGAATCAAATTTCTAAAGAAAAAATGCTTAATAAATTTAGCTGGCCTACATCATAATATATGCATGTAACATGTAGGGGAGAGTTAACACCATGTCTCCACCTATAATACGTTCAAAAGTATATTTAATCTGTTACCCACATACATCAAAATACAGAGGAATCTGTTAGGATCGCACAACAACACACACTCCATCTAGATGAACACAAAGAAATAAGAGAGAAAAAATGCAAGAGGAATATTGGCTAAAGGATTTGTATTGTACACTAACAGAGAATACAAACAATGAAAAAAGTACTATCTTCCCGGCACTATCTAAGGGTATAATATATGTTTTTAGTTTACTGTATATAGTTTTAACATATATAAATATCTATCTTATATATCTCTACCAACTTTTTACTAGAATTGGTTTACACTATTTTCCATATATAATTTTAGTATCTATAACAATTGAATAAGATATAAATAACATTAGCCTCCATATCCCAACAATTCTCTCACTTGTAGACTGATGAACCAAGAATTTTATTCTCAAATGACTATTAGCATCTTCACTGCACCGTACCAATTGAGGCTTTGCACAACCTCAATGTTACAAAAAAAAATCTTCTCGTGCTATTTCTTGCCCAATTCTTCTAGATAGTCTATCACCCATGTCATCTTCTTTTCAGCTTCAGCTATTGCCACATACTCAGTCTCAGTAGATAAAATAGCAACGCATTTCTAAATCCTAGACATCCCATCATACATGGTTTGCTCCCACTTCGCTGTATTCTCCAACGGTAAGGCATTATCAAAGAGCTTTGGTTCCCCTTCATCAGTCAGCAACAGATAGTATAATAAAGGTACATACATATCTAGTACTTTGATAGCTCTGGATGGTCTTTTCAACACCTGCTCACGTGTTACTGGCCATTCTCTTAAATAAAAGACTAATAAATTTTCTAAATTTTTTTCACAATATTACTGGTCATTCTCTTAAATAAAATATTGACCATTTCCCTAAACTTGTTCCACAAATGGATAACTACTTAAGTTGTTCTACCCATAACTTCATGGATCGGTAGCTATGTTGGTGTGCCTTTGGATTCAAGGGAAGACCGAGAATATGAATGGCTGTTTTTGTACTGTCAATCAACATTATCATATATTTAATTAGTTTGGAGACCGTGCATCACAATGCAAATAAAACAGTGGTGTTTATGCCATAAAATGTTATAAATATCCATACCCTAGATTCAACATAAAGTTATCGGCGTATTTAGTTGAGTATTCAAACAATAATACTTATTGTTTACGTAATAGGAAACACAAGAATGTATGTATCAAACCACCGCTTATCAGCCGCCGCCTCAATTACGCATATTCATGCACATGGAGAAGTGCATGTCACTCCAATCCCTATCACTATTAATAACACATTCCATTTGTTATGCCTCTTATATCCCATCTTCTCTTCTCCAAAAATGGCCAACACAATCAAAGCATTACTTCTCTTCATCTCCTCCTATTTCTTCATTCAACTCTCCACTGCAGCCACTTACAATGTGATCACTTATGGAGCAAAACCCGACGGTAAAACCGACTCGACTCGACCCTTTCTCAAGGCATGGACATCGGCCTGCAGCTCCTCAACGCCATCCACCATCAATGTCCCTAAGGGAAGATTCTTGCTCAAACCCATCACATTTAGAGGGCCATGTAAGAACAAGATTACATTCCGTTTGAATGGAACCCTTGTGGCACCTCTAGACTATCGTGCCCTTGGAGATTCTGGGTATTGGATTTTGTTCATTAAGGTTAACGACGTTTCTTTCTTCGGCGGCAACATTGACGCGAAGGGCGCTGCATATTGGGCCTGCAAGGACTCTGGAAAGGATTGTCCACCGGGAGCTAGGGTATGTCGTCTTAAACCTTAACCATATAATTATTAATATAATTACTTTATACTTTGATTTGATCGTAAGCTATCGTGGCTTTATTTGGGCTTTCCCAAAAGGCCCAATAAAGATGTATTCCTTGCTTATAAACTCATGCTCATTTCTTAAATTAGTGAAGGTGGGACTCCCTCCCAACCATCCTCCTCTTGAACAAAGTACACCATAGAACCTCCCCTGAGGCTTATAGAACCCTCGACTCTTTTTCTGGAGCCCTCGAACAAAGTACACCCTTTGCTCGACACTTTAGTCACTTTTGACTATACCTTCGAGGCTTACAATTCTTTGTTCGACATTTGAGAATTCTATTGACATGGCTAAGTTAAGGGCATGGCTCTGATACCATGTTAGGAATTAGAGGCTCTCTGATACCATGTTAGGAATCATAAGTTCATGGTTCTGATACCATGTTAGGAATCACGACTCTCCACAATGGTATGATATTGTCCACTTTGAGTATAAGCTCTTATAGCTTTGCTTTGAGTTTCCCAAAAGACCTCATACCATTGGAGATGTATTCCTTATTTATAAACTCATGATCATCCTCTAAATTAGTTAACGTGGGATTCCCTCCCAACAATTCCATGACGAATTAGTAACATGTTTTTTTTTTCTTTCTTTTTTTTGGTAAATTGATGCAGTCAATAACATTCAATTGGGCGAACAACATCTATTTAAGTGGGCTGACATCAATCAATAGCCGGCAGTCTCATATTACAATTAACAGTTGCAATAATGTATTGGTTAAGAACGTGAAGATAATGGCTCCCGACCAAAGCCCCAATACTGACGGCATTCATGTGCAGTCATCAACCGATGTAACCATCACAGGAACCACCATCCAAACTGGTGATGATTGTATATCCATTGGAGATGGAACTAAGAATTTGTTTATGAGTCATATCAAATGTGGGCCTGGCCATGGCGTAAGGTAATGAATCAATTGTTTACGACATATCAAACAATTTTATGATCTAATCTCAAATAATAATAATGCAGTATTGGGAGCTTGGGAAAAGAGTCCGAAGAACAAGGCGTCCAAAATGTAACATTGATGAACGCAGTGTTCACTCAATCCGATAATGGTGTGAGGATAAAAACGTGGGCAAGGCCTGGCAATGGCTTCGTGAAACATGTTGTGTTTCAGAACATCATTATGAACAATGTTAAGAATCCTATTATAATCGATCAAAATTATTGTCCGAACAATGAAGGTTGTCCTGGTCAGGTAACTGAGTTCTTGTCCTTCTACACGTACATTAAATCATTAATTGGTGTTGGAATGAACTAATAAATTGTTGTTTTTTGTTGTTTTAAAGAGTGCTGGAGTGAAGATTAGTGATGTGACGTATAAAAACATTGGAGGAACATCAGCGACATCAGAGGCTATAACATTTGATTGCAGCTCTACCAATCCATGTGATGACATACGTTTGGAGGACATCAAGCTTACCTATAAGAACAAGGCATCAACATCGTCATGCAACAACGTTGGTGGATCAAGTATGGGAATTCTTATGCCACAAAGTTGCTTGTGATCAATAAAAAAAGTCATACTTATCTCATTTGATTAGAATTTCCTTTCCTGATTTGTTTAATGTGAATATGTAAGCAATCATACCCTATTTGTTAGTATATGTATGTTATGATTATTATACGGAAAAAAAAAATCATTGAAAGCATTTCTCTTTAAACATTGTCATAGACTTAAACGTTTGTAAAGTTATTTCAAACATAATCAATGAAAAATAATAATTTATTCATTGGTATGAGGCCTTTTGGGGGAAACCAAAAGTAAATCCATGAGAGCTTATACTCAAAGTGGATAATATCATACCAATGTGGAGGGTTGTTGTTCCTAATCTAGTATCCAAGCAAGGTTGGCATAGGTTGTCATATCTCTTGAAACTCTTAGTGTATGTTCTATGATTGCTCAGTATTTTCACAAAGTCAAATCGAACTATCACAAGATTACTGAACTAGATTCAGAGTGTATCATTGGAGAAGCTTGGGAAACTCTTGAAAATTTGCTAACCAGCCAATAAGCGATGGCTAAGCAAATGAAAGTTGTCACGTTGAAGGGTGACAAAAAAGTGTGCTTGAAGCTGCACAAGCTTAGAGGAGCTTAGAGGAAATAGAGTATGTGGTGTTGTAGATTTAGGGTGGAAGTGTTGTGATCCATCAAGTGGAAGATGTTACACCACAAGAGATATGGGTTTTGATGAAATATCTTTGTGGTGATCCTCATAGAAGAAAATCTTGGCTCCAAATGATACTTATGTTGTTGAGTAAGAACCGACTCAAACTAGTGAACTTACTTAAAAGGAAACAATATCTCAACAACTTAGATGGTCAGAGAGAATTCGAAAGTCAAATCCTAAGTATGTCAACACAACTATTATAGAAGATAGATGACCAACGTGGTACGATAATGAGGACTAGTGGTGAGAAGGTGAATTCACGAAAAATAAAATAGTGTCTCAATAACTTAGATGATCAGAAAGAATTCGAAAGTCAAATCCTAAGTATGACAATGTAATTATTATAAAAGACGGATGACAATGTAATACAAAGGGTTGCGTTCAACAACATGATATCATACCCTTATCTTAACTTAACCATGTCAATAAAATCCTCAGGTGTCGAATAAAAAAGTTGTGAGCCTCGAAGGTGTAGCGAAAGTGATTCAAGTGTCGAATAAAGGGCGTATTTCATTGCTCCTGAGAAGGAGTTGAGCCTCAATTAAAGGAAGACTGTTGAAGGGCTCTAAAGAAGTATGTCTCAAAAGAGGTTTTATGGTGTACTTTGTTCGAGAGGAGAATTGTTGAGGCTTGTTAGAGTCTCATATTGTCTATTAAGGAGAAAATCATGAATATATACGAAAGGAATACTCTCTCCATTAGTATGAGATCTTTTGAACAAACCAAAAGTAAAAACCATGAGAGTGTATACTCAAGATAGACAATATCATACCAACGTCGAAAGTTATTCCTAACAATAAGAAAAATTGCACACGCTTTCCTAAGGCATCTAATAGACTTGCTTTTTCTCGCCGGCCACATTTAGTTAGCGAGTAAAAATTCCTTCCCACTTCTTGCCCCCATTTTCCTTTTAAACGTAGATTCTACATCTGTGTGGGTTAAATGGATGTCTCTAGCCACAATGTGGTTGCTTCTTTAAAACCATTGAAAATAGATCTAAAAATTTGTCTCCTGTAATAAACTGTGAGAATCTCACATTGGTTGGGGAGGAGAACGAAACAGCCTTTATAAGGGTGTGGAAAACTTTTCGTAGTAGACGCGTTTTAAAGCCTTGAGGGAAATCCCAAAGAGGACAATATCTGTTAGCGGTGGGCTTGGGCCGTTACAAATAGTATCAGAGTCAGACACCAAACTATGTGCCAGCGAGAAGGCTCTTCCCCGAAGGGAGTAGACACGAGGCACGAGAAGTCTCTTCCCCGAAGGGGGTAGACACGAGGCGATGTGCCAGTAAGAACGCTGGGCTCTGAAAGGGAGTGGATTTGGTGGGGGTCCCACATTGATTGAAGAAAGGAACGCGAGCGAGGACGCTGGGCCTCGAAGGGGAAAGCAGACAGCTTTTGAAGTCTTGAGGGAAAGCCCAAAGAGAACAATATTTTAGCGGTGGATCTGGGCCGTTCCATAATCATATAGCATTGACATTATTGAGAACTACTTATAATTAATGAACATATAATATACATTTTATTTTTATTTTTAAAAAATAAAATTGAACCATCCTTCAATCTATTTGTTCTTCAACCTTGAAATTCATCAACAATTTGTTCAGCTTCTTGTTGCTTATTCTCTGTGGAATCTCCCTCATAAATTGCTGCTCTTCTCTGTAAATCAACATAATTATAAAAATAAATAAAAAAATTAGGAAATAATGGAAAACTAAATTAAAAAAATAATAATAATAAATCCAACCCATGAACTAGAGGGAAAGAGAAGGCACTAACCCTGGGGGCAAAGACGTCAATTTGCGGGCGAGATCAGCTGCATCATCATTCGTATTGATGACGTGGTTGAAACAGATGTACCGACCGTACGATGAGAGATCTTGGAACACACGAATGTGGGCCTCCACCAAGTAGTTCAAATCAACGGTCACAAATAATCCGCTTTCATACATCTCCGCCGCTCCTTTTAAATACGGATTATCAATGGTCAAATCGGAGCCCACTAACAGCCCTGCGTTGACCGATACCATGTTCACTCCTCTGTCCCTAGCTAATGCCCATGCAGTCTTCTCTGCTAGCGTCTTTGACAGCCCATGCCACAGCTGTTCAATGCATTCAGGGGCATAATTGTAATTTCAACATTTTAATTCACATATTTTTCTCTAAATTTAATAAAGTCCCTATACTTTAAAAAATTTCAATTTGATATCTATAATTATGTTAAATTTCACAAATCATCCCTTTTTCTTTTTATAAACAATTTTGACATAATTTTTTGGGTAAGGAAAGTTAATACCTTAAATTTACGACAAAAGTGGGCATCACTCCAGAATCTCTCATCCAAATGAGAAACAGACGTGGAATTACGATCCTGCCCCCAAATAACAGCGGCGACAGAAGATGTAAAGACAACCTTGTCAATAGTGTCAGTTTGAGCACAAGCTTCCAACACATTATGTGCCGCCCTCACCTCCATCTCTCCCATCACCATCGTTTCCTTCAATAATTTAACCATAATTTTCATCAAAATTTTCATGCCGTTTTCATAAATTAAAAATTTCGAAGAAATAAACTTACATCATCATCAAACGCAGGTTGGTGTCGGGGAGGATCAAACGTGTAAAACAATCCGCAACACCCTCTCAACGCATCGACTATGCTATGGTAATCAAAAGGGTCAAAGTGGAAGATTTTGAGGCTCTTATTGTCATATCCATTGAACATGAACTCGTTGATATTCGAGTGAATAGCGGCGTGGACGGTGAATTTGAGACGGAGGAGACGGTCGACGAGGGCGACACCAAGAGGGGTCGAAGCATCCATAACACACACAACATTGTTGGGGGATGAAGGAGCCATGGCAATATGTGTTACCCAAATGTAGGAATGAGATGTTGATATGGAAAGAGGAATGTATATATATATAGAGAGAAAATAGCATTAAAAATGAGGGCATGGGGATGAGTGGTTGGTTGGAAGAGAGGTGGTGATTGGTTGGAGACTAAATTAAATGAAAAAAATAGATGGTTAGGTGGGAGTTTAATAATTTTTTAAATATTTAATTATATAATTAATAACTTTTTTACTTTTAATATCTTTCTTTATTTAATATTTTTTAAAAAAACTATCGATCTAATGGACAAAGAAATTAAAATTTAGAATTTTATTAAGTAGGGGTGTTAAAAAAATTAGATGACTCGAAAAGCTCCATCATTAGATTATGAACTTATTTGGGTTCGGTTAGGTCACAAACAAATAAAAACGATATGGGTTAAATTGGTTCATGAGTCCCCTAAAACTATGTAATTTTAAAAAATATATATATCACATCGAAGTACAAACTTTTATTAAAAATAAAAAATTAAATAAATCACTCGAACAATATAAACCAATTCAACATAAAAAAAATTAGTTGGGTTTGGTTCGTTATTTAATAAAATTTGTTTAGGTTGAAAATTTTTACTACTCCGAATAATTGAGTCGAGTCTAAAAACAGTTTGAATTTGACCGGAAAAAAAGACTAAAGGGTCAAAATTATCGGCATTGATGAGGTCACTCGTGACTTGGAAGGTGCAGCCACATCAACCAACTTCCATCCACTTCCATGAAATATATAATTAATTTTTCCAATTTTCTTGCTTTTTTTTCTTTTTTTAAATAGATAAATTATGGTCATAGAAGGGCAGAAGACAACTGGCAGGCGCGTTTGCCTCTCATCTCATCGTGATCTGGCATGCGAATTAGAAAGCCACGTGGACCATGACAATACCTTACACGTGTACTTTTTATATTTGTAACTTCTTAACCTAGTCCTCTTTCAATCCTTCTACGTGGCTACTTTCTTGAATGTTCATGTGACTCCCTCACCAAACTGACTAGAACTAAATCAATCCAACTCGGTTGTTTAATCGGAAAAGTTATTCGAAGCGATTACAATGTCGAGGATTCTATGTTGAAAAGATGAAGCAACGGTGTATAGAAATAAATATTTTCGTTCGTCCAGCTTCTACGGTAAATAACTTTCCTCCCCATTAAAATTTTCATCCAAACAATCTCGAGCAAAACAAAGTGTGGTAGTTTATACAGTGTGTTTTTGTAATCTCTTCTTGATTGATAAATAAAAGTAGGTGAGTTTTCCAAAAGAGTTGAGCTCAAAACCTACACCTGAATAAGATTAGTTGCCAAATCAATTGACAAAGACGTATTAGTCGTCAATTCTACTTCTCGATGTAAGGCAAGATTAGTCATTGAGACGTATCATTATCTTAAAAAAAAAAAAAAAAAAAATCACGAACCCTTGTTTGAAGTGAAGATGTTAGAGCCAAAGATGGAACACCGAAACAAAATAGTGTTGGACTGGGAGGAGGCGCCACTAGATGTGGATGTGTAGAACGACAAACGAGTTGTGGATTTTGAACACCAAAAAAACTATCGCTGGTGGGCAAGGTCGACCTTGGCACAGATCTGGTTCGATTGGACGAGAGTGCAATGTGCTCGCTTGAATTATGTGTTATTCCACCTTGCAGATAACGTACATCGTGAGAGATAGCGAAAGAAAAAATGTGTTAGTTTTGATGGGAAGAAGGTTTTGGAGACGAGTAAAGAGGGAAATCTATTCATTGTGTTAAGGTTCTTCATTGTATTGAAGATCAAAGATCTTTAGGGAATGAAGTAGTTCTTCACTATTCTGAATCTTGTTTTTCGCTCACGTGATAGACAACATTGACGTTTGGATTTTTGTTTTTTTTGTCCGAAAGCTATCAAGGTAGCATTCTTGATAAGATTCGAGGAATTGCGAATATCGAAGTCGAATTTGCGATCTTATTGATGTGAGCAATGCCGCTAGGGTTGTGAAGCATCCATTTTATGAATTTTCTTCAATGGAAGAATCGGTCATATTTGATCATCGCAAACTCTTGGTGTTTCGACGATTTACTAAAACAATTAAAAAAATGCTCAAGTATCCGTAGACTTTTAGGGTTGATCCAATTGATATTGTTTAGAAATGTAGTGGAATCTCAAGGATCTGTAGGCTCTAGGTTTGATCTAGTTGACATTGTCCAGAAACACCGTGAAAGCTTAAAGATCGATAAGGTCTAAGGTTGATTCAGTTCACACGTCCAAAAAATGCAGTGGAAGCTCAAGGATCGATAGGCTCTATTATTCTTTACAATTTATCACATTTCATTTTTATCATTTTCTTTTTAAATTTAATTGGTTTCTTCTCATTTATTTTTCTTTTAGCATTTAAATCAAAGTTAGTGGAACCAAGAATTTAAAGTAAACAAAATATAGTTTATAAGTTGAATTATATAAAATTAAAGTTCATGCTTAATTGAAACGTGTGTTTATTTTGGCTACTAAAGTTATTTCACAACAAATATGTCAGCGACTCTTAATGTAAAATTTTGAATACACGGGTAGATATTGTTTTTTTTAGACTTTTTTTTTCGAACTTCCTCCCTCACCCTTATAAAGAATGTTTCGTTTCCTCTCCAAATGGAGTTTATTCTCCACATCCTCCTGCATATATTTGGCCTCGAGCTTATTCCATAGTTCTTTCGTCAGGGCCACCTTCATAAATGGATACTTCTCATCCTTGCCAAGACAAGATCAAATAATTACACAAGTTTATCGATTAAATTTCCTCCATTCTGCATCTGTCATGTCTTCAGGCATTGCCTCTTCGAGACAAATATCAAGGTCTTGCATAGCCAACAAATCACTAACTTAGCCTTGCCAAACACTAAAATTATTGGTTCCATCAAAATTTTCTACTTTAAGATTAGAGCTCAAAATTCCCCATCCACGCCGTGATTTAGTCCCAGATGACTCGCCATTTGCAACAAGTTTCTCCACCAAAAGAATAATAGGAATGAAAGTAGAAAACAAAATTCTTGAAAAAATAGATTTCCAAGAAAAAACACGCTTGCAATGAAAAACTTGTCTTCGCTAATTGATGGTGAGTGTGAGCATGTCTCGTGGTCGATGAAGTTAAATCTTTCAGAATACCCCAAATACCACAACCAAAATGCTCTGATATCAATTGTTGTGCAAAAACGGAAGCAATGTCGATTGCACTCACACACCCACCAAAAGAAATTTAACAAAGAGACACAAAAATTTTTGTGGTTCAAAGAGAAGAAATTCTCCTACATCCACGGGTGACAACCAATCTCAAATAATCAAAGTGTTTACAAAGTTTGTATCTCACACTCTTATACTACAAAGTCTCTCAACAAAATGTCTCCCAAATGTCACTCAACAAATACAAAATGACATTCAAACTCAATCAAACTCAATACTCTCAACCATCTTAGACAGGCTTTTATATAAGGATGATTCGTGTATCAAAATGATAATATGAATCATCAAGGATTTTGAACTTAGACGAGAGTTAATAACCAAAATAAATAAGATTATTAATCAAACTGGTTATAAACTAAATGAAAGTCAAAAAACAACACATTTTCATGACAATTTACAACAAAAATCTATATTTAATAAAGAACCATATAATATTACAAGCATAATTACTCCTAATTTCCACTTAATCAAGCTTTCCAAACTGTATAATCTCTTGTGGTGATTGTCTCAATGATTGCATTGATCATTATCAATCATTAGTTAGTAGACAATACAACATCAAAAGCCCCTATCTCTAACAATAAACTGTCACCTTACATCATTCACACCCTATAAACAAGCAACGTCATGAATACTTAATCTTCTACTCTAATCAAATAAAAATCGAATCTTAAGCCATTTAATACTTAATATTTACTTATTCATGGCGAGACGATCCAAATTTATTTACTACAAGCAGCTCCGAGGCATCAATATTGCATTAGCGGATCCACGAACATTCTTGCATGACGACATGGCTGCTTTGTTCTTATAAAGAAGCTTTATGTTTTGTAGCTTTATCTCTTTGCATGGATTTGTAACACTGCAATCAAAATTCACACCTTCTGGGGTTGCTGATGTTCCTCGAATATTTCGGTACGTAACTTTGCTGATTTGTACGCCCGAACTCTGTCTAGGACAACCTTTGTTGTCGGGGCAATAATTTTGGTCGATTACAATTGGATTTTTGGCATTGTTCATGATAATGTTGTCGAAGAGGATGTTCCGGACAAAGCCTTTGCTTGGTCTGGCCCATGTTTTTATCCTTATGCCATTGTCGGACCCTGTGAATACTGAGTCCTTTAAGGTTATGTTTTGAACTCCATCTTCGTTGAACTCCTTGCCCAAGCTTCCAATGCTGTTCCAAAGAAATGTTTGGTTTTTTTTTACGGTTAGAATTCAAAATAGAAGCCTCCAAGGGAAGGAAATTCAAATCAAAATTGAGCAAAGTTTATTTACCTTACGCCATGGCCTGGTCCACATTTGAGATTAGTCATGAACAAATTATAAGTTCCGGCACCGATTGATACACAATCGTCTCCTGTTTTTAGCGTACTGCTAGTGATTGTAACATCTGTAGAAGTTTGAACGTGAATTCCATCTGTGTTGGGGCTTTGATCTGGCGCTATTGCCTTCACATTTTGAACAAGCACCTTCTTGCAACCATTAATTACGAGATGAGTTTGTCGGCTATTGATCGACGTTAATCCATTGATCACGATGTTGTTTGCCCAATTGAATGTCATTGACTGTATTACGTACAACATTTTAGTAACCGGCTTATTTTTAGCTAAATTAATAAAAATATATTTAATGTTTGTTTAGTTTCCTTTCAAAATTAAAAGTAAAGACATTTTATGTTAGGAATCACGACTCTCTACAATAGTCTGATATTGTCCACTTTGAGCATAAACTCTCGTGGTTTTGTTTTGGGCTTCCCCAAAAGTCATTATGCCATTGTGGAGAGTCGTGATTCTTAACATGGTATCACAGTCATGCTCTTAACTTAGATATGTCAATAGAATTATCTGAAACAAAGAAGTTGTGAGCCTCGAAGATGTAGTCAAAAGTGACTAAAGTGTCGAACAAAGGGTGTACTTTGTTCGAGGACTCTAGAAAAGAAGTCGAGCCTCGATTAAGGGGAGACTGTTCATGGGCTCTATAGGCCTCAGGGGAGGCACTATAGTGTATTTTGTTCGAGGGGAGGATTGTTGAGAAGGAGTCCCACGTTGACTAATTTAGAGAATAATCCTGGGTTTATAAGTAAGGAATACATCTCCATTAGTATGAGGCTTTTTGAGAAAGCTCAAAGCAAACCCACTAGAGCTTATGCTCAAAGTGGACAATATCATATCATTGCAGAGAGTCGTGATTCCTAACATCACTAAATGAAAAAAAAAACTAACATGATATCACAGTCATAACATACCGGAGCTCCAACCGGGCAATTCTTCCCAGATTTCTTGCACGCCCAATAAGTAGCACCCTGCGCATCAATAGTACCGCCGACGACAGAAACTTTGTTAACTTTAGAGAACAAGATCCAAGAATCCGAATCTCCAAGGCCACGATAATCAGAGGGAGCGACAAGCGTGCCATCTATTTGGAATGTGATTTGGTTCTTACAAGGGCCTTTGAACACAATGCCTTTGAGTAAGTACCTTCCCTTAGGAACATAAATGGAAGAAGCTGCAGCCGAGTTACAAGCAGACGCCCAAGCCTTGAGAAAAGACGCAGTGGACACTGTTCGGCCATCGGGCTTAGCTCCAAAGCTGATAACATTAAAGCTACGAGCAGTCGATGATGGTGGGAAGAAGATGACAATGATAAAGAGAAGAGAGAAGGGAAAGTTGGTCATTTTGTTTATGATATGTTTGTGTAAGGACATGGGATTTATATAATGAATGAGATTTGATGAAGAAAAGAAGCAAAATTGAAAAGTCAAAAGAGATGCATGTGGCGTACATGTTAGAAGCACAAGGGTTTAGGGTCAAAGTGGATGCATGAACGTAACATGGCGTACATTATGAACATGTTTTTATTATATGGTGTGTACGTTTTGTTTCAAATCATTACTCTAACCGAAAGCTTGATGGGTTTTCAAGAAACATTTTTTTTAACTTTCTTCTTTTGAAAGTAAACTCTTTTAACATTTGTTTTTTAAAGTTTGGATTGAATCCCCATGTGAACTCTATAGGTAGTTGTAACGACTTGCTACTAACGTATGAACTTGTTTTTTTTTGTAATAGTGTTGTAACGGCCCAGATCCACTGCTAACAAATATTGTCCTCGCTTCCTCTCAAAGCTTTAAAAGCCATCTTATACTGTCCTCTTTGGGCTTTATCTTCCGGACTTTCCCTCAAGATTTTTGGACTTTCCCATAGGCTTCCCCATTACGCGTCTGCTAGGAAAAGGTTTCCACACTCTTATAAAAGGCGTTTCGTTCTCCTCTCCAACTAATGTGAGATATCACATGTGTGTACGAACTCTTTTAATATTATGAACTTGTTTTTTTGTTTAATGGTGTGTACGTTTTGTTTCAAATCGTTACTCTAAGCTATGGAAAGAAATACTCTCGTGGGATTCCTTGGAAAGTTCAATAACCGCAAGCTTGATGGGTTTTCAAGAAACATTTTCTTAAGTTTCTTCTTTCCAAAGTAAACTCTTTTAACATTTGTTTTTTAATCTTTGGATTGAATCCGTATATTAACTCCACATGTTGGTTGTAACGACTTGCTTTTTGGGGATCTTGAGTTATGGATTGCTACTAACTAGTACGAAGTTTAAAATAATTTACTAATTGTGACACCCGAGTAAAGGAGGGATACATTAATGAAACGATACTACATATAAATGAGAATGATCATGAGTATGATGGCTAAGAAAATATTAAAAGAATTAAAAGTCATTAACTATACCAATAAATTGCATCTTTCTTTTCGTTGGCTCAATATATGAACTTCATAGTTAGACATGTTTTGCTTAGAGCAATAATATGTTGGGTAACCTTTTGGAAATTTTTCTGCGATGCATGTGAATGAGGACAAAACATGTTGGAAGGACTTGTGTTGGTCTGTGTAGATAGTCTTTACTCGGACTTGTGTTGGTCTGTGTAGATAGTCTTTACTCGGACTTGTGTTGGTCTGTGTAGATAGTCTTTACTCGGACTTGTGTTGGTCTGTGTAGATAGTCTTTACTCGGACTTGTGTTGGTCTGTGTAGATAGTCTTTACTCTGGGTGTTGCGTTCGTGTGGACCAAAGCTTGTGAGGGAGCTTCCAAGATAAATATGGGTTAGTGTGAGCTCCAATGCTCACGTGCCAAATGATTCAAGAGGTTATATGATTTATAGTGACACCTCCAAGAAAGGGTTGGGGTGTGTGTGTTGATGTGGCATGAGAAGGTCCTTGCCTATGCATCTCAAAAGTTGAAAAATTATTAACAGAGTTACCCCACTCATGACTTAGAGTTAGTTACAGGGTTTTTGGACTAAAGATTTGGTAGCAATACCTGTATGGGGAGAAGACTCAAATCTATACCGACTACAAGAGTTTGAAGTACTTCTTCACCCAAAATGACTATGATATAGGCATTTTATACCACTCTGTAAAGTGAACGTAGTCGTCGATGCCCTAAGTAGGAAGGTGGCTCACTCGTCGACCATGATTACTAGAGAGCCACGAGTGCAGATTGATTTTGAGCAGTAGGAATAACAGTGGCTATGGAGGGAGTTATGGCGCCAGCATACCCGTAGTGGTGGTCGCTTATCCAAATCACCAACATACCCGAGTCGCATGTGCATAGTTTCGATATATCTTGTACTTTCGAGCTTGCCACAACAACATGCCCCATTAGCGTGGTTACATTGAGGTAGTATACACTATCTCTTCTAGTCCCTCAAATTACCACCAAAGCTCCATAAGCTACTTTCAAATTCCCTCCTTCCAAAGTGATACGATAACCATTTACATCCAAAACACAACGGAAATCAAATTAAGAAATCTTTGTTAGGGACATACCTCACATCATACAAAGATTTCTTCGATCTACATACCAAATGTTGTTGTCAACTACTCGAAAACCAAATAACAATGTCATATATATTTTTTCTTCCAAATCTCCCTATAAGAAAACAGTTTTTCATACTAAGTTGTGCAAGCTCAAAATTAATTGAGCAACCAAAGCCAACAAAATTCGAATAGATGGAGACAATCACAATTCTTGAAAATATGATTCCCAAGAGCAAACATCACCAACAGCCCATACAAAGATTTCTTCAATCTACGTACAAATGTTGTTGTCCAACTGCTTAAAAACCAACTAGTTGTGTCATATATATTTCTTCTTCCAAATTTCCATACAAGAAAACAATTTTTCATACCAAGTTGTGCATCATAAAATTAAATTGAGGAACTAAAGCCAACAAAAACAAATGGACAGAGATAATCACAATTCTTGAAAATATGTTTTTGAAGAACAAATATCACAACCGCCCATACAAAAAAAATTTCAATCTATATACTGAATGTTGTTGGCCAACTACTCGAAAACCAACTGGTTGTGCCATATATATTTCTTCTTCCAAATCTCCATGCAAGAAGAAGTTTTTATATCGAGTTGTGCAAGCTCAAGATTAAATTGAGCAACAAATGCCAACAAAATCCAAATGGATGGAGATAATCACAATTCTTAAAAAAATATGATGTTCGATAATTGATGGTGAGTGTGAGCACATCTAGTGGTCAATCAGGTTAAGTCTTTCACAATACCCCAAATGCCATAAACCTGACACTTTGATACCACTTGTTGTGCCGCAATACCACAACCAAAATGTTCTGATACCTAATTGTTGTAGAGGAAGCGGAAGCAAGATCGATCGCACTCACACACCCACAAATAGAAATTAAGCAAAGAGACACAAACATTTACGTGGTTTGGAGAGAAGAAATTTCCCCACATCCACGGGTGGTAGCCAATCACTATAACCAAAATGTTTACAACTGTATTTCTCACACTCTCACACTACAAATCTCTCAACAAAGTTCTCCCAATTGTCTCTAGTCAAATACAAAATGACAATGACTCCTCATCTCAAAATAACGCTAGACAAGCCTTTATATAATAGGCATAACAATACTAAATTTCATACATAAACCAAATAAATGAGAATATGAATCAAAATGGTTATTAACTGAATGAGAGTTAATAACCAAAATAAATGAAAATATGAAACAAAATGGTTATAAATTAAATGAGAGTTAATAACCAAATTAAATGAGAATATCAACCATCAACGGCTATGAACTAAATGAAATTTATGACAATACATCTTCATGACAACTTATAAAAATTATATGATTGAGATGCCTTAGTTCATATCAAACTTTCAAACTCTTAAAATGTAGAAATAAATGGTTTCTCTAGTTAGAGATGTTACCTTATGTTTATCGAGAAATACTTCTCCCCTTAATCTTTCACAATATGATGCATCTTATCAACCTGGTTTATGGGCTCATCTATTAACATAATAACACGATATTATTAAGTACGAACTCGAAATGTTTATAAATTACAAACCCTAAATCATTAAATACTAAAAATAAAACGACATTGAATTTCAATAAAAAATTTTATTGTCGGGCTAAAGGGAAGACTTCGACTACTTCACTTCACGATAGCATTTCGATAATAGAATGTCGGTTATTAGCTTGTCGAAGTTAAGGTAAGAAGAGCCTCCATGTCTATATGATTCCTCAGCTTTTCTTTTCAATTCCATCACTTTGGCTTTCATGTCTTCACCTTTCTTTCCTTCCATTAGCTCTTTGATACAACTCTCAACTCCATCTCTCTTCACATCATTATCTATTTCCAATGCAATGCCCCATTTTTCACAACAATATAGACAAGTTGTTGGTTGATCGCCAAAGTATGGCCATGATATCATTGGCACTCCAACACATATGCTTTCAAGGGTTGAATTCCATCCATTATGAGTTAAAAACCCTTTTATTGATGGGTGATTTAGAACCTCCTCTTGAGCACACCAGCTGGCTATCATCCCAATTCCCTTTGTTTCTTCAAGAAAATCATGGGATAAAATGGGTGAATCGCTCTTCACAAGATCAGGCCTTATGATCCATAAAAAGGGTTTT
Organism: Cucurbita ficifolia; assembly: GCA_033971965.1. Lineage (NCBI taxonomy): Eukaryota > Viridiplantae > Streptophyta > Magnoliopsida > Cucurbitales > Cucurbitaceae > Cucurbita > Cucurbita ficifolia. Next base: position 10,500,840 of record CM066972.1, read on the forward strand.
TTGCTGTTTGCAAGTCCCCATGCAAACTCAGTGATTTGGTCAAGTGTCATTATAGTTATGCTTCCAAAATTTACGTAAATCACTGAGTTGGGTTCCTTGGAATCAAGCCATGTGATGCACTCATGATTATCTTCCCAATAATTTGTAGCTATTGCTTCTTCACTTTGGTCCTTGATTTTCCTTGAAAGTAAGTGAAGTGGACCAATAGTGTAAATTGGAGGAAGCATTGAAGAAAGAGCATCCAAAACTTCATGATCTAGTGCATCAAAAGTGTTCAATATAATAGCCGAAGCTTTTCGAGTCCATTTTGTTTGCTCGATAAAATATTTCAAAAAGATATCATTTGGATCCGTTGTTTTAACAAAACTTGGTAGATCTTTAAGTCTTATACTCTTCATCCCTGGAATCCAATCTATAGTAGTATTGAGATAGTCATTGCTTAAATAGCTCTCATCTGCATGAATAAATCCAAAAACGATGAAGAATCAACTTAATTAAAAGTTTTGAAATGAATTACCTTGATGATCAAGAATAGGAGCGACGCCTTAATCGAATCATTCCACAAAATAGTTTGATTAAGACTATCTAAAAGACTCTAGTATGTAATTCTAAACACAAGAAATGCAAAAAAAATAAGCTTGTGACTTCAATACAATAATAATCACTTGAGTAAAAGAGGGGTACATGCACGAACCGAGCCCACATTCAAATGTGGCTAAGAAAACCTTAAAAGAACTGAATGTTACTATCTATACCAACAAGATGCACTTTCATTTTCGATTACTCAATCATAAGAACTCTATAATTAAATATGCATTGTTGGGAGCAATCCTACACGTTAGGTGACCTCTTAAGAATTTTCTTAGGAAACAAGTGAGGACAAAATATGTTGAAATAATTTGTACTTGTATGTGGGGACAATATTCACTCTTAGAAGCAAAAAGTAGGTAACGTGATCATGTCACCGAGATATAGGGCATATCTGTTAGAAATCACGACTCTCTACAATGGTATGATATTGTTCACTTTGAGCTTAAGCTCTCATGGCTTTGCTTTGGGCTTCCCCAAAAGGCCTTATACCAATGGAGATGTATTCCTTACTTATAAACCCATGATCATTCCCTACAATCCTCAACAATCCTCCCCTCGAACAAAGTGCACTATAGAGCCTTCCCTGAGGCCTATGGAGCCCTCGAACAACCTCCCCTTAATCGAAACTCGACTCCTTCTCTAGAGTCCTCGAACAAAGTACACTCTTTGTTCGACACTTGATTCATTTTTTACTACACCTTCGAGGGCCCTAACTTCTTTTTTCGACATTTGAGGATTCTATTGACATGACTAAGTTAAGGGCATGACTCTGATATTATGTTAGGAATCACGACTCTCTACAATGGTATGATATTGTCCACTTCGAGCTTAAGCTCTCATGGTTTTGCTTTGGGCTTCCCCAAAATGCCTCATACCAATAGAGATGTATTATTTACTTACAAACTCATGATCATTCCCTACAATCTTCAACAATATCGAGGTTATAAGGTGTCAAATACGGATTTCAAATCCTGATCAAGGACATGAGACATTACACAACTAGCTAAATTGAAACTTTAAAATAATATTAAAAGTTTAACAAATATATATATAATTTTGTTTGATACCTTTAAATGGAGTTACCCCTCGCTTGACAAGATCACCAAAGTGCATAAAACCCAGAACGCTGCAAGGACTAACAGGCCACAAATGTGCAATAGGAATGTTAAATTCCATGGCAGCTTTAATAGTGAACGACGACAAACCACCATCACTAACAATACAACTAACTGGCGGAGTAGCCTCATGATTGAGTTGAGAAAGTAGGCTACGAAATGGAGCTAAGAAATTGTTACAAATGGCGATACAAAGAGAGGCCAAGTCCTGTGGTGCCTCAATATCAGTATCCTCCGGCATAATACCATCGGCAATGGTTTTGAACTGAAAGTTAATAATGCCATCAAGGGAATTGGGGCCTCTTGACTTGATTATGCGCTTATGAACATAGTCTGTGATGACAAATGTTATGAAAAAGCCTCTTTGGTGGAGAAGTTTTGCAACATTTAGCATTGCCATAACATGACTTAGAAGTGGAAGTGGGATGCACACAGCATGAGGCTTATCACTCCTCATCATATCAGAATCCATATGGTTTTTCTCTTACAAATGCCTCAACACTTCAACATATTTATACCCACATTTGGTTGATTCTTTGTTTAAATCTTTTGAGTCACGTGTGCTAATGGAGTCCACGACCCAAGACTACTCAATCTAAACCATAAAAATTGGATTGGATTAGATATATTTTCGATTTTAGTTGAGTTGAATTTTCGAAAAATAAAAAAATCGGATTGATTCCTAGGTTAGCATCTTTTTATCAGGTCAACGATAGCAATTCGAATATAAGGTTACATCTCATCTCTATCTTACCTTACATTTAAAATTATTATAAAGATTAAGAATATTTGACTTTTTGATCAATGTTATTGATGCGATGCATTGTGACTTGAGAATGTTAGATGTTTTAATTTTATGAGATTTTAGTTATTAATGGAAGAACTTTATAAAATATTTTGTTTAAAACAGACCAACTGGACAACTCAATGTGAAAATAGAGGGTTGGATTGAGAACTTTATTCAAGTTGTTTGATTCATCAACCTAATTTCGAATTGGTTTCAAAAGATTTCTCCAACTCAACTCGTGTAGACTCCTACTATTCCTTAATAATTGAAACCACAAAATTAAGGCTGGAGCATAATAACCTATAAACCAAAAATTCGGGTTGCTTCCTGAGTTAATATCTTTTTGTCAAGTCAACCTAAGTAACCCGAAAATAGGGTTACAATCCAACTATATCTTACTCTACTTTTAAGATTATTACAAAGATTAAGAATATTTTGACCTTTGCAACCAATATTATTGATGTATTGTGATTTGTGAATGTTAGATATTTTAGTTTTATCACGTTTTAGTTATTAATGAAACGTGATAGGTAGAATTTTATAAAATAATTTAAAATAAATAAATAACTCGATAACTCAATCCAGCTCAACCTATAAGTAGAGGGTTGGGTTGGAAACTTTATTCGAGTTGCTTGGATCATCAACCTAAACCTAATTTCGAGTTGGTTCAAAAGATTTCTCCAACCCAACTCGGGTAGATTCCTATTATTCCTTAATAATTGAAACCACAAAAATTAAGGCTCGAGCATAATAACCTATAAAACTAAAAATTCGGGTTGGTTCGTGGGTTAACGTTTTTTTGTCAGGTCAACCAAAGTAACTCGAAAATAGGGTTACAACCTCAATCTTATCTTACCATACTTTTAAGATTATTACAAAGATTAAGAATATTTGACGTTTGCAATCAATGTTATTGATGCATTGTGACTTGTGAGTATTAGATACTTAATTTTATGAGATTTTAGTTATTAACCGAACATGATATGCAGAATTTTATAAAATAATTAAAAAAAAAAAGAGTAACTCCAAAACTCAATCCAATCCAACCCGAATACAAAGGATTGAGTTGGAAACTCTATTCGAGTTAGCTCGAGTCATTAACCTCGTTTTCAATTGGTTTCTTCAATCCAAACCAACCTATATAAACTCCTAATAAATTTACAAAATTATTTGGAAGATGGTAAAAGTGATTGTTAGAAAATTCTAACTCTTTTTGGTATAATTGATTCTCTAAGAATATAGAACAAATCACTTTTGGAATAAGATATAAATGTGATTTCACAGAGCTTTTAGATTTTTCTTCATCCAATTTTTAAAATTGTTTTATTCCTTTTGTATCTCATCTATCACAAAAGTTATTTAAAATATTATTCTTGACTAAACATTTTATAGTGGGGTTAATATTGTAATAGACAAGTTTGGACTCCGAGCCATAACCTTAAAAATTATAGTTTCAACGTCATTTTCAATGAGCAGGTCTAGAGTTAAGTGCTTATGTTTGTACGACACAAGCTTGCGATAACTGATATCAATATAACACCACACAGATGCTCGATATCAGTTTATAACTCCTCACCATTTGATGGACATGAGTGTCCAATAAAAAATATCTTAAAATGTACTATGGGAGAGACATGAGGTTGACTCTCTACTATCTTTAGGCCTCATCGAGATATGGGCTAGCGTGGCAAGATGACAAACATACATTTTTGTATTAATCTCTCTATCTTTAAATTGAACGTTATTCTCGAACATTTTCGTCACTCTAAGATTTTTGTCAACTTTTTTCAAATTTCTTTTTCTCTCTATATATCTTTTCTAAAATTATTCTCTAAATTTGGTTTATTCCTTTAACTTTTTGTCTTTGGTTGTCCTTTTAAAACTTTTTTATATCACTCATTTAACCCATTTTCTCTAAAACTTTAATCATTTGTGGATTAAAAATCACTTTTTTCCAAAAATAAACTTTTAAAAACACTTCTAATCACGTTTAAATCACATTTAATATGACTTATAATTAAACAATTTGACCAAAAAAGAAATACAATACTCAAAATCATTTTGACTATACAAATTTATTCTAAAATATTCTAAAAGTAATCTCAAATATATCCCACTAAGGTAAAATTAATACCTAATGGCATTTACTAAATCCCTTAATAAACCACTTTTTGGTTCACTAACATATTTCTTCTCTTTAAGAGTTCGTAGGTTTGGATCTTCGATAGTTCACTTCTACAAAAAAATATAATAAACACGATAGCTAACCAAAAAAATAGTTATAGTAAAAATTTTATAGCATTTTTTTGTAAGTCCTAATAGCTGATGTTGTTAAAAGTTCTATAGCATTTTTGTACGTCTATAATAGATGATATAATAAAATCTGAAATTATAGCTTACATAGGTCGCTATGAAACATTTCCCTTATAAATTTGTTAAAATATAAACTTTTCTTTTGAATAGAGTAAGCGACTTAATTAAGAAAGTTTAAAAAGGAAATTTTAGTTTATATTAAATTTAAAAGTGTAATCTTGGTGGCTTTGAGTTGAAATAATTTTTAGATTCGACTCAACTGTTCTAATTGTGTATCTTTTAAACTCAAATAACTCTTATTAAATAATGAAATCAACTTGATTAATCTGATTCTAAATTATTTGATTGGATTGATTCGGGTCATTTATTCAAATTTTTGTTTGAGTAAAAGTAAAATATTAGTTCGTAAAGCATTTATTTATTGATTTTCAAATATTTAATTAAAAATTGAAACTCAATTTAAATATATATTTTAAAACATTACCTTTCAAATAGTTAAAAAAAAATTAATATAAAGAAATATAGGAGAATAAATAATAATAAAATAATTATGAAAGTAATAAAAAAAAATAAAAGTATACAAAAAAAATTAAATTAACAATAAATTCGAATTGGTTGAGTTTAACCCAATCTAATTTTAGGAGAACCCATGAATCAATCCATTTTAAGTTTTCATTTATTTGAACCAAACCATCCAAATAAGTTCATAACTCAACCCAAATCGTGTATGTTGGGTCGAGTTGATTGAGTTTTTTGAGTCATTCAATTTTTTTTAACATCAAGGCAATTATAATACCCAAACTTTTAAAAAAATTGATAAATAATTGTTAGGATCGCACAACAAAGCACACCTTCGATATATATGAACATAAAGAATAGAAGAGAAAAATATAACTCGATCTAGATGAACATAAAGAATATGAGAGAAAAAATGTAGTAAAAATATGGCTAAAGGTTTATATTGATGACGCACCGTTAGAGAATTCTCTATGGAAAATTTCTGCCCCGATCCCTACAAAACTAAATGGGAAATTTTGAAGGAAGGGAGATGGGGAAGGCTTCCCTGTCTCTATCTCGCCTTGTGGTCATCTCTAATAAAAACTTTGATCTGAACCAAAACATCTCAATCATAAAATATGAAATTGAATGAAGTTGTGAAGAATGTTGTTCAAATTATCGTAAGATAAAATCAAGTTCTATTAAAATTGAATTCAAGTTGCAAACTTCAAATGCCTTTCATCTATTTTTAGGTGGTTAAAACGTACGATGGATGACTAAAATTTAGATTTTATGGTTTTTCATTAAAGTATTTTAAGTTTTAAGAAATTTTATTTATTTATTTTTCAGTTATATTTACGTAGTGTCTAATTACTAAATTATGAAAGTTACAAACTCTTAAAATAGCTCATGGAAGGTCTGGTTTTATTTTGAGGCTATATAAAGTAAGGTATGTTATCGATTGTAAAGTAGAGTTGAAAAACAGAGTAAAATAAACAATTGTTCTTTCCTAAGTTTCTTTCCAATTATAGGCCGTTTAGATTGCATGCTTAAAATTATTCAAGTTTGACATGATCAATCTTGTTTGTGGAGTGATTTGAATCTTAAGGAAGTGTTCTTTTCTTCAGATATTTGATTAACAAGATAATTTGAATCTTACTTTATTTGTGGTGAGTTCTTATGATTTGGTATAAAGAATTTCTCTTGATTGACTTCTTATCATTTGCTATCATAACTTTAGGCTCAACATTGGATATAAGTTTTCTTTGCGATTTTTTTTTTTTAAAATTCTAAGTTGTAAAGTTTCGTAATCTGTCCAAAAGCTCTTAAAACTCATACTTCTATAAGTTTTCTCATCCTTTTGATTTATGTGAACATCTAAAGTACAACTTTATCTTCATTGATATTTAATAATTCAACTTTCTTAAGGGTGAAAATTATGTTTTTTAAAAAGAAAAAAGAAAACTATTATACCCAAGAATGTGTTTTTGATTTGAACGGTTGTTTTTCTAGCCAATACATGTTTAATCTTAAAATGGCTCATTTGATATGATGTTTTAGAATTGATTTAACATTTTTGATATTTAATCTTGGATAGCTCTAGTTGCATAAATGAAACTTGATTGTTCTTAATGTGAAATTGATGGCAATTTGAGTTCAACTTCAATACAACTTGACTTCTTCGTGTGGTAATTTCAACAACATTCTTCACATTTTCCTTTAAGTTCATATTATTGTTGTATCGCAATGCCCCAACCAAACTGTTTTGATACCCGATTGTTATAGCAGAAGTAGAAACAAGATCGATTGCACTCACACTCCTACAAATAGAAATTAAACAAAGAGACACAAAGATTTACGTGGTTCGGAAAAAAGAAATTCTCCTACATCTACGGGCGATAGCAAATCACTATAACCAAAGTGTTTACAAGTGTATTTCTCACACTCTCACACTACAAAGTCTCTCAACAAACTTCCTCCCAATTGCCTATACGCAAATACAAAATGGCAATGACTCCACATCTAACCCACATGACTCACATCTCAAAACAATGTTAGACAAGCTTTTATATAGGCATAACAATACTAATTCTATATGAACTAAATAAATGAGAATATGAAGCAAAATGGTTATGAACTAAATGAGAGTTAATAACCAAAATAAATGAGAATATGAACCATCAAAGGTTATGAACTAAATGAGAGTTATGACAATACATTTTCATTACAACTTACAACAATTATATAATTGAGATGCCTCTGTTCATACAACAATTATATGATTGAGATGTCTCTGTTCATACAAAAATTATTTCTTACATAGATAGTAAACTAAGTAGAAACTCGAAATGTTTATAAATTACAAAGCCTACGACTTCTTCGCTCCAAGATAACATTGCGATAATAGAACTTCGGTTATTAACTTGTCAAAGTTAAGGTAAGAGGAGCCTCCATGTCTATATGATTCCTCAGCTTTTCTTTTCAACTCCATCACTTTGGCTTTCATGTCTTCGCCTTTCTTTCCTTCCATTAGCTCTTTGATACAACTCTCAACTCCATCTCTCTTCACATCATCGTCTATTTCCAATGCAATGCCCCATTTTTCACAACAATATCGACAAGTTGTTAGTTGATCGCTAAAGTATGGCCATGATATCATTGGCACTCCACCACATATGCTTTCAAGGGTTGAATTCCATCCATTATGAGTTATAAACCCTTTTATTGATGGGTGATTTAGAACATCCTCTTGAGCACACCAGCTAGCTATCATCCCAATTCCCTTTGTTTCTTCAAGAAAATCATGGGATAAAATGGGTGAATCGCTCTTCACAAGATCAGGCCTTATGATCCATAAAAAGGGTTTTTTGCTGTTTGCAAGTCCCCATGCAAACTCATTGATTTGGTTAAGTGTCATTATAGTTATGCTTCAAAAATTTACGTAAATCACTGAGTTGGGTTCCTTGGAATCAAGCCAAGTGATGCACTCATGCTTCTCTTCCCAAAAATTTGTAGCTATTGCTTCTTCACTTTGGTCCTTGATTTGCCTTGAAAGTAAGTGAAGTGGACCAATAGTATAAATTGGAGGAAGCAATGAAGAAAGAGCATCCAAAACTTCATGATCTAGTGCATCAAAAGTGTTCAATATAATAGCCGAAGCTTTTCGAGTCCAGTTTGTTTACTCGATAAAATATTTCAAAAAGATATCATTTGGATTCGTTGTTCTAACGAAATTTGGTAGATCTTTAAGTCTTATATTCTTCATCCCTGGAATCCAATCTATAGTAGTATTGAGATAGCCATTGCTTAAATAGCTCTCATCTGCATGAATCAATCCAAAAACGATGAAGAATCAACTTAATGAAATGTTTTGAAATGAATTACCTTGATGATCAAGAACAGGAGCGACGCCTGAATCGAATCATTCCACAAAACAGTTTGATTAAGACTACTTAAAAGACTGTAGTATGTAATTCTAAATACAAGAAATGCAAAAAAATAAGCTAGTTACTTTAATACAATAATAATCACTTGAGTAAAAGAGGGGTACATGCACGAACCAAAAGACCACATTTAAATGTGGCTAAGAAAAGCTTAAAAGAACTGAATGTTACTATCTATACCAACAATATGCACTTTCCTTTTGGATGACTCCATCATAAAAACTCCATAATTAAATATGTTTTCTTTGGAGCACTCGTGCACGTTAGGTGACCTCTTAAGAATTTTCTTAGGAAACAATTGAGGACAAAACATGTTAAAATAAAGTAAAAAGTAAGTAACGTGACGATGTCACCGAGATATAGGGTATATCTGTTAGGAATCACGATTTTTCACAATGGTATGATATTGTCCACTTTGAGCTTAAGCTCTCATGACTTTGCTTTGGACTTCCCCTAAAGGCCTCATACCAATGGAGATGTATTCCTTACTTATAAATTCATGATCATTCCCTACAATCTTCAACAATTTCAAATCCTGATCAAGGGCACGAGGCATTACACCACTAACTAAATTGTAACTTAAAAATAATACTAAAAGTTCAACAATATAGTTAAACCTCTATAAATCCTAATAACTTATTTGGTACAATCAAAATATATATATATATATATAATTTTGTTTGATACCTTTAAATGGAGTTACCCCTTGCTTGACAAGTTCATCAAAGTGCATAAAACCCAGCAAGCTGCAAGGACTAATAGGCCACAAATGTGCAATAGGAACGTTAAATTCCATGGCAGCTTGAATCGTGAACGACGACATACAACCATCACCAACAATACAACTAAGTTGCGGAATAGGGTCAAGTTTGAGTTGAGAAAGTAGGCAACGAAATGGAGCTAAGAAATTGTTAGAAATGGCGATACAAATAGAGGCCAAGTCCTGTGGTGCCTCAATATCAGTATCCTCCGCCATAATACCATCGGCAATGGTTTTGAACTGAAAGTTAATAATGCCATCAAGGGAATTGGGGCCTCTTGACTTGATTATGCGCTTATGAACATAGTCCGTGATGACAAATGTTATGAAAAAGCCCCTTTGGTGGAGAAGTTTTGCAACACTTAGCATTGCCTTAACATGACTTAGATATGGAAGTGGGATGCACACAGCATGAGGCTTATCACTCCTCATCATATCAGAATCCATATGGTTTTTCTCTTAACAAATGCCCCAACACTTCATCATATTTATACCCACATTTGGTTGATTCTTTGTTTAAATCTTGGATTAGATATATTTTCCATTTTAGTTAAGTTGAATTTTCGAAAAATAAAAAAATCGGATTGATTCGTGGGTTAGCATCTTTTTATCAGGTCAACGATAGCAACTCGAATATAAAGTTACATCTCATCTCTATCTTACATTACTTTTAAAATTATTAGAAAGATTAAGAATATTTAATTTGTGATCAAGTTATTGATGCATTGTGACTCGAAAATGTTAGATATTTTAATTTTATGAGATTTTAGTTATTAGTGATAGAACTCTTAAAATAATTCTTTTAAAAAAAGAACAAACAATTCAATTCAACCCAATCTGAAAATAGAGGGTTGGGTTGAGAACTTTATTCGAGTTGCTCGGTTCTTCAATCTAATTTCGAGTTTGTTTCAAAAGATTTCTCCAACTCAACCCGTGTAGACTCCTACTATTTCTTAATAATTGAAACCATAAAATTAAGGCTCGAGCATAATAACCTATTAAACCAAGAATTCGGGTTCGTCAGTGAGTTAACATCTTTTTGTCAAGTCAACCTAAATAACTCGAAAATAGGGTTACAACCCAATCATATCTTACCCTACTTTTTAAGATTATTACAAAGATCAAGAATATTTGAAATTTGCAACCAATATTATCGATGCATTGTGACTTGTGAATGCTAGATATTTTAGTTTTATGAGATTTTAGTTATTAATGAAACATGATATATAGAATTTTATAAGATAATTAAAAAAAAATAATAATAACTTGACAACTCAATCCAACTCAACCTACAAATAGAGGGTTGCGTTGGAAACTTTATTCGGGTTACTCGGATCATCAACCTAATTTCGAGTTGGTTTCAAAAGATTTCTCCAACCCAACCCGTGTAAACTCCTACCATTCCTTAATAATTGAAACCACAAAATTAAGGCTTGAGCATAATAACCTATAAAACTAAAAATTCGGGTTGTTTCGTGGGTTAACATATTTTTGTCACGTCAACCCAAGTAACTCGAAAATAGGGTTACACTCCAACCCTATTTTACCCTACGTTTAAGATTATTACAAACATTAAAAATATTTGACGTTTGCCATCAATGTTATTGATGCAATGTGTCTTGTGAATGTTAGATATTTTAGTTTTATGAGATTTTAGTTATTAACCGAACATAATACGTAGAATTTATAAAATAATTATAAAAAAAAGAACAACTAGAAAATTCAATCCAACCCAAACCCGAAAATAGAAGATTTCCTTGGGAACTCTATTCCGATTGCTCAAGTCGTCAACCTCATTTCCAATTAGTTTAAAAGATTTCTCGAGTTCATCCCGTGTAAATTCCTAGTATTCCTGATAACGGATAAATTTACCAAATTAGGAATAACTAAAAATGGTTGCTTTGGAAGATGATAAAAGTGATCGTTAGAAAATTATAACTCTTTTTGGTATAATTTCTCTAAGAATTTAGAACAAATCACTTCCCATCCAATTTTTTAAATTATTCCTTATTCCTTTTGTATCTTATTTATGACAAAAAAATTTTAAAATATTATTCTTTACAATATCATCTCATTAACGGGTTCAAATGGACTCTAAACCATGACCTTAAAAATTATAGTTTCAACGTCATTTTGAAGGAGCAGTTCTAGAATTAAGTGTTTATGATTGTACGGCACAAGTTTGCCATAACTGGTGTCAACATAACACCACATAGATGCTCGATATCAGTTTATAACTCCTCACCATTTGATGGACAGGAGTGTTCGATCAAACTTATCTTAAAATGTACTATAGGGGGAGACATGACGTTGACTCTCTACTACCTTTAAGCCTCATCAAGATATGGGCTACGGTAGCAAAATGACAAACATACATTTTGTATCAATCTCTATCTCTCTCTTTAACTTGTTTCTCTTTAAATTGTGTTAATCTCGAACATTTTCGTCACTCTAAGATTTTTGTCAGTTTTTTTCAGTCGTTTCAACTTTTTTCCTCTCTTTAAAATTTGGTATCTCCTTTTCTTTTTCTCTGTATGATTTCTAAAATTATTCTCTAAATCCGTTTATTCGATTAAATTTTTGTTTGTCGATTAAAATCACTTTTTAGAACAAAAATGAACTTTTAAAAACACTTCTAATCATGTTTAAACCACTTTTAATATGACTTATAATTAAACAATTTGACCAAAAAAAAACACAATACTCAAAATCACTTTGACTATAAGCATTTAGTCTAAAATTAATCTCAAATATATCCCACTAAGGTAAAATTAATACCTATGGGCATTCACAAAATCCCTTGATAAACCACTTTTTGGTTCACTAACATATTTTTTCTCTTTAAGAGTTCGTAGGTTTTGATCTTCGATAGTTCACTTCACTACTAAAAAAATATAATAAACACGATAGTTAACAAAAAAAAATAGTTGTCGTAAATATTTTATAGCATTTTTTTTTGTAAGTTCTAATAGCTGATGTTGTTAAAAGTTCTATAGCATTTTTGTACATCTATAATAAATGATATAATAAAATTTGAAATTATAGCTTACCTATATCGCTATGAAACATTTCCTTTATAAATTTGTTAAAATATAAACTTTTCTTTTGAATAAAGTAAGCGACTTAATTAAGAAAGTTTAAAAAGGAAATTTTAATTTTTATTAAATTTAAAAGTGTAATCTTGGTAGCTTGGAATGAAATAATTTTTAGATTCAACACAACTGTTTGGATTGTGTATCTTTTCAACTGTAATAACTCTTATTAAATAATGAAATCAACTTAATCCAATTCTAAATTTTTTAGTTGGATTGATTTTGGTCATTTATTTAATTTATTGTTTGAATAAAAGTAAAATTTTAGTTCGTAAAACATTTATTTATTGGTTTTCAAACATTTAATTAAAAATGGAAACTCAATATGATATATATTTTAAAACATTACCTTTCAAATAGTTTAAAAAAAAATTAATATATAGAAATATCGAAGAATAAATAATAATAAAATAGCTATGAAAGTAATAAAAATAAAACTGCTTACTTGATATGATATTTTAGCATTGATTTAACATTTTGATATTTAATCTTGGATAGCTCTAATTACATATATGAGACTGGATTGTTTGTGAAATTAATTGCAACTTGAGTTCAACTTCAATAGAATTTGTCTTTTATCTTGTGCTAATTTGAACAACATTCTTCACATTTTCCTTCAAGTTTATATTATTGTTGTAACAACCAAAATGTTATGATACCCAATTGTTATAATAGAAGCGGAAACAAGATTGATCGCACTCACACACCCACAAACAGAAATTAAACAAAGAGACACAAAGATTTACGTGGTTCGGAGAAAAGAAATTCTCCTATATCTACGGGTGATAGCCAATCACTATAACCAAAGTGTTTACAAGTGTATTTCTCACACTCTCACACTACAAAGTCTCTCAACAAAGTTCCTCCCAATTGACTCTAGGCAAATACAAAATGGCAACGACTCCACATCTAACCCACATGACTCCACATTTCAAAACAATACTAGACAAACCTTTATATATGCATAACAATGTTAATTCTCATACATGAACTAAATAAATGAGAATATGAACTAAATGAGAGTTAATAATCAAAATAAATGAGAATATGAACCATCAAGGGTTATGAACTAAATGAGAGTTATGACAATACATCTTCATGATAACTTACGACAATCTTCACCTTGTCAGAAGATCGCCAAGCAGATAACCGATTTGGTTGCCTCAAGTCAACATGTGAATTCTTTCGTCCAATGTTGATCAAATCCAAGCAATACCAAAATTTTTCACGAGCAATCATCTTTGTCAACATATCCACAAGATTGAGATAGTATATGCTACCTCTTCTAGTTCCTCTAGTTACCACCAAAGCTCCATGAGCTACTTTCAAATTTCCTCTTTCCAAAGTGATACATAACCATTTGCATCCAAAACACCAAGGGAAATCAAATTAAGAAATATTTGTTTGGGACATACCTCACATTATACAAAGATTTCTTCAATCTACATACCAAATGTTATTATCCAACTACTCGAAAACCAAATGGCGGTGTCATATATATTTTTTCTTCCAAATCTCCATATAAGAAAACATTTTTCATACTAAGTTGTGCAAGCTCAAAATTAAATTGAACAACCAAAACCAACAAAATTTCAATAGATGGAGACAATCACAATTCTTGAAAATATGACTTCCAAGAACAAATATCACCAACAGTCCATAGAATGATTTCTTCAATCTACATACCAAATGTTGTTGTCCAACTGCTCGAAAACAACTTGCCTATGTTATATATATTTCTTCTTCCAAATCTCGATACAAGAAAATAGTTTGTCATACCATGTTGTGCAAGCTCAAAATTTAATTGAGCAACCAAAGCAAACAACAAAAAATGGATGGAGATAATCACAATTCTTAAAAATATGTTTTTCAAGAACAAATATCACCAACAGTCCACACAAAGATTTTTTTCAACCTACATACGAACTGTTGTTGCTCAACTACTCGAAAATCAACTGGTTGTAACATATATATTTCTTCTTCCAAATCTCCATGCAAAAAACAGTTTTTATATCGAGTTGTTCAAGCTCAATTTTGAGCAACCAATGCCAACAAAATCCAAATGAATGGAGATAATCACAATTCTTGAAAAATATTTTTTTCAAGAACAAATAAGCAAGCTTGCAATGAGAAACTTATCTTCGATAATTGATGGTGAGTGTGAGCACGTCTAGTGGTTGATGATGTTAAGTATTTCAAAATACAGCAAATACCACAACCTGGCGCTCTTATACCACTTGTTGTGCCGCAATGACACAACCAAAATGTTTTGATACCCAATTGTTGTAGCGGAAGCGGAAGCAAGATCGATCGCACTCACACACCCACAGACAAAAATTAAACAAAGAGACACAAAGATTTACGTGGTTCGGAGAGAAGAAATTTTCTTACATCTACGGGTGGTAGCCAATTACTATAACCAAAGTGTTTACAAGTGTATTTCTCATACACTCTCACATTACAAAGTCTCTCAACAAAGTTCCTCCCAATTGCCTATAGGCAAATACAATATGACAACGATTCCACATCTAACCCACATGACTCACATCTCAAAACAATGTCAGGCAAGCCTTTATATAGACATAACAATACTAATTCTCATATATGAACCAAATAAATGGAAAATATGAAACAAAATGGTTATGAACTAAATAAGATTTAATAACCAAAATAAATGAGAATATGAACCATCAATGGTTATGAACTAAATGAGAGCTATAACAATACATATTCATGACAAGGTTCATATCAAACTTTCAAACTTTTAAAATGTAGAAATAAATGGAGGATTTCTCTGGTTGGAGATGATATAGTTGTTACCTTATGTTTACTTGAGAAATACTTCTCACCTTAATCTTTCACAATATGATGTATCTTACCAACCTGGTTTGTAGGCTCATTTATCTACGTAATAATACGATATTATTAAGATTTAATGGTATTTCTTACACATAGTAAACCAAGTAGGAACTCGAAATGTTTATAAATTTCAAAGCCTACGACTTCTTCACTCCACGATAACATTGCGATAATAGAACTTCGGTTATTAGCTTGTCAAAGTTAAGGTAAGAAGCGCCTCCATGTCTATATGATTCCTCGGCTTTTCTTTTCAACTCCATCACTTTGGCTTTCATGTCTTCGCCTTTCTTTCCTTCCATTAGCTCTTTGATACAACTCTCAACTCCATCTCTCTTCACATCATCGTCTATTTCCAATGCAATGCCCCATTTTTCACAACAATATAGACAAGTTGTTTGTTGATCGCCAAAGTATGGCCATGATATCATTGGCACTCCAGCGCATATGCTTTCAAGGGTTGAATTCCATCCATTATGAGTTAAAAACCCTTTTATTGATGGGTGCTTTAGAACCTCTTCTTGAGCACACCAGCTCGCTATCATCCCAATTTCCTTTGTTTCTTCAAGAAAATCATGGGATAAAATTGGTGAATCGCTGTTGACAAGATCAGGCCTTATGATCCATAAAAAGGGTTTTTTGCTGTTTGCAAGCCCCCATGCAAACTCAGTGATTTGGTTAAGTGTCATTATAGTTAAGCTTCCAAAACTTACGTAAATCACAGAGTTGGGTTCCTTGGAATCAAGCCATGTGATGCACTCATGATTCTCTTCCCAAAAATTGGTACCTATTGCCTTTTCACTTTGGTCCTTGATTTTCCTTGAAAGTAAGTGAAGTGGACCAATAGTATAAATTGGAGGAAGCAATGAAGAAAGGACATCCAAAACTTCATGATCTAGTGCATCAAAAGTGTTCAATATAATAGCAGAAGCTTTTCGAGTCCACGTTGTTTGCTCGATTAAAAAATTCAAAAAGATATCATTTGGATCCGTTGTTCTGATGAAACTCGATAGATCCTTAAGTCTTATGCTCTTCATCCCTGGAATCCAATCTATAGTAGTATTGAGATAGCCATTGGTTAAATAGCTCTCATCTGCAAGAAACAATCTAAAAACGATAAGGAATCAACTCAATGAAAAGTTTTGAAATGAATTATCTTGATGATCAAGATCAATAGTGAAAAAACTCATTTTTAAACTCCTGAATCGAATCACTCTACAAGATAGTTTGATTAAAAGTACCTAAACGACTCTAGTATGCAATTCTAAACGCAAGAAATGCACAAGAAACAAGCTCATGACTTCCATACAATAATGACCACTTGAGTAAAAGAGGAGTATATGCACGAACCAACACCACATCCGCATGTGGCTGAGAAAGGCTTAAAAAAAACTGAATATTACCGGGTATACCAACAAGGTATACCTTTCTTTTTGATGACTCACTCATAAGAGCTCCATAATTAAATGTATTTTGTTCGGAACAATTCTACTCTAGGTGACCTCTTAAGAATTTTCTTAAGAAGTATATGAGTGAGAACAAAACATGCTGAAATGATTTGTTTTTGTCTGTGGGGATAGTATTCACTCAACGAAGCAAGAAGTAAGTAACGTGACCATCTTACACGGGATGTAGGAGAATGTCGGGGCCATAGATTGTCAAATCTAGATTTCGAATCCTGATCAAGAACATGAGACATTACACCACCGGTTAAATCCTAATAACATATATGGTCCAATCTTGTCATCCATCATAGAATTTTTATAACATGTCTCTTTGTTAAAAAAAAAATATATAATTCTGTTCGATACCTTTAAATGGAGTTACCCCTCGCTTGACAAGTTCGCCAAAGTGCATAAAACCCAGCAAGCTGCAAGCACTATTAGGCCACAGATGTGCAATAGGAACGCTAAATTCCATGGCAGCTTGAATCGTGAACGACGACATACAACCATCACTAACAATACAACTAAGTGGCGGAATAGGGTCATGTTTGAGTTGAGAAAGTAGGCAACGAAATGGGACTAAGAAATGGTTGGAAATGGCGAAACAAATAGAGGGCAAGTCCTGTGGTGCCTCAATATCAGAGTCCTCCGGCAGACCCTCGCCGGAAATGGTTTTGAACTGAAAGTTAAGAATGTTATCAAGAGAATTGGGGCCTCTTGACTTGATTATGCGCTTATGAACGTAGCCTGTGATGACAAATGTTATGAAAAACCCTCTTTGGTGGAGAAGTTTTGCAACACTTAGCATTGCCTTAACATGACTTAGAGCTGGATATGGGATGCACACAGCATGTGGCATATCAGAATCCATATGGTTTTTCTCCTTAACAAATGCCCCCAACACTTCACCATATTTATACCCACATTTGGTTGATTCTTTGTTTAAATCTTAACGACCATACAAATTGGATTGGATTACATATCTTTTAACTCTTTTTGGCATAATTGATTCTTTAAGAATTTAGAACAAATCACCTTTGGATTAAGATATAAAAAGTGATCTCACATAGCTTTTAGATTTTTCTTCATCCAATTTTTAAAATTGTTCTTTATTCCTTTTGTATCTTATCTATGACAAAAGTTTTTTAAAATATTATTCTTTACAATTTATCATCTCATTTTTACATTTTCTTTTTAAATTTAATTACTTTCTTCTCTCATATAACTAATAAGAGTGCACAAAAATGACGAGTTAAAACTCGATCGAGACTAAAATTTATAGTGTGGTTAATATTGTAATAGATAAGTTTTATCATCAGTTTGAATGAACAGGTCTAAAGTTAAGTGCTCATGATTGTACGACACAAGTTTGCCATAATTGGTGTCAATATAACATCACACAAATGCTCGATATCAGTTTATAACTCCTCACCATTTGATGGGCATGAGTATTCAGCCAAAAATATCTTAAAATGTACCATAGTAGGAGACATGATGTTAACTCTCTAGTACGTTTAGGCCTCATCGAAATATAGGCTAGCATGACAAGATGACAAACATATATTTTGTATTAATCTCTATCTCTTTCTTTAACTTGTTTCTCTTTCAATTGTGTATTATTCTCGACCATTTTTGTCACTCTGAGATTTTTATCCGCTTTTATCCGTCTTTTCAACTATTTTCTTCTCTTTCAAATTCGGTATAACTCTTTTTTTCAATATATATATTTTATTCTAAAATTATTCTGTAAATTTGTTTATTTGTTTAAATTTTTGTCTCTTAACTCTCTCTAAAACTTTTGTATATCATTCATTTAACTCATTTTCTGTGTGAAAATTTTAATGGTCAATTAAAATAACTTTTTAGAACAAAAATGAAGTTTTAAAAATACTTGTATGACTTATAATTAAACAATTTGACCAAAAAAAATACAATACTATAAACATTTATTCTAAAATTGACAAACATATCTCACTAAGGTAAAAGTAATACCTAATGGCATTCACTAAATCCCTTAATAAACCACTTTTTGGCTTACTAACATATTTCTCCTCTCTAAGAGTTCGTAGGTTTTGATCTTCGATGGTTCACTTCACTACAAAACAAAATATAATAATAATAATAGTAATAAACACGGTAGCTAACAAAAAAAAAGATCATGAACATTTTATAACATTTTTTTTTGTATGTTTTAATAGGTAATATTATGAATAAAAGTAATAGCAGGTTGGATTGGTTCGATTTTATCTAAGTTTTAATAACTGATATTATATATCATTTTAATAGTTGGTTGGATTGGTTCGGATCATTTATTCAATTTTTTTCTTTTGAATAAAAGTAAAATGTTAGTTCGTAAAACATTTATTTATTGATTTTTAATTATTTAATTAAAAATTGAAACTTAATTTAAATATATATTTTAAAATATTGCCTTTCGAAGGTTAAAATAAATAGTATAAAGAAATATGGGAGAATAAATAATAATAAAATAGTTATGAAAGTAATAAAAATAAAATAAAAGTATATATATATATATATAATTGTATTGTAAGAAAATAATAATAATAATAATTTCATAACTCAATTCAAATCGTGTATGTTGGGTCGAGTTGATTGATTTTTTTGAACATCAAGTCAATTATAATTCCCAAACTTTTTTTAAAATAATGATAAATAGTTGTTAGGATCGCACAACACAGCACACCATCGATATATATGAACATAAAGAATAGAAGAGAAAAATACACACTCGATCTAGATGAACATAAAGAATATGAGAGAAAAAATGCACTAAAAATATGACTAAAGGTTTATATTGATGACGCACAAATAGAGAATTCTCTATGGAAAAGTCCTGCCTCAATCTCTACAAAAATAAATGGAAAATTTTGCACGAATGGAGATGGGAAAGGCTTCTCTGTCTCTGTCTCGCCCGATGGTCATCACTAATAAAACTTTGATATGAACCAAAACATCTCAACCATAAAATATGAAATTGAATGAAGTTGTGAAGAATGTTGTTGAAATTACCACAACATAAAATCAAGTTCTATTAAAATTTAACTAAGTTGCTTTTCACATGAGAAGAATTAAGTGAAAAGGGCTTCACGACACTTCAAATACGGTTTCATCTATTTTTAGATGGTTACAACTGTACGATGGATCATTGAAACTTAAATAGATTTACACAGTAGCTAATTATGATGTAAGTATGGAAGGAGGGTTTTATTTTGAAGCTATATAAAGTCATGTATGATATGTTTGTAAATTAGAGTTGAAAAATGGAGTAAAAAACATTTGTGTTTTCTTTTATCAAATGGCTAAGTTTGTTTGCAATTCTATGTCGTTTAGATTGCATGCTTAAAATCATTAAAGCTTAACATGATCAATCTTGATTGTGTGATTTGAATCTCAAAGAAGTGTTTTTTCTTCGGATATTTGATCAACAAGGTAAACTGAATCTTACTTCTCTTTAGTGACTTCTTATGATTTGATATCTAAACTTTTTCTTGATTGATTCTTTATCGTATCACACCTTTAAGCTCAAAATTGGATATATGTTTCCTTTGCGTGTTTAAAAAAAATATATATATTTCCAAGTTATAAAGTTTCTTAATCTGTCCAAAAGCTCTTAAAACTCAAACTTCTATAAGCTTTCTCATCCGTTTGCCTTCTGTGAAATTTTATATCATCATCTAAAGTACAACTTTGTCTTTATTGATATTTCACAATTCAACTTTTTTAAGGGTGTACGACTCTTTTTTAAAAAGAAAAAAAAAACTAATATACCCAAGAATGTGTTTTTGTTTTGATTCGTTGTTTTTCTAGCCTATACATGTTTAATCTTAGAATTACAGATTTGATATGATATTTTAGGATTATTTAATATTTTGATATTTAATCTTGGATAGCCCTAGTGGTATAAATGCGACTGGATTGTTCTTACTGTGAAATTGATTGCAACTTGAGTTCAACTTCAATAGAACTTGATTTTATCTTGTTTAATTTGAACAACATTTTCACATTTTCTTTTAGGTTCATATTATTGCAATACCCAATTGTTATAGCAGAAGCGAAAACAAGATCGATCGCACTCACACACCCACAAACAAAAATTAAACAAAGAGACACAAAGATTTACGTGGTTCGAAGAAAAGAAATTCGGGTGATAGTCAATAACTATAACCAAAGTGTTTCAAAGTCTATTTCTCACACTCTCACACTACAAAGTCTATCAACAAAGTTTCTCCCAATTGTCTGTAAGCAAATACAAAATGACAATGACTCCACATGACTCAATATCTCAAAACAATGCTAGACAAGCTTTTATATAGACATAACAATATTAATTCTCATACATGAACTAAATAAATGAGAATATGAAACAAAATGATTATGAACTAAATGAGAGTTAATAACCAAAATAAATGAGAATATGAACCATAAGGGTTATGAACTAATTGAGAGTTTTGACAATACATCTTCATGATAACTTTCCACAATCTCCACCTTGTCAGAAGATCCCTAAACAAATAACCGGTTTGGTTGCCACCAAGTTAACATGCGACTTCTTTCGTTCAATGTTGATCAGATCCAAGCAATACCAAAACTTTTTACGAGCAATCATCTTTGTCAACATATCCACCGGATTATCAGCCGTTTCAATTTTCAATAAACGAATGTCCCTTCCATTAACAATTTCCCAAACAAAATGAAATCAGACCTCAATATGCTTAGTACGAGCATGATGGACTTGGTTCTTCGGCAAACAAATAGCACTCTAGCTATCACAAAACACATCTACATGTTCCTCGGAAATACCCAAGTCATTAACCAAATCCAAATAATTCTTTAAAAGCTAATATACTCTGCTTCGATGGTAAACAATTCAACAATAGACTGCAATATTGAATGCCAACAAACAAGTCCATCAACCATAGTGAATAGATAACAAGCAGTGGATGGTCGCTTATCCAAATCACCAGCATACCTGAGTCGCATGTGCCATAGTTTTGATAGATCTTGTTCTTTCAAACTTGCCCCAACAGCATGCCCCATTAGCGTTGTTCCATTGAGGTAGTATATGCTACCTCTTCTAGTCTCTCTAATTACCACCAAAGCTTCATGAGCTACTTTCAAATTCCCTCCTTCTAAAGTGATACGATAACCATTTGCATCCAAAACACCAAGGGAAATCAAATTAAGAAATATTTGTTAGGGACATACCTCACATCATACAAAGATTTCTTCAATCTATATACCAAATGTTATTACCCAACTACTCGAAAACCAAATGGCGGTGTCATATATATTTTTTCTTACAAATCTCATATAAGAAAACAATTTTTCATACCAAGTTGTGCAAGCTCAAAATTAAATTGAACAACCAAAATCAATAAAACTTGAATAGATGGAGACAATCACAATTCTTGAAAATATGATCTCCAAGAACAAAAACCACCAACAGCCCATACAATGATTTCTTCAATCTATATACCAAATGTTGTTGTCCAAGTGCTTGAAAACCAATTGGCTATGTTATATATATTTCTTCTTCCAAATCTCCATACAAGAAAAAAAAAATTCATTCCAAGTTGTGGAAGCTCAAAATTTAATTGAGCAGCCAAAGCCAACAAACACAATTGGATGGAGATAATTACAATTCTTAAAAATATGTTTTTCAAGAACAAATATCTCCAACAGAGTTCATACATAGCTTTTTTCAATCTACCTACTGAATGTTGTTGCCCAACTATTTGAAAACCAACTAGTTGTGCATATATATTTCTTCTTCCAACTCTTCATGCAAAAAACAGTTTTTATATCGAGTTGATCAAGCTCAAGATTAAATTGAGCCACCAATGCCAACAAAATCCAAATGGAGGGAGATAATCACAATTCTTGAAAAATATTATTTTCAAGAACAAATAAGTAAGCTTGCAATGAGAAACTTATCTTCGATAATTAATGGTGTGTGTGAGCACGTCTAGTGGTCGATGATGTTAAGTATTTCAGAATACACCAAATACCACAACCTGACGTTAAGTATTTCAGATCGATGGCACTCACACACCCACAAACAGAAATTAAACAAAGAGACACAAATGTTTACGTGGTTCGGAGAGAAGAAATTCTCCTACATCCACGGGTGGTACACTATAACCAAAGTGTTTACAAGTGTATTTCTCATACACTCTCACATTACAAAGTCTCTCAACAAAGTTCCTCCCAATTGCCTCTAGGCAAATACAATATGGCAACGACTCCACATTTAACCCACATGACTCGCATCTCAAAACAATGCTAGACAAGCCTTATATAGCCATAACAATACTAATCCTGATATATGAACCAAATAAATGAGAATATGAAACAAAATGGTTATGAACTAAATGAGAGTTAATAACCAAAATAAATGAGAATATGAATCATCCAGTAGTATGAACTAAATGAGAGTTATGACACTATTTTCATGACAACTTACCTTGAAATGCTTTGGTTCATATCAAACTTTCAAACTTTTAAAATGTAGAAATAAATGGAGGATTTCTCTAGTTGGAGATGATATAGTTGTTACCTTATCATTACTTGAGAAATACTTCTCACCTTAATCTTTCACAATATGATGTATCTTATCAACCATGTTTGTAGGCTCATCTATTTACGTAATAATATGATATTATTAAAATTTAATGGTATTTCTTATACGGACAGTAAACTAAGTAGGAACTCAAAATATTTATAAATTACAAAGCCTACGACTTCTTCACTCCACGATAACATTGCGATAATAGAGCTTCGATTATTAGCTTGTCAAAGTTAAGGTAAGAAGAGCCTCCATGTCTATATGATTCCTCAGCTTTTCTTTTCAACTCCATCACTTTGGCTTTCATGTCTTCGCCTTTCTTTCCTTCCATTAGCTCTTTGATACAACTCTCAACTCCATCTCTCTTCACATCATCGTCTATTTCCAATGCAATGCCCCATTTTTCACAACAATATCGACAAGTTGTTAGTTGATCGCTAAAGTATGGCCATGATATCATTGGCACTCCACCACATATGCTTTCAAGGGTTGAATTCCACCCATTATGAGTTATAAACCCTTTTATTGATGGGTGATTTAGAACCTCCTCTTGAGCACACCAGCTAGCTATCATCCCAATTCCCTTTGTTTCTTCAAGAAAATCATGGGATAAAATTGGTGAATCGCTGTTGACAAGATCAGGCCTTATGATCCATAAAAAGGGTTTTTTGCTGTTTGCAAGTCCCCATGCAAACTCATTGATTTGGTTAAGTGTCATTATAGTTATGCTTCCAAAATTTACGTAAATCACTGAGTTGGGTTCCTTGGAATCAAGCCATGTGATGCACTCATGATTATCTTCCCAATAACTTGTAGCTATTGCTTCTTCACTTTGGCCCTTGATTTGCCTTGAAAGTAAGTGAAGTGGACCAATGGTATAAATTGGAGGAAGCATTGTAGAAAGAGCATCCAAAACTTCATGATCTAGTGCATCAAAAGTGTTCAATATAATAGCACAAGCTTTTCGAGTCCACCTTGTTTGTTCGACCTTAAAATTCAAAAAGATATCATTTGGATCCGTTGTTCTTATGAAACTTGGTAGATCCTTAAGTCTTATATTCTTCATCCCTGGAATCCAATCTATAGTCGTATTGAGATAGCCATTGGTTAAATAGCTCTCATTTGCACGAATCAATCCAAAAACGATAAAGAATCAATTCAATTGAATGTTTTGAAATGAATTACTTTGATGATCAAGAACAAAAGCGAAAAAAACTCATTTTTGAATGCTTGAATTGAATCATTCCACAAAATAGTTTGATTAAGACTATCTAAAAGACTCTAGTATATAATTGTAAACACAAGAAATGCAACAAAAATAAAAAACAAGCTCGTGATTTCAAAACAATAATAATCACTTGAGTAAAATAGGGGTACATGCACGAACCGAGCCCACATTCGAATGTAGCTAAGAAAAGCTTAAAATAACTGAATGTAAATGTGCTTTGTTTGGAGCAATCCTACACGTTAGGTGACCTCTTAAGAATTTTCTTAGAAATCAAGTGAAGACAAAACATGTTGAAATAATGGGTGTACTTGTCTGTGGGGACAGTATTCACTCTTAGAAGTAAGAAGTAATGTAACGTTCGAGACCCACCGCTAACAGATATTATCCTCTTTGTGCTTTCCATTTCGGGCTTCCCCTCAAAGCTTTAAAACGCGTCTGCTAGGGGAAGGTTTCCACACTTTTTAAAGGGTGTTTTGTTCTCCTCCCCAACTAATGTGGGACATCACAAGTAAGTAACGTGATCATGTCATCCGGATATAGGGGATATCGAGGTCATAAGGTGTCAAATGCGGATTTCGAATCCTGATCAAGGGCACGAGGCGTTACGCCACTAGCTAAATTGTAACTTAAAACATTAAAAATAATACTAAAAAGACCTCTATAAATCTTAATAACATGATTAAGACACTATTAAAAAGTATATATAACTTTGTTTGATACCTTTAAATGGAGTTACCCCTCGCTTGACAAGTTCATCAAAGTGCATATAACCCAGCAAGCTGCAAGGACTAACAGTCCACAACTGTGCAATAGGAACGTTAAATTCCATGGCAGCTTTAATAGTGAACGACGACATACAACCATCACTAACAATACAATTAACTGGCGGAGTAGCCTCATGATTGAGTTGAGAAAGTAGGCAACGAAATGGGGCTAGGAAATGGTTAGAAATCGCGATACAAATAGAGGCCAAGTCCTGTGGTGCCTCAGTATCAGTATCCTTTGGCATAATACCATCGGCAATGGTTTTGAACTGAAAGTTAATAATGGCATCAAGAGAATTGGGGCCTCTTGACTTGATTATGCGCTTATGAACATAGTCTGTGATGACAAATGTTATGAAAAACCCTCTTTGGTGGAGAAGTTTTGCAACACTTAGCATTGCCTTAACATGACTTAGAAGTGGAACTGGGATGCACACAGCATGAGGCTTATCACTCGTCATGATATGGTTTTTCTCTTAAGAAATGCCTCAATATTTCATCCTACTTATACCGGATCTTAACCATGAAAATTGGATTGGATTAGATATATTTTCGATTTTAGTTGAATTGAATTTTTGAAAAATCAAAAAATCGAATTGATTCCTGGGTTAGCACCTTTTTATCAGGTCCACGATAGCAACTCGAATATAAAGTTGCATCTCATCTCTATCTTACGTTACTTTTATAATTATTGATGCATTGTGACTTTGTGATTAATGTTATTGATGCATTGTGACTTATATTTTAATTTTATGAGATTTTAGTTATTAATGAAAGAATTTTGTAAAAAAAGAACAACTCGAAAATTCAATTCAACCCAATCTGAAAATAGAGGGTTCGTTTGAGAACTTTATTTGAGTTGCTCGGTTCATCAACCTAATTTCGAGTTTGTTTCAAAAGATTTGTCCAACTCAACCTGTGTAGACTCCTACTATTCCTTAATAATTAAAACCACAAAATTATGGCTCGAGCATAGTAAACTATAAAACCAAAAATTCGGGTTGGTTCGTGAGTTAATATTTTTTTGTCAAGTCAACCTAAGTAACTCGAAAATAGGGTTACAACCCAACGATATACCTTAGTTCTAAGATTATTACAAAAATTAAGAATATTTGACTTTGCAAGCAATATTATTGATGCAGTGTGACTTGTGATCGTTAGATATTTTAGTTTTATGAGATTTTAGTTATTTATGAACATGATAAGTAGAATTTTATAAAATAATTAAAAAAAATAACTCAATCCAACTCAACCTATAAATAGAGGGTTGGGTTGAAAACTTTATTCGGATTGCTCGCATCATCAACCTAATTTCGAGTTGGTTCAAAAAAATTCTCCAACCCAACTGGCGTAGACTCCTATTATTCCTTAATAATTGAAACTACAAAAATTAAGACTCGAGCATAATAACCTATAAAACTAAAAATTCGAGCTGGTTCGTGGTTAACATCTTTTTGTCAGGTCAACCAAAGTAACCCGAAAATAGGGCTACAACCCAATCTTATCTTACCCTAAGATTATTACAAAGATTCAGATTATAACAAAGATTCAGAATATTTGAAGTTTGCAATCAATGTTATTGATGCATTGTGACTTGTGAATGTTAGATGCTTAGTTTGATGAGATTTTAGTTATTAAACCAACCTGATAAGCAGAATTATATAAAATAATTATTAAAAAAAAAAAAAAAACTCCAAGAATTTAGAACAAATCACTTTTCATAAGATATAAAAGTGATTTCACGTAGCTTTTAGATTTTTCTTCATCCAATTTTTAAAATTGTTCTTTTTTCCTTTTGTATCTTATCTATGACAAAAGTTTTTTAAAATATTATTCTTTATCATTTATCTCATCTCATTTTTACATTTTCTTTTTAAAATGACAAGCTAATACTCGATCAAGACTAAAATTTATAGTGTGGTTAATATTGTGGTAGACAAGTTTCATGGGTTCAAATAGACTCTGAGTCATGACTTTAAAAACTATAGTTTCAGCGTCAGTTTGAATGAGCAGGTCTAGAGTTAAGTGTTTATGATTGTACGACACAAACTTGTCATAACTGGTGTCAATATAACACCACACAGATGCTCGATATCAGTTTATAACTCCTCATCATTTGATGGGCATGAGTGTCCGATCAAAAATATCTTAAAATGTACTATAGGGGAGACATGATGTTGACTCTCTACTATTTTTAAGCCTCATCGAGATATGAGCTGGCGTGGCAAGATGACAAACATACATTTTGTATTAATCTCTCTCTTTAAATTGTGTTATTCTCGAACATTTTCGTCACTCTAAGACTTTTGTCAGCTTTTTTCCATCTTTTCAACTATTTTCCTCTCTTTAAAATTTGGTATATCTCTTTTTCTCTATATATTTTTTCTAAAATTATTCTCTAAATTTGTTTATTTCTTTAAATTTTTGTCTCTCATTGACCTTTTAACTCTCTAGAAGGACGAAAGCGAAAACAAATAAAAAGAAAGAAGCTAAAAAAAAAAAAAGTAGAATAAAAGATGGAAATCCAAATAAAATTAGAACACAAGAAAGGGAAATGTAATTTTCAAATATTTGAAACGAGTATTCAAATTTACAAAAATAATAATAATAATAATAATAATAATACAAATATAAAGGGAATTTACAAAAGAATCCAAAATACCGAAAAGGGACTTGACGCTCCGGAACGACCTCCTCTGTGATCGCACAACTCTCGAATGCTCCTCTACCTCGACCGACAGCCTGTGAACACCTGAAAAAAATAGGAAAACTGGGATGAGTATAAAAATTATACTAAGTAAGCCACCTACCTGTTGGCTCTCATCATATCCTAAACTTAACAGAATTCTCACGGTCTTCTAATTGGCTCTAGGACGTCTAGTTCTGGTCTTAGTTCCTTTGGGCTTGCCCCTTGGGACGTGCTCTTTGGAGCTTGCTTCTTGGCACTTCACTGATTCTCCATTCTTTCATTTGATACTTAAGGGTTCCTTATGACGGGCTGTAATGACCGGTATCTCTCTATGAGGCGATACCATTGCATGGCTAGCTGAGACTGCATGGTATCTAGCCTAGGGGTGTGCTAAGTACCTCCTAAGCCCATATAGTCCCCCTAGGGGGCGCGACTCAACCCGTTCCCAGGTAGCTAATGGGCTGACAATGCACATTTTTAAAGGATCTATATTATTAAATCGTTTTAACTTTCACGTTAGTTAGCATTAATTTATGACTCAAGATCTTCAAATCGTAGGTCGTTACAACCTCCGTGTACGGATTCGATCAAAAGATTAAAAAAATATTAAAGGAATTTACTTTCAACGAGGAGAAAGAAGAAAATTAAGAAAATGTTTCTTGAAAACCCATCAAGATTTCGGTTATTGAAGTGTTTTTGAAGGAATCCCACGAAAGTATTTCTTTGTATAGCTTAGAGTAATGATTTGAAACAAAGCGTACACACCATATAATAAAAACATGTTCATAATGTACGCCATGTTACGTTCATGCATCCATTTTGACCCTAAACCCTTGTGCTTCTAACATGTACGCCACATGCATCTCTTTTGACTTTTCAATTTTGCTTCTTTTCTTCATCAAATCTCATTCATTATATAAATCCCATGTCCTTACACAAACATATCATAAACAAAATGACCAACTTTCCCTTCTCTCTTCTCTTTATCATTGTCATCTTCTTCCCACCATCATCGACTGCTCGTAGCTTTAATGTTATCAGCTTTGGAGCTAAGCCCGATGGCCGAACAGTGTCCACTGCGTCATTTCTCAAGGCTTGGGCGTCTGCTTGTAACTCGGCTGCAGCTTCTTCCATTTATGTGCCTAAGGGAAGGTTCTTACTCAAAGGCATTGTGTTCAAAGGCCCTTGTAAGAACCAAATCACATTCCGAATAGATGGCACGCTTGTTGCTCCCTCTGATTATCGTGGCCTTGGAAATTCGGATTCTTGGATTTTGTTCTCTAAAGTTAACAAAGTTTCTGTTGTCGGCGGCACTCTTGATGCGCGGGGTGCTAGTTATTGGGCGTGCAAGAGATCTGGGAAGAGTTGTCCTGTTGGAGCTCCGGTATGTTACACTATTGAATTCCAAAATAAGATTTTTCAAATTTCTTAAGGTTTTGATGGTTTTTCTCTAATGGGTTGTTGAGTTATTGAGGATTGTTGGGAGGGAGTTCTATATTCGTAGGGAATGATCATGGGTTTATAAGTAAGAATACATTTCTATTAGTATGAGGCCTTTTGAAGAAACAATAAATAAGGACATAAGAGCTTATGCTCAAAGTGGACAATATCATACCATTGTGGAGAGTCGTTATTTTTAACATGGTATCAGAGTCATGTCCTTAACTTAGCCATGTCAATAGAATCCTCAAATGTCCAACAAATAAGTTGTGAGCTTCGAAGGTGTAGTCAGAAGTGACTCAAGTGTCGAATAATGGGTGTACTTTGTTCGAGGACTCTAGATAAGGAGTCGAGCCTCGATTAAGGGGAGGCTGTTCGAGGACTTTAGATAAAGAGTCGAGCCTCGATTAAGGGGAGGCTGTTCAAGAGCTCCATAGGCCTTAGGGAAAACTCTATAGTGTACTTTGTTCGAGGGAAAGATTTTTGGGAGGGAGTCCCACATTGGCTAATTTAGGGAATGGTCATGGTTTATAAGTAAGGAATACTTCTACATTGGTATGTGGCATTTTGGAGAAGCTGAAAGCAAAGTCATGAGAGTTTATGTTCAAAGTAGACAATATCATATCATTGTGGAGAGTCGTTATTCCTAACACGGATTACGATAGGTTTAAGCCATTGTAATCTATACATGCAATTTGTCTTAGAAAAATTTAAAATAGCCTAACTTTTGATTTTGAAACGAAATCCTACCAATAGTCAAATGTATTTTTATTAATTTAGCCAAAAGTAAGTGAGTTACTAAAATATTATACGTAATGCAGTCAATGACATTCAATTGGGCCAACAACATCGTGATCAGTAGATTAACGTCCATCAATAGCCAACAAACTCATCTCGTAATCAATGGCTGCAAGAAGGTGCTTGTTCAAAACGTGAAGGCAATAGCACCCGATCAAAGCCCCCATACAGATGGAATTCACGTTCAAATTTCTAGTGATGTTACAATCACGGATAGTACACTACAAACCGGAGACGATTGTGTATCAATTGGTCCAGGAACTTATAATTTGTTCATGACCAATCTCAAATGTGGACCAGGCCATGGCGTAAGGTAAATAAACTTTGCTCAATTTTGATTTGAAGTTCCTTCTTTTGGAGGCTTCTATTTTGAATTCTAACCTTAAAAAAAACCAAACATTTCTTTGAAACAGCATTGGAAGCTTGGGCAAGGACTTCAACGAAGATGGAGTTCAAAACATAACCTTAAAGAACTCAATATTCACACGGTCGGACAATGGCATAAGGATAAAAACATGGGCTAGACCAAGCAAAGGCTTTGTCCGGAACATCCTCTTCGATAACATTATCATGAACAATGTCAAAAATCCGATTGTAATCGACCAAAATTATTGCCCCGACAACAAAGGTTGTCCTAGAAAGAATTCGGGCATACAAATTAGCAAAGTTACGTATAGAAATATTCGAGGAACTTCAACAACGCAAAAAGCTGTGAATTTCGAATGCAGCGTTACAAATCCATGCAAAGAGATAAAGCTACAAAACATAAAGCTTCTTTATAAGAACAAAGCAGCCACGTCGTCATGCAAGAACGTTCGTGGATCCGCTAATGCAAAATTGATGCCTCGAAGCTGTTTATAGCAAAGGAATTTGGATCTTCTCGCCATGATTAAGCAAATATTAAGTCTTAAATGGTTTAAGATTTGATTGTTATTTGATTAGAGTAGAAGATTAAGTATTCATGACGTGTGGTGACAGTTTATAGTTAGAAATATGGGTTTGTGTTTGTTGTATTGTCTGGTTAATGATTAATGCAATCATTGAGACAGTCACTAGAAGAGATTGTACAGTTTGGAAAGCTTGATTAAGTTGAAATTAGGAGTAATTAAGCTTGTAATATTGTATCGCTATTGGTTAAATATAAATTTCTAGTCGATGTAGGAGATTTTTACTCCAAAATCTTCGTTCATGTTTATTGAATGTACGAGTCTATAGTAAACTTAGACTATTTTTTATCAATCAACTCACATGCAACAAAATTAATGGGATGTCGAATCTTTCCATAAGTACTCTTATTTTTATATATTTTTTTATTCACTTCATAGTCTTCGAAAGATAGGAAAGTATTTCAATACCTTAATAGGTACATCTTGCGTGATTTCATTCATTCATTCATTAATCATTCTTCTATCTTGAAGTCTTACAATGAGAAAAACTTTCTAACTTTTCTTTCTCATTTCTAAATAGACAACAATCGTAACACATGCATGAATTTTTTGGTAGCCGAAATTAAATTTCTTGAACAATTTTCTAATTTCATAAATTGATTATGCAATGACATTATCCATTCGGAGCATGTCATACAATGCTCCAAGAGCCTTGTGAAACTAGCATCGGATCAACCATTAAAAATTTTGTAGCATCGGGTCAATGATTAGAATTCATCGGGTCAGCTCAACATGTAGTTGTAGCGTTGTTTGATCTTCCACAATGATTGCTTAGTACTTCTACAAGGTCAAGTCGGTCTTTTGAGAGATTAGTGAACTAGACCCGAAGTCCGCCATTGGACAAGCTCAAATGAAGAGGATCACTATCCACGGATTGCGACTAGAATATAGAAGTTTTGTTATTGCTATACAAGGATGGCCCGCTCAACCATTACTTGTAAGTTTAAAAATTTGTTAGCCAGTCAAGAAGCCATGACTAAACAAATGGGAGCAATCACATTATAGGGTGAAAAGAAGCACTCTACACAAGTGAAAGTTGGAGCAACAATAAATCGTCTACCAAACGTGGATACAAAAATGGTGACAAAGGAAGAAGCCATCAAGGAACTGCACGACCAGGGAGAGCTCAAAAGAACGACAACAATAACTCTCAAGTGAAGAGATTTGGAGGTATTTGTTACAATTGCGGGAAAAAGAGCCACATGTCTAAGGATTGTTGGTCCAAGAAAAAGTTTGTTGAAAGTAATGTGGCAACATTCAAAAAGAAGATGAGGATGAATGAGATGTAGAGGTAATATGTGTCATAGAAGTAGACGAACTAGCGCTCATGAAAATAATGGGAGAACATATAGATTACAAGGATGATTGGATCATTGATTTAAGATGCTCAAACCACATGACTGACGATCAGAGTGACACAGTGGAAGGAGGGTGGCCCTTGGAGAAGGAAGTATTATCAGACTTGGACAACATTGAAGAAATTCTACCACAGAAAATAGAGAGCAAACTGTACTCATTTTTTTAAATGTTGATGTGCTTGAAGATCCAAGTGACACTAGCGTTGGTGAGCCAGAAGTGACCCAACCAAGCAAACCTAGTGAAAAACAAAGGGCACCTCAACAACTAAGACGATCAGAAAGAATCTAAAAGTCAAATCCAAAGTATGTCAATACAACTATTATAGAAGATGAAGTTAAAAGAGTTAGAGATGTATGAAAAAGCATCACAAAATACGGCTTGACAACAGACAATGGAGGAAGAAATTATATCCTTGGAGCATAATCAAACCGGGAAATTAGTACAAGGACTAGGAGATGTCAAATTCTTCTCTTGCAAGTAGATTTTCAAAATAAAGTGTACCTCGGATGGATCAATCAAAAGATACAAGACTCAACCTGTAGATCGAGGGTTCTCTCAAGAATATGGACTAGACTATGGTGAAACGTTTAGCCAGTGGCAAAGATCACTATCGTACAAGTTCTTCCAGCACTTGCAGTAAATAAAGATTGAAAATTATAGCCGATGAATATGAAGAATGTTTTCTTGCATGGAGAGTTGGACCGGGAGATCAACATAAACCAACCAAATGAATTTGAAGATGAAGTTGAAGTCATTAGTTAGTACAACCAAAGTCCAAAGAAGTTTCATTTGGATGCGGCTCGACGGATCTTGAGATATGACAAAGATACAATCAATTATGATTTTTTGTACAAAATAAGCGAAGACTGCAAGCTAGTTGGATACTGTGATGCTGACTATGCAGGATATCACGATAACCGAAGGTCAAGTACCTGGTATGTGTTCAAGCTCGGTTCGAGAACAATTTTTGGTGTAGCAAAAGACAACCAATAATATCATTGTCAACTAGAGAAGTAAAGTACAGAGCAACTCAGGAAAGTACATGGCTGAAACTTTTGATCAAAGATTGGCACCAGAAAATTGACTATCCAATACCACTTCATTGTGACAACCAAGTTGCGATTCGCCTAACATAAAATTTGAGATTTTGTGCTAGAACAAAGCATATGGAGATGCATTACCATTTTATTAGAAAGAAAGTCTTGAAGGGCAAATTCGAGATGCAGCAGATCAAGACAGAAGACCAAGTGACAGACTTGTTTACAAAAGGGCTAACATGAGAGTTTTCGTTGTCAGCTCAACATGGTGCAGCGAATGAAGACTAGTGTTGAGGGGAGTGTTAAAATATCATCACTAGCTCAATCGAGTCAAACCTATGAGCACATTGTATATTTATTTTAGAAAAATGATTTAGGTATTTTAGAAATAAAGATACCTAGATATTTTAGAAAATTGATTAGATTTAGATATTTTAGGAGAAGGATCGAGAAATGTTACGAATAAATTGTCTAGCCTCTACCGTAAATACCTTTCACCCTACCTAGGTTTTCATCCCAAGATATACAAAGCACGAATTTGAGTAATAATCTACCATTATAAGATGCGATGAAGAAAAGAAGCAAAATTGAAAAGTCAAAAGAGATGCATGTGGCGTACATGTTAGAAGCACAAGGGTTTAGGGTCAAAATTGATGCATGAACATAACATGACGTTCATTATGAACACGTTTTCTTAATGGTGTGAACGCTTTGTTTCAAATCATTACTCTAAGCTATACAAAGACATACTTTCGTGGGATTCCTTCGAAAACACTTCAATAACCGAAATCTTGATCGGTTTTCAAGAAACATTTTCTTAATTTCCTTATTTCGAAAGTAAACTCTCTTAACGTTTTTTTTTTAACGTTTGGATTGACTCTCATGTGAGCTCTATAGGGTACTTGTAACGACTTTATTCGAGGACCTCGAGTCACGGATTACTACCAACTAAAGCAAGATTTAAAATGATCCAATGATATGAATCCTTTAAAAACGTGGATTTCAGTCAATAGTTTTCTATAAAATTAAGCAAAGAGATACGGAATATTTGTAATGACCCTACTTTTTCTACTGAAACAAAGTCGCTATTACATAAATGATTTGATTACGAAAGGCGGAAAAATCTTTAAAAATATTTCAACACGGTGTCATAGGCTTATAGGTTCGTAATAAAATCGTTGAGACAGTTACAATGGAAAACAAATAACGTGAAATTTTAATAGAACAAGGAAGAGAATAAAACAATATCCTGCTCTAACATAAAGGCTACAAACAATATGATATGCATCTATCCTAACTTCATTCTCATGGTCGTCACCGCGATGTCGTTATTGGTGCAAAAGTGTCTTGCCTTTACATGAAAAGTAAGAGCAT
Source organism: Cucurbita ficifolia (assembly GCA_033971965.1). Taxonomy (NCBI): domain Eukaryota; kingdom Viridiplantae; phylum Streptophyta; class Magnoliopsida; order Cucurbitales; family Cucurbitaceae; genus Cucurbita; species Cucurbita ficifolia. The sequence goes on from CM066972.1 coordinate 10,535,962, forward strand.
ACATGGCTTAAGTATTTTAAGGAGTACTCAAGGGTAAGGAAATGCATACACAATCAATTATGGAGGGACATATCATTTCATAAAGATCCTTTCCTTTCTTAGCTTTGAACTCTGCTTTCCAGTTCGGGCTAAAGTTGGATGTGTAGTACTTCTCTACACACGGCAGACGTATGCGTATGTGGACCCATTAGGCGAGCATATACATACCCTTGAGCCTACCCTTTAGCTAGCGTACACTCACGCTACTGGAATCACGGAGGAAACGGAGCCTACATAGTATTGTGTTGTGTACTATATCGTATCATAACATCATGGCGAATATAATGTTGTAAGGTACGCATCTGTACGAATCATAATGGAAAGTATCCGGATGCAAATGATACAAAAATGCATGAGGTTCTCATAGCTACAAATCATATAATATGCAAATCATACAATCTTTCTTTCATAAATATTTTCATGAATACATTCTTAGTGTATCAACGTTTCACATTCTTGAAAACAATCATACTAACATGGTGTGCATGACATATCATAGCATAACACAAGTCATAGTACATCATCGTGTAGTGAATGACATAACGTAACATACATGAGTCATAACTTAGTTCACATAACAACAATCATCAAATACGGCACGTGGAGGGGCCACAAAGCCCGTGTCATTCATGCATCATTTAATTCATCCAACCATGCCAATAGCAGAGCCACTTACCTGAGAAGTTTAAGCCGGAGTTGCTAATTTATCCTTGAAGCTAGTCCAAACTTGTCCCTTGAAATGCAAATCAACCTATATGCGTTCATGAAATCGGATTAGAACTCATTGATTGACCTAGTTTACTTAACATTCATAATTATACCTCTAACTTGACTTATAATATTTTAATTTTGTTAAAAAGTTACTGTACTCGTTTCAAATGCTTTGAAAATACCAAAATCGACTCCAGAAGAGTAAAAAATGGTAGGAAAGAGGTCCAACATAAAAAAAAAAGGAATAAAAATTGAGAGTCGTCGGCAAGCTGTCAGGAAGTTACCGAATAGTCACTCGAGAAGCCACCGTAGAGCTGCGCCGAGATGGTTAGGTCGACGGGGTCAATTTGGGTGGCATTGTGTTTGGGTTGGTTAGGCGAGTTTAAGCCATGGGTGTTTGGACCTTGGGCTGAGTAGAGACATGTGGACTAGGTCGAGGTTTTAGGTGGGCTTGAGCAAAATTTCTGGGTTAGTCTTTCGAGGATAACTAGGCTCGAGTACGAACCTATGGGTTGGGTCTACCATCTAGCGAGGCTAAGGCTTGAAAACATATTATCAAAACAAGTATATATCAAAATATGAGGAGACAAAATCATGACTCGGATCTATCTCTACTTCTAATACCCCACAACTCGTATCTCACTCACCTTAGATGTGCAGCTTAGGTTCTATTTGAAAAAGAAGAGTAGTAAGAGTGAGTTAAACATATTCAGAAAGTAGCCTACTTATCGGCTCTTAAATCTTTCTTATGTCTTATGTCAATCCTGTATCTTACATCGTTCTTAAATCTTATTCCATACTTGTGTCGAAGTCACAAGATTTTTGAGGCTAGCTTCTAAGCTCTACTAATTTACCTTGAGTTCAAATTAAGGTTATAGTTCTTTATAATACCGTATTTTCTAATCATCTAGTCCTATTAGGTCTCTTTTTGTGTCACTGATTCTCATCAATCTGCCCGTTGGATCTCATCTATCTAATTAAGCTTACATTGAGGTTTTAGGATAATCTAGTTAGCTTTTTACTATTCCTTGCAATTGGTTTTTATAATCTTACCCCTTGAGGTTCATCGTTTTCTCTAGTTTTTCGAAGCTCTCATGTCTCTTAGGAGCTCATTGTATCTCTAGCTCCTTGGAGAAAAATACTCAGAAAGTAGCCTACTTATTAGTACCATCTAAAGTCGAATTGAACCCCAAATGAAAACAACCTCAAATCAACCCAAAATATTAAATCAATTCAATCAAATCGGTCAATGAGCGTTGACCAAGTCGACTCCTACCTCCTACGTGCCTAGGGTTTCTCTTTTCTTTCCATCTGGTTTTGCCTTTCCACTCCGACGAGTGTCCGTCTGCTCATTTTTTTCAAATATATTCCACGATTCAATCGTTATAGTCAAGATGATTTTATTCAAACCAAAATCACTCAAAACCATGAAGTATTTTAAAAGTCTTTTGTTGAGGAAGAAATGACTAAAAAAACCTAAAAATCATACCTAGCTCCGACCAAACATAGATCTCCTTCCCGGGATTGTTGGGAGGGAGTCACTAATTTAAGGAATGATCATGGGTTTATAAGTAAGAAATATATCTCGATTGTTATAAGACCTTTTCGGAAGCCCAAAGCAAAACTCATTGTTATGAGACCTTTTGAAAAGTCCAAAAGAAAGCCATGAGAGCTTGTACTCATTCCTAAAATGGTATCAGAGTGATGCATTTAACGAAGTTATGTATATATTTAATAATTTATTAACAGAATAATAAAAAAATCTAAAAAACATTGAATTCTTATGTTTGCTTATTTTTATATTAGAACAATTTATTCACGTGTTCTTGTACATAATTTTCTATTCCTTTGGCTCAAGATTAGTTTTTTATGATTTGAATGTCTTGTTTTTTTTTTATTGAAAATCTAGATAAACGTGTTAGTTTTCTAATTGGTAAAGCAATATGCAGTTGAACTCGAAAACCAATTTTCAGGATGACACTCGACATTCAATTTATTATACTAAAATTTGACCCAATACGTTTACCGTTTTAAATGCATTGAAATCACGAAATATTCTAGAATAGAATAAAAATTACTTTGTCGATGGGTTAAGCAAGAGGGATTTGTTGACCTTGATTAGGCCTCGGGTCCAAACGAACAAAAATTCAGCTTCAATGTCCTTGTCATTGGCTTCCAGGAACTAAATGAACTTTTCTAGGATAAAACCATTACAGGTGTACATAAGTTGGGTTGGGTTATGAAAATCTTTTGGACCAACCCAAGTTGGGTTAGTGACCCGAACAACCTAAATAGAGTTCACAACCCAATCTAATATAACCCTTTATTTTCTGGTTAGGTTTGGTTGTCATGTTTTTTTTTTTTAATTATTTTTTAAAAATTCTACTTATCTACGATACATGTACATTAATAACTAAAATCTCACAAAACTCAAATATCAAACATTCGCAAGTCACAACACATCATTAACATCAATTACAAATGTTTCTTAATAATCGTATAATTAAGGTGGAGTTTGGTTGAGTTCTAATCCTATTTTCGCGTTTGTGGGGTTGACCCAACAAAAAAAAATGTCAGCTTGTAAACCGACGCAAATTTTTTTATTTTTTAAAAATTCAACCCAACCTAATCTTTATGATTTAGGTTGGATAGTCTGGGTTGGTTGGATTCTCGAGACATATGAACACCCGACAAATCACCTTTTTCAATTGGTATAATTTGATAAGTGAAAGGTGTAGAAAGGCATTGAGAATTAGGTTAAAAAGAAGCCAATTTTATGTTGCTAACTCTCTCTCTATGCGGCGCAGTCAATGTCATGGCTTGGCCGCCATAGACCACTCATGGTCAATGGATAGCCTCACATGTTCAATGCTTCTTCACATGATCAATATCCATTACGCATGTGCTAATGTTTTTTTAAAATTATTATTTGATTCCTTATACGTAATTGTTTCTAGAATATAAAATTTTATAAGAACGAGTTATTGATTCAAACAACACTTACGTTCTTATTATCTTCGATTGTGTTTTATAAAACGCTCAAATTGAATCAACCGGACCCATCACCTTGCTTGAGTCGGGTCGGTTGCTAGATTTGATTGAATTATTATTTTATTATTATAATTAACAAATGTATGACTTCCCACCAAAATTATTTCTACACTTGTCAAGTCGGTATTATAAGGGATGAAGATTAGTTGTCAATTCTTCCTACTGGAGTTATATATAATCAGTGTCGTTTTTGTTGCCTATTATTTGCTAGCTTATAACATTACTTTCTCAAAATGTTTTCTAAACGTTTTTTCAAAACGTTCTCCGACCCAATTTTTCAAAATTGTGTTTTTCCAAGAGCGGAGTCAAAGCTTAAGCATACGTCATCTGTGCACATGAAGACTCAATTTTAGTTGGTTGACTTAGTCAACAGAGAGAATATATGTCGAATAATCACGTTATGATGCTCGAAGAATGCGATTGCGATATTTGACATCTTTTCGCACTATTTAACATCTTTAGGGAACCAAAAAACGTGATTAGAATAAAGAAATTAAATTAGACTTTTCATGAAGTGGAATGGGATTTGTGGGCTAGGCTCTTTTTTTTAATTATTTTTGGTTCGGTTCGGTTATTTAGGTTTTTAAAAAATTCAACTCGTGAACGGAATCAAATATTTTATTTTCTAAAGTTTTAAATCAAGGAATTAACTTTTTTAGAAAATAATCGAACCAAACCTGTTGATTTGAATTGGTTCCATCCGAATCCTCAATTTTTTTCGGGCTCTTGCACACCCCTAGTGATAATCTAAAGAAAAATAAAAGAGAACGATTCTACAAGAGACAAGAAACCCTAAAAGGAAGGGCTTCAAAACGAGAAATCACGGGATTAACGGTTCTAACCTTGTTACCAACAAATAAAAAAAATCTAACTTTCAACCGACCATTGGACCAAAAATTTTGATAGATTAAACTTCTTAATTTATTAATTTTCATTTATTAACCCAATTTATTTTGACAAATTATTTTCATAGATATAATTATTACATTCAAATCAACCTTCATAATTAGGTCAAAAGTTCGTTTTTACATTTATAACTACACCTTATACTTTAACTGTTACTGATTCTATGATGAACGGGTTATTTATAATCCAACCATAAACTAAGTCCCTTTTGACTAAGTCTGGAATTCAATACTAAAAGGAACTATTCATCTATGCGAGGAACGAGTGAATTTCATCTTGTGCAATTCTATTCCAAGATTCATATTTGGTCCCATTCCCAAAATAATAACCTTATTGTGTATGATACTCACAGTCACGTGTTTTAACATAAACGATTTGAATCAGATAATACGCTTGTATTTCATCTAAAAGGTCTCTCTCTTTACTAAGGAATCTCTCCCTCTAATTTTGAAACTCGGAAACCAATTCTTAAAAGTGTTCTATCTTCTACTCGGGGATGAATCAACGATTTTTTACTGTGCTCGAGTTTCAGTTAGACGAGAGAGTACCCGTTTAGCAACTTGGTCTAGATTCCCATAAAGTTGGCGAAAAGTATGTTCTTCCATGACCTTAACACAGAACGTTGTGATTTATCACGTAACATTGTAAGTTGGCGAAAAGTATGTCCTTGACCTTAACACGTAACATGAAAACTCACTATAAAGTCGGCCATTCTAAATAGTTCGATCCAAATGATTTAGAATGGATCGGTTCGTCACGAGACTATTCAAGAGACAAGGACTTCTTTTAGGAAGAAGTCAACTTGGAACTCCCAACTCAATTTGTTAGAATTGTGTTCCTTTAGGGTTTTGTTGTTACTTTCATACCAGTTTGTGATTGTCTGATTTTGGGTTGTTGGGATTTTTTTAAAATCTAAATCTTTGCACAAAAAAAGTGACGTGGTAAAATGGATTTTTTTAGCCTAGCATAAGACCAACATATTTAAAGTCAACGACCTAATAATTCCAAAATTAAAAAGGAAAAAAATGAAAGTTGTCCTACATTTGTTGAGAGAGTGGAGAGATCTCTCGATTTTCTAAGTTACAACAATTGTTTCCTTTCATACCATTTGGGCAGTTCAAGCCTATCGGAGAATACATTTTCTGACCGCTCTAGGTCAGTTTTTCGGCTAATTTGGTTTGGGTCTGGTACACTCGGACCCTTTCTTACTAGTTTCAATTATTCGAAAGTGTTTAAGGTTAGTATGACTCCCTTTTAGCTAGTTTAAATTATTTGGAGTCAGTTTTAATTATTTTATGCAAATTGGGCTTTGTAGAACTCTAATTTATGATTTTGAGACTCATTGGAGAGAATTAAAATTTAGAGAATAGAGTTAAGCTAGAATCAAGGAATCGTAGTTGTTTCGTCTTAGCCTAAGTAAGTGGCTCCACTGTTGGCTTAGATGAATTGTATTATGTATGATGATGCGTGCCTCATGGCCCTTGCACATGTCATATGTATGATTGATATGTTATTCTATGCTATGTTATGTCATGTGATGCTATGATATGTCATGATATGTTATGTTATGTCATGCGATGCTATAATATGTCATGTAATGCTATGTTATGTCACGTTATGCTATGACAAGGTATGTCATGTAATTAAGTTATGTTATTTTGTGATCATGCCATATTCTATAAAGTTGTCATGAAATCGTTAATTTATTATGCATAAACTTTCTTATAACATGCCATAAAAGTTATGCTATGTATTAAAGAAGGTACAGAAGTTAAGTATAATTCATAGACTTATTATGCTAACCGATGTTTGTTTTATATCATATATTATGTCATGATTATAAGCTATGTGAACCTCATGCATATTGTTAGACACGTGCATCTAGATACTTCCCCACTATGATTAGTAAGAACGCTTACATTATGATTTATGACATTATGTTCATCATGATATTATATTGGCCCTTTTCCTCCGTGGTATTCGACATAAAGCCTTTTAGCAAGTGCTAACCCGACGAGTCAAGTCTAGGAGGTGTGCGAGCCTACCTATTGGGTCGATGCTCACACGCGTAGGTCATATGTAAAGAAGTACTACACATCCAACCTTACTCGAACTAGAAAGCTACCTAACTTCGTGCTATGATATCTTAAAAAGATAGGTCCCACCATGTTGCATGTGTTTGCATTTTTCTTACTCCAATAGTGGAGTTACTTAGATTATTTTCTAAAATACTCAAGTCATGTGCTACTCTTACCTTCCAAGTAAACGTAACGCATCCCTGTATGGATGACAGCAACGTCATGACAATGGGCATAGAACCTGTGTTAGGGTAGCTACAGGCTAGATTACGCCATTGTTCTATTTTTCTCATTTTGTTATAAACTTTACGTTATTTCTTACTTGGACTGTTTTTGTGTGCCTTTTTCCTCTCCACTCCAAAAAAAAAATACTCGTCATCTTTATTTGTCAATTTATTCATAAAGTCATTCAAGATATGAACGTAGTTGTTAAAGATAGACGATGACAATTAAAGATTAAAGAAAAAAAATACGATATTATGTTGTCAGAGTAAATGAGGATTACACGAATAAGTTTAAATTATATCTAAAAAATATCAGCTATACTCATATGAATAAAAATAATGAAATAAATTGTAAAAAATATTCACAATAATTATTAAAAGTATTTTATTTAGAAAATATTAATAATTATTGCAAATTTCAAAGTGCTTTTTTAAATATATAAATTATGAAAGTAGTTGGAATTTATATAAGTAGTTTTTCTTTGCTTTTTTTTAATTATGAGATTCAATAATTATTATAAGCTTTTTTTTTTATAAAAAAAACATGAAATTCAATAATTATGGAATTTTAAATATGGTATTTGATAATTCTTCCATTCAACAAATAATTTAATTGTGAAAAGAAAATTGCACGTTATATATTCATTTTTATTAAATAAATACATTTTTTTCTTTAAAAATACAATATCAATAATTAAACCGACATAATATTTTAATAATTTCACATGCAATCCCTTATATATAATATTTATATTTATTTTGGAATATATTCGAAAATGATTTTTTTACAACCATAAATAATTATATTTTAAACCTCAAACAAAATCTTAAACAGCGTCCCCTTCAAATAAAATCTTATAAATTTTACCAATTTCAAGGAAATAAAAATAGACAAAAATTAATTTCAACCAATGCTCAAACTAAATCATTCTCTAAAAAAATCATAAATTTAAATAAAAATGAAACTCTAAAATTAATTTTTTAATTATAAATTTAATCCTAAAACTTTTAATTTTATGAATAAATTTTAAAAAATATTTATAAGCTTGTATTTAATATTTTTTTTAAAATTAATTTTAGGATTTAGGGTTTAAATAATTTTAATATTAATAACCTGTTTCAAAAATAACATTAAAAAGTTTGGAGATAATCTAATCTTCATATATTAATAATAAGATTTTTTTAAAAGCTTTTTTTTTTATAAAAGTAAAGAGTGTTAATGTTGTTTTAAATTTTTATGGGTATTTTTTAAACATAGTACTAACCGTAAACCATAGAGGTAGAAGGCTTACAGGTCATGAACTTCTTTTCCCGGAGAAGAAGTAATGACGGTATCTGGGGAATAAGCATCGGCTAATTCTGTGCCAGCAGTTGCGGTAATACAGAGGATGTAAGCGTTATCTGGAATGATTGGGCGTAAAGCGTCTGTAGGTGGCTTTTTAAGTCCATCGTCAAATCCCAGAGCTCAATTTTGGATAGGCAGTGGAAACTACCAAGCTGGAGTACGGTATGAACTTTTTAAAACAAATTAAAGGTATTAATGAAACTTTTTAAAGTTTGAAGATATTTTTAAAATAAAATACTAACGATTTTTATAAAAAAAAAATTAAGAATATTTTTTTAACTTTTTAAAAAGTTTAAGGTATTATTAAAAATTTTAAAAATTTAAAAATATTTTTTTAAACAAAATATAAAGTTATATTAAACATGAACTCAATAAGCACTTAATAAAGCTAGACCAGCTTTAAAGGAGATGGAGTTGAAGTGCTTTTGAAGCTTGAGTTCATTAATGGTGAGCTACTATTCTTTGTGTCAATCATTGGCGAACACGTGAGAGATACAAACTTCTTACTCATTCGCTATGTGTTTCGTCTTCGTGACCTTATTATCGAAATACCGAGATTCATATCTCTCGATTATTATTTCAAAAGTTGATGGTTCGAGACTAAAATTGTTACTTAATCTTCACTTTATTAACCTACTCAAAAATTAAATTTTTAAGAAATCGAGCAAGAAAACATTCAAAATTATTTCTCGAACTTCTTTGATTATTACGAGCTTTAATCTCTTAGGTGCATTAAACTATGTGTATATTAGAGACCTACGTTTCATTAGCGTTCTTTGTATCATTTTTTTATTTACTCTACCGGACTAACTTACCTTGTATCACTCAACGAGCATTCATTTGTTTGGATAGGTTCATATGTAACCGTTCAAACCCACCGCTAGCAGATATTGTTATCTTTGGGCTTATGCGTCTGCTTGAGAGAAATTTTCACACCCGTATGAAGGGTATTTCGTTCTCCTCTCCAATCAATATGAGATATCACATCATACTTCTAAATCTTAAATCAAGTGATTTTGTGATAATGTGGACCACAATTCTAAACAAAAACCATACTTAGATCATCATCAAAAAGAAAACTTACTAAAACATAGTTATGAAGATCATGATAAGTTGCCTTCCCATGAATTCAATTCCGCTTGTTTTGCTAAAGAGAGCGTGTTTGGCTCACCAAATTGCCGCTACAGTACCACACCAGCAGGAGAGAGAGAGAGTGTGTGTGAGATACGTGTAGCAATGGTGGCTGCGGTTGTGGTGGTGGTGGTCACTCTGTAATGCGTTTTTGGATGTTTGTTCACATGTTTTTACTCCATCAATCATCTCTCTTTCTCCCCTTTTTCTTCTCTCTTTTACTCTTTGGATTATTCGATTCCATTAAAAAAAAACACACACACAAGAACAAACCCTCTTCTTCTCTCTCTCCTTCTTTCATTTTTCATCCTCGCTGTTGGGTCGGTAGCGTTTTTCCCCTTCATCGAACCATTATCTGACTTTTTCTTGCTTTTTTTCATCTGGGTTTCGTTTATATTTGCGGATTTTGCTCTGTTTTTGTTGATTTCTCTATCTGGGTTTCGTTTATTGATACGGATTTTGGGGTTTGAACCTCCCGCCCGAGCTATGGATGTTTGATTTTGCTCTGTTTTCGTGTTCTTGAGCTTTTTGGTTTCATGGATTGTTGATTTTCTTCTATTGGTTCCTAAGTTAATCGATCTGAGAATCGTGGTTTCAAGAAATTGAGAATCGATCGGTGGTTTAGTTCAGATTTATTGTAATCTTAGTTGCTCGATGTTCTTCTGAATATGATCATGGAGAATAGTTTGAAAGAGATAACGCTAGAGAAGCAGCCAAGCACTCGTGCAGTCATGGAGAAGCAGAAAAGCTTTAGAGGGTTCATGGAGAAGCAGAAGAGCTTTCGTATGGTGATGGAGAGGCAGCTGAGTTTCATGGGCGGCGAGAGGAAGAAGACGAGGGAATCGCCTGGGAAACGTGGCGATTCTCCACTTCACTTAGCTGCAAGAAGTGGAAATTTATCAAGAATCAAAGAGATTCTTCAGAATTGTAATGATAGAAATGAGTCAAATGGTTTAATGTCAAAGCAAAATCTTGAAGGCGAGACTCCGCTTTATGCAGCTGCTGAAAATGGACATGACTTCGTTGTTGCTGAGATGTTGAAATATTTGGACCTTGAGACTGCTTTTATGGCTGCTAGAAATGGATTTGATGCGTTCCACGTTGCAGCGAAGCACGGCCATCTCAGTAAGAATCTCTATTGTATTCAACTGTTGCAAGTAGATATCACATTCAATCATGATATCATGTTCTTAATGATCATGACTTTAGGGATATCAATTGCTTAATAAATGTCTGTTTATGTAGGATAGGCTGACCTTTTATTGTAGACTTGCATCTCAATAATGATTGTTGAAGAGATCTACAAAGCACAAACACTTTAGTTTGAGTAACACGTTCACGTACTCGTTGAGCATAATAGATTACGCATTGAAGTTAGTTGAATGAATTGAATACGAGTTGGAATTTGACTTTTTGTTACACCTGTGGAGGCCCATAAAGAGAGGTGCTACACTTTGGTTACACATAGAAAGAAAAGACCGATCGCCCTTCTTAACCGAGACTCGGGTTAAGCTCCGTCTAGGACCCTTGTGAGGTTAGGAGTAAAGCATCCCGAGGTTGACGCATCTCTTTGACTCTTCTCGTGAACATATGTCAAACTTATTTATTTACTTACTTTTGAATTTGGGCATTCAAAGAGATATATATTGCTAAAGTCATACGTTTCGAAAGTGAAGTTTATCAAAGCTTGTTATTTTAATTATGTAAATATGTAAGGATTATTGACTTCGAACTTCCTATGTAAGTTGGATTAGATGTAATTCGAATATTTCGATATAAGGCGTAATCTTGAATATCTGATTGCTCTGTGATATCAGCCTTCTGTGTTGTTTTCGTCTTTTCTTGATGTCATTTTGTCGTAAAAAATGTTGCAGAGGTGTTGCAAGAACTTCTCGAAGTATTCCCCAACTTGGCTATGACCACAGACTCGGTGAACTCGACCGCTTTGCACACGGCGGCTATGCAAGGGCACATTGATGTGGTAAATCTTCTTCTTGAAGCAGACTCAGAACTTACTAAGATAGCTCGAAACAACGGTAAGACTGTCCTTCATTCGGCTGCCAGAATGGGCCATGTTGAAGTAGTAAAATTATTGGTAAGCAAGGACCCGAGCCTCGGTTTCCGAACTGACAAGAAGGGCCAAACCCCCCTGCACATGGCTGTAAAAGGGCAGAACGAGAGGATTGTGATCGAGTTACTAAGGCCCGATCCTTCAGTTTTGACACTGGAAGATAACAAGGGAAATACTGCGTTACATATTGCTGTATCCAAGAGACGTACCGAGGTATCATAAATAATTTATTTTGTTCGTGTTCATAGCCTGCAAAAAGTATTCGATAGATGCAAATTTTTCTTTGATTTGTTTGATTTGGTATGGATATTTACCACGTTTGAGGATTGAAAATGACAATAAGTCGACCCTCCCGGTTTGGACTAAACTTGAGAGTGGCGAACCTTGTACGATATCAACAGTATCGGGCCACTACCTGACAAGAAAAGAACCTAACCTTATTTGAAACTCCTAGTTTGTTCTCCCATTATCGTTCGAGAGTCGGCATTACGAGTTCCATTCCTCGTTCTAGTGTGTAACATGTATTTATAATTACCTATGTCATGAAGTGTCAAGCTTAAAAGAGCCAAAACCATTTAGTCAAAGAGAAATGTCCTTTCTAAGTAAGTTCCTACCAAGACTTCCCTTGTTCATTTCTTTCCACAATTAACCACGTGAGAGCTCCAGCCTACTGCTAGTAGATATTGTCCTTTTGGTTACGCGTAGATATTGTCCTCTTTATTTTGGAATATGAACAAAATAAATGTAGGATCTTTCGGGCTTCCTCTTTGGGCTTTCCTTTTCGGGCTTCCCCTCAAGACCTTCTTTCCCGAACAAAGATGCTATGTTTCCTATGACCTTTTTGACATAGGCTCCCATATTATGGCCAAGTGAAACACTCAAATAACTCATAGGGAGCTCGACAATCGCCACCAAATCCTACGTGCTGGACTGTCAACCTTATCAGCTTCAACTTTGTCATCGACCGGAGAAAGCTCCTCCTTGAACCCTTAAATGTCCGCCACAAACGATTATCTAGAAAAGGTCTCAGATTCTTAGCTAGTGCATAGGAAGAAGAGAAAAAACAGGAAATTTTCGTTTTCGATCTTTTCTGTATCGAGTTTTAATGCTGATGTCAATTTTGTATGTCTAAATCGAAGAAAAAGTTCAGTTTCGATGTTTGATTCTCGTACTCAGTCTTGGTCTTATTTTGAGATCTTCATATCTTTGCAGAATGTTCATTGCTTATTATCTGTCAATGGTATCAACATCAACTCCAACAACAAGAATGGAGAGACCCCACTTGACATTGCTGAAAAATTTGGATCTTCAGAACTTGTAGCCATCTTGAAGGAAGCAGGGGCAGTCAATTCCAAAGACCAGGGAAAACCCCCAAGTGCAGCCAAGCAACTTAAGCAAACGGTTTGCGACATAAAGCACGATGTCGAATCCCAACTACAGCAGACCCGCCAGACGGGTGTTCGAGTTCAGAGAATTGCAAAAAGATTAAAGAAACTTCACATCAGTGGCCTCAATAATGCCATAAACTCCGCAACTGTCGTGGCTGTTCTCATTGCTACTGTTGCTTTCGCTGCCATATTCACCGTCCCCGGCCAGTTCGTTGAGCAGGACACAAAGGGTTTTAGTCTCGGACAAGCGCATATCGCTACAAACGCAGCGTTCATCATTTTTATGGTTTCAGACAGTTTGGCGTTGTTCATATCCCTGGCTGTTGTCGTTGTTCAGACATCTGTAGTTGTGATTGAACAGAAGGCAAAGAGACAGCTTGTGTTTGTGATTAACAAGCTCATGTGGTTGGCTTGTCTCTTCATTTCCGTTGCCTTCATTTCAATCACTTATGTGGTTGTTGGCTCAAACCACAAATGGCTTGCCATATGTGCAACCGTGATCGGTAGCACGATAATGCTTACCACGATTGGCTCCATGTGCTATTGTGTCATTCAACACAGGATGGAAGAGGCTAAATTGAGAAGTATACAACGAGGCGAGAGCCGATCTCGTTCTTATTCCATGTCTATGGTTGCATCAGAATCAGAGTTGTTGAATAACGAATACAAAAGGATGTATGCACTTTAAGGTGATTGATATCGATATAGAAGAAAAGGCACATGTCTATTCCCGGGTGATGGTTTGATCTTAGGTCTCGTACGGCTAAGCCATATGATGCTGAAGACATGTAACGGGAACGTGGATTACTCGACCGTACGAAACATGGGTAAGGTCAGCCTACTATCTTTTTGCATAATGAGGATAACAAATTGTAGAAGTTCAATGCAGCTGATCATATCAAGATATTAGAGTATGGTAACAGATCAGTTGTTATATATATATATATATATATATATATATACCAGATGAGGGTGTCGAGGCCGATGCGTGTAGCGAGTTCATCGGTGATGGATACCGACACGTACTGGGTATGTAGATATTCCATTGAATCGTCTTCATAGCATCACATACTGGGTATAGAGAGGTCCTAAATATTATCTCTGCTGTCTGCTATCAATTTTCCTGTATATGATATCATAAGGAAATTTGAGTGCCTGAATTTCAGTTTAATCTTCAAATTTTATAATCTTGATTTTGAAAATGAATCAAATTGATGTGTTGTTTTCATTTTTCAAGTTCAAATTTATGCCAGTTTTGAATGAGTTTTAATTAGCATGTTTACTAACTAAATTTAATATTGTAATTTGATTCAAATTGATTTTGGGGTTTGGTTGTTTTGATTTATTTTTAATTATCCTTAGTTTTAGAATTTGGTTTATCTGATTAGGTATGGACGTATTTTAATGTAATTTATTATCTACTTGATCATATATACAATTAAAAACAAAAGGTCAGTTTGGTCTTTTTTTTTTAAATGTTTCTTTTGCTATTTACATTGTTACCCTTTATGACCCAATAATCCAACTAATCCGACCTACCCAATTCAAATCATAAAGGTTGGGTTAAATTTCTTTTCGATTTGGGTTGGGTTGATTTTTTTATTTTTAAATACCTCGAGTTGTGAGTTACATTTTTACTAACTTAAAAATAGAATTTCAAACCAACTTAATCCTACTCTTTTAAAAAATATATATATATATATTTAAAATATTTAAAATTTGTAATCGACGAGTGACGCTAGTAATTTATAAATGTCTTATATTTGAACATAAGATTTTTTAAATAATTAAAAAAAATAACCCGACAACCTAACCCAAAAATAGAGGGTTGGATTATGAACTCTATTCGATTGCTCGAATATCCAACTAAACCGAAATTCAAGCTGGTTCAAAAGATTTTTTCAATCCAATCAATAATTTGACGTAATCCTTGCAAGTACCAATAAAAAGATATTGATGTCGACCATTTAAAAAGTCATTCGATACCAGCCTTAAATTCTAGAATAAAATAAAAAACGAGCAAGAAAAGGCATCTTCATTCAAATAAAAAATACAGTGAATAATATAATGAATGACATCATAAGACAAAGTACTTGACCATTCCAGGTTTAATTAAAAGAACTCCCAGCTCTATATAATACAATATAAAAGATTACACTAAGATTACTAAATCAACTTCGATTTATAAAAAATAATTATATCGATATTTTTATTTATTTTGTAATTTTTAAAATCCACTTTTCAAAATCTCAACCAAACTTGAAGCAACCTTGGGGGAAAAGATTTAAAACCTTTTTTTTTTATATATATAGTAAATTTGGATATATTTTATTTGATGAGAAGATTAGCAAAAGTGAAGTAACCTCTTGGTTATAAGTTATAGGAGGATTCAAAAGCTGCTTCTAAAGTTTCAAGCCTGAATGGATGGCAACCACTCCTCCGACAAGATTTTCGTACTCGACCTTCTGGAAGCCTGCTTCGACGATCATGGAAGCAAATTTCTCCTGCATCCCACCAATCAACATCAATGAAGATAACAGTTGTGAGAGCTAGGCAAAAAATAACACGAACAAACTAATGCTATCTTGTTCGATTTTGTTTAATAACCCAAGTGTTGGAGCCCGACCCCTTGCGTTACACTCATGGCCAACCCACTAAACCATGGAGGAGAGGCTTTATTGCAGCATATATTGGATGTTTACAATCCATCCATGGAAGAGGAAAGGAGAAAAGAAAGGCGTTGCTGGTCACTGCATTGTTCTAGATCTATTTAAGTAAGATCCCTTAATTTTAACAGGAATTAGAACTTCCTTATTAAAAGGAGAATTGAAAGAAGTATTATTGATTGCTATCTGGGAAGAGAACGGACCAAGGAGAGTAGATGTCAAATCCCACATCAGTTGGGAGGAGAACGAAACACTCTTTATAAGGGTGTGAAAACCTCTCCCTAGCAGACGCGTTTTAAAAACCTTGAGAAGAAGCCCGAAAGAGAAAGCCCAAAGAAGACAATATCTGTTAGCGGTGGGCTTAGGCTGTTACAGTAAAACTATTTGCAACAATCAGAAATGTATCATAGTGGATTAAATATGGCAAAAAGGTTTACGTGACACGCCCGAATATGGCAGCTACATCCAAGCTATGTTCACTAGATGTGATTGATTTAGCTAACTTCCAACGCACTTAATGTTGTACCCGTATATGTAACGGTATTACTTCTGTAGTTAACTCTAATTGGAGGCATTCTTTAAATTTTTAAACAGCACAAACGGAATTGATGGTAACTTTTCACAACGTCAATTAAAATCATGTTCTTGTCCGAGAAAAAAGAGAGAAGAGGAAAGGACTGTGACCTGTGAGGGAAATCGACGGATGCTTTCCACTAAGTATTGATAAGATTCTCGATCACCTACAACTAGCTCACCAACGGCTGGAATTACAGAAAATGAATAGTAGTCATATCTGCACCAGAAGATGGAAATTCAAGTTAAAACTTGTTTCGATATAAGCACCAAACCTAACTGCTACAAGAAACTCATAATAATATCGAGAGTACATCCTAGGTTGGGAACATATTGAAAAAAAGCAAATCAATTCAAAGTTAGAGAATTCAGGCTACCGAGGGCTTGATTAAGAGGGCCATTCAATAAGAACCAATAAATTTGTGATAGAGTATACATAGTTTTTTAACAAGTAAACTTTTTCTTTAAAACTCAAGGAGACAGAAGTACAACCTGTAGAACAGAACCTACCCACTTAAGGTTGTAATATATATAACTTTTATGTTTAGATATAAAAGAATAGTAAATGAAGCAAAGCACCCCCAAGAGTAAAGATAAACAGAATCACAAAAAAGAATTCCACAAAGTATAAAAATTAGCAAAAAGGAACTGAACTACCTTAATATGCTTATGTCAAACAATAGTAATTTAATCTTATTAGCAAATGTATATGTACACATATGTACCTCAGTCGGAAATAAAATGTTTTAGAAAAGCACAACACCCAAAAGAATAACAGAGATGAAACAATAGATAAAGTATTTGGATGCATGAAATCCTTCCCAGCTGATCGTAAGAAAAGGCCTCAATGCTGTACAAACTATAGGCCTTTGGAGATTTCTTTTTAATAAACATATTATGCTTGCAGCTTAATGTCTCTAATTGGAGTGCTCCTTATAAAGAACTTTGTAATAAAAAAATCTAACAGGAATGCCATTAGTTTTTTTTATATATATATAATGAGTGATTAGGAATGTTACTAAGGTACTAAAAGGAATATTAGTTATTAGTTAGGAAAGTTATCAGTGGTGAGTTGTAATGAATAGAGTGAGGAGGAAAGAATGAAGTACTCAATTGGTTAGTTGGTTTATACTCAAGTATGATTCCTAGTAAATCAAATACCTGAGTTCTATTTTAGTTCTTATAGACTTTATATTTCAATAGTATTCTAGTTGTATGGGTTCTATCAAAGTTGTCTTTATTAAACCCAGTTTGAGTGGTGTTTTGTCGGGGCACTCTCCTCCGTGAATCTAGATTCATTGTTAACAGGAGGAGTTATCCATTCAGCAAAAGACCATTATTTGCAAGCTTCTCAACGGTTCTTTCAGCTTCATCTCTCTCAGTTGGGTGGTTTTCAAAGTTCCAAGTTAAGTTCAAGTCTCAACTTTTTCATAAAATTTGTTCTTTTCCAGCCAATTATTTGTTTTTTTTTTTTCACTCCCTTATGGAGTTTGTATCCTTTGAGCACTAGTTTCTTTCATTTATTCAATGAAAAAAATAATTTCTTGACAAAAAAAAAAAAAAAAAAGGAAAAATAATAATAGACAAATAAATTCAAGTTCATCACAGAGTTCGAGCTTGTAGATCACTATAAATTAAATGATGAAATATTGAATTTTCCCCAAGTAAAAGTGTGGAAGTTACATACAATTCCTTAAATACAGGAGCTTCAACATGGCTTAGCTCAAGGCAAAGAAATCTTCCTCCTCGTCTTAGAACCCTGTAAACAAACACACTTAGTAAATAAAAAACATTTCCAAAGAAAAGCAAGAGACAAACATGAAACATTTTCTTAGACAGCTTTGTTTGGGAAAAGAAAAATAATTGTTATCAGAGAGAGGGTGAAGATGAAACATCTCCCTATTCAAGTGATAAGAGCGATTATTACACAAACTCTCTAATAGAACTGAATCAGAAAAGAGAATAATTGCAAAAATCTTTGGATAGAGCTTCCCATAGGATTATGGTTCAAAAGAATTCAGCAACCCTTTGACAATAAGTTCCTCATTTGCTCAGTGGTTTGATTGATTGAATCCAAATCCTCTAGATGAAGTTCTTTATCCTCTATTTTTGCTAATTATATAGCAATGAAATTTGTTACAATTGAGCTTCGCGGGTCAAGGGTATCTATTTTGTATTATGTTTTATTATGCTTCTTTTTTCTGTATATCTTTTCAAATTTCGAATGTCCTAAGACATTTGTTTCAATTAAAAAATAAAAAATAAAAGATAATAATAATAATAACAAAAAAAGCTCCACATAGAAGGTAGAAAAGGCTCTAGGACATATCTTCATCTACACTGCCCAAATCATGAGAATGCACATATTACATTACATGGGACCTTGCCCTTGAGTTTGTGACAAAAAAGAATTTGAGAAAGGGGTCTTGTTTGTTGAGTCAGTGATACCTACAAGTTAAAAACAACAGCCTGAAGATATCCCTCATAACTATCCTGGAAAATCAACAAACAAATGAGAGATTCTCCAAATCTGCGTAGCTTCTCCTACAATGACTAAACCAACAAGGAGACAAGGCTACATTATGTTTCTTCCTGTGGATGTGGCTGAGGGTAGTTATTTTTTCTTTTAAAATAACATAGGAAAGTTTTAATATTGTTGGGATCTTGAACTATCAAACTAGAAAAAAGCAAAACCCACTCAATCCTTGATTATCCACAAGCCACGGACATCCTAGACCTCGTCAACTCATACGTAAAACCTTCCACTTTGGGTCATGAAGAATTCAAACTCTTCAACCAAGATGACTCTCAAACACTAACAAACCATTGAATCCCTAGCTAGAACAAGCAAAGTAATTTTCGGACATTCTGGTCAAAATCACTTGTATCATTTGAGCAAGAACCTCTAGAGGATGTCCCTTGATCCCTTGATAAGTGAAACTCACTTCGTCCTTCATGCTCACAGCAGGCAAATCAAGTTCCATTTCACTCAATTTCAATCTACAACCAATAAATGAAGCTTAAAGAAGAGATGTAAAGACCAAGACAGCAAAGGGCACATATACTTACAGTCAGGACCCTAGCATCTACTTTTAGAGCCCCAACTTATACAAGCTACCTTTCAAGCACAGGACAACGTGATTACTCACCTTGCCCTATAGAAGCCAAGAAAGGCTTGCCTTCTTCATCTTCACCCAATTCCTAATCCTATAATGAGGTTAGGTTGAGCCATAGACCACCTCATTCGAACCCTTTAAGAAGGAAAAAAAACCCCCTACCACCATTTGTCAGACCAAGTAGTCTCTAGCACATTCATCAGGATGATGTCGTTTTGTATCCAAATGATGTAACATGCTCCCACCATGCGAAGCACAAAGAAATCCCTTCATGAACTGACATCATGGAGTTCCCATCAAAATTCTCTACCAATTGGACATCAGTTGCCCCATAGAAACCCTCAATTGACTCAATCTCACCTAGACAAACTCTAGAAGGGGGCGATTTCAACTTGAAGGCAACCTTATGCACAGAGGTCCAACCCTTCTCTACACAAGAATTTGCGTTATTCAGGCATAAATAATACATTTTTCCATAGGATCTAATATATGTAGAAGATAATTTCTTGAGAAGTAGAGTTTACCTATAAGCCTCATCTAGAACTTTTTCAATGTGAGTAACATTCCTAATTCCAAATGCAATCGTGTAACCATCCATTGAATTATCTTGAAAACGTAAAGCTTCTGCATCTCCTTCCACCCATATTAGAGAACTTTCTTCTCCCAGACCTAGAAGTTACAAACATTGTCATACTATTTTCCTGACAACAAATTTCATTTACAAAATGCAGACAGTTCCAATGCCTTATTGTATATTTTACCTCTCTCAATAGCTCGCTTTTTACCAACGTTTAACATATGTGAGTTGATGTCACAAACATATATTTGAGTTTGTTCCTGTAAATCATCTTCCCGAACATCTTGCATTGCTCTACGTTTGACATCATTAATCCTTTCTAGGATCCTGAAAGCAACATCACCTGCAATATGTGAGAAATTAATATAACATCTAATAATTGTCACATCTTTTAAGCACAAAAGGGACACAAGTTCATGTGATGAGTAAGTAGATACCGTTTTAATATTCAAGGTTACTTGCATCTAAAGGAAACTTCCATCAACAGCTTCAAATAGGTTACAAATGGAAGATAACCAAACAAACATTTGCACCCACACAAGATTCTTGAAACAAAAAAAAATTAGATTGTTTTTTAATTAAAAAAACACAGGCTATCAGAATAAACTAATGAGAAGCGAACAAGAGATTAAAAAGAGAGAAGGAAAGGGTAAATTAGAGAAAATACTCTTGAACTTTGTACCTCTCTTCAATAATACCCATGTAAACATTGCATGAATACCCGACCTTTTAGAAAAGTTCAAAAGTACCCTTGTCGTTATGTAGGTGGATGGAAAACATTAATCCTAAACCCATCACTTCCCTCTTCCATTTCCTCTCCCCTCTCTCTCTCTCACATCTGCTCCAATCCATGGCCAAATACTTCCCCACTTCAACTCTTTTTTTCCCTCCTTCCTTTATTACCCTCTCAATCCCCCTTCTCCCCCTCTTTTCCAATGGATTTCAAATATCTCTTTCCCTTGAGATTTCAAGCTGCATTTTATTAAAAATTGCAACATGTTCCACGTTCCATGAGAGAAATAAGAAAGAGGGATTTGGAATTGGAATTGGAATTTGAAATGCTGGGAAGAAGAAGGGTAGTTTAGGGTAGTTAAGAAGGCATTGAAGAAGAGGGGAAAAAATAGGGAAAATGGAGAAGTGTTAAGCAATGGTTGAAACAAATAAGAGGAATAAAAGAGAGGAAATGGAAGAAGTGATGGAGTTAGGATAAACGTTGTTGTCCACCTACTTAATGATAAGGGTATTTTTTTACTTTTTTTTTTTTTCTAAGATCAAGGAAATTAATGCAACTTTCATAGTTCAGGAATATTATTGAACGAGGTACAAAGTCCAAAGGTATATTCTATAATTTAGCCAAAATGGAAAAAAAATGAAGAAGCAAAAGATGAAGAATTATCCCATAACCTAACACATTGCACAATATCTCCTATTTTCCATCACTTAAGGTTTACTATTTCTGCCCTGACAAAGGGGAATGGTTTTTTCTCTCTCTCTCTCTCTGACAGACTCGAGGAGATACGCAGCATATGCCACCATATAACACATTCATATAATGATCCTTTTACAGAAATCAAAATTCGTAAGAAAGAACCAAAAAACACATTTATGTACAAATTTTAAAAACACATCCATGCAATGATTAAGAAAGATGTCCATTATTTTAACATTTACGAAATGAACTAACATGTCAAATAGAACTTCCATGATAGCTCACTAATGGATAAAAAAATCCTGGGATGGTAATGGGTGTCTTAACGACTAAGCTATATTCATATCAACAAATCTATAAAATTAATAACTAGATTGTATTGTTTTTGAAGTCAAGAGGATTACAAAGCATTACCACTTATAATTCACTTTGAACGAAACCATATTCTATTACTATTCTTTAAGGTCTTCATTTTCTAGACTGGCAAGTACAACTGCATGGTAATTGAGAGGAACGAGGGGAATGTTCAACAACAATGATGTGGTGAACTAAAATTTTTAAATTATAGTCACGAATATCCGGGCACGTGCATGTAACTTGACTAATATCACGACACAACTACCAAACCCAACTCCATTTGAATGCCAAGCAAACTCATAAAATTTTAAATTCTAGGTAAGTGGGCACCAGGATTTGAACCCACCCCCTCTAAGCTCCTTACTTTTTTCAGACTTGAATGACCACAGACCACCACTAACCACTAGGCACATGCATGGTAATTGGCTACCTAATTTATGATTTTAAAGCAAGCAATTGATCTTGTACTTCAGAACTTAAAAATTTTCCAAATCAACACAAATTAATAGGCTCAAAAACAAAGTATAGAATCTTTGCAAAGGATGTTGCCAAAAATAAAATGTCTCTTCTTAATCAAAGTTAGAATACCAACGGTTTCAAGTTATGACAATCACAAGAATTGACATCACAACATAAAAATAAAATAACTTACATACCTGTACCACCAGCAACATCAAGATGCTTCATTCCAGGAAAAGGATTTAGCTCGGAAACGAGTCTATAATATTTAGCAAAAACATTAAGAGAGAGAGAGAGAGAGAGAAGAACGTATGCTTTCTGCATGTGTGGGAATGAAATTCCAGTTCAAAGGGTCGCACCTGTCTTTCCACAATCTATGCAATCCAGCACTCATCAAATCATTCATCAGATCATAGTTTGAAGCAACATTGCTGAAGACATTACCAACTAGTCGGCTTTTTTCCTCTTCAGGCACTTCTTTGAATCCTGCAAAAAGTACCCATAGACAATTTTTAATCATATTTATATGTAAAAGAGGCTTAAGACGAGGAATAAAAGTTACATTTTATATTAGAAAAAGACTTGTATTGATCAAATGAAGGATGTACGAAAATGGAGAAGAGGTATCCCCGTAGAGCCAAGTCACGAAAAAGACTACCAATTGGCAGAAATTTGAGAAAAGCCCAAATTTACAAAAATCGGTATAACAAGAGCACCATTTAGAAGCATGAGAATTAACAAGAACCCAGAAACATCCCTAGAAGAATCTTCCCCTTGGAAGGTTCTTGTATTCATCTCGTTCCATGGATTCCATAGAAGACTAGCCACCACACTTCACCATAAAAATCTCATATGACCACAAAAGAAAGTCCTCTTAATTAATTGGAATAGACCATCAACATTGTTTTCAGGGAAAAAAAAAACCCAATGTTTAATAGGTTAAAGGCAGGCTTGATGTTTTTCCAGTTTAATATTTTTAAAGCCCAAGTACAAAAAGTAGTCATAGTTCAAACTGTTACAATTTAAACCTTTATATTTCAAAGAAAAAGGAAAATGAATATTATTTTTCTAATCAATATACGAGGTGCAGAGACTTAAGCCTCAATGTGTTTTAATAGAGGCATAAGTCTCTCCTGTAAAAGTCGTAAGCTTCTTATGGTCCAAACAAGGCGTAAGTCTCGAGGCTAAGAGTTAGGGTCTTGTCTCGAGGCAAGCTTCAATGCATAAGCCTAAATAGCCTTTTAAGACATCGGAAACCCCTTGAAAGCTTATATATATGTTGAAATACTAAACTTTTTTAAACTTTCATTGAGAAAAAAAAACAAAAGCTTCAAAATATTGAAAAGCATGTACCACCACGTTGCAGCAAAGGGAAATCAAAGAACAGGTGCCTTCCATTTCCCATCTCTCTTATATAAAATGAACCAGCATGATATAAAATACCCACTCAGCATTCTCATTGGAGCCTATCATAAGTATTTAGCTTCTCCAAAGAA
The DNA here is from genome assembly GCA_033971965.1 of Cucurbita ficifolia. Taxonomy (NCBI): domain Eukaryota; kingdom Viridiplantae; phylum Streptophyta; class Magnoliopsida; order Cucurbitales; family Cucurbitaceae; genus Cucurbita; species Cucurbita ficifolia. The sequence goes on from CM066972.1 coordinate 10,559,579, forward strand.
AAAATCCATAAAAACACTTTTTATCTTTTTAGAGACATTAGACTTCCAGATAGCATCCATAGACACATTGCAACAAACTTCACCATCTGCAGAGCTCTTGCTTTTAGCATATTGGCCATGGACTTCGAAGAAAAAACACCCCCTCTTTCCAACGTGCATCTTTTGCTATCTCCCTCTCTTTCCAAGTTACTTTGAGTTCACCAAAAAACCACTCTCTCTTTCCAAGTTACTTTGAGTTCACCAAAAAACCACTCTCTCTTTCCAAGTTACTTTGAGTTCACCAAAAAACCACTCTCTCTTTCCAAGTTACTTTAAGTTCACACCAAACTGGTTTGAAATCTAAAACAAGCTTCGATCACTCAAAATTAACCGTCATTAATTAAATGCAAGTATATCAAGTAGACAGTAAACTTCCCTTCAATAAATATATGTGGACAATGTCTCGCTATTACTTAAAAATTTAGTATAACAATTTAAAATTTTTCTATTTGGATAAAAATAAAATTGTGTGCCATAAACTACTAAAATTCAAGATAAAATAAAATTTAATAATATTAATCTTATATCAAATGTGAAAATTCAGTATATAAACCAATATAAATTTAAATCATTATAGCAGAAAACATAGTGAAAATAGCTTCTTCAAGTAGCACAAAAATACCTTTTGAATATCTAGGCAAAGAAATTTAGAAAATCAATATCAATTTAGCCATTGAACAAAAAGGAAAATTAGTAAAGCTCCATAAATCTTATCTATTTCTCATACTCCTTGATAAATGGATTTATTTAAAATAAGGATATTAACACAGTCATTAAAAAAAGATTTAAAAAATATATATATACCCCAAGAGGAACTTTTAAAATATACAAGGACAGGTTGAACTAAAATAGTCGACCTTTAGAGAACAATCATCCTTCCAGTTCTGTAGCCTCTTCTCCTCCCTTTCATCCCCAAATTCCAAAAAGCCTATTTTAAGGGAATTCTTCCCAATAAGTTCAAAAATGGCATAACATCGCGGAAGCTAAATTCCTCAGTTTTGAACCAATTCTACATAACAATAAATCCTAAGAACCTTATTGTTTCACCAACAAAAATATTATATATTATTTTGAAAACTAGAAGAATGTTTGCTAACAATGAAGGTATGTAACTCCTAGTTACAACAGCGTTAACAACTATTGAGATACATTATTAATATTGACACTTCAAAATCAAGTATAGATAGAGCTCCAAATCCCTTGATCTAATGGGAGAGAGAGAGGAACTAACCAAAACTTGTAGCATGTGAATGTAAATGATTGGCAGAAGAAAACATTGGAAACAATTTACTTCCAATCCTTCTAGTCACTAAACGCAAAGCCATGACTGCAATATAGAAACAAAAAAAGAATTTACAATCTCGAAGGTCCAACTAAAGGACATTCATTCATAAATAATCGAATTCATACAAAATTTGAAGAATAGAAGATAATAGAAATGAAATAGTAGCTTTGATTTGAATCTTGCTATTGGCAAACCGAATTGAATATATTATTTTACGAATAGTTCTAAATCGAACCAGCATCAGCGAACTCTATTTCCGCTCCATTTCAGTTTCGAACGAATGATTGAGAAACAGAAACTTCATTACAAAAAGAATTGAAAAATCAAATAAAAACAATCGCACCATTGCCAGATTTACCTTGGAATTAAAAATCGAAAGGGACTGATGAAGTTGGACTGAAGATTCAGTTGTGTAATCAGAGCTGAAACTTGAATTTCAGAGAGAAGAATCAGTGGAGACGGTGGGAAAGGAGATACGCCTGAATCGGACGGGAACCCTGTGAGCGGTTCTTCCTGGACCGTTCGGTAACTCTTTTTTTAATATTATTTTTAAAAATACAAATTAAAAATATAAAAAATATAAATAAAAAAAAAGACAAAAATCAATTTATAAGATTGTATCGATAAAATTATAAATTAATATTGGTATCAATCTTTTTCAAATAATTAAATATTTTTAAATAAAGGGTTTAATTTGGTATAAAAGTGCATAAATTAGGTGAATTGACCCATGTTGATATAGTCATGAAAACTCAATAGTTAAATTGATAAATCATTAATACTAAATACAAACTCCAATATTTAGGAGTATAAATCTTTTTTTTTTTTTTTTTTTGTCCAAAAAGTTATTCCATTATTCAGTTAATATTATAGTTTTAAAAAATCGACAATGCGGGTGATTTGAAGCTCTATCTTTTATGGAGGTAAATGATGTTTGAATTATGTTCGAGACAGCTAACATACATAAAAGCCTACGAGCATACGTTGTAATCATTCAAGTACAATTTTCAAAATGAACATAGTTTAATGATTAAAGTACCTCGAGATCATAGTCTCAAGTTTCATGTTCATATTTGTGAAGTAGTGTCGGAAATTCCACATTGACAACCCAATTTGTCCGATAAGACCTAGTCTTTCCTTGAGGAAAGTGTAACCGCCCAAGCTTACCGATATTGTCCTTTTTGCGCTTTCTCTTTCTGGCTTCCCCTCCTAAAGGTTTTTAAAACATGTTTGCTAGGGAAAGGTCTCCACACTCTTATAAAAAAATATTTTGTTCTACTCCTCAACCGATGTAGGATCTTACAATCCACCACCCTTCAGGATCCAGCATCCTCATTGGCACATGTTCCGTTCTCCAATCGATGTGGGACCCCCCAATCCACCCCCTTCGGGCTCGAGCTCCTCGCTGGCACATCGCCCAATGTTAGCTCTGATACCATTTGTAACAGCTCAAGTCCATTGCTACCAGACATTATCCTCTTCAAACTTTCTCCTTTGAAATTCCCCTCAAAGTTTTAAAAACACGTATGTTAGGAAGAGGTCTCAACACTCTTATAAAGAATGTTTTGTTCTTCTCCTAACCAATGTAGAATTTCAGAGTAAGTCGAGTCAAATAGGGTTTTTTTAACAAAAAAAAAAAAGAATCCACAACAGAAGCGAAAGATACACCTTTCAGATGGTTAAGCGAATAAAATTTTTTGGAACAAAACTCAACTAACTTAAAATGGACAAAACTTCGATGCTATTTTTTGAATTTCAAATAAAACAAAGGAGTCTTGAAACCTTACCTAAAAAAACACAAATAAAACCAACTCTCTCTTGCAAGACACTCCAACTTTCACATTATCATTCTATCATTTTTTCCATTAAAAGAAACAGAGACAAAACTAAATCTTCTAAAACAATGAAAACCAAACAAAACTTAGAGAGCAAAATAGCATATTAAGCCCAAAAAGAACAACTTGATCATCACCATTTCAAGCAATAAGGAAATGGATTTCGTAAAGCATTCACAAACAGAGCAAATATGGAAAGCTCTTGGATGCAGTAAACATTCATACATTCATACAAACAAATTCAGATTAACCACAGCCATCCCATTCCCTACATCAGCAAGAAAACGAAAATCAAAGCCATAACGCAATATGACTTCTTTTATCTACTTATCTTCTTTCTCTTTTCTTCAGCACCTGATATAATAAAACAGACGCAATACACATGTATAATCTAATCACAAGCAGAGCCACAATGCAGCCACCGTCCAAATCGTCGGTACCGACCACCTCTTTTTGACATCAGATTCAACAGTTTCATAAGATTATATAAACGATAAGTTCAAACAGGGCGCGTCGTCAAACTACTCTTTTTTTTTGTATTTACTTGGACAGTTTTGTGTTTTATTCCCCAAATATCTATCTCTATGACATCACTAACTTGGTTATATACCCCTTCATTGGCAGACACACAACCCAGTTTTGTATGATTAACAACTGTAAATTAAAACACTCATTCCATCCCTCCACAGATTCAGAGCATACCCTCTACCACTAAAAAGAATTTACCCTTCTAAGAACGGGCTGTGGTGGTCTCCGCTTCTCGCTGATTGGAATGAGTTTCTCCTTGAGCTTCAATAAAGATACCAGTTCGTTACTAATACTATCACCAGTAAAGAGAATCAAATCAATCCATTTCAAAGGGGTAAAAAGTAATCAAACAAAACAACTGGGATCAAGCAAATTATATCTAATTGCATCATTCGATTTGAATGTCAATCACCATAAAGCTCAATAACTTGTGTGAAATAACAAATTGCACTCAAAGAAATCAAGCAAAAGCTCGGAATTTTGTTGTGTTTCGGTGAACGTAGAACACAGCCAATACATGTAATTGATATGTAATTAGAGGCAGGTCATATTTGGAGTTACAACTTCAATGCTGCACTCGGGTTGATTTGAAGTTTAATGGACAAATTTCAGATGGTTCAAGGAAACATGAAATGGGCATAATGTTCTTTCTAAAGAATGTGTTTGTTGAAAAAATCAATTGTAAGTAAAGAAAATCAGCAACTTCAGAGCAATACTATGAACTAGCCATGTCTTTTGAGATGGAAACAGACAGTTCCAACAATAAATGACTATAAAAGCACTCGCAGACAGGAAAACGTTCAAATGCTTACAAATATAAACTAAGATGTAAAAACATGCCAAGTTTATATGTACCAAGTGAAGTTACTCCAAATGAAGCGGAGAAATTATTCAAAGAGACTCGCACAATCAATAACTTTCCCCAAACCCCTTCGAATTCAAATTCTAGGAATCAATTGTGATGCAAAGATGAAAGAATTACACATTACTATATCCAGCATTTTTATCAAATAAATTTTATTTTCCTTCTGAACTAAATGATGATACCTTAAGAAAACTGGTCTGGTGTTTTCAATCCAAATCAAATAAGAACTAATTGCTAATTCTAATTCCTAATGAACAGTTATCCATTCAATACCGTAACCACACAACCTAGGTTATTGCATGTTTCTAATTGCTTGCATTCCATAATAAAAATATAAAAGCAATTATTGATATGGGATTTCTTTGATGATTTCCAAGAGTTAAAATCAAAAGGGTAAAAATATTTTTTTCTTGTCGGCTTCATTGCTTCAGGATTCTTTTTGGTCACCTTATTTTTTCATCTTTATTCCTTTCTGTGTTCACATTTGGTTAATGAATAAATAACTGTGGAGTTTACCTTTTACTGATAAATATATTACTCTGGATTTTATGCATACATTATATACTCAGAGAGATACTACTGCGAAGATCACCGAAGCACCAAAGTACGACATTTAATCATCTTTTCAGAGCTCTTACCTAGAATTGTTTAGGTTGCTTTTCTGAAGGAATTAGTTAAAAGCTCTAGGATTTGGTTCTATTCCATGAAGAAAAAATGCAATTATAGAACAGTGATGGAAGAATGATAGCTGTATTCTCATATGGTTGTCACAATGCTTAATAACTCCAGAATAAATGAAATAACAAAATCCAAGTGCACAGAAACCATTTCTTTGTTTTTTTTAAGGTACTTTTTCAAAAATTTTAAATGAAAATTTTACAGTATATAAATTAAGACAAGTTGATCAAACTTTTGTTTTACAAGGACACAATAATTTCGTTAATAATAGAGAAACTAGAAAACTAAGAGAATAAAAGCCTATGAAGAGTAGACTTTGAAAAGAGATAGTAAAGTGAATAAACAAGAACAAAAACTAACAAAAGAACAAGACCGAACGGCACAACAGAAAAAATGATAGAAATCCCAAGAAACTACATGAATAATCGAACTTATTTTATTAAATATCGAGTTTTATCCTTGTGGTTATTAATACGTCAAGAACTCGTCATAATATACTAAATTTCCAAAAACCCCACTCCAAAACAAAATAAACAAACAACGAAAAAGGAAAAAAAATGAATAAATACATAAAAACAAAATTATACAGCTCATGGATTAAGAAACATAGACAAGCATTCTTCAAAGGGTACAAATCTCTAAATATTAAATCCCAAAGAATGTTGTTATCTAACACTCTCAAGCATGCATCAACTACACAAAAGAAGAAAAATCATGTCGAACAAGAAGTACATACCTGCTTAGACCGTTCCTTGATGTGCTCAGCCTGCATTTAGAATTTGATTCCTCAGAACTTCTGAATGGATGATGATTTAGACTCGACACATACAGAAATCCTAAGATGAATCCAGCATGCAGCGGACCAAAGTCATCAAACAAGTCAAGAACATACTAGTAAAATGAGCAGAACTCATTGGCATATTGTGACCTAGTTCCAAAAGTGACGACCATGGAATGGCATTTTTTATGGCATTAATAGTGCATATAATGTTACTAGCTATCGAGAAAGTATATATTGAAGGTGAGGTTAGCAGAATAAAGGAAACTAATAATTTGTGAATTGTGATTAGGTTTACTGAATTAACTGTTGACCATGATGTCCCAAAAGTATTATTGTAGATCACGGTTACTGGGAACTTCCTCGTATTTCTTTCGAGTCGAAAATCACTGCCTGTTACAATCTCAGGGAGAATGAAGAGGAAACAGACGAAATGTTCAGGAGGGTCAGATCCTTCCGTATGCTTCTTGGACATGGACGAAAATAGAAAACAATTTTCAGCCATGGCTTTCTCTGTCTCTTGAGAAAGGAGACAGGCATTGCCGAACTCCTATGAGCCATAAACTCGACAATGAAACTGATGATACCATCAACATCTCAGACAATGAAACTGATGATACCATCAACATCTCAGTCACAGAACGGCCGGAGGCCATGTTTGTTGTTCAAGTCCAGCTCAAACTTCTTAGATGCAACTTTCTTATACCGACAATACTTGGAGAAATATTCTTATATTCACCATGTTATAGCCATTTCAGGCATCTTAATAAACGCGTAGAACCCTGAAGAAATGACTGGATACACCTCCAGTTACCCTAACAATGACTCAAACTAGTAATAACCCCTTATGTTCTGAGACTTCCACAGCCTTTCAGGAAAAGAACAGCCAAGATCAGGATCCTATCCACCTTAAGGGTCATCGACAGTGTCAGCATAGTTTTGCCCTCGTCTTTCAACCATATGTTTCAAAAAGAAACTACAACAGAACCAACTGAATAATACTGGTTTAAGAAAAAGTTACATGCATCACTTGAGAGTCATCTCCTTGAGTGGCACAAACTGACATTAGAACATGCAATTCAACTGGTTATTGTGTCGATAGGTATTATGTTGGTGGGAGCACGAAGGGGACGGGGGCGATGAATGCAGTGATACTATACTTGATTAAATATGAAAAACAACTACCAAAATATCCATCAGAAGAACAGAACAACAGGAATTTTAGTCAGAGGTACCTCTTCTCTCAATAGCCGTGCATTTTCCTCCTCCAGTTGGGTCACCAGAGACTCTAGCTCTAGCGTATATGCCTAACATAAACGCATACAATTAAGCCTCGTAGGAATGAAGTTCAAATAAGAAATGGAAAATCCGAACCAAATTCAAGAACTCAGCTTCCATGACAGCCAAAATAATAGAACTCTTTTAGTTTATCCGCCCCACATGAACAAGTGATGCATTGAAACAAGAAAATTACGATAAAATAACGCATGATTTCTGACATTAAGAACAAATCCCTCACCTGCTTGCGTTCCCTAGAGCGGGCAGCGGATTCCCTGTTCTTGATCATCCGTCTCTGTTTTTGCTGTGTGGCTTTGTCAACTGGTTCCTCAACAGCCCTTCTCTTCCCTCTTCCAACTCCAACCATTCTCCCATCGATTCCACTAGCGTACCCAACCGGCGCACCTTCCAACTGCTGCGGCGGAATCTGAAACTGATTATTAAGCGTCGAGTCGACACCATAACCCCCAGCTTCGGAGATTACAGGGACCCTCCTAACATCCTCCTGATGAACAGCCCCAGCCTTAGATAGAAAATCTTCAAGGGTTATTTCGTGATCCGTAGCAGCCTCCCGCCTCTGATCACCACCCCCAGCAACGATCTCCTTCCAGACCTCCTCGACAGACCTGGTGCTCAAATCCTTGGGCAAAGGAAAGGTGCCTTGGGTGGGGATCGAGGCAGGCATAATGGGATTCTCCGGGTGCGGTTGATTGTGAGTTTGACCATCGGAATAAATGTTCTTAAGCAGGTCATCCATGCTCATGGAAACCAAATTCCTGGAGGAATCACTATGCTGTAGATCAGCGATAATTGTGGAAATAGAACAAACAGAGGACTCACGCGGCAGATCCGGATTGTTCTTCGATGTGGACGCAATCTCCACATTGGACGAAGCCATGCCGAAATTCTAGGGCTTCCCCTGCTTCTCCAATTCTCTTTCTTCCCCTCCCAAGTCAAAAATTAACAAAATTTTAGGTGAAAATGGGAAGAAAGGGAAGGAAGTATGAATCTGGGTCGCTAACAAACGCTTTGGTTTGGTGAAGTAATAATATTAATTATGGGATTGTGAATTTCATAAAAGGGAAGTTTGTGAGGCGAATAGAGCAAAATTGGTTGTTTTCTGAAAGTGGAAAGGGAGAGATGACGACCGGACACACACAATTATGAACTGCACGCAAGTGCTTGCGGATCTTCCCTCCAATTCCATGAATCAACTTCTCAATTTTGGTATATTAAATAATAATAATACCCTTAAATTTTCAAAATGGACTGTGCCCATATTTTTTTGAACTTTTTTAACGTGTTTTTAAAGTTTTTAAAAAACTTTTGAAAGGTCGAGAGTATTTTTGAAACACTTTTTTGAAATAGGGTACAATAGTCGGGACGGTGCGAGTATTTTTTTTTAACTCTTTTTAACTTTAATGTGTTTTTGAAGTTTTTAAAAAACTTTTGAAAGCTCGAGAAACACTTTTGAAATATGTACTAATAGTTTGGACGTTTTTTTTCTTTTTTTAATTTGAAGTTTTTAAAAAAAATTTGAAAGCTCGAGAGTATTTTTTAAACATTTTTTCGAAATAAGGTACTAATAGTTTAGACCGGGCTGTATTTTTTTTTTAACTTTTTACAACTTGTGTTTTTGGAGTTTTTAAAAAACTTTACGGGAGAATAGTAAAATTGTATTTTTTTTTTACCATTTAAATATATTATTGAAAATTTTAAAATACTATAATTTGTTATATTATGATAAACGGGTCATTTCCTACCCATTATCCTTATTTATTTTTATAGGAAACCCGTGACACGAAGATTTTCAGTCCTTTGCTCCATCAACTGAGCAATACCGGCCATTTCCAACACATTATCTTTGTTTTCAAGAGCAGATTTGAATCGATGACACGAAAATTTTCAGTTCTCTACTCTACCAACTATATATGTTTTTCGAACTCCGTTTATTATCGAACTTGTTTATACGCAACAAAGATCAAAATCATTTTCATGGAGTCTAACGGTAATGCTGGAGATATTTCGAGAATTAATTGTTAGTTATGATATTAAATTCAAACTATGAATTTCAATTAAGGAGCGGTGATAATGTTAGGAGTGAAATTTGATTATATGAATCAAGCATAAAAAATTAAAAAAAATTAAGTACCAAATAAGGTAAAAAATCCGACACGGAATAAATCAAACCGAAATGCGGAGGAAATCAGGGAACTAAATAGGAGAGAAAAATGAAAGCTTGGATTGAAAGCTAAGTTCCTTACTCGATCTCATATGGAGCATGCGCTTAACGTGTCCTCAATCCAGATAATTCTGGCTCAATCCAGATAAATTTTTATAAATACTATTTTCAACTTGAAAAAGGTAAATTCTTATTAATTTTTCCGCGCAACGAGTATCACGCTATTGTGCAAGTTTTTCTTGGGTTGCGGACCACGTATCACGCTAGTGTGCAAGTTTTTAAACAAATTTTTCCGTTATTAACACTTACCTTAAGAGGAAAACCGAAGCGCTTTGTTGTCTAATAGAACAAAGACTAATACCAAATCTGTTTATCAAATATATAATTATATCATAACTCAACTAATTCAATTGATACATTTTTCATTTATTTGAACTCAATCCAATTTAAATAGATTCAAAAGTCAAACTCAAATTCTAAAAAGAAATCAAATTAGCTTAAGAGAACGTTTAAATAAAACGGGACATCCTACGATTCTCGACGTCGTGAGATACTCAATCTTGTGAGGATCTAGATGCCCCAATGGTGGTATTTTCTAAAGAGTTTCCACAAACCCTTTTCTAAAAACTAAAATAGAATAAGCACGAAAATTCATGGAAACCATCAATGATTCAAATGGAATTCATTTACGAGCATAAGAGTTTCTAGGAGTTTGAATCAATGTAAGCCAAAGAAGCATCTTTCAAATGAGTAAAATCTTTGCTAAGGTTTTAAAGCTATACAAAAGTAACAATCTCAAAGTCTGGCCTAAAGATATCCCAAGTATTTCAAAGCAAAGAATTATAATATCCACAAAGCACGCACGGTTCGTTCTAAACGACATGGAACGAACTGAGAACTAAAGCATTTATGCTCAATGTTCGAGATGGAAAACGTATTCGGTCAAGCGCTGCAATTTACTGGAATCTAACTTCTGCTCCGTCACGATTTGTTGTTTCTTCACAGTGAACATTTGAGAAGCAACATCAACAATCCATCCTTGCTGTGTTACATCTGCAAGTACAAACAAGCTGTGTCATCAAAATAATATAGCAATTATTATCTCCAAATACAAAAGGCAATCCTTTTGCAAAAAAGAACAGACCTACAAGATAGAGGTAATTTAAGCAAGGACTGCCAGAAACCTTTGTAGGAACTACCCATAATAACAAACTTGCAAAATGAAATCCGTTTATTGTAAAGAGATTCGTTGTTCCTGATTCTGCTTCCCCATAATTTTTATTTGAACAAGTAAAAGTTATGTCTTGGTCCGAGTGGGGATAGTATTTCTCTTCTGCATGTCCATGAAGTTTTGAAAAATCTATTGAACGAACTGCACGCCTTAACATGCGTCAGGAATCCATTGATGAGAAGGCCCTGATGGATATTACTGTCTAAAATTTCCACATCCTTCTAGAGGGTTTTCTTGTAGGCCTTGTCTTTTTTGTGATCCCTTCTACTCTGGGGTCTTTCTACCCTCTTCAATAGAAGGTCAAAATTCCAAAGAGGATCAAATTCTTCTTTGGTTGGCAACTCTTGCTTGGGGGTTAACACCATGGACCATGTTTTGAGGCATTCATCCTTAGTGGTGCAATATTCTTTGTTCTTGCTAAAATTTCTCTACTGTTCACGATCGTAACATCCTAATTTAGACTCTCAGCTTCATAGGTATGCGACTCTGATTCCAGAGGCATTTTAATGCATTTAATAGCATCCGAAGGTGGTTTGCACTTAAAAGTCCTCGATCAAGCATTTAAGAACTTCAGCAAAGGAAAGTGGGGGATAGGGACCCTACTGATAGTCATCAAATTCAAAAACGTTTGACATCCTTTGAGAGTCCTTTGGAGACTAACGCCACAATTGAGATTGAAGATTAAGCCACCCTATCCGTAAGGAACTGCCACAACAATTTCATCAAGACCCCAAGCCAAGACCCACCACTTGCAGCTCACTCAAAAGGGTGGGGGTCAAGTCTACACACAATCACTTTATACCAAAATGCGTCTGATTCCATAAGGAACTGCCATAACAATTTCATCAAGAAAGCCTCATGACATAATCTCAAGCTCCCAATTCCTAATCCTCCTCCCACTTAACCAAGTGGGAACCTCTCCCCTCAAAATTCTTGCTCATTATTCATAGATGCTGAAATTCTAATAAGTGACAAGAAGTAACAAGGATTACGTAGGGAGCATTTTTTCGGGAGCAATTAGCAAAAGAAGCTTACAATTTTTGGCTTCTTCCTCATTCATTCCCAAGAAGTGAGCTGTATCATGGATACTTATTGTAGAATAAGCAGACACCAGCAACTGAAACATTCTTTTTCTGTAAAGATCTGCAGCATGAAAACAAAATTTATATTTATGTTTAATATTCATATCATATTTTTTAAGTTTCTTGATGTTAATTTTTCCTTTTTCTTAACAAGAAATAACTCTTTGTTCATACGATCAAAAGTTATAAAAGTTCAAGGGCAAACTCCCATAGGGAGTGAAAAGAACAAAACACTCAGCCAAACTAAAAACACGTACCCAAAGCAACCAAGAAAAAGCAAAACAAGCTCTCTAAGAACAAAAAGGACCCAACCAAACAAAGACCCCCCAAAAAAGCAAGGTTCGGATCTGTACCAATGAAGTTCATGACGTTAGGCAGTATAGGAGCCTTGCCTTTAACAAAGGCAATATCTAAAGAACATTTGTGGATAGGTAGAGAATGACAGACGGGTGAGAAATTCTGTTCTTAAAGCGTTGGGCTAGTGTGTTGGCTTTAGACAGTGACAACAAGGGCTTAATAAGTAGTAAGTGCTTCTTGAGGGGTTCTCTCAAACTAGTTATGAATTAAGTTGTTCTTCATTTTCAAAAGAGCTTATATTGATATTATGTCAATAAAATTCCACAACATATTCATCAATAGCTTAAATTTGAAATAGAGGAATTCTTGCTATTCCAGAGGAAAACAACCTAGATTTCAGGAGCCACATCATCATTGGTCATGAACTAAGGAGACGTACAAATTACACAATTGAGTTGGAGTTGTTCCCTGACACAGAGGCACCACCTTTCAACAACCACAAGTTTAACTCACTCTCTCTATAACTTGCACCCAATCAAGGAAATCGCCTATGCGGTTGTAACCATCCCATCGAAATATGGCAAATCAATTGTAATTTTGTAATTTTTAATTCAAACAAGTTGAGGAAAAACGTGTTGCTTTTGTGTCTAACAAACTGCCCACGTTGCAACTTCTTATATTTTATAATTAGATATTCACCTTATGTCATTCCAAGGTTCAATCATGCTTCCTCGTTCAATCATGTATCATGAGCTAGACAACAGACAACCTTACTCTCCCACCCTATAGGGTTCTTGGCAATAGGCAAACAATTCCTGATGCTATTTCTCTTGAATTTTGCTATTTTTCTGCTCGACACTCCATTTCCATAACCCTAGCAAACCTCTAGAATATGGTGGCAAATCAAGCATTCAAATATTGCTCAAACTCAATATGGTCGTGCAAATGGATGATTCTTTATGACCATTTCTAGTATTGAGTGACCAACTAACATAGGAAATCTTTAGAAAGGAAGAATCATAAAACTTTGATTGTGGCCCGAGAGAGCTTGGAAAAATGGAAACAACAATGAGAATATTCTATGCCCCTCTCCACAGAGATGGCCTTCTCTTAACAGTAACTGCCCACAAAATTGCCCCAACTTAAACATAAAATTAGTTCTAATGTTTGAGACAGAAGTAACCCATATGGAACATGGTTTGAATGTGGTCCCAACAATTTTAAAAGTTCAAATTTAGTTCTAATGTTTTAGGGATATTCCAATTTAGTCCAAATGGTTGGAACTTAGCTTAGATTTGGTCCCTGTAGTTTTAAAAGTTTCAATTTGGTCCCTATTGACTTTAGTCAAACCTCACAAATTATCTTCATCATTACTCTCATTTTTTTTTACATGGCAATATGATGATATTTTCTATTTTAGTTGTGTAGGTTGATTGTATTAGGGTTTAAGGCTAAGTAAGAAATGTGAGGAAATAAGTACATTTTTTTGTGGGTAAAACACAAATTTTGGGACGACATGTGAAGTTTGTTTATTTAACCTATAGAGGCCAAATTGAAACCAAGCCCGAACTATAGAAAAATGGAAACTTCTAAAACTATAGAAAAATTGAAACTAAGTCCAAAACACAAAGGCCGAACTAAAGCTTTTAAAACTATAGAGACCAAATTGAAACTAAGCCCAAACTATAGAAATTATACTCAAACCAAATTGAAACTTCTAAAACCATGAGGACCAAATTGAAATTATACTCAAACCAAATTTGTAATTTCATGAAAAGTAAACTATTTGAGTTGGTGTCTGAGTTTGCAATTATACTCAAACCAAGTCAAATATTCAATGGGAAAGTTATTTTATTTTCACATTTTTTTCAGGCCCTTTCTTTCTTATTCCAGCTTGTTTGTGTCTGAGTTTCTGGGTTCTTTTGCAGATGATGGAGGCTATTTATGGGGAGGAATGGTTTTAGCTTCTGGCTGGGTTTTTTTCACCTAAAGATTCTTTGAAAGGTTGTCAAATCCATTAGGTTTCTTTAATAGTCCCCATCAGTTTCTGAAATGGCTTCTTCTCAATCCTTTGTATGGGAAGTCGCATTTTATATCTCTTTCGGGGGGGCGCTCAGAGTTTGTTGGATTTCTGAATGGAATCAATGTGAATTTACTAGCTACTTTCATATCACCAATGAAATATTTTGTTGCCTTTGAAAAGGAAAAAATTAAAGCTACTTGCCTGAAAATGCTGCTAATAGGCCTCGAACCTCTTGACACCAATCAAATCCATCAATAGCCTCATAAACGCCCCCATGGTCCCGAATCCATAGCTTTTGGCCAATTTTCCAAACTGCAACCAGTTCTGGTCGGTTCTCTTTTATAGTTGAAGGTATTGCTTTCCAGAGAAATCGAGCACTATTGCTGCAAGAAACCACTTAACAGTTAACAGTCAGACAATAACCCACAAATTCAGATAAGGAAACTCAACTTCAACCAAGAGTTATGATGTTAACCTAATTACGAAAAGATTCAACCACAAAATTGAATGGAAGAACAAAGGTTGGAAAATGAGTGAACAAAAGATATCTGAAACAAAAATTGAGCGGTGAGCCCTGGCAGTGTATTTAGCTCCAAAGTAACTTTATGCAGCAAGTTTCTTAGAAATATCGACAGGACAATTTTAACCATATTGTTCTTTTCAAATAGAATAAAAATCTGGGCCAAGAAATAATTCATATTTCCTCAAGAACAATCCCAAGGAAACTGAAGACCAAGTACAATCAATGATAACATTATCTAACACAATTTTCTAGTTTGGTGCCCTAATCTTGATTTCGTTCCAAAGAAACATAACTTCTCAAATGTAGTTAAAAATTTCTTCAGGAGAGTAAAATCAACTAACCCAAGAAGTCAAATGGCGCTTAAAACCTAGATCAAAAAACAAGATCCACAAAAGTTTCAGCCAAGAAGTATTCTAAAAATTTCTTCACGATTTGAAGTGAAATGAATAGGAATCATGGAGAATGATCTTACATATCATCAACGTACAGATAGCCAAGAAAATGGATTGTGTAAGGCCATTCATCCTGATAAGCAATGCCCTCAGCTGCAGCCTGTTCAAGTAAACGTGAATTTAAACAAATCAAGCCAGGGTTTCGGAGAATCGAGGAACAAACAAAGTGAAACTTAAAGGTGAAGCGTGATGAAAAAACAAGAAAATTATCTGTGCCTGAAGCATGAGTTCATCACAGATATCGGCGATCTTTTCGTAAGATTTGGAATCCAAGGCCTCAGTGAGACGAGCAAAATCCATGTTTCCACTCTGCTCGCCTTTCTCGTCTCGTGCTGCCAAGTATACTCTGCTCCTTCCTCCCTTCCATAATATATAATTCTTAAATTAATAAAAAAAATACTCATAAATTTTATTAATTTCTTTTTTTAAAGCAGCCATAAACGGCAAAAGTTTCGGTATTTTTATTAATTTAATAATTTACTTATTGATACTTAAACAAAAATACCATATACAATAACAAAAAAAAAAAAAAAAAATTATTAGTGAGATAGTAATATATGGAGCTATAAATTTTTTTTTTTTTTTTTTTTTTTTTGCTTCGCCCGGTCTTTGCCTTGTTTAGTGGCCAAGTTTCAGCTAGACCTCTTCTACCGCATCAAGAGGAAATTCTGATCCGACAATCAGGTCCACTTCAAGAATGGCTTAGGGTACCAATGCCCCGAAGCTAAAAGTATACCAACATCCAAGCTATGACCTCTTCTTCTCTCGGGAGCTAAAATCATTGTAGTTGAAACCTAGTTTACGAGATTTAGGTTAACAAATAAGGTAAATAGGTAAAGTTGCTAATGAATGGACTCACATATTCAATCTTCTTCTCCTGTAAAGGGACGTAGGGGCAAACAATGTACAAACTGTCATCTTTACATTATTAATAAATTTCTAACCAAGTAGACCACGAAAAATAAGGCTCGAAAGACCTACTATTCCAACCATCTTTTGATCTTTACGTTATCAATAAATTTCTATTTTACCATATGTTAATGGGACGTGAATTTTTTAAAATAGGGGTGAATTGAGTTCAATAACTGTAATTAATATCGATGAGATGTGACTGTTTATGTGAAAATAGTTATACATCAAATACAATTTGATCCATGTATGAAAGTAAACTCATGAAGTAATAGTAAAAAAAATCCATTATTATATAATTTATATAAAATAATAATGAAAATTGAAACTTTTATTGTAACACAATAAAACCTCGAGAAGTTTATTTTATTAGCTTACGTCCACTATGTTCTCCATTTTGATAAAATGGGTCTCTTTTAAGACTATTTTTTTTTACGTGAATGGTCGACTTATAATGATTTTATTCATAGACATAAATTATCTTACCTATAGTAAATTATTTCATTAACTAATTTATCAAACTGTTTAATCTATAAACTTTGTATTATTAGAGGTGTACATAAAGAATAATTTATTTAAAAAATAAAATTGTAATGTTAAAATTAATATAGAACAGAAACATATTTATTATAATTGTTACATTATATATTAAAATAATTAAGTATATTAGATATATTAAATAAATAAATAAAATCTTTTAAATCATTTTGCTTAACCATTTTAGCTGTGAATTTAATCATATTTTAATGCTATGAAATTATGAAATTATGAACTGGAATTACTCGGGATTTCTAGTGAAACCTTGGAATTCCATTATTCTAGTCAGAACGCAGCTCAACTCAAACAAAGAATGAACACAAAATACATTCGAACGCAGATCAAAAACCCAATTCATTTGCCATTGGAAGCTGCAAATGGAAGAATCAAGAAGAAAAAAAATCAGTACCGTTTGCGATTTTGATCTGAAATCTGCGCGACCAACAGAAAGATTTCGTTCATGTCCATGAAAAATTCAAAGACGCCGCGCCTCATTCGGACGAGGATGACTATCTTCAACATCAATATCATCTGAATTTCTTTCGCCGAATCCTAAACTCATCCAATCCAATGGCTCGTACTCCTCCACTGTTCTTCCCGTCATATCGTCTTCCGACTTCATCATCCTCCCCGAATCGCTGGCTTCCTCGCCGCTGATCAACGGCGTCGGTGTCGGTGTCACCGTGTTCTCATTTTGCATCGTCGGAGTTAAATCACTTGAAACCGTCGGCGGATATCCAGGACTAACTGATGGCGAAACGGAGGAAATCGCCGGAGATTCGACCGGGAAATTCGATTGCTCCGACGCAGGACCAAGAAATACGCGATTGAAAGGAAGATCAACAGTTTTGTTTGAAGAACTACTCGGACTAATTGGCGGTGAAACCGGCGACTGGTCGATTGAGCGATCAGCAGGCGAAACTGTGAAATCTCTGTCTTCGTTGGAACCGAGATCGATTTGAGGCGGAAAGCTACTTGGACCGCTAGGGCGAAACCGCGAAAGAGGAGGAGGAGAACCGTACGTATATCCGTTCTGAGAATGGAGACTGAGAATACCTCCCAAGCCATGGACCACAACGTGACGACCGTAGTACAATCCAGGCAGAACGACATTGATGCCGTTAACGGAAATGGCGTCAGAGCGAGATCCGCGGAGGCAGCGAGTAACAGAAACGTACTGCGAGCGAAGAAGAGTCGGAATCGCTACCTGAGATGGCAAGCTGTTGAGATCCGAAACAGAGAGTCGGCGAGGGAGGCCGTGGTAGCGGAGAGTGGCGGTGTAGACGGAGGCGGACTGAGTCATGGCTAGGGCAAAGAGAGAGGAGTCGGTGGGAGCGAAGAGAGTGAAGGAGGCGTTGTCGGCGGCCGCGAGGAGGTCAAGTTGGAGGTCGGAAGTGGTTATGGCGTTGGAGAAGAGGTTGTAGCCTCGTGCTCTGACAATGGAGAGCATTGCGTCGAGTTCTTGCGTTGGAATGGAGGTGACAATGGAGATTTTGTTGAAGAAAAAGGAAAGCATGAGAAGAGCAACATAGCCATGGAGTCCGATCTTGATTCGGAGTCGAAACGCCATTGACGAGAGCTTCAAGAATCAAGAACGAAGGTAGTTGCGTCGCTGCCGTTCCAAGTTAGTATTCCCATTTCTTCACCGCCTTTTTATCGTCTTTTTCATTTTTATTTATTAATCCTTAATTATTGTTTTATTTTAATTATTTAATATAATTATTTTTATTTTTCCTTTTCCTTTTTATATTTTTTTAATTAAAAAACATTTTGTTATTATTTTTATTTTATATTTTTTTATTAATAGTCTACTTAAACATCTGCTCTCATTACTTTAATTTCAACTTACCAAAAAATCTCATACCAATGGAGATACTATTCCTTGATTATAAACTCATGATCATTCCGTAAATCAGCCGATGTCGGACTTTCATCCCACACCTCCTCTCGAACAAAGTACGCCTCCCCTTAATCGAGGCTTGACTCCTTTTCTTTTGGAGTCTTAGTCATATTTTACTATGTCTTCGAAGCTCACAATACTTTTGTTCGACATTTGAGGATTCTATTCACATGGTAAGTTTAGAGCATGGCTCTGATACTAGGTTAGATGGATATGACTCTCTACAATGGTATGATATTGTCCACTTTGAGCATAAGCTCTCATGATTTTACTTTGGGCTTCCCCAAAAGGTCTCGACTAGGAAATATTTAATCTCTTTCTATAAATCTGTTAATTGAGAATAATATATTTTACAAGATGATCGTATGAAATTCAATCTTAATCGTGAGTGAGTTATGAGCTTTAGCTTTTAGTTTATAAGAACTTAATTTTTTTCTTGTGGGTGGCCCAACTCAAACGAGGATTCTCTGACCCCGCTTTAGTTCCTTCGAAATTGGGGCGGGGAATAGAATGAAAAACCTCCATAGAAATATGACAAATAAGAAATATGACAAATATGAAACCGTTGTCAAAAACTTTATGTTTTTATTCCTTTGTCTTGTAGTTTAAATACTTGTTTCGTCTGGTTCAACAATATTACTTATCTGAGTGAATTTTAAAGATTTTTTGAATTAGAAAACTATATTTTATATATATATATATATATATGAAATTTTCATTCGAGCTGAGTTGTATTTGAGTTTTTCGAATCATATTTTTTTAAACACGCCTAAAATAAATAATATTAATGAATATAATTAATAATCTATCCTATTATAACTTAATTATATTCTAATTTAAAATAAATAATAAATTAATTAATTGATTAATTAAGAAAAGAAAAGAAAAGAAAAACAACCGACCGACTTATTCATAGATATATATATATATATATGTAATTTATAAGCAATTGTATGTGTTGCGTCCGTCTATAACTTACCCTTCGTCTAGCTTTCAACGGACGTACTCTCTAATGGCGAAATCAGTTTCCACCAGCAAGAATCGAAGATTCCAGACCTCCTTCTTCTCCGATTCTGAAATCGACGTCGCCATACAGCTTATTCATCTCAGCGAAGACTCCGATTATCATGACGAACTCACCGCCTCTTCTACCAGTTGCAGCTACGACAAATCCCTCGCCTCCGCCTCCAACTCCAGCGCCGCTGAAATGGAAGACGACGGAAGAAACAACGGTCGCCGTGGAGCCACAGCCACTCCGATAGAAGTCATCTACGAAGAAATCGGAGACGGCGCGAATCGGAGGCGGAGGAAGCGGCGGTCGCGTTCGGTTTACGAGATTTACAAATTGACGAAGCCTGTGATCTTTGTGAAGTAAGTGGAGGAGGAATCGCGATGCGGAAATCGCGTATGTATGCTCTCTAACTTTTTGTTCGCTAATTTTCCTGAATCGAAGCCGAACTGCCTGTGTTATCTCTGTGCATATATGTGTATGTAAAGTTATAAATCGTTTATAGTACTTTTCGGCCTTCTTTGCGTGCAACTTAACGGATGTTCTCGCTCATCGTCTGCTCTATTTTGCTTTTCGTTGCTGGTTCACTTGAAGATGTGGAGTATAATAAGTGTGTGAACGATGCTTTTGTGTATTTCGAGTGTTTTCTGATCCTTTCTTGAAGCCTAGTTTCTTAAGAGGAAAGGAACAATTAGTTGTTAGTTCTTGAGCAAGGAGATTAAAATAAAGATGAATACGCTTTTGTGAAGTGAGATTTGATTGAATGCTTGTATTTGATTTCTAAAATCAGCTCTTGCATCATCATTCATTATCACTACGTTCGATTCAAGTAGCTTCCTCGCTTTACGCCTTTTTTTTTCTTCCATTTGACGGTTTCAATTCTGCTCCCACAGTCCAAAGAGGGGACTAGGTCTTTGTCTTTCCTTTCCTTTTTCCTTTTCTTCTTTTCCTCGTGGTGGAAGAAGGTTTTACTAATGGACAATTATGGAATTTGTGGATGAAGATGAAATGGCTAGAGAAGGAGGTGTTCATGGCTGACCTGATTCTGAGTTGAAATTGTAATCGACAAAAATATCCCTAAATGTACATAATTTGTTTTATGGTATAACTAATTCGACATATTCTAATCAACATTATGATTTTAAAGTCAATAATTTAATTTCGAATTGGAAAAGCTCATAAGATTCTAGAAAATGGATAATTGAATTTCATCCAAGAAAAAAACTGGAATCTGAAATTAGGTGAAATTATAAATCAAAGCCTCGTTATTTGAACATAATACCAATTTGTTTTACAAGATTGTAAAAGTTTACTTTAGTGTTGAATCCTATTAAAAAGAATTCATATTTATTTTATTTTTGTATGTCTGCTACAACTAATATAATTAGCTAAACAAAAAACTTCTACTCGTAACGTGAAGAACAGCTATTATGGTAAAGACAGAAATAAATTGCAAAATCTGGTCAATTGAAACTTTTGAATTTATATAATGAAATTTAAAAATATATATATCTTATTCCTTAATTATGATAAATTTGGTGGTAAAAATATTTTTAACTTTATTAGGTTTTAATTCAAAAGTCATATTTATTTTTTACTCTTCCGATAGACTAACTCGACTATTTTAGCATTAAAAATATACCCATTCTAAAAAATAAAAAAATACAATGAAATTATTTTTTTACGTTTTTAATTGGTTCACGGACCATATTTTAAAATAATAATGTAAAATATCTATTTATTTTTTTTTTTAAGTATTCAATTAAAATTGTAATTTAATTTTAATATATATTTGAAAGAAATTCCTAAAAAATATTGTATATAGAATTATATTATGATAATTCAACTAAAATTCAATTTGATTTGATTGATTGGATTTTTGTAAGTTAGGGAAGGTTGAGAAAAGAATTATTAAAATTTAGAGGGAAAAAAAGGCAAAAGAAACAAAAGTCGTATGCCACGTATACACGCTGTCTATTCCTCCTCATGTACGACAAGAGCATCTAAATGACCTATATTCTTAGCATACAAGTATTGTTATTTTTCTTTTCTTTTCTTGTGTTTGCTTGAATTAAATTTTAAAAACTTAGATTAAAATTTAAAATATTTTCTCTTTTCGCAAATTAATCCAAAATAAATTTATATAGCTAAATAATAGATGAATTAAAAAATGAAAGGAGATTTAAAAAATAATTAAAAATTTACTTTTTAGTTAATTTAAATATAACTCATAATGTAATATATATATATTTTATATATACATAGTGAATTGTTATTACATTGATTTGATTAACGTCTTATCGTTTTAATTTTTATACTTTCAGAAAATTAATTTTTAATAAAGGGTATATTTTATTTATTTCTTTGTTTCCTTTTCTTTTAAATCACATTTTTAGCTAAAAAAGAAAGCTACAATACAAATGTTATCATAGAATTTCAGGACATACAATAAGTAAGATTCTCAATAAACGTCACATTTTATATTTATAATGTAGTCTAAAATACCAAATATGTGATTATTATCAAAGTCTATAGTTTTATATACATATAATTAAACACATCAAATATTTGTGTATAATGACACATCAGTTGATCCAACAAGATATCGTTTTGAGCCATGAATCTCAAGAATATCAAATAACACCTATACCATTCATGTAATTTATATTTGTTTGATTACTATTTATTTTTTCAATAACTATTATCCATTTTATGAAGGAAAAAAAAAAGGTAAAGTATATAATATATAAAATTGGTCATCATATTTGGAAAGAAATTCTAATTATTCATATGGAACATGAGTCTAATTATTCATACCATACGAAACACGAGAGCAAAGGTATAATATACAACAATTTTTTTATAAAACTATACCATGAAATTTTAATCTCTTTATAAATCTTTACGAAAAAAAATACTAATATTTGACAAATTGATCATAGATGATAGGGTAATGTGTAAAATTGTATAAATTGTGCCTAAATTCATTCCCGCTTAAACACTAATGAAAAGAAATAATTTTAAATTGCACGTACCAAATAACATAGATGAGCACGAGAATACCCCTTAAGCATAGATTCATCTCGAAACCCTAGTACGTGATTGAACATATAAAATCAATGTAAGAGGTCCTATGTTCGAATATTTAGTTAGTTAAGGTTCAATAATTAAGGCTCGCTCGCAACGAGCTCACAATCCAAAGACGAACACTACCATAGACAACATCCAAGCATATACCTAAGCACTTTCATCAAGAGAAGAAGGAATACATAATGGCATTAAGTGAAAAACGTCATCCCAAATTACACGAAGTGTGACAACAATCGAGTCAGATTCACGACTAAAAGAAAATTAACATTTACTTTTTTTCTTCGTTTTGGACAATATTTATTATTTAGAGCCAATGGCAAATGACAATTTGGGGCGTGATTTGTTTTTACCCAAAAGTTTCATCTGGTTAAGTCGCTGTTCCTCTTCTTCCTGTTTTTTCCTCTTAATGGCTTCTTCTTTCTTCCTCTGTAGCTCTTCCAGTTCCCTATACCTCTCCTCCTCCCTCTGTTGTCTCTCTAAAGCCTCACTTCTCTGAGCCTCTTCTACTCTCCTCCGCCTCTCCTCTACCATCCTTTCTACTTCTTCCTTCTCTTTTCTAGCTTCTTCCTACAAAACCAACTACTACTTCTTAGACATCTACCCGAACAAAACCGAACCGACGAGACCAAGATGTATATTGCATGAGAAATAAAAGTACCTCTTTCCGTCTGGCTTCGATAAGGGTAGCTTCCTTTTCCTTCTCAAGTTGAGTTATCACTTCTTCGTTGAGCCTTCTCCGTCCCTCCTCCATCTTCCTGTTAATTTCCAACTTAACATCCTCGTCGTTCAGGCTCGCTTCGACTTTCTTACGAATTGCTTCTTCCAATCTTTTTGTTGTCTCTTTTTCAAGAAATTTTGCCTCTGTCACCTTTTGTCGCCTGAGAGAAGAATGAATATTTGAGAAAACAGCTAACCATGGCTATATACTTTAAATGCAACACCTGAAGCATCCTCCAATTCAATCAACGATTAAATGACGACGTACTTATCATGCCTCGGTCCACTGTTTTTTCCTCTCCCGGGTTATATGAGCATATAATAGATTAACAAACTAACCTCCATGACGATAAGAGCACTAAAACATGCTTATCCTTTTAGGGCATACCTCTAATTCAATCCTGATCCATACAAAAGAGTTACAAAACTGGTGAACAGCAATATTAACGATGCACCAAATTGATCATCAAATATAACAAGTCTATAGCAGTATCTTCCTTCAGAAAAGCCTGTGGAGAAGAATGTCAAGTAACCTGTCGCAGTTTTAAAACTGATCACTAGAAAAACTCAAATTCTTATACTAAAGCATTCTTTGAATGGGGAATATATTAGTTTTCTTTTCTTGTTCAAGTCAAAACTAAGACTCCCTTAAACTAAAACAATAGGGATTTCATGTAACTGAGGTTCCTAGAGAACTATCAAACTCGAACTGGTCAGCAAATACTAACTTCACAAATCATAAGTGCCGAACCGTACATACAATTCATTTTAAGTGAATCAACATGATAACGGCCGACAGTTAAGCAGAACAACCTACCAATAGGAGAAGCCAGATATTACATTAGTTCTTTGCATCTTAAAAGCCATTGCTTAAATTTAATTCAGCTGACTAGATAAATTAGCAAGCAGGAAACAGCCATAGAGAGAACTACTGAAAACATGGAAGTCTAAAAAATTTACACGAATATAAATCAACCAGTTATTATAGTACGAAGAACTCTAGAAGGGAGGCCAAAGTCAGAGATGGAATAACTTCCACACAACAGGAGCTCATTGCACACAGAAAAAGAGCAGATCTTGAAACATCAAACTACCAAACTCCTCCAACTCCAAAAAAGCATAAAGATTTCTCTGTTAAATTAAGCAATTGAAAGAAAATTAAATGGGTTTTGGTAAGTAAAAACAAAGCCTAGACTCCACTACTATTAGGTTTTACTCGAGTCATTTTACACTCTTTTAACTCCACTAAAATGAAGGTACAACGAGAATAAATTAATAAAGCATCCTAATACCTTCCCTTGACTGACATCCCATACCAATTAAGCAATAAATCTTTTCAGTACACCTTAAAGGACCATGAGAATTTATTCTCCATGTAAATTTTGGTTCTTGATCATCCGTAGTACATAAATATCCCTCTCATTGCCAATAGAAGAATGAGTTTTTTGCAACGAGAAGACTGAAAGGACAATGGTCCACAGAATTGTAACGTTATTATACAAATCTGTCCCCATTTTCAATCATTTCCAATACTAAAAGGAAATTACTTATACAACTTTATGATATGGAATTAAAAAGAATTTAATCACACATAATCATACTATTTAGAGATGGAAGCCCAGAATTTTCATCCACCTATAGGCTAACTTAGTAAGGAATATGCACAAGAACTGCAGGGGACACTATATGACCAGCTGTTGCAGGGGACGGACCATTCCTTGTTATTGACTTCACAAAGAACCAGCAAAAAAAAGTATCACCAGACATATGAGGTGTCTGGAAATAGAACAAAAAGAACTACACTCCATCTAACACGAGAAATAAGAAACGAAACAAATGGGACACGACCAACCCTCCAGTCAAGAAGGTAAAAGGTTCAAAATTTTGATGAAAAAAATAAAGATAAGACCATGTAAACAACTAGGTTGTCGTTCCAACTGCTTTTAGATCATTTTCCAGCTAAAGAGTAATCATTATTTTGGATATTTTACAGATACCACTGATACTCAGGACAAGAATTCACTTAACCATTCTAACGTGGGTTTTTGTAATGCCATCATTTTTCATGGCAATAGATTAGGTTAATGCCCACAAAAAACTTAAACGAACTACCGAATACAATAAATGATAAAATTTTAACAACAGTATATTATATGATCCTGCAGATTAAACCAAGGAAAATTTAGAGGCAGAAAAAAGAACATAAATCAGTGAGACAGTTAACTACCGTTTTCTCTCTTCCTCTTCCTTTCTGAATTTTTCGCTGGTACTTTTCTGCTCAATGGATCCAGGGCTAGATCCAGAAGATCTAGGATGCAGAGATGATGAGGAACTTCGTCGTCTTTGCTTCCTGTAACTCCTTGAAGTTGGAGAACGACTTCTATGGCGTCTTGGTGTTCGTGAACGACTTCTATGGCGTCTTGGGGAAATTGAGCGGCTTTTTCTTCTGTATAATGAATATGAATTATTGAGCTAGAGATAAAAAAGACTTTATTATAATATTATACAGAGGTAAGTATCAAGCTAGCCTACCACTTTGCACAGTACAGTTACCTCATACATTGTTAAGAATAAACCTTTGTGAGCTCCATCTTTTATCACATCACATGAAGAAGCAAAGTCACAATCGAGCAATGACAGGACACCCATCAGCACCCATAACCTGGTCACTTCCCATGTGATAGGAAGAACTGACTTATTTCTCAATTATGTTACCAAGTTCATGTCTATTCTGTTTGTTTTATACCACATTTTAGAGTTTTTCCCAGACTTAAATTTTCTCCCTCACTCACTGTTTTCAACAAACGAGTAACCATGTTTCTCAAAGATTAAATACCATCCAGAGATACTTGACGATTATGCCACAATAATCAGAAATTTTATGTGAAATTCAAAGTAGCAAATCACAAGTACAGCCTACCAATCATGACCACATAAACAATAAAAGAGGTCGAAAAGATCTGGAAGACATGACTCAGTCTGAAAGAGAACGTCAAGAAAGCCTAACTGTTTTTTTTTTTTTTTTTTTTGAATGAGAATCAAGCAAAAAAGATATCCAAACCTAACTTGGACTATTTATATATAATGATCCGTTTTTGTAAGTAAACAAAAAAATAAACACGAAAACCCAATAAGCACAGCAACAATGATCAGAATATACCATAAACGAACCTTCAATTAGTGTAATCAAGGTCCTCTTACCTCATCACAGAACAAGTCCAAGAGAAAAGTAAATTTAGGGCAACACTGAATAGCCTTCATATTAGACAGAAAAACAGGGGGAAATTTTCAGCAAAAGGGGCAAGATTCATGCAGAAACTCCGATGTCAGATAAATCCAAATCGCATCAGAAGACATGGTGTGGTTGTTCTTTTCATAAATTATTGCTGATTATTCAAGCGATTAAACGAAAGTAAAGAAAACTAAGAACATAAACGGGATCACCTGCTATAAGATGAATACGGTGAACGACTTCTGTCTCTTCGACTTCTCCTGGAATACCTATGCCCTAAGGGGGATGGTGAAAGCCTCCGCCTATACGAAGGTGATCGAGATCGAGATAAATCCCGAGGCATCTTGTATCAACAAGAACAAATCTTCACTCTGTAAACAAATTACTTCCCTTAGTACTAACATAATCTTAACAACAAACAATCAATAATAAACATCCAGAAATTGGATTCAAGGAAGCCAAAACTTCTTTGATTTCCATAAATCACATAGCAACAAAACAAGAGGAACCAACAATTCAACGAATAAAAAGGTCAAACCGGACGCTCGATTCAGGAAGCAGACGGACGGAAATATCCACAAAGCGCTGCATGAAAAGCAGCGAAAAACCCTACTATAGAGACAGGAATAGCATAAAGCGCAATCGAAACCGTAATTAGACGGAAAAAAGAGGACCATACTGGAAAGTAGAGATGTATATTACCAAGAATCGCTGCTGCCGGAGTTCCAATCCAGATTGAGGACTCGTAATTGAGGAGAATCTGGATGAAGGAATCGGCTGTGATAGGGATGGCGGAGAAGAACTGATGCGGGTTGTACCGCTCCTCCGTCTTCGTCGTGGCTCCGATTGGAATGCCAAAGCTGAAAGAACCGAACTTGGAGACTTCGACCCCTTTCTTTGTCTGGTAAGCAGAGGTTAGCTCCTTCTCACCCTAAAATTGTTCTCCTGCTTTTTCATTTATAGTTTATACATTTTGCTTTGCAAAACAATTTTTTTTTTTTAATATTATTATTTCTAAAGATCTGATTCGATGATTTGAAAAACTCGATCAATCAATCTAATTAGTACATTTTAGATTATGTTTTGTATTAAAAAAAATTAAATTTTTATAAATATTTTATAAACTAACATTTAAAAAAAAAAATTGAAAACAAGACCTAAATAACTTGAACCAACCCAATCCAATAAAAATAAAAATTTAGTTGAATAAAGATAGTTTGGGTCGGAAAAAATTTATACCCCATACAATTTTCATCAATCGGTTGGAGAGCAGAACGAAACATTCATTACAAGAGTGTGAAAATCTCTCCCTAATAAACGCGTTTTAAAACCATAAAGTTGATGACGATACGTAACAAGCCAAAACGAACAATATCCTCTAGCAATGAGCTTGAACAGTTACAAATGATATTATGGTCAGACACTGGCCAGTGTGCCAATGAAGACTGGCCTCCAAGGGACTGGATTGTGGGATCCCACATCAATTGGAGAGGGGAACAAAACATTCACTATATATATAATAAGGACATGAAAACCTCTTCCTTGTAAACGCGTTTTAAAACGGTAAGGCTGACGGTAATATATAACGAGCAAAATGGACAATATCTACTAGCAATGAACTTGAACTATTACAATATATTTCGTATATTTTTAATAAGGTGCTATATGTATAGAATCAATGAAAGTGGGCAATGTCGTTACTAAGAAAGTAGTGTCCGCAAAGCCTTTGCTTATATATTTATTTTTCTTGGTTGTCGAATATCGATTGCTTTTTATATTTGAGTTGAAAAGTATTATTATTTGTTTGGATGTAGTTTAATTCTTTAAAAAAAAAAAAATTATACACAATTAGAATCTGATGGCCATGAAAAATCCTAATGAAGCTATCATCATTGGAATGATCCTCTCATATTTATCAAACTGATAAGAGAAGGCATACCTCAAATATAAAGACATGAAGAAGCTAAGCCATTCAGATTTGCTATAACAGATATAAAGAATTGTGTTCCATTGCAAGTAGTTTTTTGGTATCTTTTGTCTCATATCCTTCAAATCAAGCATAACTTTTTGAAAACGAAACCAAATTCTAAGTCGAACATCAGGTCGTACCTCGTAAACCAGCTAAACAAGAGGATGGCACGAAGAAGGTGCCCATTACAAGTGACCATATTATAAGAAATGGCCTAGGACTACGAAACGAAAAGCATTTGACAAGCAAGACAACTAAATTGGGTATATCATAGATAAACTGGTAATGTGTTAGATTGCTTAGAAATAAGACGCGTTTTGAATGAGTAATAAATAAGTAATATTCGACATTGCAGACTATCGAGGTACTACTATTTTTTGTGCCTAAGGCTCATAAGATAATGAATTTAAATGAAAATCCATGATGAAACAATTCTGTAACTATCAAGATTTCTGTGATGCTAGATTGTAAGAAAAGAAATTCAGAGAACAAGAAAGAAGATAGATTACTATTTTAAATGAGCTTCTTTTTCTGGAAGAATCGCTTCAAGTACCACAGTTGAAGTGTTGAAGCCAAAATACAAACACCCAAAGACATTATGCTAAACCACGCCACTCTTCCATTTGTTTTCTCACTTACTATCCTCATTTCAGCTTCCCTGTGTGGTTCATATGTACATTACACCAATTAGTTACTGAAAACATTCATGGAGAGAATTTTGTAGAGAACTTGAATAGTTTTGCCATCGTAGATTACCTTTTTTTTAGGTACAAAATGTTCTCATGAATAGCGTCTACCACGCCTTCGAGTTTCCGTAGCTCAAGCTCAACACCCTACAAGATAGTGATTTGGAAAGAACTTAAAGGTTAATTTCCGTGGAAGAGAAAATCTATATGAAATGTAGAAATATAAGAGAAATTCTCAGTGGTAAATCTACGAATAGAAATTTATCATCCTAGTTAGTGATTTAGAAATGTGCTTAGACGTCAACTGCATACACGGGCAAATACAGAGCCTTGTTTTGATTCAGTACACACTAAGACACATATCGAAATGTTTTGACGAGCTATTGAGGCACCTGCGTTAGTGTTCGTTTTACAGAAAAAAATGGTTGAAGTTTATGGACATGATGCTTGGTTGAAAACATAATTTTCCACCCTAATCCTAGTGAGCTCTCTCTTAGTCTTCAGTCACCATCCCTCATGGTCTTCAACCATTGCTCTCATCTAATCCTCTTATTCTGTTTCGGCGTTACACCTCAAACCATATCTCTCCAATCCATCTTGGAATGTCCATCTCTTTCTGGTTCATGCTTGCTCAACATTCAACTGGCATATGGTCCTCTCAGAAGATCCACATCTTCTCCCTTCATTCACACACGGAGGACACTCTTTCACAAGGACGAAGAAGATTTTACGGGAGAATTCTATTAGAGCTTTTTTACAGAACATTTGGTGAGAAAGAAACAGAAGAATCTTTCAAGAAAAGGAATTATCCTACTTTAGATTTTTTGAGGCTATAGTTAGTACAGTTGTGACTTGGTGTAAATGCTCTCTTCCATTCCATTACTATAGCTTTGCTACCCTCTAAACCAATTGGAGAGGTCTTTTGTAACTATCCTTTTGGGTTCTCCCCATCTTTTGTAATTTTATACTATCAGTGAAATTTTCTTATCCAAAAAGAGAGAGTATTTGAAGCTTTCTGAAATCTTTGTCGTGTTTTTGTCTGATATATCAAAGGAAGTCTTGGAGAGTAATTTTGTGAATGGTTGAAGGTAGAAGTACATGTCAAGGTTTGAATGTTGAATCCAATGAGACCGGTACTAAGTATA
This sequence comes from Cucurbita ficifolia, assembly GCA_033971965.1. Classification (NCBI taxonomy): domain Eukaryota; kingdom Viridiplantae; phylum Streptophyta; class Magnoliopsida; order Cucurbitales; family Cucurbitaceae; genus Cucurbita; species Cucurbita ficifolia. The sequence continues at coordinate 10,589,849 of CM066972.1, forward strand.
GAGGCAGTGCACAGGGTGGAAAAGAGGAATGGTCTACTTAAACATGGAACATATCAATATCAAGGGAAGTCAGTGTCCATTGTCCTAATCAGCAGCTAGAAGGGTCCTACTCACAATAAACAGGGTCCTACTCACTAGAATCAGGCCCTAGTCGCTACAAAGATAGTAAACACTAGTTAGTCTCAGGTGATTGGGGATAGTGCAAGCTAGAGATGCTTCAAACTCCAAAAGCCTGTAGCCCCATCTCAGGAAACACTGTTTCAGGTGAAAATTTTCTCCTTTGTAAAGGGTGATATAATCTTGTTTTAGGAGGTTCTTTGGGTCCTTGATATTCCCTCGCAGTAGCCTTTCCTAAGATTTAACAAAATTGTTGGTTCCATTGGCTTCTTAGTGGAACGGTGGTATGGGAAGAGCAGTATGAGGAACACTGAGGTTGGAATCTTGGATTTAGACTCCTCTCTCTACTTTGTGTAATTTGTCAAAAGATTTGTATAACTATATTGGAACAGTGATATTTTCCTTTTCCAATTGAGATTTTTTATAAATCCATTTTTGGGGCGTGTATGACACAAGTATCTAATTCCCAACACAATCAAGCTCTCAATTTTATTATTATCAAACGCAAACAAATTCTATTAGTTGTTAAATCTTAATTTGATCACTAACTGTTTCTCTTTCCCACACCTCAAGTCAAAACTCCAAATAGCTATTGCATCCTAGTCCACCTAAAAAAAAAATTAATTCAGCCATATGCAACCAAAAAAATGTGCTTATTTTCTGTAAGAACATCCCTTTATCGACTAACTCCCACATTATTCAAATGAAACCTACGTTAAAACTGAACAATTGGATAAACTAAAATTAGACCAGTCAAAAGATGACTCCAGAAAATGAAAAAGGAGGGGCAAACAAAAATACAAAGATGCTAGCCTTTTCTTTTTAGAAGAAACAAAACATTTCATTAATGAATGAAATTTAAAAGAGGAATAAAGCCTCAATCCAAGATTTTCTATCTTTAGTCCATACATTGGATGTTCTTTACAGTTATTAAAGTCATGATACATGATTCAGAACTTCAGTTAAAGACCAAATGTTCAACACTGAAGTTCTGTTATGTCCCTTTCTAAAAGCCTTTAAGTGTACCAACTTCAACCAAAATATCATAGCCGAGCTGCATAATCAGCAGGTTCACTGTCTTAATGTTGGCATTTTAACCACGTCAGTTCTATTTTGTGAGAGAACGAAGGGCTTGGCACATACATAAATCATGTGTTACAATTGGATTGATATGCAAACAAATATCAATAAGACTTCAGTGGCTTTGTGATGTTATAGTAAGTAAATCTCTAAATAGATATTTTTTCAACCATCCAGTAAATGGCAGGTCAATGTCAACATATCTTGGAAATGTATGCATCAGCTTTGGAGTAAAACGCACCTCAATTTTTTCCTTTCTTGCAACTGATTCCCAATCCTTAGCTGAAATTCCAGTTCTCCATTCAAGACTTAAGCTAACATCACCACCATGCTCATGATGCCCATCAATCCAAAAGCATGCCAAATGGTTGCCAGCCTCTGCTGTGGTGAATGCAAACTGCCCATTTGTTTGATTCTCCTTGTGGTAGAGATTGTTCCCGTATGGTGATGTAACCTTAGAGAGAGAAAATTTACAAATGGAATATTAAGCCAATGATACAAAAACATAGATCAAGACATCGGCAGGTTGTTTCAGCAGGGAAAAGATCTGATTTATTATGTCTTCGAATATTCCTTCACACCGTTCAAGATAAATAGGAAATATTTTGGAATCAAACAAAGGGAAGAGCCCCAAAAAGAAATGAATTATATCACAAGAACAAAATCTGAGAAAAACGAAAAGATCTGTATTCAATCCGTCCAAGATAAGCAATCAAAACCTCCGTAATTTCATTTCATCGCAGTGATTCTTCAATTAACCAGACAAATCCAGAAAGAAAATAAAATAAAATCACCGAAAAACCCTAGCGTTGACCGATCCAGGGGAAAAAGATAGCAGAAGTAGTTCACCTTGACGGAGACGGTGGGCGCATGGGTATAATTCTCAGAGATCACAACATAATCAGCCAAAACAACGACGTTGTTATGGATTTCCTCAGACACACACTTGGTTCCAGTAGAAGGAAGGTTGAACCAAATAGCATGGCTGGGGCGCACAAGATCCGCCGCCATGAAGCTCAAAATCAACAGCAACGAAGGCAGAATCATCCTCCGCCGTTCCATTGCTGTCTTCTCCGATTTCTCTCTATCTCTCTCGCACTGGATTTGAATTTTTACTTTGACTCTTGCTTCGTTTCCAATTCAGCTCTCTTTTGCACGATGTTTTCGCGACAGGATTTAGAAAACCGGAAGAATTTCGGTGGTACGCCGCCATGCTTACTTATACTCCCAATTTTCAACACTTTAATTTTTTTAATTAATTTGAAATAACTTTTTTTTCCCATTAATTTGTTTAAAATATTTATCTTAAATAGCTTTTATTTCTATTTTTATTCTAACATTTCCCCATTTTTTTTTCTACAAATTAAGTTTTTTTTCTCTAAATTTTTCTCTCATTTATTGAATTTTTTTCTCTCGAATAAATATTTAATTATTTATCTTAGTTTCCAATATTTATTTTTTAAATTTAATCTAGATTTATTTTTTAACAAAATATTAAATTTTGAATTTGAATTTAGAAAATCTTATTTCGGAGACCGAATCTAAACTTCAAAATCTCTCTGTAAATTTCTTCGATCATGATGTTTTTATAAAAAAGTTGTATTTTTGGATTACTTGTAGCCCTGGGAGGCCCGAACCTTTTTGAAATTTATTACTTGTCAGGATCGAGGCCCAAAGGTTTAGATACTTACTTTTGGATAAGTGGTAATTTTGGTAAGCCTAATAAAATATTATAGTAGTATTTAATTGTCCGGGCATTGCCTTCGCTACTTCACCTGCCCCCGAACCGATATGACCCGACCGGGAACCCGGAACTCAATCACTTGTCTGTCCCAATGAATAAGAATTGAAGCCGCTTTCGTTAGTGAAAAAGTGAAACATCCCTTTTTCACGGGCTCCCATGCTGCAAACAGTCGAATCTGAACTCAACCCTGTCGCTCCTTCAAACCCTTGTATAGCTGCTTGGATGTATGAGTTATATGTGTTGTGAAACATGTTTTATAAAATGTTTTAAAACACATTTGATGATATTTCATAGTTAATGTCATAGCCACCTTTGGGTGGTGATACTAATTGTTAGTGATTGCACGTTGGTTATTTCATGGTTATCACCATAGACAACTTCGACACGAGGATAACTAATTAACAGTAATTACACATTGATTTCGATATTACTGTCATAGTCGCATTCGGGAGATGATGACTAATTGACAGTGGTTGGACATTGGTTATTCACAATCACGACCATAGCCACTTTCGGTGCAGGGGTAACTAATTTGCAGTAAGTGCATGTTGGTTGTTTATAATTATCGGGGTGATGAAAACAATTTCATGAAAATGTTACCAACTATATACGAATAGCTATCCATTAGGGTCCCTTGATTCCGTTTGATTAGCTATATAATAGTTTGCATATCTAATCCCAATACATGTTACATTAATTTTATAATTTTGGGGTCTATCGTTGATATGTAGTTTTTATAGTCTATTACTGATAGATCATTTTTATGTCGACTAGTGATATATCATTTTTACCTCTATCATAACAGATATTTATAACTAACGATTTTTTTTATGTACGTTGTTGATAAACAGTTTTTCTGTCTATGGCTGATAAACAGTTTTTCTGTCTACTGACAACTTTTTACCATTGATAGACTATTTTTCGGATCTAGTCTCTAGATCATCAAAATATTTTCGAAAAAAACAAAGATGAAAGAACAATTTCCAAACGAAACAAACTTAAATTCTAAGCCCCTTGAACCATGTTACACGAATGCATCGACCTCTCCAGGGAAACGGTGGAGCATGGGTTGTTATGAGGATTTGATTCTTAATGAAATAGAGCCAAGACAACTAGCTCAGACATGGTGTCTCGAGGCACGTTCTAGTCCCTATTTGAGAGATTTTGTGCTAAATTCTTGAATTTAGTAGAAAGACATGATACCTCGAGGTATGTTCGGGCCCTTGTTTGAGAGATTCTGTTGACCTCATGAGTTTAGTAAAAAGATATAATGTCTCGAGACATGTCCAAACCCTTGTTTGAGAGATTTTATGTTGAATTAAGGGTCCCGACCTTAAGACTATATGGCTTGAATAGTTGACCTTCAATAATTCTATTTGATGACCTCTAGACTTCAAAACATCTAATAATTTCTCGTCAACAACAAAATTTATTCAATCTTTATTAGGGAAGATCTGTCATCCATTCCTCCGAATATTAATATCCAATAAAGAAAATACATTTCTTTAATAACAATATAAGTCTACTTTTCATTTTTCTTTTTAATATTACAATTCAAACAAGTAGAACTTCAAACCTACGATCGATAAAAGAAGGTAACTTGACCATTCTCAAGAGGCATAAAAACATCAACTTGAATATCTTTTTGATCATCTTTGATCGATCGTCCCGTCGAAGAATGTGGTAATCAAGCAATTAGTTGTGAATTCATTCGTAAAAGAATGATCAAACTAAGTTAATCATTTCAGTAGATCAACCTGTAATCAGAGAATTCAAAAGAAAACTTATCAAACAAAACCACAAATGAGGAGAAAAGTGTCTCACTTCGGCTTCTATTCAATGCGAACGATCTTGCGATTCAAATATCTAAACTTGCAAATCTCATCAAAGAAATCATCAGCACTGCTATGACTACTCTTCATCCGAAGAATCTTTATTATCAGTGTCTTCAAATTCTTGCCATACTTTATCAACGACTCGAGAGTATTCATCTTCTGTTCGGCATTCAACGGCGATCGAACCAAAACCGATACTTCCTCCAAACACGAGATGACAAAGTCCGGATCAACCTAAGTACCAAAAAAACGTAAGTTATAAGCCAAGAAACCCATCTCAAGATAAGAAGCTAACTTGCTTGGCACTGATCCTACTTACATTTTTAAGACTGTTCTTGGGGCAAAGTGCAGCAAACATGGCTCCATGAATGTCAAACTTTTGCAACTTTGGATGGTGATTGAAGAACTCAACAAAGTCAATCTCTGGGAAAGGCTCAAGTGCATCAAAGTCTCCAGTGAACTCAACCTTCATGTAAAGATGCTTAACCTCACTCCCCCATTCAAGCATTTTGCTTATTGCATCCCAACACCATTGAACTCCTCTTATGGACAGAGACTCCAATGAACCAAGCTTATCAAAATCCACCATGTAAACTCTTCCTGTAAACATAAAGAAAGAAGACAATGAGTATCAAATGGCTTTTCAAGGTGTTGGAATGAGTATCAAATGACTATTCAAGGTCATGGCATGAGTATCAAAGTAGTTTGAAGTAATGCACTTGTAAACTTCTTATAGGAATCTCTACCCTCCACAATGGTATGATATTGTCCACTTTGAGCATAAGCTCTCGTGGCTTTGCTTCCAAAAGGCTTCATACATCCTCCCCTCGAACATAGTACACCATAGAGCCTCCCCTAAAGTCTATGGAGCCCTCGAACAGCCTCCCCTTAATTGTGGCTCGACTCCTTTCTCTGGAGCCCTCGAACAAAGTATACCCTTTGTTCGACACTTGAGTCACTTTTGACTACACTTTCGAGGCTCACAACTTCTTTGTTCAACATTTGAGGATTCTATTGACATGGCTCTGATTCCATGTTAGGAATAACGATTCTCCACAATGGTATGATATTGTCCACTTGAGCATAAGCTCTCATGGCTTTGCTTTTGGTTTCCCCAAAAGACTTCATACCAATGAAGATGTATTCCTTACTTATAAACTCATGATCATCCCTAAATTAATCAATGTGGGACTCCCTCCCAACAATCCTCAACAACTTCCACCTAGTAGAGACTCTTCCCTTTAAATGGTTGCATACAAGAAACGAATACATCCCGTGAATCGTGTCGTGCTCGCAAACCATAAAGATAAAGAACATAATCATGATCACAAAGGTCTTCAAATGAGTTTGGATTAACTTTTTTAAGTGTAGTTCTAGTTGTTCATAATAACTTGTGGAAGACTTTGTAGTTATGATGATTACCTGCATTATTTGCAATTGAAAGACTTGTCAAGGAACTTGTCCCACGGGCTCTAATCCAACTAAAGCCTTGAATTTCAAGGAGTTGAAGTTTAGGGGAATTGATCATAAGTGAGCAGTTCCCCAAGCCATAGAAGTCCAGCTTACACTGTTCTAAGTGCTTCAGCTGAATTGAAACTGAAGTTAAACCTTCACAGCCAAGGAGCAATAAATTGGATAGATTAGGACATGCACGAAGAGCAGAGTTCAATGCAGGATCCTCTAACTTGGCACCAACAATCTCAAGGTTTTTTAGCTTTTGGAACACATCCCACCTTGGTGAATGTGTCATTAAGACACCCCATAATTTAAGTGACTCCAATTTTTCTGCAGATTTAAGGTAGTCCAACTTGGAAGGGCTATCTTGACAAGCTTGTAGATCAACCAAATTATCCATTCGTAGCTCGAGTCGTCGAAGCGAGGGGCTGATACTAGACAGCCATGAAGCAAGACCAGCACTTGAAAATGGACTATAAACAACAAGCTCCTCCAAGCGAACAATGGATGAAACCATCCTGCAAACAATGACGTCGGGACTGGACTCGCCCGAATGACTGTCGAAGGAATTGCGAGGGAAATAGAGACTTTTAATGTAGGGCGTCGAGTCTTTCCAACGCTTGGATACGCAATTGCAGACCGCTACGTCCCGAGCATTGGTCATATGTGACAAAATGTACTGAATAATAGCATCTGGGAGTGAGTCCATTCTGTGAGGAAATTTATCAAACAGGTTGTGGTTAGAAATCAAACATTCCATTGACGAAAAATTAGCAGGGGAGAAAGGTTAATCAAATCATTCAACACAACATTATTGAATATAGAAGAACTCAGAAGCTGATTGATTCAACAAAGTTCACTGAATTCAAACACAAATCATAGGAAATCAGAGGGACTAATTGACGAACTGTGCTATATGAACATGCATCTCTGTTCTCTTTCAAAATTCCTCCAAAATGAAACAGAAAGCAATTAGAATTGCAATTGGCAGATCTAAAGGGTGAAAGGAAAACACATTTCCCCGATGAATTAGAATCAAACAATGTGTTAAAAGTTGTTGAATTGCCCACTCTCTAAGTGAAGTAATTGATGAACAGCCCAAGAAATCAGTAGAAATTGCATAGTTCAGAGGACGAACAAAACCCAAATGCAAAATTTTCATTCAAGAAATCAAGAGAAGAGATCCATCTGAACTCATCTTGAAAACAGTTCAAATCCAAACAAAGGCAAAGAGCTCAAAAGGGCAAAACACCATCAAAGATTAAAAAACAACAACAACAAAAACAACAAGAACAAAGAATCCGAGCAAAACCCATCAAAGGAAAGAAGTGAAAAACAAGATTTGAGGCTTACAATTAGTGAAATGTGGGAAGTGGGTATTGTGGGGAAGAGAATGAAATTGGAGAAAATGAAAATGGAGACGGATCTGAGGGTTGGGATTTGGTGAAGAACAAGCAAAAGCGGCAACCTAGAGAGATAGAGAGAGAGAATGAAGAAGGAGCGCGCTTATAGAGACGTTTGGAAGAGGAGGGGGGTTTGGATTTGGGAGGGCGTTTTTCAAAAAATTGAAAGCTTGGAAGTTAGGAGGGACGATTATTATCTCTCCCTCTTCTTTTGGATTTCCCTCCTTCTTTTTCAAACCTTTTTTTCCTTTTTTTACTTGCTAAATTAATAAAAAATTAATTAATTTTATAATTTTTTATAAAAAAAAATTAAAAATACCCTTAAAAAAAATAATTTAAAACTCGTTAATATTTTGTTTCATTAATACCATCAATTTTTTAAAAAATTTCGAAAAGACTTTTAATTTTTTTTTAAAAAAAATAAAAATTCGCTTACCCTTAGTATATGAAAGGAATCGCCTTGTACTACATTTCGAAAGGAACGTTAATACCTTTAAGCTTTTAGAGAAAAAAATTATTGATCCATCCCCATCCTGTCCCGTGGACATCTCTACTATTGATCCACCAATAAGGGTAAAATTGGAATAATAAAAAAATTATTTTATTTTGCTAAATTTGCAAATTTCAAAAAGACATGGTTAGATTTGCAAATATCTTAACGTTTTTGCTGCTCGTTACCCTCAATTTATATATTTTAATAAATTTCCACTTATGCGACTTATATATCCCAAACGGTTCTTTTAAGATTTTTGTAATGTCTTATTGATTTGATCACATCGATATTATTATTTATAATATTTTAATATAATTTGATATCATCGAGATGCACTTCATCCTATTAAATTTATATTTTCATGTGTAATTTCCATTTTTGGGAGTGCTTATAAAATGCTATTTTTCAATTTTATTTATTTAAAAATTTAATGCCTGAATTATATTTTTACAAAATGCATCTTAATTAAAAGAAAAGAAAAATAATTTGATTTAATAAAACAATATTATTCCATGTATTTTAAAAAATAATATTCTTCTAACAAAATTTTGATATCAATATGACCAAAAAATCATGGATAAAAGCAAAAAAAAAAACTATATAAATCTCGATACCAATATTGATTTAGTTCTTGTTATCATTCTCGAATATATGACCAAAACTAATTGATAAAAGACGATCTAAACACTCACCTTCCTTGCTTCGTCTAACTATATTTCGATTTATGGAAAGGTCACGGTTATTGGACAGAGCTAACCTATAAAACTAGAAATTTATTCGAAACTTGACTTTCCTTCATCGCTAAACACCATGATAAAAAAAATATCGTTATTATTGCATTATAACAACGAAAATAAATTTTAATAAAACTATGAGAAGAAAAGAGGAGGAAGAATGAAAACGTTATGAGAGCGGCTAAAAGAGAGAAATGACAAATAGTAGAAAGTAAGCCAAAATATAGATGGTAAGTTAAATAGATTTGGTGCAAAGTCTCGTAAAGATTATTTCCATTGCAAAATATGGTAAACACAATCGATCGTAAAAGTAGGACCCACAATTTTAAATTTTCATTGACGGGTTGTGATCATATTGTGAACATGACCTACATTAAATGATTTCTTAAAGTATAGGTAAAGATTGTATCTCTGAGACGCAATGACAAAATTATAACGTCATATATTATATAACGTCAAAATTATAACTTACCCAAAATTGTAACGTCATATATTTACTAGTCTATTGTATTTGTAAATAATTTAAATATAGATTTGAAACAAGAAAAAAAAAAGGTAGAAATAGTCACAAAATGATGGATAGAGAACAAAATCACTCGAGACTTGCCTTTCAAGTGATTGCCCGAACATCACTTAAAGGGGTTCTCGGGTTTTCAATGCTTCAAATTCACTCTCAACATTGTCAAACATCACGATTTTGGTTTCAAAATCATTTCTCACCATTGTCACGTCACAATTCTAACAGATGAGTAATTTTAGTTATTCTAAAATCACTCTCAATCAAACATGCTCAAACACCACATAACTAAACCGACTCATGTTATCGGTCGTTGGAGGTTGTCCTAGTTGTGACGAATGACTATAACATTAGAGTTAAATGATGTGTACGGTTCAAACGCAGCCAAGTAAACCACAGGTTTTAACTCAAGTTACTCCTGTGGTAAAAGATTTCCGAGCATCTTTGCCAACTTTTCCGTGAAAGGAACAAAAACTCGTTTGGAATGACTTTCAAAGTACTTACGAAGAAATAAAAAAGATTTTAAAACGTTAAAGGAGTTCGAAAGTATTCATAACGTCATTTCAAACGAGCTCGAATTCAATCCGATGCAAACTACTTTGATAACCTTATTCAGTAAGAGATAACACCAGAAGAAAACCAGTAAGCACTCAATCTAGGCTGTGGAAAACAAAGAAAAATCCCTACAAGAGAAGTTATACAACAATTGCATCATTTCAGTTTAAAATGAATCCTTCCAGTTGGATCTCAGGGTACATCAAAGGAAATATTATCCACCTACCAACTACATTTTATCAAAGATTTATACGGCGATTTTTTGCACCAAATCTATTGTCATACTGCAAAACTGGGAATTGAAGAATGCATCGACAGGAAAGAAAGATCACGACGAACCTGCCGTTACCTTTTTTCGAACAATTCTCTTCCTCCGTGCTTTCGGTATTGATTCACCTTCAGAGACGGAGTCAGCGCTGGTCTGTTTGAGACCGAGAAGTCCAAGACCAGAAGTTATGGCATTCTTTGAAATAAACCATTTTGAAGAAGACCTATTAACGTCTTCCGAAGGTCGGTTGTAAACCTTCTGCAAGAGGTCGCTCGACTGAACCAGTGGATCTGCCTCTACCCCAAGCCAAGCCAATCTTGATCTTTCTCCTAGTTGCACATTCAAAACCCTACAGACAGTTCCAGAATAGTTTCATTCAACATTCTTTAGCTAATACTGTCTTTTTGGATAAGATGACTCAACAACCTTTGTTTAAACTAAGATCGTAAGAAAAACGGGAAAGTTTAAGGTTCAGCTAGACATAAATTTCACGAGGGGTAAAAAGAAGTTCAAACCTCAATGCAGAGCTGAAAAACAGAGCCACTCCAATAACATCAAAATGATTGATCATTGCTCTGTCAAAACCACATAATAACTGATACCGGAGATTAGCATAGAGCCCGAGAAAAGCGCCATAACCGAGAGCGTTGGTGCTCACAGTTGGAACTGATACAGATAGCCTGGCAAACAAGTACACAATTCCAAGTCACGAAAAATGGAGCACTCGGTAAGCCTTTCGATTGCCGAAACGAAATAACTTTTACCTTTTCTCCTTTTTCTTGGCCAGAAAATTGGACAAAACACCTTGAGCTGCTCCCGCGGTTATACCGACCATGCACAACTCTGCAGCTTTGTAGAAGAATGAATGGATTCTCTTTTGCAAGTCAAATTCCCTCATAGGATAACTTTTTTCAAATAAATTATTGGGAAGTTTCTGCAATGTATTTTGCAAATCAAATCGGAATGTATTTCCATATGAACGGCATGGAGCAAGTGACCAAACAACAATAGCATTGCACGCAGTTACTGTAAGAACATTAATGAGCGCCAGATCCCATTCCTGTTTGATCCTGGAGTCACAACAATACAAAGGTTTGTAGCCAAGAAAATTAAATAATATTATGAATAAAGTTCTAAAGCTAGACGACGAACCTATCCTTGCGATTCTTTATTTCCCACCAAGCTGTGCAACCAATTGTAGCAGCCTGCTCTAAAAGAAGCCTATAGAGAAAGGCAGGATCTGCTAACATCCTGAGCAAATATATGATATCATGAGTTAAATTTTATATCTATATGTATTCTCTCAAAGGGAGCATGCAATCTTTCGCCGAAATAAAACTAGGGATCATGTACAGAGAAAATTCAAGCATTGGGAACCATCAGAGAAATTAAATCATTGATTCAACAGTTTCTTTCCCACGAAGTAAAAGGAAACTGGTAAAGCGATCGGTCCACATATTTGATATTGATATTTAAGATTGAGAATATTATAACAGACTTGTTGATCTAAAATACGATAATCATATCTACTTTATGAAAGAAGGGCATTGGCATTCGTACAAAATTTGAAACCCCAATTATCTGTTATGAAAAAAATATCTTTGGCATGGTGTGCCCTTTATCTACCATGCTTGTCTATAAAAGAACAAAAGGTTGCCAGCAAGAACTTGGACGGAGGAAGCAGCAATGAGTCATAAAATATAAGTAGAAATAAGAAGTCAGAAACCCTAAACCCAACTACCTGATTGAAGTTAGAGAAGTGAACATTATAATTAAGGATAATAAATGTCTAGTATAGCTTCGACCATAAAATGTAATACCAGCAAGATTAAATATCTTGTATATTGAACAGATAATTTAGCATTAGACATTGCACTATCTCATTGCTTAAAATAGGTTTAGGTTCTAATCTTAAGACGTAGATGATTAATGGAGAATTGGAATCCTCTAAACGAGTGCCCCAGTTTTCACCCCTTCAAGAATGGTGAATTGCCGAAAGAATTAAAGTCAGTTACCTAATGAACGAAAGGCAGACCTTGTACATTGTACATGATGTTTTAAAAGAAAATTACCTGCCAATAAAAGATCGTGAGATTCCTTGAGGAAGCGTTCGTGAAATGAACCGAGTTGTGGTTGGCCTGGCATTTATTGCTAAGAATTTTACCATTTGAGCCGAGCTAACTAAACCCTAGAATAATTAAACTTTCAGCATCAGGCCAAAGTTCAAGGCTAAAGTAATTAACACTAAAAGATAATGATACTATTTCCTGTTCCCCCAAGAAAAAATTAGATTAATAAGAAAATACACTACCATTTCATAAGCCTGACGAAATCCAGCAGGCAAATCCATTATTGTCTTCTGCCACTCATTTAAGACTGCATCTACAAATTTACGATCAAAAAGCTGGAGGAATACAAAGTTAGTGCTAAAATTGTGTCCATAAAAAACAACAGCAACAGATTTATCACGAACAAATCCTATACCTCTTCTAGAAATTGCCTTCTCCGAAATAGGCCACCTTCATCTCCCTCATCCCCATCGTCGAATTCATCATAATAATCATCGTCATCACCATCATCATCCCCACCATCACCACCGCCATGATTAATTTTCTTGCCAATATCTCCACCACCTCCCCCAATTGCAGTCTACGATTTGTAATTACATCATTTTAGTACCAAACACTTGGAATAGAGAAAATGCAATAACTCAACCAACAATATAGCAGAAATGCTTAATTCCACCAACTGAACTAAATCATTAAAAAAGAAAAACGAAAAACAAATTATTGTATTTAAAGCACACTAGAGTGCAATAGTACTTTAAGGCTTAGGTGCCAACTGTCAAGCACAAAATAATAATAATAATAATCACAGTAACTTTTGTATATTTAAAACAAAAACCACAAAAGAGTTTGGTTGACAGATCTTGAGCAAATCCGACCATTTACAAATCAACCAAACCTCTAATAGAAAGACCGAATCCTATTTATGTACATTTTTTTTCTTCATGCAACTATGCTAACAATAGATAATACAAATGTCTGGGCTAACATATTATTATTTGCAATTTTAGGTTCTTCTTCCTTCTCTAAGGCTAAGAAGCTGAGGAAGGCTCTGAAGAAATACGAATATCTTAATAAAGTCAAAGAATTCCTTTGTTTTTTTTTTTTTTTTTCTTTCCAAGTCAAAGGATTTAATATTCAAGATAGATTGCAAAAAATATTTATCTATCCTTTTCTCTGCAAGTTTGTCAAAATTGATTTTTCTTGTAAGGAATCCTCACACCACACTTTTTATCCACTGAAATTTTTCTATGTAACGTTGTCGGTATGGTTATGAGTCATCCAAAAGACAACACAAGCTGGCTTCCTGAAATCCCATCAGGTCGCTGGTTAAGGGCCAAACTAGAACTCAAAATGCTGCATAAGCTGTTTCGAGGTTCATTAGAAAGAAGGGAAAATAGGTTTTTCAACTTTTCAGCAATAAACACAAGAACTTTGTTGATTTCTGCGAGATTGAACCGTTCACAAAAAACTTATCACATCTATTCTATGGCTGTTATCAAATATATTGGGAGTGTTTTGTCCAATTCCTATTTAGGCAAGGGGATTCTTCACCTTCTTATTTCAAAAGGAGGGGCGCTCACATTCGCCCAATCAGTTTCATTGAGTGTCCCTCTCTATCTCTCCTAGCCCCTCTAAAAATCCCTTCCAAAGTGATTACCACTATAGAGAAAGATCTCTCCTCAGGACCATGGATGTCATCATGTTAAATTGCAATGGGCAGCTCTTCCTCATGCTCTCAGAATTGGGGCTTAGGAAGAGAGGAATAATGCTCTTCGTTAAATGGCACACATTCAACTACCTAGTGCGCCAACATGCCCCTTGATTCATGTCTTAGAGTCATTGGCTGATGTAGGACCATAAACGTGGAAGGGCTGATATTCTGTGTTCTCTGGGATAAAATTCTCAAGGCCATCTATACCTTTCAATTTTCAACAGTGATCTTTATAAGAGGGGGGTACCAGGCTGTCATCCTTTTTCTAGAAAATTGGCATTAGAGACTACAAAGATGACTTGCCGATCTTTCCTTCACCAAAAGGGATAATGATTTAGCTTTTTCTGCCAGTGTGGTCAAAACTTTCTTATCACTATAATAAAACCTCTTTTATTAAAATCTTTTTGGCCCAGATAACAGACTGACAAGAGAGCTGTTTTCGCCTCGGTAATTACCTAACGAGAGAGAGCCGATGCCAAAGTTTCCCTTTACGCGAGGGAACGCCAAATAGACTGACCTCTGCTAACTACGTTTTATATATACTGGAAGCGTTAGAGATACTATACTGACGGTATAGTGCCGCCACCAGAGAAGGCTGCTTCATGCTGTTTTCACCTTTGTGTTCCTTGAAAAGTTTGAAGGTAAGCCAGGAAAGTTTAACAAATACTTAAACACTGAAGTTCATAAGCCAGTTAAGAGAGATCCAGCTTAGGGAGATGGAGAAAGATGAGTCTTGTCCAAATTCTGTAATCCTAGCATGACTTCCTTTATACTTACCGTCAATCAAGATAAAAAATGATTTATCATCAACTGTGATAAAGCCTTGTGAGTAATTCTATCTCATCAACATGAAATGCTTGGAAGGGGGAATGAAGAGAGAGGACAGGAAAATATGAGGAAGCCATCAATTCAAAACAATTTCATATCAGCTTGCTTTCATGAATGACTAATTTTTCAGTCAATCAACTAGTGGAGAATGGAAATTACTACTTCTATCCAACCATAAGTCCAGCACCCAATAAACATGAGAAGTGGACTTATTTTTTATCCACGAGTGTCCACACCATCTTGTATTGACCTCGCCTAATATCACGAGCCAATCGTTTGAACCTATTACATTTGGTTGAGAAAACTTGTAGGACATTAAATCCTAAACAGGTACCCACCATGATTTGAAGTCATTCCCGCTAACCCTGTTACTTTTTTTATTGACGCCTAATAACCACTATGTCTAGCTTACTAATGATGGTTGAGAAGTATGATTATAGTTATTAATGGTGTTCTAATAGACTCTTGCTCAAACAGAAGGGGGAAATGGCAAACCTAGATTCATTTCCACTTACATCTCTAGTTTCTTGCCCACAAAAAAAAAAGGTTTACCCCCTCACTACAACACACAACTCCTGCACCTCCCCAAGACCAACTTTCGTTCTCATAGAGACATGGGACTGGGGATCTTTAAAACGTATAGCTGCAAGGAAAATATTTAGACATGTGAAGGTGAACAGATATTGTAAGTGTCAATCCTCATCGCAATCCACAGGTTCTTTATCCATTAATACATTTCAGCCAATTTGGAAGAAAATTCACTTACTGCAGCGAAGTTAAATCGTTCCCAAATAAACAAGCCGAAGCATTCTATGAAGGAACATGCCAATTAAACAAAGTTTACAAAAATCGACAAGCATCTGAAACAGTTCATTGATATATATATTGTTCAATTCCATTCATGATAACAAAAACTATAAGCAATGGATTTTTGTTGCTTAAATCGTACACTTAACTTAACACACATATTATTGTTCAACTAGGCAGAGGATAAGATTAAAAATCTAATAGAATAACTTTATACAGATAAAGCCAACAAAAAGCATGAACTCTCGGATGGGATTAAAATTCCTAGTCAGGCTGAGATAGGAAACTTTCAGTCATTAATTGCCACTAATGTAATTAACAAAAACCTCCCAAGTTAAGATCATGTTCCACATCACATTCCACAGAGAAAGAACATCAAAGCATATATTAATCAAAGTGAACGAAACCAAAAACGAAAAACTCACCTCGGGGCTAGACCTGGTCTGCTTCTGAGACATATCAAGCTTGGATTTCTCCAAGGTAACAGCACCAAGGGCACCAAATTTGCCTTTCATAACAGGTCCGGAAGAGGAAGAAGCTGTAGCGGCGAGAGAGCGGTCAGAACCAGCAGGCGAAGATGGGGCTGCAAAGCAACGCTCCAACAGAGCAATGGAATTCCCATCTGAATCATCCGAAGAAGAAGAAGAATGAGAAGGAGGAGGAGAAAAAGTGGTGACGGCCTTCACCACCAGAATTGCTCTGGTTCGTTGGCAGGAACCGAGTTTGACAGGCGGCGGCAGCCATAGCTTGGCGGTGGGAAGCTGGGTGTGGATGGGCATGATTTGAGCCGTCTGAAACACCGCATGAGACATTTTCGACTATGGATAACGTTTACTCGAATGCTTTTTCCTCTAAATGTTCATCGAGATTGAATCGCAGAGGAAGATGAAAGATTGTGAATTGGAACTCTGATTCTTTCTCTCTCTCTCTCTCTGGAATGGGGATTTTAGAGAGAGAACAAAAGGAGAGAGCGCAGGAGATGGAGAAGGGGTTTTTAATGGATTAAGGATAGCCGCCTGCGGAAGCCACGATGAAGAACACAATCCGAAACGAGCATATTGACCCGCTGAGTCGGTTTCTTTCCCTGGACCGGGCCGGTCCGAGTCGGTTCTTTGTATTTGAGAAAATTTCTAAAATACCCTATACAATATTACTATTTCAATTATGCCCCTCCTTACTTTCCTTCTATTTTACCCAAAAATAAAATATATATATACTTTGAACCACGAGAATAAATAAAATTTTATTTAGTGTAACCGCCCAAACTCACTACTAGTAGATATTGTTTCTCTTGACTTTACCTCAAGGTTTTTAACAATGAGAGGTTTCCACCGTCTTATAAAGAATTTGTTCCCCTCCCCAACCGATGTGGGATCTCACAATCCACCCCTTCACAGCCTAGGGTCTTTTGCTGACACTCGTTCCATTCTCCAATTGATGTAGGACCCCCAAATCCACCTCCTTTCAGGGCCTAGCATCTTTGTTGGCACACCGCCTTGTGTCCACTCGTTGATACTCGTTCCCTTCTCCAATCAATGTGGGACCCTTCAATCCACCCCCTTTTGAGCCCTAGCGTCCTTGCTGGCACGCCGCCTCGTGTCCACCCCCTTTCGGGACTCGACCTCCTCGTTAATATATTGCCCTGTGTCTGGCTTTAATACCATTTGTAATGCCCCAAGCCACTAGCAGATATTGTCCTCTTTGAACTTTCCCCTCTCAGACTTTTCTTCAAGGTTTTTAAAACGCATCTAGAAATTTCTACACCCTTATAAAGAATGATGTGTTCTCCTCCCCAACAATTAAATTGGTGATCCAAACAACTCGAATAAAATTTGTAACTCAATTCAACTCTCTATTCTCAAGTTGGATTAGATAGAATAGTCGGGTAGTTCCTTTTTTTAATTATTTAAAGCAATCATACTTATATATAATACATTATACATTAATAATTAAAATCTTATAAATCTCAAATACCAGACATTTATAAGTCACAAAGCATTACTAAACTCGATTACAAAGGTTAAATATTTTTAATCTTCATAATAATAATAATCTTAGAAGTAGAATAAAGTCGGATTGTAACCCTATTTTCAGGTTAACTCAACCAAAAAAATATCAACCTGCGAACCGACTTGATTGATTTTCTCGATAATGTCTAGTAGTTCTGCTCAATATACCTATCACTAAAGCTTCATGTATTCCATTGATTTCAACCTACCAAGCACAATCTTAGTAACTCACAAGTGTTTGAGAACATAAGACAGCTACAGCCAAGATTCAATGACATTTTTACACTGAATAGAAGAAGTGTGCAATGATACCTAAAGCAACAACAATGATCAAAATTCATTAGAACTTCAGCTCACGCAGGCAATTGATTCATCCATACTGTTGTAAAACGAGCTTAGTTTTGTAACGGCAAGTGCCTCTCCAAACAACGATGCTCGTGTCGATTTCGATATATGAACTTCAACAAAGTCACCAATCGCCACTTTCCGTTGTCCATCGTAATCGCCATCTCGATGTGGAACAGCTACATTAACAAACGAAACTCTATGACCTCGGTCACTCTTGCCGATCATCTCCGTCTCTGGGGCTCTCTTGTTTGGTCCTTCCACAAGAACCAATTGGATGCTACCAATTTGCATATCATAACACTGTCCTGTACTGTTTCGAAACGTTTCGATGAGTTCGGTGAGTCTTCTCTGTTTCACGTCCTCTGGAACGTCATCAACATAGTTTCGATGTGCATGAGTTTTTTCCCTCATGCTATATGCAAACATGTAAGCCATATCGTATCCGACTTCCTTAATCAGACTCAGAGTGTCGGCATGTTCTTCTTCGGTCTCGCCACAGAAACCTGTAAATTGGAATGAGGAATGATGTATAAGGAGAGTAATGCCGCTACATTGCTGAAAAAGATTAAATACGATATGCATCAAACCCAGTAAGCTCTGTGACAGTATCAAACCAGGTATTTGACATGCCATCAATGTTCTTCAGCAGAGAAAAAAAGCAGCTCAAAATTCCTTACCACAACCAACCATGACAACAATTTACTAAATCAAATGAAGGAAAGTGATGTGTGTTGTGTGTTGTTTGAATAGCCAGACATTAGGTTAGGTGGGCTAGGGCTGTTACAAATGGTATCAGAGCCAGACATTAGGTGATGTGCCAGTGAGGAGGCCGAACCCTAAAAGGGGGTGAACACGAGGCGGTGTGCCAGTAAGGACGTTGGAACCCAAAGGAAGGTGGATTGTGAGATCGCACATCAGTTGGGGAGGAGGACGAAACATTCTTTATAAGGGTGTGGAAACCTCTCCCTAGCAGACGCGTTTTAAAAACCTTGAGGGAAAGTCCGGAAGGAAAACCCAAAGAAGACAATATCTGCTAGCAGTGGCCTTGGGCCGTTACAAATGGTATCAAAGCCAGACACCGGGCGATGTGCCAGCAAGGAGGCTGAGCCCCGAAGGGAGGTGAACAAGAGACGAAGTGTCAGTAAGGACGTTGGGCCCCAAAGGGGGGTGGATTGTGAGATCCCACATCGGTTGAGGAGGAGAACGAAGCATTGTTTATAAAGGTGTAGAAACCTCTCCCTGGCAGACGCGTTTTAAAAACCTTGAGGGGAAGCCCAAAAGGGAAAGCCCAAAAAAGACAATATCTACTAGCGGTGGGCTTGGGACATTACAGAAATTGAATGAAACAAGCACTAGCTTGGGAACAACTAGTATTACTTAATGGCATACCAAAGTACCAAGTGCATAATAACCAATATCTAATACAAAATACTAGAAGTTCAAAAGGCCACTTACCACAAATGAAATCACTAGTTATTCCCACGTCTGGAATGATTGATCGAATCTTGTGCACAAGATCCAAGTAGGCCTCTCGTGTATACCCCCTACGCATTCTTTCGAGAACCGTGCCATTCCCGCTTTGAGCAGGTAAATGGATGCTTTTGCAAATGTTGTGTTTGTCTCGCATCAAATAAAGGAATTCGTCGGGGAAGTCTTTAGGATGTGGAGATGTGTATCGAAACCTCATCTCAGGAAATTCTGTGGAAAGACGATCTAAAAGATCAGAAAAACGCAAACCCATTTTCTTTACCTTGGCTCTGGTCGAAAATCCATCACTGAGTTTCCAGTTAGTCCCCGGTTCGACATCAGTATTATCGATGGTATCGTTATAGCTGTTAACATTCTGGCCCAGAAGAGTTACTTCTTTCACACCTTCTCTATAAAGTTCCCTGACCTCAGACACAATTGATTCAACAGGACGTGACCGTTCTCTGCCCCGAGTGAAAGGAACAATGCAGAACGAACACATATTGTTGCAACCTCTCATCACGGATACAAACGCAGTGACAGAATTTTTGGATACTCGTACCGGACTTATGTCTGCATAAGTTTCTTCAAGGGAAAGAAGTGTGTTGATACCCTTTTGACCATAATCTACTTCGTCCAATAATCGTGGTAGATCTCGGTAAGCATCAGGTCCACAAACTACATCAACCATCTTGTCTGAATCTAGTATCTTATCTTTCAACCTCTCAGCCATGCACCCCAAAACGACTACTTTCGGAGGGTGTCGAGACTGCGACCTTCCAATGGCAACATTACTTTTCCATTCTCTCTTCAGAAACCAAAAGTAATTAAGTCTCTGCCACACCTTCTGTTCGGCGTTGTCCCTGATTGCACAAGTGTTGATAAAAATGACCTCCGCCGTCTCTGGAATGTCAACAGTTTCGCTGTATCCAGCATTTTTCATGATTGATAGAACAACCTCCATATCATTAATATTCATTTGACACCCGTAAGTTTCATGGTAAATACGACCTCTTAAAGGCACTTCGGAACCTGTTAAGGGTCTGGTTAAGGATAAAGAACAAAAGAAACGTTCAGATTTCGGACATAATTCTCAATACTGTATTACTCGAGATGGAAAAGCTTTATTAGATACATAATAGAGAAAAACGAAGGCTGCCCACAGTCGTCAAAGCTAAAAGAGATTACAAAACAATACTCACAAGAGGCATGTCATTGGTTAAAAAGGGGGCGTAAACACAAAAGTCCCGAGCTAGAGAGCCCGAATTTAAGACTGCAACGCATATGGTTCCAAGACCTCCAAAATAAATAAACACTTCAAATTCTTTCAGATGATAAAACCAACAAATGTGTACTACATAAAACCTTCATACGATAAAACCAAAGGGTCCACCCATGCCTATGTCTCCTATACGTATCCCCGCTTCTTTTTTAAAAATAAACGCGTTGTCACGTTTGTATCCCATATTTTTTAAAAATAGTGTTATTATGTCTGTGTCGTATTGTATCTATGTCTCCTATACGTATCCCCGCTTCTTAGTAATATAAGTATTTGGAAATATTACTCGCATTAAAATAATGGGAAGGTCTTTTGTAGGCATCATGGATAACACATCCCTTATGTATATTTCAAACATTAACGAACAATCCAATTGGGAAGTTATAAACATCTATTGTAGTGCCTCAACGTCCCATAACAAAATCTAGAGCCAAGAAGCTTCGATAAGTTTTGCTACTTCATGTTCAAAACTTGGTGAGCTCGACTATGGATGATCAAGCCACATGGAGTGTTTCTACTCAACATTTTCGTAGAGCTTAAGGATGGAGTTGCATCAAATGAACTCTAAGTTCATTTAAAGAACTTCAGTCAAATTTTATTCCGTTCAAACTACTTCAACTACATTCTTATTCGCTCATGGTAGGTTATGGAAGTTGATTGGAATTAATGTTTTATTTCTCAGATTTTAAACTTCGCCGTATATTGTCTATAAGTTACATTTAGTTAGTGGTTATTATGGTTTTAAATGCATTTAGGAGTTATGTCCAGAATTAGTGGCTCAAAGTTACAACAATTGTGTCTAATCTTGGCCAGCTCGGGTTTGCCTTCGAAGGGTTATATATAGCTCATTTGAAATCTTTTGTATAAATAATTCCAAGTGAATAAGTTAAGTTTTTCCTTTAGCTTTTGTTGAGAGATAAGTTTTACATATTGAGTAAGTTTTAGATCTTGTATGCTAGAGTCATTTAAGTAGTATTGCGCATTCCTCTTATGGAGTGATTCTAAAAACGAGTTTTTTTTATTCTTGATCTTGATCATTGTGGTAATCTGTTCTAAAACACTCTTGGGTCGGTTACGTAACATTTTTAGGTTTTTGAGTTTTAGATCTAAAGGTCTTGTTTCTTAGCACGATTGTTAAAACTAGCTCCCAAGAGTTTATTAAGATTTCAATGAAAAATTTAAGCTGCAGCAACGCAAGAACACTACATAACACATGAAGAACAAATTCATGTTCTTGATTTTCTTTCTTACTTTTCCTTGACGAATTATCAAAATGCAAACGTTTCACCCTTGAGCAACCTAAATTTTAAGATCTTATAAAAGACGAAGGACCAAATCAGCTTGAGATCTATATAAATGCAGAAAACGACTCGAAAAAGAATAGCAAAAATGACTTTTTTTTTTGTGTGTGTTTTATAAAGTATACAGAATATGACGAGATGACCAAGAACGACAAGATTTTAGAATGAGAATAAAGAAAAGAACAACAACAATGGAAACATATATTTGATTTAGAGCCTAAAGCTCTAGTACCAAATGATAAAAAAACTCCTCGGAACTAACAATCTTACTAAGAAACAAGACCTTTAGATCTAAACCTAAAAATCCTACAACGTTATGGAACCCAAGGAAAAGTTTTAATACGGATGATCAAGATCAAGATCAAGAGTGAAGAAAACTCGTTTCTAAGCTTGATATTCGAATCACTCCACAAGAGATATGATCAACACCACCCGAATGACTCTAACATGAAAGATCTAAAATGCAGGAAATTGCATAATATAGGTATTTGGAAATGTTACTCACATTAAAATGAAACTCGAGTTAAACTCCACTTCAACTCACTCTTGAACTCTTGTGAATGAACATATAGTTTTCTTAATGCAAGTCTTTCCTTAAGATCTACTCGAAAACTGTTGAGTAAGAAAGCTTTATCTCTCTCTTGGTCATCCCGAGTCGAGCTCACCATGTTTTTGAACATGAGAAAGTAAAGCTTCTCACAGCTTTTTGGCTCTTGATCTTGTTAAGGGACCTTGAGGCATGACAATAAATGTTCCTTGGTTCCCGAATTGAGCTCGGGTTATCTAAGGTTCATCATAAGGATGGCGAGTTTCTTTGTCCTCCCTCTATTGCCCCGTTTAAGAGATCGTTTACATTATTTTGAAGAATTTATAGAGCTTTGCAGGCTCAGTTTTTTCTTGGTTCTTTTTCTCTTGTTCTTTTTTATTGTTTTGTTCAAGAATAAGTAGTTGGTTTCTTGTTAGGTTAGAAGAGCTTGTTTTGCTCTGTTTGGTTGGTTATTTTCATCTATCAATAAAAAATAAAAAAAATAGAAACAAGATTAGACATAACCCTAAACTACCAGCCTATCAGGAGAAAATATGGATACACCAACAAGCTAATAGCACTTATGTAACGGCCCAAGCTCACCGCTAGCAAATATTGTCCTCTTTGGGCTTTCCCTTCCGGGCTTTCCCTCAAGGTTTTAAAACGTGTTTGCTAGGGAGAGGTTTCCACACCTTCATAAAAACTGTTTTGTTCTCTTCCCCAGTCGATGTGGGATCTCACAATCCACCCCCCTTCGGGGCTCAACGTCCTCGCCGGCACTCGTTTCCTTCTCCAACCGTTGTGGGACCCCCAACCCACCCCCCTTCGAGGCTTAGTCTCCTCGCTCACACATCGCCCGATGTTTTGCTCTGATACCATTTGTAACAGTCCAAGCCCACCGCTAGCAGATATTGTCCTCTTTAGGCTTTCTCTTTTGAGCTTCCCCTCAAGGTTTTTAAAACACATCTGCTAGAGGGAGGTTTCCACACCCTTATAAGGAATGCTTCGTTCTCCTCCCCAACCGATGTGGGATCTCACAACTTAGTACCTAAGAAGTCTAAATTTGTACATAAAATTCAAGCCACAAGTTATAAAGTAACATGGTAACACCTTAAAAACTTAGAAGTAATAGACACTGAAAATAATGATCCGACCCTTCAATTACACTCGAGTAGCTCATCCAACTCCAAATTTCATCATGTACCAACATAATGCTTTGACACAAAACCTCTAAGCCTTCCAAATACAATAAACACACACACACACACATATATCCATATCACTTTCTAATTGCAAGAGAAAAGTAAGAAACACGAGCAAACATCTGCAAGGAAGTTGAGAGGCTTACTCAATCCCATTTTGTCTCTGGATCCAAGATTGCTGAGGCGAAACGGAAGGCCTCAATTCCTCGGATTTTTGGACAGACCCAGGTGCCGCAGTAGCTGCAATGAACCCACCATGAAACCTACGAGTTCTCCGAGAGAAATACCCAGAAAGCGGAATTGAAGTTGGAAGAGAAGCAACATATTTGAGTGAAGAAGCTCGGAAATAGGTTCTGGTGGAGGAAGGAGAGTAGAAAGCATAGCCAAATTTGAAGAGAAGCGAAGCGGAAGAAGTGGGTTTGAAGATTACGGATGTGGAGGAAGAGAAAGGAGGGGCTCTGAGAACGTGAAGGCCCATTTGAGAGACTGTGGATGGGGAGAGACTTGGCGGAGTTAATCGATGATGTTCTTCGATCGTCCATTGTAGAGTTTTAGACCCTCCATTGGATTGAGAGGCAAATTAGGGAATTTGGCAAAATGGCGTTGTTTCATAACCCATGTAATTTGGTCTTTGTATGCTACACATTAGAAGCTCAAATCTAGTGCAAAAATAATTTTAAAAAAATCGATTGTTTCTTATTTTTTACCCAAATTTAAACATAAACATAATGGCTCAATGGCTCAAGCCCATTGCAAATAGATATTATCTTTTTTGGATTTTCGCTCAAGCCCACTACAAGTAGATATTATCCTCTTTAGATTTTCCTTTTCGGCTTTTCTCAAAGTTTTTAAAACGCGCTAGGGAGAGATTTTCACCCTAATGATGTGATATTTTACAATCCACCTCCCTTCGGAGCCCAACATCTTCATTGACACTCATTCTCATTCTCCAATCGATGTGGGACCCCCAATCCACCCCTCTCGGGGCCCTAGCGTCATTACTAGCACACCGCCACCCCCTTTGGGCTCAACCTCTTCGCTGGCATATCGTCTGGTGTCTAGCTCTGATACCACTTGTAACGGCCCAAGCCCACTGCTAGCCGATATTATCCTTTTGGGCTTTCTCCCGATACCACATGTGTAACGATCCAAGCCCACCGCTAATAGATATTTTTGGGCTTTCACTTTTGAACTTTCTTAACTTTCTTATTTAACTCACTTTTTTGGGCTTTCACTTTTGAACTTTCCTATTTAGACTCTCTTTCAGCTTTGGACTTTCCTCTTTCGAGCTTCTCCTCGAAGCTAAATAGAAGTTTCCACATTTACATTTCCTTAAATATTCCAATAATATTATTAAATTTAAAATAAACCAATTATACATTTTAATTTCACTTTCAAAAGTGAGGTGTCAATCTTTTTTTTTAAATCAGTATTTTAAAAAACTTTAAAATTTGAGCTTTCATACTTACTTGTATATTTATAGAACTAAATATTAACTTTTTTAAAATTACTCCTTTTTGTAAATTAAAATTAGGAATTAAATTTTCAAAACATAAAATTTAAAACAAAAAACTATAAGGTACAAACTTTTGAACTGGGCTGAGTGGGGTGCGCCAGGCCCATGCGATAGTGCAAGGCAAAAGCGACGCTTAAAGGCCCAAGTAGCAAGCTACTTTGGTGGGCCTTCCCCCATGAAAAATTAATTTAATATCATGTGGGCCGATGGCCCACGTATCAGATATTAAACTGATAAGAACAGATACTACACTTGATCTTAGCCAAAAGGCCGAGAAAGGTATGAATTGATCGGATGGTTTAATGGCTATTTTATATTGAGATGTTCTGCGCTCTTTTTGAGTTTGACCGATGTGGGACGGACGTACATGATACGTTCCTTTTCTACGTTTTAAATTATTTTTAAATTTTATTCAATGGAGGAATTTATACACAAAAAAAAAAAAATAAATAATAAAAATACTCTTAACTTTCTGTTTCAAAAGTACGAAAGAGCTATCATATAAACAAACTTAACTTCAGAGTCACATGCTAAAACTCATATCCGAAATCTCAACTCTGAAGTTATAGCTCAAAAATCTACTTGACTCCTTCTGAGTTTGTTTTCGACATTCGTATCGCTTTCTCTCCAACCTTACTTATGCATCAGCTTGACTTGAATATACACTTTTTTTTCTGTGAGCTATCATATAAACAAACTTAACTTCAGAGTCACATGCTAAAACTCATATCCGAAATCTCAACTCTGAAGTTATAGCTCAAAAATCTACTTGACTCCTTCTGAGTTTGTTTTCGACATTCGTATCGCTTTCTCTCCAACCTTACTTATGCATCAGCTTGACTTGAATATACACTTTTTTTTCTGTGTTGATAATGCACCGTCTTCTTCGGTCGCATCATGATACTTATCTGTCTTGGCCCTCGCGTGGATCGTGACGTTGGGTTAGGTGAGGTGCACGGGTCACGGGGTCATGACGCTGGACTGGGCTAAGTGTTTCTTTTTTTTTTTTTTTTTTGTGGTTGCTGCACTAGGCTTCAACTTGGACTTTCGAACCAGATACTTATCTGTCTTGGCCCTCGCGTGGATCGTGACGTTGGGTTAGGTGAGGTGCACGGGTCACGGGGTCATGACGCTGGACTGGGCTAAGTGTTTTTTTTTTTTTTTTTTTGTGGTTGCTGCACTAGGCTTCAACTTGGACTTTCGAACCAGGCTAGGCTCGGGATTGAGCCTATGATCTGAGTGGATTGCCAACAGAAACTTAGGTTTCGTTCTTGCCTCGAACTTTGCTTTGGCTTTCCTTTCTCCGATCTTTCTCGCCTTTGGCCTTATTTCTAATAGATTTTGGTCCATGCCGTGATTGGTTCTTACACGATACATGTAAGAGTCTAAGTCCACCGCTAGACGATGTTGTCTTCTTTGGGCTTGACCTTTCAGGCTTCTCCTCAAGATTTTTAAAACTCGTATGTTAGGAAGAGGTTTCCTCACCCTTTATGAAGGGTGTTTCGTTCTTCTCCTCAACCAATGTGGGATCTCACACTATATTCCTATAACATGTAGCTAATTTTCATACGTAATTTTTCTACACTTTTCCTAACGCCAAATTGAAAGAACAATTAAGAAATGGGGATAAACGTGTAATAATTTTGATATTAAATTTCTAACCCTAAAACACGGATTCCTATAATTTATAGAATTTTTTTTTATAAAGATACAATATATTAATATATTAATGCTATTTTTAAATTTTTATGAATGTTTTTAAATATAATATTAACAATTTTTTCAATTTTTTTTTAAGTTAGATGAGTATTAATAAATTTTTTTAAAATTTAAGAATATTTTTAAAATATTATTAAAAATTTAAAAGTATTTTTGACTTTTAAAAGTTTAATATAGACAAATTAAAAAGTTTATTAAAAGTATTGTTATTAATTTAACAATTTTCTTTCGTTATCAATTTTATTCCACAAAAAGATTTTTTTTTGGTTCTTTCATCCCCATTGTCGTCTTCTTCCTCGAGCTCTCTCCTCTGTTTACAATATCATCCACATACTGGCGGACGGTGACTTCGCATTTATAGACATCGAGACCTCATCGAGACCTCGATCTCCACCGGATCCCGCCTTTCTTCGATTCCTAGGGTTTCGGACGCCCTTCTTTCCAGGTACGTTGTTCAACTCCGTTAGCTCCATTAATGGCTTCCATTTTTCTCCATTGAACTACATTCGAGCTCCATCTCCTTTCCCCGGGCATAAATCTTGGAGTTCTTGGACAATGTTCTCAGTTTTGGCCCCCTACTCGAATCTCAGGTTCATGACCTAAATGTTAGTTTATTTTCCAGTTAGGTAATTTCTTGTCTAACTTAACAATTATTTGAAGATTTGTTTCTTATGGCACTTTCCATTTTCGTTTTCATATAAAACAACGAAGAACAAGTCTCTGTCGATGCGTTATCTCTTCAAAATCCGATAGTTTATCACTTGTGAATCACTCTTTTTCGTCTCTACAAGAACAAAATGAATCAAATTCTCCCAGATCTTCGATATTGGCTTGTGAATCATCCTATTATCCTCGATTTCGAATGGATCCAAGGTCAAACCTTCGGCTCCACGCCTCTGTTCCTAATCCTCACTGTTTTTTCTTACCTATTCCTCATTTTGCTCCTCTCCCACATTCCCCTTCCTTCCATTTCCCCTCACTTTCTCAAGCCAATCTCAGCCCTACACAACTTTGTTCTTCTCAGTCTCTCCTTCATCATGGCCCTTGGATGCACCCTTTCTTCCATTTACCATGTGCCTCATCTCCACTGGATTATCTGCTTCCCACCTCGCACCCCACCAGTTGGACCTCTCTTCTTCTGGGCTTATGTCTTCTACCTATCCAAGATTCTTGAATTCGTCGACACCCTCTTGATTATCCTTACTGGGTCGTTTCAACGCCTCACGTTTCTCCATGTTTACCACCATTCGACGGTTTTGATCATGTGTTATCTCTGGCTTCACACTTCCCAATCGCTGTTCCCCATAGCTCTCTTGACCAATGCGGTAGTGCACGTGATAATGTATGGGTACTACTTCCTATGCACCTTTGGGATTCGACCCAGTTGGAAGAGGTTGGTCACTGATTGCCAAATCTTACAGTTTCTCTTTGGTTTTGTGGTTTCTGGTCAAATGTTATATGAGCATTTTGGAGGATCTGGTGGTGGTTGCTCTGGCTTTTGGGGTTGGTGCTTTAATGCTGTTTTCAATGGCTCTCTTTTGGCTCTTTTCATCAATTTCCATTTGAAAAGTTATGCTGCCAATAGAAAGAAGAGAATGGAGACCAAAACCATATGATTGCTGTAGTTTTTCTGTTTATTTTAGAATAAAATCCTTACAATTATGGATGATAATTCATTGTTCTGAACTTTGCATTTTGTTTCTTTTCTTTTGTGAAATCTAGCTAGGCTCTATATTGCTGTAGCGACTATAGAGAAATTTCAAATCTTTGATTTGACATTCTTCAATGGATCTCATGTCCAAACAATGTTAGTTTTAACTACACTGACTTGTTACCATAATTTGTATGATTATGTTCCAATTCTATGCTTAGATAGAGTGAAAGTATACTAGAGCTATGCTATGTTGGTAGATGCTAAGAACTTTCTGTAAGCAGTTTGCAGAGGAAAAGAGGACCACTATTGATAACTCAAATTGAACTATTATTGATGATTAAAGTTAGATGTCTCTGTGTTTGAATAAAATCATGTCATATCCATTTAGGATGGTAGGTTTTAATGCTAGATAATCGATTGTGGAGTATGTTTGATTTTGGAAACAGGAATCTCCCCTGATATGCCTGATTTAGAAATTCAGTTCTTGCTTTTTGTTTTTTTGTTTTTTGTTTTCGGGGCGGGCGGGGTGGGGGGATGCAGTGGTGTGATTGGTCAAATTACTTGGTAACTTTGGAAGGTCTAGTCTGCTATGCCAAGGAGTTTAGCCTTGTTTGTGTATGAAGAGAGGCATTTCGTGTGAATTTTGATTTGTCTTATGTTGAGTATGTTCTCTTGAGTATGTTCTCTGTGATGGCCAAATCCCACCGCTAGCAGATATTGTCCTTTTTGGGCTTTTCCTTTTGAGTTTCTCTTCAAGGTTTTTAAAACGCGTCTACTAGGGAAAGATTTCCACACCCATATAAAGAATGTTTCGTTCTCCTCCTTAACTGATGTGGGATTTCACGTTCTTAGTAATTTGACATTTAGCTTGTAACTTAAAGAGACCATATTAGGTTTAGATGGAGGAGTAAACATCAAATAGCTTATATTCTTTACTCTGCTATTTGTTTGCAAGGACGTATCTTGCCTAAATTTAGAGAGGATCCCTAAAGGAAGTTGTGACAATTGAGTTACTAGAGAAGCTTGTGTGGCATGATTTGATCTCTGATGATATCTTTTTTTGAGTTCAACGGTGGAGGTAGTGATTTGACCTTTTATTCTTTTAATCGAAGATGTATGTCATATTCAGTTGAGCTACGTTAGATTGGGAACTCCCATGTTAATGATTGTGTGTAGAATTTAAAAGTGTCACACCCCGTTCTTGAACTCTAGACTGATCATGATTATCAACACCACGCTCCGTAGTGAACTTTGAGATGATACGCCTTTACCATTGAATGGCTAAGATACAAGGGGTTAACAACATAGAGCTCTTCTTCTATCTCAAAACCGTTGAAGGCTCTTATATGTTTAATGTTTAATCTTACAAGTTACTTGAGAATAAAATGTAGTAGGGTTAGACGACTATTCTTTAAGATTTGTTAATATATCAGGTCATACCGAGGAATCTAGGGTTCATAATTTAGGAACGACCTTCGATTGCCTCTATTTCCGACTAAATCCAAGATTGGGGTATATCTTTAATGGTCTTCGCTCACAGAGCCATCCTCGTCGGTAGTTTTTTAATCGTCCTTCTTATTACATTCATTCACATATTTGACTTCAAAATCCTTTGCCCTTAATAGTAATGAACGAATTGGTTGTTGGTTTTTGTTTGTGCTCTATCATTCAAATTGCAGCCACCCTAATTTTGTGTTTTGATCATACATGTCTGAAAGCTCGACGTGAGGGTCACAATCTACTATATTCATAGTATTGTTATAACATTCTCCCCCACTTAAATTAGTTATCGTCCTCGATGACTTACTTGGGGAGACAATTACTGAGTTGTTCTAATTTGACCCTTATTTCATTTGAGACCTAATTAGGTGTCATATATATGCATATAAGCAATATGCTGTGTATATATGAATGAACAAAACAAAAGGTATCTAATAAGGAGGACATGTTTACTGGTCGTGTTTTCACCGTTCTTTCTTTCTCATATAAGGAGGAACGAGTGTCGAGTTACCATTCTGTCCAAGATTTTGAGATCACTATGTACATCGCAATTTGAATCAACAGAAGAACAATAAATCATTCGACATCTATGATCACTCAACTTTTAATATATTTCCTCAAACTTGATATATCATCTCCCTTATATACTACGAAATTCTTAGATTTTGTTTAGAACATAAGAGATCTTTTTGATGGTTATATGAAGTTATGATGTTTTTATACATGATCGACGTTATATGAATATATAGTGCATAGTATATATTTATCATTCGATATATAAATCACGAACCATACAATCGTTTTGTACTTTATTATAAAATGAATCACAAACCATACAATTATTTCCTTCAATTATGTACTCTTATTACATATACAAATTAATTTTATAAAACTTCAAAATCTTGACAAGCATAACAAAATGAATGATGAAAAAAAAAAAATGTTCGTATGGGTAGGTCAAAATTCTGATGAACGAGTTTTCTTGTTTTTGCATTCGGTAGAGATTAAATTTACAATTTAACCTAAAAATAGAATACGATAGAACATTCATGGGTCTAAGCTCCCTAGAATGAATAATTGTCGCTTTAAATTTTCATTCATTAATTCATTTATTTACTTCCAAAATTTGAGCTATAACCTATAGTATTAATGAAATCCTAACAAACACATATTGTATTGAAAAAAATGAAAAAGAAAATTAAATTCTTGCACAGTTGATATTAATTGATACTTTATGATTCAGTTAGGATTGGGTGAGCTCCTTTTGTTTAAGGGAATGGAACAACTCTGATGGTTTAACATATTTTGGGACTTATTTCATCGTTTTATAACTTGGACCTTTATTGTTCGTTGAAAACGACCGACGCTCAGTATAGTTAGGTTATGAAGTTATAAATGGTTGTCTCGTTTTGTAAGACTGTTACCTAAGACATAAGGTAAAACGGATTTGAACTTCTGGTTTATGAACGAAACGGTAGATGTTTGACCACTTAAGCTATGTTAAAGTCGGGTTTTGTAAAAATAAATGGAATTGTGCTTTTATATGGTAAAAAATGTATGTGAGATGGAATGCACGTACAAGACTTGGACAAAATGTTTTTGACCTAACCAACAAGTTCCTAAGATAATAAAAAACTTAAATTATTTCGTACATTTTTGTTACGATTAAAAGTGTTCAAAAGGTTCGGTGGCTCAAAGAATCCAATCAATTTAACTCAATCGTACGGTTTAGGTTGGATTATCAACTTATATTGAGTTGAGTCTGGTTTAAATAAATGAAAATTTTACGAGAATTGGGTTTTCTAATCCACAAAAACTATTTTTTGTCCTCTTACTTATTCAGTGGTATCTGTTCGAGGGCATCTAGAATTGTATGTTTAGATATTCACTCTCGTAAACGTTACATGAATTTTGCTCTTCAAATAAATAAATAAATAAATTATTTGTTAATCATTTATATTTGATTTTTGAACCCACTTGTTTATTATTATTATTTTTAGTTTTTACAAAATTTTAAAATGGAAAGTGTATTTTACAATTTTGTATTTAATAGTTTTTAAAACTTTAAAATTTCATAATAAATCTCCGTACTTTCAATTCTATGTCGAACGATATCTTGAACTTTCAACTTCATGTCTAATACGTCTTTAACCTATTTGATATTTGTTTGACATTCACAAACTTATTGGACACGCTAAAATTTTAATATCCTATTATACTCAAAGTTCAATTTAATGTCCAATAGGTTCACCAATTTTAAGAACCCATGAATATGTCGGAGATTTTCTAGAGATAACACTACAAGTTCAGGGACCTATTTGACAATTTTTTTAAATTCACTTATTATATATAAAATTGAAAGTTTCAATATTTATAAGAATTTTTTTTTAAAGTTCAGAGACTTATTAAACTCAAATCTAAAAATTTAGGGACTAAACTTGTAATTTAATTAACGGACGTCTTGCCCAGCTTTAAAGCCGGCTTAGAATAAACAAGTGAAGAAGAAGATAAGCTGTTCAGGTGTATGTGTATGGGTTTGAATGCAGCATTGATATGAACCACTTAATCTGCAAGAGAAGCTTAAGATACTTCTAATAAATGCTTGTTCTTCAAGATTAGCCTCGAAAATGAAATGGTAACGTACAAAAGTATAAAAAATACCTTTGATCTTTCGAAAATATTAAGTTCTTAATTGGGTTTTCGTTCTAACCATTTTTTCATTTCACAAGCTCGGTTTTTAGTTTCCAATGAAGCTTTGAGTTCTTAGGTTTTGATATAGGTCTTAAGGTGTCTTAACGAACCTTTACCTATTGAGTCTGTTTATTCTTATTATAAAATTTAGACTCGTAAAAAGTCACTCTTGACTAAATACGACTCGTCTACTAAATGCTTTGGCGGCTTGAAATAGCACACATTCTGACGGTCAGGAGTACTCAGGATTTCATGGGTTTAGTATACTAATTGTGCGACTTGCTCTGTGACTATTCTCTTGAATTTTAGACTTATACGTAAGACTCGCTCTCGGTCAAATATGGTCCGTTTACTAAACGCACTGGTGGCTTGAAGTAGCACACAACTCGACGATCAATAATACTCATGTCCCTAACTTAGCGCACAACGCGTTAGTCAGGGTTTCTGCGAGGTTTAGTAGACTAAGTAATCTCTCATATGTCACATATCATAATAGACTCGTAAGCATAAAGTAGAGACATTCCACATACATTACTATCATATATTCTCAACATGCTTGTGTTTTAGGCATGCAACGATGATTAATACTAATTAGATCATGCTATAACGTGCATTCGGTTTTTCTCGTAAGCATAAACAGGGCTCGCTTACGTGCACGCCCACACACACTTTCAATAGTATGTGAGATCCACGCGCCTCAAGCATCTTCAACCTAGCTCCTTTCTTGATTTTTTCAATTCTTTTTCATAAATTCCTTCCATGTCCCTCACACCATAACTCAAGTTACCGTTGTTATTTCAATTCATTTTCTTCTAGAAAGATATACATCTACTCCTAACGAGCCTATTTAGACATACTTGATCAATTTTTATGCACTACGCATCAATATTTTTCAAGAACTAAAGCTATAGTTTCCACACGAAGTTACCTTTAATTTTGCTTCTCACCCAAACTCGATTTTCATTTTTCTTCCCATTGAACTCGCTCAGACATAATCTTCAATTCTCTTATCATAACTCACACCTCAATTTGCTAGAACAAATCTCAAAATCTCTCCGTTCTCCATTTAAACGAGGATTTACAGCTCCACTCAGGTGAATATCGATCGATATCTAAACAATATCCATATCATTTATTCCAAGTAACCCACAATCATTCCTACCCATAGAAAACATTGAGTTCAAGAAACCTCAAACGACCAAGACTTCCATTCCCTAGGAATCACATCCCAAAAAGAAAGATCTAAGGAAAAAAAAATGACAATTTGAGAGCTGACATTGAATGGATATAATTAGGGTATTAAAGTTTCCCCATTCTATATTGGCATTGCAGCCCTCTACGCCCTCTACGCCCTCTCTTTCATCTTAATTGCTGCCATCAAAGTGCACCACTTCCCCAACCACACTGGCAGCTGCTACCCATCCTCTTATCCCTACTTTCGAGAGGTATCATTTTCTTGCAGTCATGTCTTCTCTTTTGTTGTGCATGACTTATAAATAAGCTGCCGCCCAATACAGACAGAGAATTTAGAGAAGAGGGATGGTCAATAACCAAAATGTACAGTTTGTTTAATAAATATGGAGAGATGTAATGGTTTAAACGAAAAGGATAGAAGTAACGGTTCAAGCTCACTGCTAATAGATATTGTCTTTTTTGGACTTTCCCTTTTGAGGTTTCACTCAGTGTTATTAAAATGCGTCTGCAAGTGAGAGGTTTCCACACCTTTGTAAAGATTACTTCGTTCTCTTCCACAACCGATGTGGGATCTCACAATCTACTTCCAAGGGGCCCAGCGTTCTCGCTGGCACTCGTTTCCTTCTCCAATCGATGTGGGACTCCTAATCCAACTCTCTTCAGGGCCCAGCGTCCTTGCTGGCACACCACTTTGTGTCCACCCCTTTTCGAGACTCAGCCTCCTCGTTGGCACTTCGCCCGGTGTCTAGGTCTGATACCATTTGTAACGGTTCAAGCCCACCGCTAGCAAATATTGTCCTCTTTGGACTTTCTATTTCGAGATTACTCCCTCAAGGTTTTTAAAATGCGTCTGCTAGGGAGAGGTTTCCACACCCTTATAAAAAATGATTCGTTCTCCTCCCAACCGACGTGGGATCTCACAATCCACCCCCTTCAAGGCCCAACGTCCTCGCTAACACTCGTTCCCTTCTTCAATCGATGTGGGACCCCTCAATCTACCCCCTTCGGGCCCTAGTGTTCTTGTTGGCACACTGCCTCGTGTCCACCCCCTTTCGGGACCCAGTCTCCTCGCTAGCACATCACCCGATGCCTGGCTCTGATACCATTTGTAACATCCCAATCCCACCACTAGCAGATATTGTCCTCTTTGGGTTTTCCCTTTCAGGCTTCTCCTTAAGGTTTTTAAAACGCGTCTACTAAGGAGAGGTTTCCACACCCTTATAAATAATGTTTCGTTTTCCTTCCTAACCGATGTGAAATCTCACAATAGAGACCGACATTCTTTCCACCTATGACTAATAGGACTAGCCCATAAGCTCACACACAACTAGCAAAGCAACCCACCTTTCCATCTCTAATTTAAACCCCTTGAATCTTTCCCATTGCTCAAACATTAGAGAGCTAGAGAGATCACAACAAGTCCTCTTTGTTGTGTTGTGTGCTTTCCTCTTCTTTTCTTCATTCACAACCGTGCGTGATTCGAGAATGAGTCTCAATATTTTCGACGATCTCCATTACTGGTTGGTCGATCACCCGAATATCCTCAACTTCTCGTGGTCTCGGGGTCAAACTCTAGGCTCATCCCCACTTTTCCTCACCATCACGGTCCTCTTGTACCTCTCGCTTACCTTCCTTCTGTCCAACCTCACTGTCCCCCACCTCCGCTCCGACATTCTCAAGCGAATCTCTGTCGTTCATAATCTCATCCTCCTCGCCCTCTCCTTCACAATGGCCCTTGGCTGCACACTTGCAACGTTCTCCCACGCCCCTCACGTTCACTACATTCTTTGCCTCCCACCCAACACCCCATCACGAGGGCCGCTCTTCTTCTGGGCCTATATCTTCTACCTCTCGAAGATCATCGAGTTCATTGACACGTTCTTAATCATACTCAGCGGCTCAATCAAACGCTTGACGTTCCTTCACGTCTATCACCATGCCACCGTAGTGATCATGTGCTACCTATGGCTGCATTCGTCGCAGTCTTTGTTTCCATTGGTTCTCGTCACGAACTCGTCGGTTCACGTGCTGATGTACACGTATTACTTGTCGTGTGCACTCGGGGTGCGGCCGAGATGGAAGAGGATCGTGACGGAGTGTCAAATTGTGCAGTTTCAGTTCAGCTTTGTTGTGTTGGCTTTGATGCTTTATTTTCATGCCACTGATAAAGGCTCAGGCTGTGCTGGCGTGTGGGGTTGGTGCTTCAATGTTGCGTTTTATTCGTCACTTCTGGCTTTGTTCTCTGATTTTCATGCTAAGAACTACGGCGGAAAGACGGCGGCCAAAAAATTGGCCTGATGATGCGATGATGTGATCATTAAAGATATTTGATTAGTGATTAATTAATTAATATGTTGAACTAATATTGCATGGTGGTGAAGGGTGATGTTCTTTGATGCTAAATATACATATTATTTACTCAAAGCTTTAAGAGATTGAATAAATTTGTTTCTTTTTTATGTTTTTATGTTTTTATGACATTGAATTAATGAGTTGGTCTAGTAAAATTTATCGATATTCGGACTTGTAGCTACCCAAGTCTACGATTTTTCTAGATGTCATTATTATGTGCATCTCATGAATTTTTGTCTCATTTAACTTGTTACCGAAGCTAGTGTTTGAAAAAATAGCAAACTGTCTATCTAATGGGGTCAGATATATATGCACAAAATCATAATCGTACAATAGATCTAAATCTGGATTGTGTAAACACGTTATTTCATATTTTGTATAGTTGAGTTAAAGTGGAAAATTTCAGAAATCGTTGAATACTTGGTTAGATTTTAGAACTCTGTTTTACCCACAAACAAAAGGATAGACAAAACGTCTAAGTCAAACACTAGATCGTTATGTGTGTAGGACTTCTCAGGCAATTGGTATTTCAATTTACACATCGTGAAATTTGTCTACAGCGATAACTTCTAAGCTACTATTGGTATGATACCGTTTGAGGAGTTGTATGGGAAACAATGTAGGTCCCTCATATATTGGAACGAGGTAGGGAAATTTGAATTGTTAGGATAAGAGTTAGCCTCTTAGAGAATGTATGTCACGATAGTATAGAAATATTGTATGTATATTGAGCATAGATTACTTCTCCTCAAATGCTTGTACGGATGCAATACTGATACAATTGGGTTCCATATCTTCCTGTGGTTCAGCTGCACGAGAGTATGTAAGCCTATATATAGGTCAAGGTTTATGAAAATGGGTGATATGAACCAAGACATCAATCATGCAATATAAACTTCAAAGCAGATGCGAAGAACATGTTCAAATTATCACAAAATACTGCAATTCATGCTACATTAAAGAAGAATCAATTTTCATTTATTCTTTGATGATTACAAATTTTGGGTGCATGATAATCTAGAGTTAAACAATGTATCTCTCTTATATTTGAGCGACTCGTGGTTAAGCAAGTGAGTGACGTGAGGTAGTCTTTACTCTCGCAAACAACACATGACTAATAAAGTAACGTGATTGGGTCAAAAGGAAAAATAGTAGAATGCTAGAGTCATAAGGTGAGGAATTTGAATTATAAATCCTAGTCAAAATCTCGGAGCATGGTATCAAAGCAGAGTCTCTCCCATCATGATGTGGTCCGAGAATGAATCATGGCGGAAGCCGGTGGCTAAGTGATGCCTGAGTATAGGAAAGATACATGAATGAATCGACAACAACACATCTAAGAGGATTGACCGTTACTGTCTATATCAACAATTATGCACTTTCTTTTTTTATGACACAATCACATAAAGTCCGTAGCTTTAATATTTTATTTATCTCGAGAATTTAAACTATTCTTTGAAAAAAATGAATTTTATAAATAAAAGACATAAAATAAAACCTTTTTACAACAATTATTAACTATTTACCATGCCAATTTAGTGTTAAATTATCTTAATATACATAAATATTTTGTTGCCATAGACAAAGGCTATGAATACAAATCCATCAAGTTGTTCCATATGCTTTCCTTAGAAGCAACTAGTGGGCTCGACAAGACCTGTGGCAATCCCTTCTACGTGGCTACATACAGCTTGGGCTGTTTGGTTCTTCCTAGAAGTAAGGTTTATGTCTTCCAATCTTATTTGAACACATGGGTTCGTTGGACTGCAATCGAACTTGACTGCAATTTGAGTGGCGGATGTTCCACGAATGTCTTGGTACGTCACGTTGCTGATTTTAACCCCAGAAGCCTGTTTCAAATGAAGAATGAGAAGCCGGTTAAAAAACTCGATCAACCCAGTTCAATTCGTACGGTTTGAGTTGCGTTATGAACTTATTTGGTGGGTTCAAATAAATGAAAACTTTATAAATTTGGTTCGTTCATGAGTTCTCCTGAAACTAGATTAGGTTAAACCGAACCAACTTGAATTTATTGTTAATTTTAAAATATACCTTTTGTTTTAACTATAAATATATATTGGAGCTGAATTGCAAATTTTATCTAGATGTTTGAAAATAAGTAATTAGATGTTTTACGGATTAATATTCTACTTTTATTTTTAAAAAGTTGAATAAATGACTTAATTAGGGCGGCTTGCTTGAAAATTTTACTATTCGAACAATTGGATTAATCTAAAAAAATATATGAACTCGACCTGACCCGACCCAACCCAACCCAACGTACAAACATCTCTAGCTATTTTCCTCGTGTAAAGTACTAAAACTAGAACGTGCACGATAATTAATAAAAAGTCCATACCTGGCTCGAGCAATCTTTGTGGTTTGGACAATAATTTTGATCAATAATGATTGGATTCTTGACATTGTCCATTATAATCTTTTGGAAGAGAATGTTAGTAGCAAATCCATTGCTCGGCTTGCCCCATGTCTTGATTCTCACCCCGTTTTGAGTGTGTGAAAATAAAGCTTTTTTCACGGTTATGTTTCGCACTCCAGCCTCTTTAACGTTCTTTCCTAGACTTCCAATGCTTCAAAACCATTCAAACCAATGAAAACTTATAAAAAATTTCATTTCTCTAGTTCATAATCAAATGACTTATATACAATAATCACACGTACCTTATTCCATGACCTGGCTTACAAACAATATTCTCAATCCACATATCAGAAGTTCCTGGACCGATGGATATACAATCATCCCCGGTGCCTATGTGAGAGTTTAGTATCGTCACATTAGAGGATTGTTCTACATGAATTCCATCAGTATTGGGACTATCGCCAGAAGCTATGATTTTAAGTCCCTTGATTTTGAGATTTTGACAATCATTAATGACTACGTGGAACATTTGGCTATTGAGCGAGGTTAATCCAGTAATCGCTATATTTTTTGAGTTGGAAAATTCAAGTGTCTGCACAAATAATCACAAATACTCAATAGAAGCATTTAGCAATATATTATGATGAGAGAATTCATATAAATTTGCACGTACCGTGGCCCCATTTGGACAAGCTTTTGTCGAGTTCTTACAAGCCCATAAGCCAGTTCCTTGACCATCAAGAATGCCACCTAAGATAGTAACTCCGTCGACATGTCTAAACATAATCCAAGCTACTAAGTTACCAATAACTCGAAAGTCCGAGGGAGCTACCAAACTGGCATCAATACGTATCGAGATAGCATTATTCTTGCAAGGTCCATTGAATATTACGCTACGAAGGTAATATCTTCCTCGCGGGACATAAATTGAAGCTGCTTTTGTGGAGGCACATGCTTTAGCCCATGCTGCTTGAAATGCTTGCGTTGAGTCGGATCGATTGTCGGGTTTAGCTCCAAAACTAACGACGTTGTACGATGAGGATGAAGCAGCGAATGTTGAGTCGAGAAACATAAAGACAAGGAAAAGAACAAGAGAGGTTCTTGGAATGGCCATTTCTCTTATTCCTTGAAGAATTGTTGTAATGTTTGTGTTCAATGAAGAAATTTTTGGGACTTAAAATATGGACATGACCAGCGAATAGCGTAAACAACAAGAAATATTAATAACATAAAAATTTATATATTTTGCCTTTACTATTACTTCTAAACAAATAATAACAATTAATAATGTTTAATCCGTGAAATCCGGTTCGAATGAAATAGAGAATCTTTGTTCTAACAAAAAATTTCGATTTAACAAGGAATGGGTAAAGCTGCAAGGAAAAATTTCTCCCCGCTAGCTAAACAGAATCGAAGACAGGAATTACATTTTCCATCTCCGGCTCAATCCCCGCTGCACCCCACTTCTCTACATAAACATTCTCCATCCTTGTCCCCGATTTAACCTTCCTTCATTGTTGCTAATATCGATAATAGATTCAATCAAAGGTCGAATTCACCTCCAAACGTCTTTCGTACCAACAAGAGAGCGTGACTTACAGAACGGTCTCGAGCCACTTTTCTATATATGTGTATATTTACATTTATTTTATTTTTATTAATTTATTTAACTATAGAAGACTCTTCCTATTGAAATTTAAATTTTTAGAAATTATCTTTTTTTTATCAAATATTTTTAGATTTATTGAGATGATTTAATTTTTTTTTAATAGAAATTATATTGAAAGTGAAAAATACCTATTAATTATATATATATATATATAATGAAAAAAAAATTCTCGAGAAATTAGATCTTGCAAAAATAAATGAAGAATTTTACTAGGATTGAGAATGAACTAGGAGGAGGAACAGAGACGAGAAAGGTTTCCTGTTCTCACCTGACCCACCTTAGTCCGTGGAATCTCTATTAAACAATAATTAAGGCGTAAAAAATAACTAATTTTTTTAATTAAAAAAGTTTAAATAAAAATCAATTCTTGGAAATTATCCTTTTGTTGATCATGAGGATACCGTATATGCAATTTTTGTAGATTATTATTATTATTATTATAGATATAAATTTGTATAAAATCTCATATAGGACATAATTAAGTAAATTAATATAGACGTAAACAACTGTTTTAGCTTTAAATTCAAAGCAGCCGTAAAGCCACGGTGTAATTGGTGTCACATTACAAATAATATTAATTAGCACGTGGAGACTTACCGATTCTTTGTAGGATTATAATAAAATAGGATTGAATTAGAGACCAAGACCGTCTCGCAAAAACGCCACAGGCAAGCGTGGTGGGCTTGTGTCCAGGAGCGTAGCATAGACGGGAAAGGTAGCCCAAACAATGAAAGAGCTAGGGGAGGCCTGGTTGTTTGACGGAAATAGAAAAATTTTCCCCTATCATCAAAGGAGATATGAAGTAAAGGGAAGTGCATCAATTCTTGGAATGTCGATTCAATGAATCGATCTGGAGTCAATGGTACGATAGACAGCGCTGCCTACATGCGAACTAGGAAATGGTTTATAATAATAAGATTCAAATTACCTTGTTGATCAAATATTTCAAGGCAAAAACACTTGTTTGAGATTCGAATCACTCCACAAGAAAGATCGATCACGTCAAGCTTGAATGATTCTAAACATGCAATCTAAATTACATAGAATTGAAAAAATGAAAACTCTTGACCTTACGTGAGACATTTCAAAAGTTGTAACATTCATATTTTATGACCTCAATTTTCTTCTATGATTACAGAGGATTGAAGATGAGGATTGAAGATGATTATTTGTAAGCTATAGCCATTTTTATTGTTATTATTCATGTTTATAATCGGATTCGAAATTCGGATTCTGCACTTGATGATCTTGACATTTTCCTGCGACATGGTCACGTTATTTACTCCTTGTTTCTAAGAGTGAAGACTATTCCTACAAACCAACACAATTTTTTCCTCCATATTTTGTCTTCACTCACATGCATCTTAAGAAAATTTTCAAGATGTCACCCAACATAGAACTGCTCATAGTAAAACATGTTTAATTATGAAACTTCTATGATTGAGCTACCGAAAATGAAGGTGCATCACGTTGGAATCGATATTAATTTTTAAATCTTTTTTAGTATATTACTCACTTTGTTTCGACTTCATATTTAAGCATCCTTGACCTAAACCTTTTCGAACACTAACCAACAAGAACCTGAGTGTCTTTTGATAAGATTTATTGGGTAACACTCGTTCTTAATCCATTCGAGTTTAGGGTTTAGATATTCCAAAATTAGTTCTTAATTATTGGAATTCCATATATATTTACGTTCGAACAAATCAAATAAAGTTTTTAGAGACAACGATATGTATTAAAAGCCTGAATTTGAGTTTTGAATTTGGTTTGGCTAACTTGTTTGTTCCATTACGTATCACCGTTAGTCTCATGGTTTGTAAACCATGTCTGTTAGAAAGAAGTTTCCACACCCTTATAAGGAATGCTTCGCTCCCCTCTCTAACTGATGTGAGATCTCAAACAATTGCTCTCCCACAAAAGAAAAAAAGATTGATGTACATCTCAAATGAAAATGTGTACTTTTCGATCAAGACTTGACATCACTTATTGGATGCCTACGAACCATTAGCTCGACCCTATTAAAAGTTGAGAAATGAAAGGTTAAGAGAAAAGTTGAGGTCTCACTAATGTTATATATGTAGTACCGACTATAGTAGCGAAGCTACTCACTAAATATTTTTAATACTCAATATTTTCTTCTAATTCTTTTTAAGTAACAACATAGGCATGTAGGGCAAGTGATAGGAACATTTGCTTATTGTATCTATGAAATTTTATGTTTTAATAATTTTATTTTAGGGTATGTTTTAACATCATTTCAACTAGCTTAGCAATTTTCAACTAGTTTAGCAATTTATTGATTTTTTTACAAAATTTTTATTGGATCCTAAATAGAGAGTTTTAAGTCTTATAGAAAAATATTTCTCTCCATATCTCTTGCAAAAAAGTTTCAAAGGTTACTAGCTTGCATGATGAAACACCCCTAGATTGCATAAGTTCAAAAAATTGGGTCGTTATTGAAGCGAACCCAACTCGATGAGTTCCCATATGCTATAACACTCAATTTGCTCTCGCTCAACTCTTAGGTACTTGACCTTTGGATTTAAATGGGGTAATGTCTGATCTTGCTACTGTTAAGGATTGTTGGGAGAGGAGTCCTACATCGGCTAATTAAGAGGCTGATCATGAGTCTACAAGTAACGAATACTGTCTCCATTAGAGTATGAGGTCTTTTGGAGAAACAAAAAACAAAGCCATGAGAGCTTATACTCAAAATGGACAATATCATAACATTGTGGATATTCGTGGTTTCTAATATGGTATTAGAATCATGCCCTTAACTTAGCCAGGTTAATAAATTCCTCAAATGTCGAACAAAGAAATTTTGAGTTTCGAAGGCGTAGTCAAAAGTGACTCAAGTGTCGAACAAATGGTACATTTTGTATGAGAGCTCCAGAGAAGGAGTCGAGTCTCGATTAAGGGGAGGCTGTTTGAGGGCTCCATAGACCTTAGAGGAGTCTCTATGGTGTACTTTGTTCAAAAAGAGAATTGTTAAGGATTGTTTCGGCTAATTAAGAGGTTGATAGGTAAGGATCTCCATTGGTATGAGACCTTCTCGGGAAACCAAAAGTAAAGCCATGAGAGCTTATGCTCAAAATAGATAATATCATATCATTGTGGAGGGTCGTGGTTCTTAAAAGTTACACTATCTCAAATTGTTATCACAACTTTCTTACCGATCCGAATTATATGTCCATATAGAAACCTTGCAAAATCAAATATGTTTATCTAAATATTTTAGGTTACCTATAATTTTATAAATCTAAAAATTCCGTCCATTTAAATGTAACGAGATTTGGCGGCTGAAGGTTTAAAGAAAAAAGAAGGAAACCTGTAGAGAGTTCATGCATTGTTGTATGTATCACATAACTTTGTGTACACGAAACAGGAAAAGGAGAGGAGAAAACAACGTAGCTTTACGGTTGGTTGCCTTGGGCTCTTCATTGTCATGTTTTTGGTGGCTGCACACCCAACTTTGTTTGTGTAAGCCCTAAGCCACTTATATTATGGATATACACAAATGCTCTCTTTCATGTCATTATTTCATATTGTTTACGCTACTCGCTATGTTGGCACTCATAATAAATCAAACCAAAGCAACGGCACACCTTATCTCTTCATTCTAATATTTTATTCACTCTTTTCTTTGATGATCCTATAAATAGCATGACTAACCTCTTCACTCCACACCATCATTTCATTCTATTTTCTTTCTCTTTTCTCCCAAATATCAAACCATATTCATAAACACACACCCAACATGACCATTCTTACAGCCTTTCTTCTTCTTTTCTTTCCTTTTATGTTCCTCTATTCTTCCTCTGCCATTGCCTTCTCGAATAATGTCCTAAGTTTAGGAGCCAAGCCCGATGGCAAATCTGACTCTACGCAAGCATTTCAAACCGCATGGTCTAATGCATGTGGCTCCACCAGACCAACCTCTATTTATGTTCCACCAGGAAGATATTACCTTCGTAGTCTAACATTTAATGGACCATGCAAGAATAGTGCCATTTTCATACGCATTGATGGCACTTTGGTAGCACCATCAGACTACAGAGTTATTGGCAATTCTGCAGCTTGGATCTTGTTTAGAGGAGTTGATGGAGTAACTATCTCAGGTGGAGTTTTTGATGGTAAAGGAAGTGGGTTATGGGCATGCAAGAACTCGACCAAGACTTGTCCTACTGGAGCCACGGTATCAAATTT
This sequence comes from Cucurbita ficifolia, assembly GCA_033971965.1. Lineage (NCBI taxonomy): Eukaryota > Viridiplantae > Streptophyta > Magnoliopsida > Cucurbitales > Cucurbitaceae > Cucurbita > Cucurbita ficifolia. Next base: position 10,634,481 of record CM066972.1, read on the forward strand.
AACTTCATTAATCTTCTCTCTCTCATAAATGATTAGCCCTTTCGTTCATTACATGTTTAATCTTTCTTTATGCAGACAATTGAAATCTCCAACTCGAAGAATGTAGTGCTTAGTGCATTAACATCACTCAACAGTCAAATGTTTCATATAGTCGTAAATGGTTGTCAAAATATCAAAATGAAAGGACTTAGGGTCTTGGCTTCCGGCAACAGTCCCAATACTGATGGTATTCACGTACAACTATCATCTGATGTGACCATACTCAACTCCAAGATAGGCACCGGAGACGACTGCATATCCATCGGCCCTGGGACCTCTAACTTGTGGATTGAGAATATTGTTTGTGGGCCCGGTCATGGAATAAGGTATGTTCAATTATTATTATTATTATGATATTAATAATTTGTATGAAAAAGAAAATGTAAAGTTTATAAGTAAATATGTTTGATCTATTTTGTAGCATCGGGAGTCTTGCAAAGGACTTACAAGAGGCCGGAGTGCAGAACGTGACAGTTAAAAAAGCTTTATTTTCACGCACCCAAAATGGGGTGAGAATCAAAGCATGGGGCAAGCCAAGCAATGGGTTTGCTAAGAATATCCTCTTCCAACATATTGTTATGGACAACGTTCAAAATTCAATTGTTATTGACCAAAATTATTGCCCAAGTCACAAAGATTGTCCGGGTCAGGTAATATACATGATTTGTAAGCAATTCAAATGGACTTTCAATTTATTTCTGTTGATCATATTTCGATTGTTAACCCTTCTTTAAATTTCTTCTTCTTTGCATCAAACAGGCTTCGGGTGTCAAAATTAGTGACGTGACGTACCAAGACATTCATGGAACATCAATCACTCAAATTGCAGTGAAGTTCGACTGTAGTCCAACAAACCCATGCAGTGGTATAAAAATGGAGGACGTAAAACTTTCTTATAAGGATCAAATAGCTGGAGCGACATGTAGCCATGCAGGAGGAACTGTTACCGGTCTTGTTGAACCGAGTAGTTGCTTGTAGGGAAACTTATATGATGAAACTTAATGTATTTGCATGTCTAGCATGTGGACTTGTGTGTATGCAGTTTCGAGGCTACCATGACAATAAAACAAATTTATGAGCAAGGAAAGCCATTATTTCTATTCTTTGTATGGTAATGTGTGGATGTATATGTGAAAGAAAACAATAAATCAATTTTTTTTATTTATTGAAGTTTAGTCTTTTTATGTTTTTTATCCTTCTATTTGTTTATTGCACATGGGGTTGACTCATTTTGGACGTCTCACTCTCTCTCATGCCTATCTATTCTCTGTTATCTCCTTTAATGTTGAATAAACATTAAATGTGATAAAGTGAAAGGTAAAATCTTGAAGTTGAAAGGCCAAGAGTTGTTTTAGAAAAGTATGTGAATGTTTATAAATAGATTGTTCTTTTATGGGGAAGAAATAGAGAAAAAAGAAAAGAAAAGAAAAAAACAAAGAAGTAATAGAAGAGTGTTTTTCACATAAATAGAGTGTTTTGTCTCTCCACTCTTAAAAAGAAATATAGTTTGACTGAGATTATTTGTTTTTTTTTCACAACTTGGTATTAGAGCCAATGACAAATATGACGGGTCAAATAACGCTACCGCGACTAATGATGACAAACTACGAGAATTGGAGTATTCAAATGAAAGCTCTTCTCGGTTCTCAAGATGCATGGGAGGTGGCGAAGAAGGTTTCAAAGAACCAAAAGATACCACGGGTTATACGGCGGCACAAAACAAGGCGTTGAAAGAGGTGCGATCAAAGGATAAGGCGGCACTATACATGTTGTTCCGAGCCGTTGACGAGTCGGGCTTTGAGAAGATTGCCAGTGCAACTACTTCAAAAGAAGCGTTGGACACTTTGGGAAAAGTGTTCAAAAGAGCCGACCGAGTCAAGCAAGTGCGTCTCCAAACTCTCGTGGCGAGTTGGAGAGCATGAAGATGAAGGAGTCGGAAAGTGTATCTGACAACATCACGGTGTACAGACTGTGGTGAACCAACTCAACCGAAACGGAGAAATGTTAACCGAGACGCGAGTTTTGAAGAAGATTTTGGGATCATTAACAAACAATTTTGAGAACGTTGTATGCGCAATAGAAGAGTCAAATGACCTAGCGACGTTTACGGTCGACGAGCTCGCCGGTTCTCTCGAGACACACGAGCAACGTAAGAAGAAGAAGGAGGAAACACTCGATCAAGCACTTCAAACCAAGGCGTCAATCAAAGATGAAAAGGTACTCTATTCTCAAAATTTTCAAGGTAGAGGTCGTGGTCGTGGAAGTCGTGAAAATGGTCGCGGTGGTCAAGGCAGCAGTCATGAAGGATACTATAAGGAGAAGGGATAGTCGAGCCAAGCAAATTGGCGTGGAAGAGGACACGGTCGAGGAAGAGGCGGCCGATCAAATTATTCTAACATTGAGTGCTACAAATGTCACAAATTTGGTCGTTATGCGAATGATTGGAACTCCGACAAATGTTATAATTGTGGTAAAGTGGGGCATTTTGCAAAAGATTTTCGAGTCGATAAAAAGGTGGAAGAAACAACCAACCTAGCCTTGGAAGACGTAACAAATGAAGGTCTTCTCTTGATGGCTCAAAATGAAGACAACATTAACAACGACACTCTGTGGTACCTCGACTCATGGGCAAGCAACCATATGTGTCGTCACGAGTACCTATTCAAAGAGATGCAAAAGATTGAAGATGGTCATGTGTCATTTGGAGATGCTTCAAAGGTGGAGGTCAAAGGCCGAGGTACGGTTCATTACTTGCAAAAGGATAGCTTAATAGGGTCAATCAAAGATGTTTATTACATACCAGACCTCAAGACCAACATATTGAGTTTGGAAAAGCTCACAGAGAAAGGTTACGCGATATTCTTAAAAGACCGGCTACTACACTTGAAGGACAAGCAAGGGCGTTTGGTTGCTCGAGTCGAGATAGGAAGAAATCGGATGTACAAATTGAATTTAAGAAGCATACGAGAAAAATGTTTGCAAGTCGACGTAGAAGACAAGGCATCGCTTTGACATCTCCGCTTTGGTCACCTACATCATGGCGACCTAAGAGAGTTAGCGAAGAAGAATATGGTGCACGGACTACCCAACATGGACTAAGAAAGAAAATTTTGTGAAGAATGCGTGCTCAGCAAGCATGCAAGAACCTTGTTTCAAAAGAAGGCTGAATTTTGGGCTAAACAACCTCTTGAGTTGATTCATATAGACATATGTGGACCAATTACCCTAGAGTCTTTCAGCGGTAAAAGGTATTTCATTTTCTTTATCGATGATTACTCACGAAAAACTTGGATTTATTTTCTGAAAGAAAAGTCCGAGGCATTTTAGGTGTTCAAAAATTTCAAAGTGATGGTGAAGAAGGCAACTGGTAGACACATCAAAATTGTACAATCCGATAGAGGTGGCGAGTATACTTCGGCGATTTTCATGAAGTATTGTGAGGAGTAAGGCATAAGGCGATTTTTAACCGCACCGTACACTCCTCAACAAAATGGTGTGGCCGAGAGAAAAATCGAACCATTCTCGATATGGTTCGGTCAATACTCAAGAGCAAAATGATGCTAAAGGAATTTTGGGCAGAAGCCGTTTAATGCGCCAACTATGTGCAAAATCGATGTTCACATGCGAAGTTAGATGATCAAAGACCACAAGAGGCATGGAGTGGACAAAAGCCTACAATTTATCATCTCAAAGTGTTCGGTAGTGTGACTTATGTTCACGTACCGGACAACGAAGAATGAAGCTCGAAGACAAAAGCAAAAGGTATATTTTTATTGGGTATGATGAGAAGACAAAAGGATACAAGCTACTTGACCCAATAAGCAAGAAGGTTATGATGAGTCGTGATGTGCGAGTAAATGAAGCAAGTGAATGAGACTAGAACAATTCAACAGAAGTTAATATCGAAGTTGGAGAATCTTCATTCATTGCACTAACAAGTATACCAACAAACTCAGGAATTTCCGATGATGAAGATGAACCGCAACAATCCAAAATGCGAAATTTGCAAGATTTGTATGATTCAACAAATGAGGTACACCTTGTATGTCTTCCGGCAGATGCTGAAAATATCAGCTTTGAAGAGGCGGTGCAAGACAAGAAGTGGCAAACTGCCATGGATGAGAAGATTAAAGCAATTTATCGCAACAATACATAGGAGTTAACAGAATTACCGGAAGGAAGTCAGCCCATTGGTGTGAAGTGGGTGTTCAAGAAAAAGATGAATGCTCAAGGCAAGATAGAGCGGTACAAGGTGCGACTTGTTGCGAAGAGATACAAGCAAAAGGCGGGAATCGACTATGACGAAGTGTTTGCTCCCGTTGCAAGAATAGAGACAATCTGATTGCTCATTTTTCAAACTTCTCAATTCAAATGGCCGATTTTTCAAATGGATGTCAAGTCGGAATTCTTGAATGGTGTGCTTGAAGAAGAAGTCTACATCGGACAACCACTCGGGTACATGAAAATCGGAGAAGAGAAGAAGGTACTAAAATTGAAGAAGGCGCTTTACGGATTGAAGCAAGCACCTCGAGCATAGAATACTCGTATCGATACATATTTCAAGGAGAACGGGTACAAGCAATGTCCCCACGAGCATGCACTTTACACAAAAAAGAGTGGAGGTAATGTGATATTTGTTGCTCTTTATGTCGATGACCTCATTTTTTTGGGTAACAATGATGAGATGATAGAAGAGTTTAAGAGCACAATGACACGAGAATTTGAGATGACAGATTTGGGCTTGTTGAAGTTTTTCCTTGGTTTGGAGGTTAAACAAGGAGAGACGGGTATTTTTATCACAGAAGACATATGCAAAAGAAATTTTGAAGAAGTACAAGATGAAAAATTGCAACCCAGTATCAATACCAATGGAACAAGATGCAAAACTCTCAAAGTACGATGAAGGAGAACGAGTAGATGCAAATAGGAAACAGAGTTTGGTAGGAAGCCTTTGCTATCTTACATGCACAAGGTCAGATCTTTCATTAAGTGTTGGCATTATAAGTCGGTTCATGGAGGAGCCGATTTATTCACATTGGAAGGCGTTGAAGCGAGTCCTACGATATATCCAAGGAACGGTGTCACTTGGGTTATTCTACTCGAAAACAGAAGACTACAAGTTGGTTGGTTACTCTGACAGCGATTGGTGCGGAGACATAGACGATCGGAAAAGTACATCGGGTTATGTATTCTTTATGGGCAACACAACATTTGTAGAAAATAAATTGCTCTGATACCAATTTGTAGAAATTGAAAGCCGCTCCGATACTAACTTGAGAGAAAAAACGCTCGCTCTGAATCTAACTCGTTTAGTTAACTCTCACGAAACTTTAAAGGGGGTGTCTCTTCTCCTTATAGTTTTCTTCGTGACTATTGCCTTGAGCAGCTCGACCATTCCCGCGGCTTCCACTATCTCTACCTCGAAAATTCTGTGAGTAGAGTATTTTTCTATCCTTGATCGATGCCTTCATCTAAAGCGCTTGATCGAGTGGCTCCTCCTTCTTTTTCTTACGTTGCTCGTGTGCCTCGAGAGAACCAGCAAACTCATCGACTGTGAACTTCGCTAGGTCCTTCGACACTTCTATGGCACATACGACATTCTTGAAGTTGTCTGTTAACGACCTCAAGATTTTCTCCACAACCCGCTCTCAGGTAACATTTCTCCGTTTCGATTTAATTGATTCACCACGGTCTGTACACGAGTAATGTAGTCAGATACATTTTCTGACTCCTTCATCTTCATGCTCTCCAACTCGCCACGCAGAGTCTGGAGACGCACCTGCTTGACTCGATCGGTTCCTTTGAACACCTTTTCTAGAGTGTCCCACGCTTCTTTTGAAGTAGTTGCCTTACAATCTTCTCAAAGCCCGACTCGTCAACAGCCAAGAACAGCATGTATAATGCTGCCTTATCCTTTGACCGTAATTCCTTTTGCGCCACCGTATAACCCGTGGTATTAATCGGTTCTTCGAAACCGTCTTCGACCACCTCCCATGCGTCTTGCGAACTGAGAAGAGCTTTCATTTGATGCTCCAATTCTCGTAGTTTGTCTTTGTCAATCGTGGTAGCGGCATTTGTCCCATCATGTTCGCCATCGGCTCTGATACCAATTTGTAGAAAATAAATTGCTCTGATACCAATTTGTAGAAATTGAAAGCCGCTCCGATACTAACTTGAGAGAAAAAACGCTCGCTCTGAATCTAACTCGTTTAGATAACTCTCACGAAACTTTAAAGGGGTGTCAAAAGGGGAGAGACAAGGAGACGAAGAAGTTCTCAAAAGATTTTGTGTATTACACACTAACTCCGACAAGTTCTGTGCTGGTTCTTTTCTCTCTCTTGTTCTTTTCTCTCACCCCTTTTACAACATAGGTTATAGATTTTCCAAAGGTAAGTTTAACCGTAACTGTCCCATCATTTTCTCTCTCCCATAACTCATTTCTCTCCTAAATTAGTTAATGGCTTTTTGACGGAATTTAAAACCAAAGAAAAATTCATAATTACTTTTTTTTTTCTTTCTTCGTACATTTAAGTTTATTTCTCAAGAGCATTTACTTGACTTTCAAAGAAACAACCGATCGTGACGCTCTCGACGTGTGAAGCTGAATATGTGGCAACATCTTGGTGTGTATGTCACGCGATATGGCTTAGAAATTTGTTGAGCAAGATGGAGCTAAAGCAACTAGGTGCAACCGTGATTCAAGTCGACAACAAATCAGCAATTGAGTTGGCAAAAAATCCAGTGAACCATGAAAGAAGCAAACACATGAAGTTCGTTTTCACTTATCTGAGATCATGTGAAGGAAGTGTGGAATTGTTGCATGTGACAAGTCAGGATCGAGTTGCGGATATTTTTACAAAACCGCTACCGAAGGTACTTTTCGACAAATACAAGAAGATGATTGACATGACGGATAGTAGAAACATTTAAGTTTATGGAGGAGTTTTGTTGAATAAACATTACATATTATTTTTTTTAGTGGGTTTTAAATTCAAAAGTTAATGGTAAAGTGAAAGGCCAAAAGTGTTGTAGATGAAAGGCTAAGAGTTGGCTTATGAAATAGTGGCGTGCTATAATTAGTTTTTATTATTGTTTTAGAAAGTATGTGAATGCTTATAAATAGATTGTTTTTTCTGTTGTCTAGAAGCAGAGAAAAAAGAAAATAAAACATAAAAGTAACATAAGAGTGTTTTTTCACATAAATAGAGTGTTTTGTCTCTCCACTCTAAAAAAAAATAGTGTGACTGAGATTATTTGTTTTTTTTCACATTTCCTCGGGTGAAGGTGACTATGATTTGGATTTGGATCAAAATTCGGAATCCAGATTTAACACTTGATCATCCCGTCGTTCTCCAACGACATGATTGGGTTCTTTACTCATTGCTTCTAAGAGTGAAGAATATTCACACACACCAACACAAGTTCTTCCCGTATGTTTTGTCCTTACCCACATAAATCATAGAAAAATTCACAAGAGGTCACTCAAGATAAAATAGCTTTAAATAAAGCACACTTAATTATGGAGTTCCTATTATTGAACCACCAAATACGAAGGTGCATCTTAGTAGTATAGGTAGTGACTTTCAAATCTTTTAATTTTTTCTTAGTCATCCTTTTCTCATGATCGCTCTCATTCAAATGTAGTCTATTTTCATTCATGTACCCTTCTTTACTCGAGTTTCACATGTCGATTGAGATCCTATTTTCTTAATTTTCATAGGTAGCAAATGTCAAATATTCTTAATTTTCATAATAATTTTAAAAGTAGGGTATGGTTGAGTTGGGTTATAATCCTAGTTGTAGATTCTCATTGCTTACTTCTCCTAGTAGGTTTCCACGACTTTCTCTCGTCTCTAGGAAGCTCGGGCTTACCCCTTCCAGCACTCTAAGCTACTTTGTAGGTCTTGAAGTTCCAACTAATTCCTCATTAATCGTCTACTTGTGTAGTCTCTAATTCTTCTTTGAGACTGATTTAAGGTGCCACGACATCGGCCTTGACCCGTTCCTACTCTCGATAGAAGTGTTTGTCCTAAACCACCTATCCACGTAGTCCCAGATCTCTTTCAAAATCAATTTACGGAGTTGCGGTGTCGGCCTTGACATATTCCTACACTCAATAGGGGTTCTCATCCTGACGCCTACCCGCGTAGTCCCCAGTCCAACTAGGAATGGTTGACGGGTTTGCCCGTCTCTACACTCAATAGGAATCCCTATCTTGAGCTTACTACTCATATAGTCCCTAATCCTTCTTCAGAATTTGTTTAATGGGATCACGACGTCGACCCTGACTTGAATCTACACTCAATAGTAACTCAACTAGTTTCGGAATTCTGGCAAGCTACTTTAATCGTCTTTAGATGTCGTGGAGGTCTACTAGGTTCGTTGGGGTGCCCAGGCGGTTTAAACTCCAATTCTCAATTTCGGGACGTTTGGGGTTAGCTCCTCAGACTAAACCAATCCCTGGGTGCACACAGGTCTAACCTCTGATTGCTCATGATCCTGGAGTGCGAGGTCTACTGGAACGTACTGACATGATTCTACATGTAAATCGCACGAGCTATAGCGCCCTAATCTTAACTGAGTTCTTACATGCATGCACTACTAGAAAAATATTTTTATCAACCGTCTTTAGCACGTCAAACGTGGTCTGCCCGTTCATACATGTTTATCAAAGAGATATTCCTACCAACAGCTTAATGCATGGAAATGTAACGAGATTTGGCGGCTAAAGGTTTAAAGTGAAAAGAAGGAAACCTGTCGAGTACATGCATTGTTGTGTGTATCACAATACTTTGTGTATACGAAAGAGGAAAAAGGAAGGAGAAAACAGCGTAGCTTTACGGTTGAATGACTCGGCTCTTGATTGTCGTGTTTTTGGTGGCTGCACACCCAACTCTGTTTGTGTAAACCCTAAGCCACTCTGATTATGGATAATACTCTCTTTCATCTTATTATTAAAAATTCCCTTGTTTGACAACTCCTTTTCATGTTGTTTACGCTACAAGCTATGTTTACCTCATAATAAATCAAAGCAGACCCCTTTCAAATCCTCTGAACCAAAGCGACGCCATACCTTATCTCTTTATTTTCATATTTTATTCATTCTTTTCTTCCATCACCCTATAAATACCATTAGTAACCTCTCATTTCATTCTATTTTCTTTCTCTTTTCTCCCAAATATCAAACCATATTCATAAACACACACCCAACATGACCATTCTTACAGCCTTTCTTCTTCTTTTCTTTCCTTTTATGTTCCTCTATTCTTCCTCTGCCATTGCCTTCTCGAATAATGTTGTGAGTTTAGGAGCCAAGCCCGATGGCAAATCTGACTCTACGCAAGCATTTCAAACCGCATGGGCTAATGCATGTGGCTCCATCAGACCAACCTCTATTTATGTTCCACCAGGAAGATATTACCTTCGTAGTCTAACATTCAATGGACCGTGCAAGAATAATGCCATTTTCATACGCATTGATGGCACTTTGGTAGCACCATCAGACTATAGAGTTATTGGCAATTCTGCAGCTTGGATCATGTTCAAACAAGTTGATGGAGTAACTATCTCAGGTGGAGTTTTTGATGGTCAAGGAAGTGGGTTATGGGCATGCAAGAACTCGACCAAGACTTGTCCTACTGGAGCAACGGTATGAAATTTAACTTCATTAATCTTCTCTCTTTGATAAATAATTATGTTATTGAGATAAGTTATTTTGCTATGCTTATGATGTAACTACAATATTCTAATTCTTTCTTCCTTTTGCTTTCCTTATTTATTTATTTAGACAATTGAAATCTCCAACTCAAAGAATGTAGTGCTCAGTGCATTAACATCACTCAACAGTCAAATGTTCCATATAGTTGTAAATGGTTGCCAAAATATCAAAATGAAAGGACTTAAGGTCTTGGCTTCCGGCAACAGTCCCAATACTGATGGTATTCATGTACAACTGTCATCTGATGTGACTATACTCAACTCCAAGATAGGCACGGGAGACGACTGCATATCCATTGGACCGGGAACATCCAACTTGTGGATTGAGAATATTGTTTGTGGGCCCGGTCATGGAATAAGGTATGTTCAATTATTATTATTATTATATTGCAACAAAAAAAAAAACAAAAAAAAAAAGTAAAATTTATAGATAAATATGTTTGGTCTATTTTGTAGCATTGGAAGTCTAGCAAAGGACTTACAAGAGGCCGGAGTGCAGAATGTGACCGTTAAACAAGCTTTATTTTCACGCACCCAAAATGGGGTGAGAATCAAAGCATGGGGCAAGCCAAGCAATGGGTTTGCTAAGAGTATCCTCTTCCAACATATTGTTATGGACAACGTTCAAAATCCAATTGTTATTGACCAAAATTATTGCCCAAATCACAAAAGTTGTCCGGGTCAGGTAATATACTGATTTTAAGCAATTCAAATGGACTTTCAGTTTACTTCTCTCGATCATATTTCAATTGTTAACCCTTCTTTAAATTTTTTCTTGTTTGCATCAAACAGGCTTCGGGTGTCAAAATTAGTGACGTGACGTACCAAGATATTCATGGAACATCAACCACTCAAATTGCAGTGAAGTTCGATTGTAGTCCAACAAACCCGTGCAGTGGTATAAAAATTGAGGACGTGAAACTTTCTTGTAAGGATCAAATAGCTGGAGCGACATGCAGCCATGCAGGAGGAACTGCTACCGGTCTTGTTGAACCGAGTAGTTGCTTGTAGGGAAACTTATATGATGGAACTTAATGTATTTGCATCTCTAGCATGTGGCCTTGTGTGTATGTAGTTTCGAGGCTACTATGATAAAATATTTGTTTTGTGAGCAAGGAAAGCCATTATTTCTATTCTTTGTATGGTAAGTGTGTGGATGTATATATGAAAGAAAACAATAAATCAAATTTTTTTTTTTTATTGAAGTTTAGTCTTTTTAAGTTTTTTATCCTTTTATTTGTTTATTGCACATGGGGTTTACTCATTTGGCACGTCTTAACTCTCTCTCATGCCTCTCTATTCTCTATTATCTCCCAATTTCCTTTTGTGGAGGTGACTTTTATTTGTCGTATATCACTTATGTTTAGGATTTAGATCAAGATTTGGAATTCAGATTTGACACTTGAGTGCTTCGATGTTCTCCAGCGACATGATTACGTTACTTATTCCTCGCTTCTAAGAGTAAAAACTATTTATACAGATCAACACAAGTCCTTCCCGTATATTTTGTTCTCAGTCGCATATATCATAGGAAAATTCACAAGAGGTCACCCAAGGTAAAATTGCTTTAAATAAAACTAGCTTAACTATGGAGTTCCTATTATTGAACCACCTTTGGCTAGTATAGGTAGTGACTTTCACTTCTTTTAAAAAATTTCTTAGTTTTCCTATTCTCATGATCGCTCTCATTCAAATGTGGTCTCTATATTCATTCATGTACCCCTGTTTTACTCGAGTGTCACATGTAGATTGAGATTCTATTTTCTTAATTTTCATAGGTAGCAAACCTCAAATATTCTTAATTTTCATAATAATTTTAAAAGTAGGATATGGTTGATTTGGGTTATAACCCTATCTTTAGGTAGTTCGAGTTGGGTTATAACCCAATTTCCACATAATCCTATTATCATAAAACTCAAACATCAAACATTCACAAGTCATAACGTATCTAACATGCAATGAGAGCTTACAAGTAGGTTGCTTATTAATTATTTTTATATACTCAACCCTTTCTATTTTTTCTTTTTCAGGTGCATGATGTTGTTGATCGAGGCAAGAAGGTGCTCGAAAAATCAGTAGTGAGAATGTTTGCTTAATCCACCACACCTAAATGGTGTGAAAGTTATCTTATTTATAATCAAATAAATTACAAGGATATGAAAATAGTAATAAATGGAAATAACAATAAATGGAAAGATACCTATGTTAAGAAGGCAAATATTTAGATATTTTCCTTACAATAAAATATAAATATGATATATATGGTAAACTATAATTTATTACTAAATATCCCTAACACCCCACCGCAAGATGAGCGTCGGATTGAACGAACGTGAAGGTTGGATCTGAAAAATTCAAAGAGAGGTTGAGAAACACTTTTCGTGAAAATGTCAACAACCTGGTTCGGAGGAGGAGTAGAGAAACACTTTCTTGGCCATCGAAAACTACAGAGGGATCGCCGCTCAACGACGATGCTGCCTTGGCTCGGGTGAGAATATGTTTAACCCCAAGAAGTAGAAGGGGAAACCTAGAGCAAGGGACAAAGACAATGTTGAAGCCGGAAGAGTCGCCACATTGGGCGAAGGAGCCAATTTTGGCAAGAAGGGCAGCCGAAAGAGTCCCACATTGGGCGAAAGTGCCAATTTTGGCGAGAAGGGCGGCGGCAACTTGGTTGGCGAAGAGGCCAGTGCCGTGTCGAGATTCCAAAGGTAAATCTCTGCAAAATGTCGATGCGCTTATTGAGATTTTGTATATTTCCGAAGAGAATGCTGATGAGGATCCTGAGATTAGGGTTTCTGTGAAGGATGAAGGGTTGATTGGGAAGAAAATGAGAGAGGCTATGTTGGCTAAGGGAGAATCGATTGTGTTGGAGAAGGTGAGGTTGTATGTACAGAGTATGCCGAAGGGTGATTTGGAGGTCAAAAGGGTGGAGCCGAAGACTAATCAATCGGCTCTGCATGTGGCATCCATGGAGACTGCCCCTGCGGCGTCATAGCCAGCAGTGGTGGTGGAGAAGAACAGTAGATGATTTCGAAGCCATTGAAAGGAAGGATTAGGGTTGTTAAACTGAAAGGGCTCTGATACCATGAGAATGTTTGTTTAATCCACCACACCTAAATGGATGGTTTGAAAGTTATTTTATTTATAATCAAATATATTATAAGGATATGGAAATAGTAATAAATGAAAATAACAATAAATGGAAAGATACCTATGCTTAACAAGTAGCCCCAAAAAGGGTGTTAACCTAGGCATCGTGTTGTGATCATAATTTTTTGTAGTATGATATATCATACACATCTTTTGTATCCTCGTCTCGTTCCCTCTTTTAAGAACAAATTGAACACATGAACATGTATATATTTTTATATTGGGCATGGATATGTTGTTAAATATTTTTGGACCGCGTAAAATTTTATGGAAGTTTTCTATTGCTTGTTATACACTTATGTCGCATTACATAGTCTATTAGTCACACCCTGTCTTTCGATGCCTCAAAATTTGGGTTGTGACAACTAGTGACTGAGATATGATTCAAAGTATTCAAAGTTTTTTTTAGGAAGTTGTTAGTAGTTTTGAATTTATTTATAGTTAATTGTTTGGTATGATTTCCATAATCTACTGTTAGTCTATAAGCCTATAAATATTGGAATTTTGTAACTCTTTATGCATTGAGTGAGAAAACAATAATAAAACATTTGCAGTTTTGATCTATTTTATCTTTTGTTATATCTTTCAATATTCCTTTCCCTACAAATTTGGCATAGAGCCAAGTTATTGTCAACACGAGAAGTGATTATTTTTTTCTTCACAAAACGAAAATGACAGTAGCTGGTTTTTCTTTCTCTGCACCGTTGTTACCAATTTTTAATGGTGAAAAATATGAGTGGTGGAGCATCAAGATGAAGACCTTGCTTAGATCGCAAGAGCTATGGAACTTGGTGGAGCATGGGTTTGTTGATGTATTAGAACCCACCATAGAAGTTTTCTTCCTCTGCACCGTTGTTACCAATTTTTAATGGTGAAAAATATGAGTGGTGGAGCATCAAGATGAAGACCTTGCTTAGATCGCAAGAGCTATGGAACTTGGTGGAGCATGGGTTTGTTGATGTATTAGAACCCACCATAGAAGAAAATGAGAGACTAAGAGAACCAAGAAAAATGATGCCAAGGCTCTGTTCATTATTCAGCAAGTAATTCATGAGACTATTTTTTCACGAATTGCAGCAGCAACCACATCAAAGAAAGCATGGTCAATTATGCAGAAGGAGTTTCAAGGAGATTCAAAGGTCATAACAGTAAAATGGCAATCTCTAAGACGTGATTTTGAAACTGCGCTCCTGACGAATGATGAATCAATTGCTGATTTTGTCAAGAGTAATAATAATTGTCAGTCAGATGCGTACCTATGGAGAGAAAATTTCAGATGAAACAATTGTTGCAAAGGTGTTGAGAAGCTTAACTCCAAAGTTTGACCCAGTGGTGGCTGCCATAGAAGAAGTTAAAGATCTATCAATACTCTCCGTTGATGAACTGATGGGCTCGCTTTAAGCTCATGAGTAGCAGGTAGAAGTCGTGGAAGAGGAAGATTTCACAGCTTCCATGGTTGTCGTGGTAACAGGGGTAGATGGAGAAATGATGGACAAAGGCAATTCAATGAGCAAAGTAACATAAGGAATGTCATACAATATTAACATTGTATGGGCACATAAAAACTGATTGTTGGTATAAAGATCAACAAATGAATTTTAGAGCAGAAAGTGAAGAAAAAGAAGAAGAAAAGCTTTTTATGGCGTGTATTGATATTAATCCAAAAAAAGGAGACTTATGGTTTGTTGATAGTGGATGCTCGAACCACATATGACAGACACTAAATCTTTATTCCAAGAGCTTGATGAGACGCAAAACATTAAGGTGCAACTTGGAAATACAAAAGAGATGCAAGTTGAGGGAAAATACACCGTGAAAGTCAACCAGCCATGGTAAGATAAAACTATTAGATAATGTTCAATTTGTACCTCATTTAATTAGGGTACAATTTATTGAGTGTTGTACAATTTATGACCGGAGGACATTCCGTTCTATTTGATGACAACACATGTCATTACAAATAAGAAATCAGGCCATAAAGTTCAAATTGCCATGACTTCAAATAAGATGTTTCCACTCGATGTGTCTAACATGGAGGATTTTGCTCTTGCGCTGCTAGCACACAAGATGACTTGACGTTATGACATCTTAGATATGAGCATAATACTCAGGGATAAAGGTATGGTTTTTCAGATTACCAAGAATTGATTCAATTATTTTATTTGAAGGATGCCTTTATGGCAAGCAAACTAGGAAGTCATTTCTTGTTGGAAAAGCTAAAAGAACTTCACATTGTCTAGAACTAATTCATGCCGATTATGTGAGCCAATGCAAACTAAGTCCATGGGTGGGAGTATATACTTCTTACTATTTATTGATGACTATAGTCGCATGAGCTGAATTTACTTCCTACAACATAAGTTAGAAACTTTTAAGAAGTTCAAGAATTTTAAAGCTATGGTGGAGAACCAAAGTGGCTGCTACATTAAAGTTCTTCGCACAAATAGAGGTGGCAAGTACATATCTAAAGAGTTCAATCTATTTTGTGAAGAAAATGGCATCCGAAGGGAGTTAACAGCTCCTTACACTCCATAACAAAATGGAATCGCTGAACGAAAAAATAGAACTATTGTGGAGATGGCAAGAAGTATGTTACAAGCGAGGAGACTTCCAAACCAATTTTGGGCAGAAGCTGTAGCAACATCTGTCTATCTATTAAATCTCTCACCAACAAAGACTATTATGAATTGAACTCCTCATGAAGCATGACATGGAAGGAAACCCTATGTAAGTCATTTACGAGTCTTTGGTTGTGTTGCTCATGCTTTGAAATATCCTTAAATTCGTCAAAAGTTTGATGAAAAATCTGAAAAATGCATTTTCATTGACTATTGTACTCAATCAAAGACATAAATTATACAACCCTCTCAGTAAAAAGATTTCAGTTAGAATGGAGGTAATATTTGATAAAAATTGGGTTGGGATTGGAGTAAAGAACATGAGCAGTAAGAGAATATATTGTTGAAGTTTCTCCAGATGAAGACAGGGTCAACTCCAGTGCATCTCCTAGTGCCTCCACTGCAACACAAAATTTGTCAAATTCATCATCTTCAGCATCACTAAACAGTAACTCTTCTCTTGAAGAATTTTTGATGAGACACCTCCAAGGAAGTATAAATCTTTAGTTGACATATATGCATCATGTTAATTTGCTCTTACTATTTGAGACCCTATAAATTATGAAGAAGCAGCTGAAAAAGAAGAGTGGAAGAAAGTTATGATAGAAGAAATGCAGTCCATTGAGAAAAATGGAACATGGGAGATGGTTGAGGAGATGCAGTCCATTGCGGTGCCCTGTTTATCAATTTGATGTCAAGTCAGCATTTCTTAATAGAGATTTACAATAAGAGGTTTATGTAACACCAGAGGGATTCATAAAGAAAGACAAAGAAACAAAGGTATACAAGCTGAGAAAAGTATTATACAGATTAAAGCAAACATACTTACTAAGGTTTTGTCAAAAAAAAAAGTTCTGCTACTTCAAACGATTACTTGACCTTTGCAACTTTGAATCAAGGGGAGGGTTGCGATATGATTTGAAGTATTCAAAGTTTTGACCAATATTTTAGGGAGTGGGTAGTAGTTTATAGTTAATTGTTTAATAGAATTTCCATAATTTACTATTTCTCGTTAGTTTATACGCCTGTAAATATTGTAATTTTGTAACTCTTTATGCATTGAGGGACAAAACAAAGCATTTGCAGCTTTGATCTATTTTATCTTTTGCTATCTCTTTCAATATTCCTTCCCCAACAATGACTTCTATCATAATCAACTTATATATCATGGATATTCGAAGTGCGACGTCATCTTGATTCTAACTTATAATCTCATCATTACCGTTATGGACACGTTCAATCGAGATAGATTATCTAGCAGAGGTTAGTTAACATGTTTCTAATAGGTTTCATTATATCATCATCATCAAAGGAGGGAGCCACTCTCTTGCCTACCAATCCTCATCTACCTAATGTGGTCTCATGCCCTCATCCAAATCAAGATCAAGATTAAGAAACATTTGGAAATTGCTTAAATTAGAAAAAAAACACACCAAAAAAAAAAACATCCAAAATGTAACGAGATTTGGCGGCTGAAGGTGTAAAGTAAAAAGAGGGAAACCTGTCGAGTACATGCATTGTTGTGTGTATCACAACACTTCGTGTACACGAAAGAGGAAAAGGAAAGGAGAAAACAGCGTAGCTTTACGGTTGGTTGCATTGGGCTCAGCATTCTCATGTCTTGGGTGGTTGAACACCCAACTCTGTTCGTGTAAGCCCTAAGCCACTTAGATTAGGGATATTATTCTAAATTCACTTGTTTTGACAACTCCTTCAATGCTCTTTCATATTGTTTAAAACCTAAGTGACGGCAGACCTTATCTCTTTATTTTCATATTTTATTCATTCTTTTCTTCCATCATCCTATAAATACCATTAGTAACCTCTCATTTCATTCTATTTTCTTTCTCTTTTCTCCCAAATATCAAACCATATTCATAAACACACACCCAACATGACCATTCTTACAGCCTTTCTTCTTCTTTTCTTTCCTTTTATGTTCCTCTATTCTTCCTCTGCCATTGCCTTCTCGAATAATGTCCTAAGTTTAGGAGCCAAGCCCGATGGCAAATCTGACTCTACGCAAGCATTTCAAACCGCATGGTCTAATGCATGTGGCTCCACCAGACCAACCTCTATTTATGTTCCACCAGGAAGATATTACCTTCGTAGTCTAACATTTAATGGACCATGCAAGAATAGTGCCATTTTCATACGCATTGATGGCACTTTGGTAGCACCATCAGACTACAGAGTTATTGGCAATTCTGCAGCTTGGATCTTGTTTAGAGGAGTTGATGGAGTAACTATCTCAGGTGGAGTTTTTGATGGTAAAGGAAGTGGGTTATGGGCATGCAAGAACTCGACCAAGACTTGTCCTAGTGGAGCCACGGTATCAAATTTAACTTCATTAATCTTCTCTCTCTCATAAATGATTAGCCCTTTCGTTCATTACATGTTTAATCTTTCTTTATGCAGACAATTGAAATCTCCAACTCGAAGAATGTTGTGCTTAGTGCATTAACATCACTCAACAGTCAAATGTTTCACATAGTTGTAAATGGTTGCCAAAATATCAAAATGAAAGGACTTAAGGTCTTGGCTTCCGGCAACAGTCCCAATACTGATGGTATTCACGTACAACTATCATCTGATGTGACCATCCTCAACTCCAAGATAGGCACCGGAGACGACTGCATATCCATCGGTCCTGGGACCTCCAACTTGTGGATTGAGAATATTGTTTGTGGGCCCGGTCATGGAATAAGGTATGTTCAATTATTATTATTATTATGATATTAATAATTTGTATGAAAAAAAAATGTAAAGTTTATAAGTAAATATGTTTGGTCTATTTTGTAGCATCGGGAGTCTAGCAAAGGACTTACAAGAGGCCGGAGTGCAGAACGTGACAGTTAAAAAAGCTTTATTTTCACGCACCCAAAATGGGGTGAGAATCAAAGCATGGGGCAAGCCAAGCAATGGGTTTGCTAAGAATATCCTCTTCCAACATATTGTTATGGACAACGTTCAAAATCCAATTGTTATTGACCAAAATTATTGCCCAAGTCACAAAGATTGTCCGGGTCAGGTAATATACATGATTTGTAAGCAATTCAAATGGACTTTCAATTTATTTCTGTTGATCATATTTCGATTGTTAACCCTTCTTTAAATTTCTTCTTCTTTGCATCAAACAGGCTTCGGGTGTCAAAATTAGTGACGTGACGTACCAAGACATTCATGGAACATCAACCACTCAAATTGCAGTGAAGTTCGACTGTAGTCCAACAAACCCATGCAGTGGTATAAAAATGGAGGACGTAAAACTTTCTTATAAGGATCAAATAGCTGGAGCGACATGTAGCCATGCAGGAGGAACTGTTACCGGTCTTGTTGAACCGAGTAGTTGCTTGTAGGGAAACTTATATGATGAAACTTAATGTTTTTGCATCTCTAGCATGTGGACTTGTTGTGTGTATGTAGTTTCGAGGGTACCACGACAAAATATTTGTTTTATGAGCAAGGAAAGCCATTATTTCTATTCTTTGTATGGTAAATGTGTGGATGTATATGTGAAAGGAAACAATAAATCAATTATTTTTGCACGTCTTAACTCTCTCTCATGCCTCTCTATTCTCTATACTTTGATTTGTCGTATAACAATTACGTTTAGGATTTAGATCAAGATTCAGAATTCAGATTTGACACTTGATTGCTTCGATGTTCCCCAACGACATGATTATGTTACTTACTCCTCGCCACCGAATAGGAAGGTGCATCTGACTAGTATGTATAGCTACTTTCAATTCTTTTAAATTTTTCTTAGTCATCTTATCCTCATGATCGCTCTCATTTAGATATGGTCTCTATTCATTCATGTACCCCTCTTTTACTCGAGCGTCACATGTAGATTGAGATTCTATTTCCTTAATTTTTATAGGTAGCAAACATCAAATATTCTTAATTTTCATAATAATTTTAAAGGTAGGGTATGGTTGAGTTGTTATAACCCTATTTACATGTAGTTCGAGTTGGGTTATAACCCTGTTTACAGGTAGTTCGAGTTGGGTTCTAACCCAATTTTCAAGTAACCCTATTCTCATAAAATTCAGACATCAAACATTTTATAAGTCACAATGTATCACTAACATCCGTAACAAATGTTTCATAATAATTTTAAAAGTATGGTAGGATTGAATTAAGTTGTAACTCAATTTTCAGGTAGTTCGAGTTGAGTTATAACCCTATTCTATTCTCATAAAACTCAAATATCAAACATTCACAAGTTACAATGTATCAGTAAAATCAGTAACAAACGTCAAATATTCTTAATTTTCATAATAATTTTAAAAGTAGAGAAAGATTGAGTTGGATTGTAACCCTATTTTCAGGTAGTTCGAGTTGGGTTATAGCCCTATTGTTATAAAACTCAAAATATAAAAATTCACAAGTCACAATGTATCACTAACATCAATAACAAACGTCAAATATTCTTAGTTTTCATAATAATTTTAAACGTACCATAGGGGTTGAGTTGGGTTGTAACCCTATTTTCAGGTAGTTCGAGTTAGGTTACAACCATATTCTCATAAAACTCAAATATCAAACATTCACAAGTCACAACACATCATTAACATTGATAACAAACGTCAAATATATTCTTAATTTTCATAATAATCTTAAGAGTAGGACATGGTTGAATTGGGTTGTAATCCTATTTTCATATCGTTCAAATTTATCGAGTTATCGATAGTTGCGATTAGTCAAATTATCGAATCATATGAATCCTCGTACAATAACCCACTATTTCTCCTCATTTCTTTTATTTTATTTATTTATTATTATTATTATTATTTTTTAATTTCCCAAAAAAATCAACATTTAATAAAAATCCCCAAAATAATATAAGAGAAGCGAGCCCACAACCATACATATGGCAACCGTTTCTCTTTCGTTGCGCTCTTTGGCACTCAAAGAGAGAAAAAAATGGCAATGGCCTTATCCTCATCTACAGTTACTCCGACCCTCAAACTGTCGCCTCCTTCAACATCCCAACCCGCCAGGCTTCTCCTTCGCATCCCCTCCAACCCCAATTCCACCGCCCCAAATTCAATCAATAAGCTCCTCACCGCTGCACCTTCCGACAAGTGGAGGCTCAGAATCTCTTTCTTTCCTGCCTTTTTGAAGAAAGGGAAAGATGTTGGTGCTCTTAAAGAGGAGCTTCTTGAGGCGATTGCACCCCTTGATCGAGGAGCTGAGGCCACCCCTGAAGACCAGGAAATGGTCGATCAGGTTTGGTATCGTTATCTCACTTTTGAATTTTTATTGTGCTGTAGTTTACTTTATGGAGAATTTTAATTTGAAGAGAAATGAAACATACCTAGAGGTTATTCACTCTGAATCTTGGAGTGAGCTTAATTTGGAAAGCCTTTGATGTGGCTGGAGTCTAAGAAAAAGAAAATTTTCAATTTGAAGGAGAATTTATACAGAAAGGCCACTATAATGTGATAGAAGATTTTATATTGCTAGAAGTAAGAGAGAACTAAAAATTATACTATAACTATACGTCCAAGGACCATGTTCAAATCTCTAGGAAGTTACATTTTTTGTGTGGCAAATTTTACATGAGAGAATCAACACTTTCAACCATGTCAACAACATTCCTCTTTAGTGCGCATAGTGGTGTGCTCTTTGTTATGTTGTGGTTGTTATGTTGTGGTGTTGGAGGTTGTAAGATCCCACATCGGTTGGGGAGGAGAATGAAGCATTCTTTATAAGGGTGTGGAAACCTCTCCCTAGTAGATGCGTTTTAAAAACTTTGAGGGGAAGTCCGAAAGGGAAAGCCCAAAGAGGATAATATCTGCTAGCGGTGGGCTTGGACTGTTATCGTTGGTATCAGAGTCAGACACTGGGCGATGTGCCAGCGAGGAGGCTGAGTCTCGTACGGGGGTGGATACGAGGCGGTGTGCCAGCAAGGACGCTGGGTCCCGAAGGGGGTGGATTGGGGGGTCCCACATCGATTGAAGAAGGGAACGAGTGTCAGCGAAGACGCTGGGCTTCGAAGGGGGGTGGATTGGGGTGTCCCACACCAATTGGAGAAGGGAACAAGTGCCGGCGAGGACGCTGGGCCCCGAAGAAGGGTGGATTGTGAGATCCCACATGGGTTGGAGAGGGGAACGAAACATTCTTTATAAGGGTGTGGAAACCTCTCCCTAGCCGACACATTTTAAAAACCTTGAGTGGAAGCCCAAAAGGGAAAGCCCAAAGAAGAAAATATCTGCTAACGGTGGGCTTGGGCTGTTACAAAAGGTACTTTTGAGCTCGCCCTTTTGAGAGTACTAATAAAATTTTTAGGGAGGTGGAGAGGTCATGTAGTGAGATTTGGGAGGTGGCAAGGTTTAATGCTTCATTGTGAGCTTCGTTCACTAAGCTTTTTTTGTAATTATGACATTGGTTTGATCTGGTTGGACTGGAGTCCATTTTAATGGCTAGTTCTAGGACTCCCTTTTTGTTGGGCTTAACGGTTCTTATGCATATTGCTAAACCATTGGTGGCGTCTGCATATTTTGTTGGATAATCAGAACTGTATATCTTAATGAAAGGAGATTCCCTGCCTTACTGTTGTTGGGTTTATCATGAGTTTGAGAATATGAGGTGATTGGAAGGAATGCTTTTGTCTTAGTTATGGAGGTTTAATGTAACGACCCAGATCCACTGCTAGCAGATATTGTCCTCTTTGGGCTTTTCCTTTCGGGCTCCCCTTCAAGGCTTTAAAACGCGTCTGCTAGGGGAAGGTTTCGACACCCTTATAAAGGGTGTCTTGTTCTCCTCCTAACCAATGTGGGACATCACATTTAATTTGATCATATGTTTCTATGATGGATCTTGGCACCGGAGGAGGGGATAGTTGGCTGTGTTTACTATTTGGGATATGCTTGAACGTTTTAAGATATGTTTTTCTTGGAACTAAAATCCTGAAGGGAACATCTTGAGGCCCTTAGATTTGCTGTGCATGATACACATTTTTGGTCAGAGCACAATGCATGCCATGAGAACAGGCTTAACATGCTCTATTGAGGATTATATCGATGTGTGGTCTCTTGTTAGATTCTGTATTTCTCTTTGGACTTTCGTGTTGAGCCTTTTTTGTAACTCCTCACTAAGCCTTATTTTACTTGTTTAGAGTCCCTTTTTGTGGACTTATTTTTTTGTATGCAGGTGTATTCTATCATGTTTTCTCCGGGAAAGGTCTGTTCATTAAAAAACTATATTATCTATTGAAAATGTATTTGACTTGATTAAAGAAGATCTGTTATGGATGGTTGATTGGGTGTTCTGTTATGGATGGTTGATTGGGTGTGCTACTATACTGAGCTGAATGTGTTGAGTGTCACGGTCATGCTTGTCCAAGACGTGTTGCCTGTGGCTGCATGTGAGATCCCACATCGGTTGGGGAGGAGAACGAAACATTCTTTATAAGGGTGTGGAAACCTCTCCCTAGCATATGCGTTTTAAAAATCTTAAGGGGAAGCCCTAAAGGAAAAGCCCAAAGAGGACAATATCTGCTAGCGGTGGGTTTGAGCTGTTACAAATGGTATCAGAGACAGACACCGGGCGATGTGTCAGCAAGGAGGCTAAACCCCGAAGGGGGGTGGACATGAGGCGGTGTGCCAGCAAGGATGCTGGGCCCCAAAGGGGAGGGGGGTGGATTGTGAGATCCCACATCGGTCGGGGAGGAGAACGAAACATTCTTGATAAGGGTGTGGAAACCTCTCCCTAGCAGACGTGTTATAAAAACCTTGAGGGTAAGCCGAAAGGGAAAGTCCAAAGAGGACAAATCTTCTAGCGGTGGGCTTGGGCAGTTACATCGCATGTCGGATGTCCCGGTCATGTTTGTCCAGGATGTGTTGCCAATGGTTGTATGCCTGTTCCAAACCCTTTTTACTTGTTTTCATGTTAATAGGCATTTACTATTCTTGTTGTGTCAATACGGGAGTGTATAACGATCACCAAAATCATGTCTACACCCGACAGGGCTAAAATGCTCCAAAATGTACCATAGGAGGATGTGACTAGTAACCAATTTTTTCTACCTGAGTTACATATCATCAAAGCTATGGTTGTTGCTTATTTGATTTTAGCCTATAATATTGCTTTCTTTTAAATTGTTTTTAACGCATTTCCTTTCTCACGTTTCCAAAATATTTCTCTTAAACGTGACCCGAGGCTTGAGCATACGCTAATATTATCCGCGACGTCTGAATCTCACACGGCTGACTTGTTCAATGGGTTAGAACAAGTGTCGCACAATCGCTGTCCTGCTGCCACAAGAGTGCGATTGTGCATGGTGCCCTACTAATTAGGAAAGATATAAAGGAAGACTTCTTATTTGGATGACATCATTTCTATCTGTACCTTGAAGTCAACTTAACCATAAAAGTACCAAGTTGACCATAAAAGTACCATGTGGAAGTGGAAAGAAGACTTTTTTTTAGAATGGGGCGACTAATGTCACAATTGGACTCTTGCGGCAATGGGACAACGATTGTGTGACACTTGTTCTAACCCAACGAACAAGTCAGCCGTGTGAAATTCGGACTTCGCGGACAATATTGGCGTATGCTCGAGCCTCCAATCACGTTTGAGAGAAATGTTTTAGAAAAACGTGAGCGAGAAAATACGTTAAAAACAATTTTAAAAAAAACAATGTTATAAGCTAAAAACGAATAAGTAACAACAATGACATTGATAGCATATAACTCGGGTAGGAAGAATTGACAACTAGTCACATCCTCCTATAGTACATTTTGGGGCATTTTAGCCCTGGTGGGTGTAGACATGATTTTGATGACCGATCATACACCCCCGTATTCACACAACAAGAATAGTAAAGGCCTATCTAACATGAAAGCAAGTAAAAGGGGTTTGGAACGGGCATGCGGCCATGGACAACACGTCCTGGACAAATATGATCGAGACATCCGACACGTAGCCATAGACAACACGCCTTAGACAAGCATGACCGTGACAACTAACACCTTAGATCTAATAGCATGGGTAATTAGCCTAAAATTCCAAATTTGAAGGCCTTTTCCTTCTTTGAAATGAGCATTAAATTCCAACTTTTTCATTTTTGTGAATTCCCAACATTTTTATTATGTGTTTGTGATGATATTTCACTTCTTTTCCTGCTCAACATATTAAATTCATAGCAGCGAATTGTTCATGCATTTGGATCATGGAAACTTTACACTTGAAATCTTTGAGGGAAAAAAGAAAGTATATGCATGCCTTAACCTAGGATCCAGTACTCTGCTACCCAATTAAATATCTATCAGTTCTAAAAGAAATTACTATTGTATATGTACTCTTCTAATGAATCATAACATAGTCAATTTTATATTTGCATTCGCTTTTGTAAGTTATTACATGGTCAAATTTCTATTTATATTCACTTATAATAAATAATAGCATAATTTTTCATCTCATTTTGATATATTTAACCAACAGATATCACGTAAGCTTGAAGCAGTTAACCCAATAAAGGAACCACTCAAATCTGATTTACTAAATGGGAAATGGGAGCTCATATATACCACATCAAGATCAATTCTGCAAATTGAGGTAGCTGGATACTTCATTATGACATGCTTCCTCACAACTATTTATGCTGTTTTTCTATCTCTCTGGTTGACATGAAGAATTTTGGTTGATATTAAGATCTTTTATCAGCTGTTATTGATAAGACACCAGCTGTAGTTAAGGAAAATGTGATAACATAAGTAAGGCCATAATAAAATACTTGCCTAAAACAAGGAAAGGAGTCCGAATTATAAAAAAGGCTCAACAAAACGTGGAAATGGGGATTACCTTTGACCGATATAATGCCTGTTGAGGATTGTTGGGAGAGGAGTCCCACATCGGCTAATTAAGGGGTTGATCATGGGTTTATAAGTAAGGAATACATCTCCATTGGTACGAGGCATTTTGGGGAAACCAAAAGCAAAGCCATGAGAGATTATACTCAAAGTGGACAATATCATACCATTGTGGAGATTCGTGATTTCTAACATGGTATTAGAACTATGCATTTGTCAAAAGTGACTCAAGTGTCGAACAAAGGGTGTACTTTGTTCGAGGGCTCCAAAGAAGGAGTCGAGCCTCGATTAAGGGGAGGCTGTTCGAGGGCTCCATAGGCTTTAGAGGAGGCTCTATGGTGTACTTTGTTCGAGGGGAGGATTGTTGGGAGAGGAGTCCCACATCGGCTAATCACCCCTGAAAATTGTTCGACCAATCCTTTTCGTGTCGAAAAAATCTTGTTTAAGGGGCTTTGTTTCTAAGTTAGAAATATAGAA
Organism: Cucurbita ficifolia; assembly: GCA_033971965.1. Classification (NCBI taxonomy): domain Eukaryota; kingdom Viridiplantae; phylum Streptophyta; class Magnoliopsida; order Cucurbitales; family Cucurbitaceae; genus Cucurbita; species Cucurbita ficifolia. The sequence continues at coordinate 10,660,303 of CM066972.1, forward strand.
TACTAAAAACCTGGTATATTCAAGGTGATTCCGTGGTACAGAAATACGAAATGGGTATTCTAGTAATTATCATATATCTAATTCCTGCGCTTTTCGATTTCGATTTCCGATCATTTTTAGTAAACAACATCAAAAGGAATAATATTCCGATTTTCATTTCATTCTGATTGATTTTTATTCTGAACAGTCATATTTTTGTATTTTGATAGAGGCCCAAGTTGTTAAGATCAAGAACAAACTATCAAGGAATCAATGTAGATACACTAAGAGCTCAAAATATGGAATCTTGGCCATTCTTCAACCAGGTATAACTTACTGTTCTTCATTTTATTTGTTTTTAATGAGATATTACTCGATCTCTCTCTTTTACTTCCTAATTATACTTGTGTGTCAATGGATCATATTTGTACATAATGTAACTTCTGCCTTTGCAATTTATAGTTTGAAGACTGTGGTAAAAAAATACATCTGTAAAGTTTACTATAGTAGCTAAGCTTTATCCTTGTCCAGTAAACTTTTTGTTACTGTAGGTGACGTAGAAGCAACAATAGGGACCAAGCCAAAAAGGCTTAACCATTCTAGAGAATTCCTTTCTTACCACCATACTTGTGACTAGGAAGGGCTCAGCTAGCTGATAACTGATTGACCCAGATAGTGAAAGTTAGAATTGGAAGATACTCAAAATTTGGATCCCAAGCCTAAATTTGAACGGATAGAATAGGAAAAGAGAAGCACTTGCCTCCTTGTAACAACCCAAGCCCACCGCTAGCAGATATTGTCTTTTTTGGGTTTTTCCTTTCGAGCTTCCTCTCAAAGTTTTTAAAACGCGTTTGCTAAGGAGAGGTTTCCACACCCTTATAAAGAATGTTTTCGTTCTCCTCCTCAACCGATGTGGGATCTCACAATCCACCCCCATTCAAGACCCAGCATCCTCGTTGGCACTCATTCCCTTCTCCAATCGATGTGGGACCCCCCCAATCCACCCCTCTTCGGGGTCCAGCGTTCTTGCTGGCACACGCCTCGTGTTCACCTCTCTTCGAGGCTCAGCCTTCTCGCTGGCACATCGCCCAGTGTCTGGCTCTTATACTATTTATAACGGCTCAAGCCCACCGTTTGCAGATATTGTCCTCTTTAGGCTTTCCCTTTCGGGTTTCCTTTCAAGGCTTTTAAAATGTGTCTGCTAGGAAGAGGTTTCCACACCCTTATAAAGAATGCTTCGTTCTCCTCCCCAACCGATGTGGGATCTCACATTCTGGTTTCTCTCGTACCACAACTTCCACAAAGATACCATAATGGAGTTTAACCACATAATTCTAGCCTTATTCTTGAAAGGAGATCCTAGAAATCAACTGGAAAAGAGACTTGACTTAAGAGTACGAGCTGTCTAGAACCCACCTTATAATTTAGGGGTTGGAGGTGGTAGAAGACATAAGATGAAACTAGTTGAGAGACTGTATTACTACTCTTTGTTAAAATGTTCAATAAAGTTTCTATGTATGTTTAATCGTTGAGATAAAAGAATCATTGCTAAAAGAATCTAACAATATATCAAAGAAATGCTTATCTATTTTTTCTCAATGAGATGATGTATTCACATTCTTGTCCTTTTTATAGGTCACAGCGAACTTGAAGCCTTTAAACACAAGAAAAGTAGCTGTTCAATTTGACACTTTCAAAATTCTTGGTCTGGTAAGTCATCTGGTTTCTTTGATTATTACATATCTATCAAACTATTTTGTGCTTGCATTTTGATTCAGTTTCTTGAAATAAAAGAAATGAGAATTACTGTGAGATCTCACGTCGGTTGAGGAGGAAAACGATGCATTCTTTATAAGGGTGTGGAAACCTCTCCCTAGAAGACACATTTTAAGCCCAAAGAGGACAATATCTACTTGTGGTGGATTTGGACGGTTACAAATGGTATCAGAGCCAGACTTCGGACGATGTGCTAGCGAGGAGGCTGATCCCCAAAGGGGTGGATTGGGGGGTCCCACATCAATTGGAGAAGGGAATGAGTGTCAGTGAGGACGCTGGGTCTCGAAAGGGGTTGATTGTGAGATCCCACATCGATGGAGAGGAGAATAAAGCATTCTTTATAAGAGTGTGGAAACCTCTCTCCTAGCAGATGCGTTTTAAAAACTTTGAGGGAAAACCCAAAGAGATCTGCTAGCGGTGGGCTTGGGCCGTTACAATTACATTAGTGGTAGTGTGAATGTCTTTTGTAGGACTTAGGACCTTGCATAGAAAGAATAGATCTCCTTTGGGTTTTGTCTTTTTCTTCTTTTTTTTTTTTTAATAAACTAAGATTTCATTGGAAAAAATGAAAGAATACGAGAGCATACGTGAAATATGCCCGAACAAAAGAAGCTCAAAACAAATTACATAAAGGGACTCCAATCCAAGGGTACACGACCAAAATCATAACACTTGGCTTAAACGACAAAGTAAGTCAAGGCACATCGCTAACTAGCTATGGCGGAATGGAATCATATTCTTAGTGAAGCGCTGTCATACAACATTCCACTAATGTCTCACAATAAATCTTTCATCCGTTGTAATTTCATTGATGTAATTTTTTTCGTGTCTTGAACAACAGGTACCAGTTAAAGCGCCAGGAAGAGCCCGTGGTGAACTGGAAATCACATATTTAGATGAAGAGTTGCGGTAAGTTATCGTGCTAAATTTTTCTTATCGTTTTCTAGTTTCTTCTAAACGCGGGATTGAGGGTTAGTTCGGAATAACTTTTGGAAGGATGAAAAGTTCCTTAAGACATTAAAAACACGTGACAAAATTTTCGCAATCAAACTTAGCATTTGGTTGAGATTACTTTTATTCATGCATCATCACCCGAGTGTTATTAAACTTTTTTTAGTTCGATGTTACCGTGGGGTTGAGAATTTGAACCTCTGACATCTTGGTCAAGAATATGTCTTAATCTGTTAAACACTTGAACTACGATTAGGTTGGCAGTGTTATTAACCTGTTATATCATTGCATTTTGACAGAATATCCCGAGGTGACAAAGGGAACCTCTTTATCTTGAAGATGATCGACCCTTCTTATCGGGTACCAGTATAACATTAATCTCTTCGTAATCTCTCCTAAGTGTAATCTAGAAATAATCATGCCGCTTATTCTAAATTATAATTTAAACTCTCTATTTATCCTCATTATTATTCTCGTCCATATACTAAGAAATTTATGTATTGAAATATATTTAAATATAAACTTGATTTTTCTTTAGTTTTCCAATGAGATTTTTTTTTTTTTGAATAAATGTATTTTTGTGCTTTAAATTGAAATAAAGTCAACGAGTTCCTTTTGGTAGCCAAGTTTTGTTCTTTACCCAAATGTTTCTAATTGTGATTAATCTTCACATATTATTAATTGGTATGCAATTAAGATTTTTTTTTCTCTCTCTTAGCAATTTTGAAAAACATTTGTATATATAATTAAATTTTAAATTAAAGAATTAGATTTTCAAAAGTATTTTTTTTATTATTTAAATTTTGTTAAATAACGTATATAATATATTATATTATAAAATAATAATTATATAAAACTTTGGCTATTAATAAAAATATTTTAAAATTTTGTACTTAAAAAAAATAGCTTTTAAAAGTTTTAATAATAACTTTAAACTAAAAAAAATTAACTTTTAAAAAAGTTTGAAAATATCTATACTTTAATATTATATTTAAAAAGTATTCATTAAATTTTAAAAGTAATATTAACACTCATCTATCGACACCTCATAGATTAGTTAATAAGTATTTTTTTATACGTGTAATAACAGTAAATGTAATTTTAAATTATTTTTTAAAAAATATTAAAGTATTTTTGAAGTTTTTAAAAGAGTTTCAAAGTGTTTTTTAATTTTTTTTTTCTAAATTTAAAGGTATTAATGAAAAAAAGATTGAAATAATTTTGAAAGTTTAAGGGATTTTTTAAATAAATATTAACAATTTTCTATCAATATTTTTATTTTTTTTTAGTTTAAAGATATTTTTTTAAGATTTTTTTTTGTAAAAAAAAATATTATTAAAACTTTTAAAAATAAAGATATTTTTTTAGATAAAATATTTAAAAATATTTTTATTAATTTAGTCTAAATACGTGATAAATGAATAATTAATAAATAGAACTTGAGATTTAATAAAGTGGTTAAAAATATTTTTATTAATTTAACTAATAGGTTCATAAATTAATAAATATAGTTGAGATTTAATTTAATATTTAGTTGAAAACGGTAAGTATTTTTATGGTTATCAAAAATTCAGATTAGGGCTTTTACATTTTTCACTATTTTTTATATATTTTAAGAAAATTTGGGTATTTAATTTTTATTGGGTCTCGGGTCTTAAATAGATATGATTATTTTAGGCAAATTGATCATTCACGTGCCGTTAATGTGTCAAAAAATTGCTTTTTGCTTGTAACTACGTCTTATGCCTTAAGTACCATGGATCCTGTGAACAATTTTTTTATGATCCAATCATAAACTAAGTCTCTTTTTTATCCGTTAAAAGGTGGACCCTATTGTTTGAATCTCGAAATCAACACATAGGAAACTATTTATCTACTTACCTTATACTGGAAGAAGCAAATTTCATATGTAAGATTACGCTTCCAGCTCTCTATTTTGTCAAGTCTTTAAAATGACAGACATATTGAATCAGCTACAAAAGTTATTTTCACATATGACTCTCGCAAGCAGAAGTCTATAACTTACTCAATATTAAAATCTAGTCGTTATGATCATTCTACAAAATATTAATCTTCTCAATTAATGAATTTATAAAGAGAGATTAAATACGTTATGGTATAGTCTTATAAAAATCCATTGCATAGAATATCTTCGCTCACGTGTCTCCATATAAACGATTTGTATCAAATCATTTGTAACAATTACAAAGTGAGTTGTATCGATAGTGATACTAGGATAAGATATCCAACCTTATATATGCATTGTTGATATAAGCTGTATTGTATCAATAGTGTTACTATGAAGGTATCCTTCGTTTTTTAGGTCATCTCATCTGACATTGAACAATTTTAGGTAATACACTATCATCAACCTCTATAATAATCTTACCAAAATAGTTATCCATGCAAACGAATTTAACCTTCGTTAAGTTGACGACAATATACTAGTAAAATAATATTTCAAAACAAACGAATAAAAATTCAAATTAAGCCCAATGTAACAAATATACGAGCACACGTTGACTACTAATAAATTTAGTATAAAAATAATATAATTTAGTAAATCAATTATGTATGAAAAAAATGGGAAAAGTCAAAGTTGATTTTTTTTTTTTTTTTTTTTTTTTTTGTCATGTTTGCAAATTTAAAAATTGTGATATCCCACCTTGGTTGGGAGGAGAACTAACCAACCTTTATAAGTAAAGTATTGAAAATTTTACTTAGCAGACGTGTTTTAAAGTCTTGAGGGGAAGTCTGGAAGGGAAAGCCCAAATAGAATAATATTGCTAGCGGTGGACCTGAGCGGTTACAAATGGTAATAGAGCCAGACACCGGACTATGTGTCAGCGAGGAGGCTCTTCTCCGAAGGGGGGTAGACACCAGGCAGTGTGCCAGTAAGGATGCTGAGCCCCAAAGGAGGGTGGATTTAGTGGCGTCCCACATGGATTGGATCCCCGAAGGAGGTAGACACGAGGTGGTGTGCCAGTAAGGACGTTGGGCCCCGAAGGAGGGTGGATTTAGTGGCGTCCCACATGGATTGGATCCCCGAAGGAGGTAGACACGAGGCGGTGTGCCAGTAAGGACGCTGGTCCCAAAGGAGGATGGATTTAGTGGCGTTCCCACATCGATTGGATCCTCGAAGGAGGTAGACACGAGACGGTGTACCAGTAAGGACGCCGAAGGATGGTGGATTTAGTGGCGGTCCCACTCATGGTTTACAAAAACTATGGCTAGATTTGTAATTTATATTAGAATGTTTTGCTATTTTTGCCACTATTCTTATATTTTAAGGTTAAACCTTTAGCTGTCAAATTTGTCTTGTAGTGCCAGCGTTGAAAGCACGCGACGTGTTTTGCGGAAGAAAATTTAAAAGTCAGAGAGGCGGAACCCTAGCCGGTTGCCGTCAACTTTCAGGCCCCCATAAAATTTGAGAGAGAGAATTATTTTGTTTTATTTTAAAATAAATTTTAAAAAATAATAATTTTAAATATTAAATAAATGGTTAAAAAAACGAGGGCATCTCTTTTCATCTCTCTATAAAGCCATGAGCCCTAGGGCTTTCTCAACGTCAACTCTCCTCTTCTTTTCTATGTTACCCTAATTATGGTTTTCTCTCCTTCATTCTCTTCCTTCGAGCATCGGAGTTGTGTCGGGTCGGGTCGATTTGACTTACGATATTGAACTCATGTTTGAGCATCGGAGTTGTGTCAGGTCGGGTCGGGTCGATTTGTCGGATGAACTCGCCCCTCACTTGTTATTTTTCTAAACCTAGACTTCTTAAACCTTATATAGTTAAGCTTCTAGCTCGTGCCTCAACTTTGCTCTTGTTTTCGTTATGATTTTTCGAGAAGCGAATTAAGGGTTCGAGAGAAAGAGGTTGAGGTTGATGGGAATGTTGTTTGGCTCGAGGTTCATGTATCAACTGCACATTTGGATCAAAATGGTATTATTTGGTTGTTTTTATGTAATCTCGGACCAGGCTTCATTCCCGTCAACCAAATGCCTCTTTACAAAAGTCTCCATCTCCGATGAAATTTAGAAAGGTATAATACATGATTTTTCTTTCTCGTTTTCGTTGAAATGACTTTTTAAATACTTTTTTATATGGAAATTTTTTATTTATTTGCATGGGAAAACACTTGTCAATAAAGTAAGATAAAAGTCAAAGGTAAAACTTTTATTTTTGTTACAAGAAAATATGGATATTTGTACAAATGTTTTTGTTTGCTGTCCTTTGACTTTTGCATTATGTTTTTGGTTTCCATGTTTTTCTGTGTTTGACCCAAACTGACTCATGGTGGTTTTGGGAAACAAACAAAATTCAATCAAAGACTTTTAAAAAGATGACATTTTTGGTTGTTTGAGTTAATGATAATATCGTGACGAAAAAAAAAAAGAAATAGTAAAAAGGGCGTTTTGAGAGCCTAATAATATGCTAAAAAAACCCTAATTTTTTCCAAACCAAGTTCGAGGGAAAGTCTTCATTGTGCATCGACTTCTACGACCAGTTAACTGAGTTGCCCATTTGTAGTTTCGTTTATTGCTATCGATTTGTGACTTTTGTGTGAGAGCATCAGAGACCGTTGCTCACGTGCTTCATTTTTAGTCATAGTCGAGGTAATTGTTGCTGCAATTGACATCGCTGGTAAGTTATATAGTCTTTTTAATAGGTTTTTTTTGCGATTTTGGGTTTTGGGTTTTCTAACTCAGACATGTTTCTGTCGATTTGTCTATCATTTACCTTATCGATCGAAGGACCTCGAGCCTCAGTAGTCGAACACGACCGATTTTGAGAAGGCGCTTAGGTTGATTTTGCTTTTGAATGTATAGGAAATTAGAGAATAAAAGTGGATTTAATTTGAGCTTGTTAGGGTTTATAAACAAGCATGCCTATGAAGGGCTAGCTTTTTTCTTGTTTAATTGTCATTGTAATATTAAATTTAATTTCCATTTTCTTAAAATATTATTACTACTAATCAAACTCGGATCAAAATTTCAAAACGAACACTTTCGATCCATAAAATTTGAAAAGTGCTTCATCGACGTTTGAAATGTAGATGAGATAATAAATAATGACTTGGATATGAGATGTCCTACCCGACCTCTTCTCTCTTATCCTTCAACTTTCTTTCTCTTCTCCTTCGGTAAACTTGTGGTGACCGTTGTCGTGTGATCTCGATCATCACAACCCTTGACATAGCCAAAGTCCTAAAATGTCGAAAGGGACGAACCTGTTTCGAGCATGGTCACACAAGTCGTGAGAAAATGCGAATATGGCAGAAGGCGTTGTGGGGAATCAACTTTGTAGGAGAGAAATTAATGGTGCAAATCGGTTTATCGAGCGTTCGTCTCTCATTCTAGAACGATTTCGTTCCATCTAATTGTTTTGGAGATCTCTAAAGGAAAGAGAAAGAGGAAGAAGAAAAACCGCTCAATCATCAAACAAATAATAATATCTTCGTAACTTAAAACTCAAACAAATTTAAAAACTATTTTTAATCCTTTTTTTAATTCTCATATAAAATGTTTATTAGGAAATTTTAGAAATATTTTATCATTAATGAAGTTAAATAATTAAATTATTAAAATACTATATAGGAAGATAATAAAAAAAATCTTACATTAGTTGTTAGAGTTAGATTTTTAATTAAATATTTTTAAATATTTTTAGATTCTTTTAATTATAATTAGTTAGTGAATTTGAGAAAAGGTAAAAGGTTTGGAATGTTTTGCACACATAAACTCTTACCAAAATAGAACTCTATTCACCTTAAATTTCAATAGAATCGAACCATTGAACTTTGACTCAAGATTTATTACTGATCGTTGACCTAAGTCGATCCACACGTCCCACGCTCGAACCTGAGTTTTGGGTCAAAGGTTGTTAGGCTTTAGCATGAAGGATCGATGGGTTTCGGGTTACGTTTATGAGCTAGGGCTTGGGTTTGAGGTTTTACATGTTTGGTTTGGACTTGAACAAAACCAAGTGAACCGAACCGCTGGTCTATGAACCAAATCGAGATCGGACCCTTTTACAACTTTGCGCGAATCGGGCTTTTCCAAAGTTCTCTCCAATGTTTCACAACATTTCACGATGACATTCTGTTCATAATTAACAAAAAACTAATGAAATATCCTAAATGCAAAACTCAAGAGTAAACTTGTTGGGTTAAAAAGTTAGGGACCCACCTGACTTATAAACGAAAAGTGTATTTTTTACCAATTTTTATTTTTTGTAAGAGAACAACAAAACCCGAAAAATGTTACTAGTGCATCTAATTGAACAAGGATTAGGTTTCTGAGAAAAATTAAAACTAGTTGTAGCAATGTCTTAGATTAGCGGCAATACGTTTTTACCATTAAAATTAGCAGATAAAACAATAATTATTATTTCAAAACTTATGATTTAATTCTAAAAATTATTGACTCAACGATCAAATCGTCCTCGAACTCGTCAATATTCTCTGCAATTAAATTCTTAGTTTTATTTTGCACATTTTTTAGCTAAAAATTGAAAAAAATCAATTTTAAAAAATTATAAATGATTTTAAAAAAAAACCTATTTTTAAAAATATTTGAATCAATTTATTCATTATTTTTATTATCTGTCAACACGGTTTCTCAGAAACCAAGAACAAAAAATAAAATAATGTTTTTAAAAATGTTTTTTTAGTTTTTTTAAAATGAAATTTATTTTGGATTTATTCTCTTAAAATTTTTTAAACATTATGCTCAAATATATTATTTTAGACAATTAAAGCTTTGAAATAATAAATAAAATTAATTAATTAATTAAGATAATTATCTCTTCTTTTGGTGCTAATTAAATGGTATTTAATTTATTGGCATTTTGTGGGGAATGAGTTATATGAATGTCGTTTTATACACCAAATTAATATTCCTTAATATTCTCTATTTAATATTTTCTATTTTAATTTTTTTTTGTTCTTTTTTTAATTTATTAGCATTTAAGTTTTCATTTAAAAAAGTCATATATTGGGTTATGTGTGACTGTTTTTTTTTTCTTTTTCTTTTTCTGTGCAATAATATTTTTTAATTCTCATAAAAAATAATTATTTTTATTATTTATGGGATACTGCACATATTTCAATTAATTATGATTCCTGCTTTCATGTGTTAAAAATTGATATTTGAATTTTAATATTAAACTTTCCATTTAATATATTTAATAAATCTTACATTTAAATAATTTGTGGAATTTAAAGTTAATTGAAAATTAATTTAATAGATAAAATATCGATGACTTATTTAGTTCGTTGGACTTAAAATAAAAGGTAATTTAAATTCTACGGTTAAACTAGTGGTACAATTAATTAGGCTTGTTTAAAAAAATTAATCACCCGAAAAACCTAATCAACTCTACCGTGTATAATTTGAGTTGAATTTGGTTGATTCGTCGGTTCCCCTAAAACTAATTGAGTTGAATCGAAACAACTCGAATTTATTGTTAATTTTAAAATATATATTTATTTAATTTTAAAATTTTGTTATTATTATTTATCATCCAACCCAAAAATAATCTTTAACCACTTGGAAGATAACTTTTTTGAAAATAAATATTTTACGAATTAACATTTTATATTTGTTATAAATAAAAACTTGAATAAATTACCGAAATAACTCGAATCTATCCGGTAAAAACATGTATGATTAAGTTGGGTTTGGTTCATTATTTAATAAATGTTGTTTTAGTTGACGAAATTTATAAGGCGAACGATTGGGTTAGATCTAAAAAATGTCCCGACCCAACTCACGAACACCCTTATAATTAATGTTCTTTAACGGTATTTCGATAAGACTACTTTTGTAGGTGTCGGTTTCTTTACTCGTATTAGATGCTTTTGGTTCATTAGTTTTGACCATTTTTTTTATTTTTATTTTTTTGCTAAGTTTATACATTTTTTTTATGTATTTAAATTTGAGGTTAGTTTAAAATATTTTTAATGATCGGATTGAGATTGAATGTCGTATTAATTATTGTTTGTTTCTTTATATGTGAATTTTTTAAAAGATAAATCATTTTGAAAAAAGAAAAAAGAAAGATAAAATGCAAAAGCCGGCGGTTGCAAAGGTTGACTTCCGACGACCGTTGAAAACCATGCAAACATCAACGCTTAGCGTGGAAATAATGACTAATGATGAGCCTTACAACGGTTAGATATTGATGTTTTTGGTTTGAAATTTTTTAAATTACGGTTGGTTTCTTGTGATGGAATTGAGTTTGTTGATAATGTATTAGTATATGCCTTTGATTTTATAGCGGAATAAGCCATCTTTGATTGCCGAAAAGGTGTGTGGTTGACGAGGGGTAAGAGATAGTTCAATTGAACGAGCTCGACTGATTCAGATAGATCGATCAAATTTGGTTCGGTTGGACCGGTCAGTTTCGTACAGTTAGATTGATTTGACCCACTTTGACCATTTCGGTTTGTTTTTCTCCATTTTTCGAGTTCGATTCACTATTTATTATGATTGTAAAGCCTAATTAGGAAATTCTAAAGAATTTGAAGAAGAAAAAGGTCATAATTTTACTAGAAACGAGTTTTAATTGAGTAAGTAGCTTCTTTCGATATGATATTGAGTTTAACTTGCATGATTGAGTTTCAAAGAGTATTGTATATGATGTGATTTTAATAGGGTCGTACCCTAACGGTTGCAAGATCACTCCTTGCATATATATGATTTAATTTTACTAGGGACGTGTCCTAACTTTACAAGGACATTCCTTGCATTTATATGATATGATTCTACTAGGATCATGCCCTACAAGATGTGTGAGATGTGTGCATACATCTTGTATGGCACGAAGCACACATATAGAGTAACTTCCTGTATGTATCAGATTCTATTAGGATCGTGTCATAACGAATACAAGGTCACTCCTATGTATATGATATTATACTAGGGTTGGCCTTAACAACTGCAAAATCATACATGTATATGTGTGATTCTACTAGGGTCGTGTCCTAACAATATGAGATTGCATGCAATGTCACTCCTTTTAGGTATGTGATACGAGACTCTACAAGGGTCATATTCTAAATGATATGAATTATATAAGTTGGGGTCTCTATCCTGTATTTAGATTACGAGTTTAAGATCCAAAGGTGGAATGGTTAGAATTTTATGTCTAATGGGATATTAAACTTTCAATTTTGTATCTAATAGGTCTGAAAATTTTTAAAAATGTCGAACAAGTTAAAACTTACCTGGCTCAAAATTGAAAACTAAAACACGTATTAGACACATATTAAAGTCTTTAAAGTTTACAACTGGGTAAACACAACTGAAAGTTCAGGCACCTAAAAATCAAGGAACTAAATAGACACATAAAAAAATTTAGATACTAAACTTATAATATAACTGAGCTAGAAACGCTCAAACAACGCACCTTAAAATTATTTTCATAGCTAGAAACGCTAAAACAACGCACCTTAAAATTATTTTCATAACTTTTACATTGTAACCAAACAAAAAATGTTATGGTCAATTTTATTGTATAAGCATTTATGTAACTTTACAATGAATGACTGAAACCATCTAACCCAGAAAACAACAAGCACAACCAAACCACACCAAAGAGACAGCACAACTCAAACAGAACACAAAGACAAGATGGTTTACTTACAATTTTCATGGTAAGTCATGGAAGATCTTCTCCAAGAAACTTTTGAATCGAGCGGCGTACAAATGAGGTTCCACAACCGATATCGAAAGAGGGTCGAATCGTAAGGACTTGTACGCATTCTCGAGCTTCTTTTTCACATTGTATCCTTGCAGTATATCTATAATCCCCATGTAAAGAACTACATCATAGAAAAGTTCTACTTCTGAGGACTCCGGCTTGTTTTCAACAAGCTTGTGACTCGTCTGGGCAGGCATGTTTACTCCCAACTGCACGCGAAACCTGCACGTATATGTATATATATGAAAAGAAACTGGCAGCTAATTATATACTACACCGTAGCTAGTAGCAGAAATTCACATCATGTGTAACTAATTATAGGGCCTTGGACAATGTATATTAGACCATTTAGTTTATTAAAACAAAAGTCCATTCGAATATTTTTTAGGATTTTGTACATAGACTAAACTAATAAAAATACCCTTGAACGTTGCACTTTGTCTTAAAAATACCCATCAACTTTCAAAAGTTTCAATAGTACCCTTAAACTTTCAAAAGTTTCAATAGTACCCTTAAACTTTCAAAAGTTTCAATAGTACCCTTAAACTTTCAAAACAGTCTCAAAAATACCCAAACAGTCAAAAAAAAAAACTCTTAAACTAAAAAAAAAGTTCAAAAATACCTTAATGTTAGTTTTGAATGGAAAGCGTTAATATTTTGTTAAAAAAAAACCTTTGAACATTCAAAATAAGTTTCAAAATTATCTCTTTATCTTTCAACAATCCCCTTGAGTTTTCAAAAGTTTCATTAATACTCTTCTTAACAACTTCAAAAATACCTTTAAATTTTCTTTTAAATAATTCAAAAAATACATTTACCATTAGTGCAACGTTTCAAAAACATTCATGAACTTTCTAAAGTAACATTAAAACGTTTGTAGATAATCTATGAGGTGTCAATAGACGATTTTCATTTTCGTCCATATATTGACACTAAGAATTTTTTTGCTTTTTTTTTCATAAAATTAAAAGGGGTTAATGTTACTTATTAGGTATTTTTTAAACAAAGTACTAACCGTTTCTGTTCAAGAATACACTAATATCCCATAAATCAGAACACATAAAAAAGGAACTCCACTAAGAGGTTCCAACTTTCACAAATGATTATAACATAAAACCTCACAAGAGACAACATATCACCACGATCTCTCTCTCAACACCTCTAAATTAATAATAGTAACAAATATCTTATAAAGTAATGATAATTATGGTGCCTTTTAAGTAAAAGAAAAAGTGACAAAGGTGATAAAAATGACAGTTTATAACATATTGTATATCAAATTAAAATAGTAAAAAGAAAAAAAAAAATGTGCAAGGATCACAGAATCATACATTTCTCAGTATTTTGAGTTGCAAGCAAAATAATTTCAAGGTGTTAAGCGAAAGGATATAGACAAGTATCTGCAGGTCTCTTGAGATTCTAAGATTTACGGTGTGGAATGTAGCATTTAGAAAATATAGTCAAGTCTTAACTCTTAAAATGTTTGAGTTTAATCAACATTACTATGCCAATACCCAAAGGAAGAAATCACAAACTACTCTAAGACCAATACCCAGACGTAAGTTTGCCAAAAGAAGGGTGATACAATACCACTACGAGTGTACACACGTTTCATGGCAAAAAGAAGCAGTCACAGGTTGCAGTTTTTTTTTTCAGTTTCTGTATTGTAAGGAGTCCTCCACTAGTTATTTTCCTTGTTTTAAGAGGATGATCCTTCATGATTGAGTAAGTGTTCCATTTATATAGTAATGGTTCCATTTATATAGTAATGGTTGTAAGGACTCCACTCTCATTTCTATTTTTAGTTATTTCCTTTGTTTAGAAGAATGATCCTCTATGATTGAGACATGGTTCCATTGCACCCATTGATGCAGCAATGATTATTATATAATTTGTATAAATAGTTATAAACATTAATAAATATGGTACCTAAAAATTTCCAATCTAGTCTAGAATACTTTAACTCAGAAATATTAAGGTTCCCTCTTTTCAGCCTTACAATTATTCAAAATAGGTCGAACTAAGAATTCTACTTCTTCCCTCATACAAACACCATATACCTCCACCTACGAGAGACCCATAACTCGATCACATACTTGGGTCCATAATAAAAGGCCAAATTAAGACCATATTTGGTAATGCTTTTGTTGTTCTTTTCAGTTGTTTCCCTATACAAACACAGTCTACAGCCATTTTCAGTTGTTTTCTAATCTATTTTAAATATCATTGTAAAAATCATAACCAAAATTTAAAAAATTTAAAACTACAAAGGATAATTTTCAGTAGAAACTATATTTTGTAATTGAAACTTAGCTAAAGATTTCAAATGATTGTTTTTTTTAAAAAAAAAACTAAACAAAAAAGATATAGGTACATGTAGTTTTTAAAAGTTTAATTCTTAGAAGCAGAACTAAAAAAAAAAAAAAAAAAATTGTTGTCTAGTGAAAACTAACCTTGCTGTACCAGGCAATAATACATCAACTTCACTGTCACCTAACGAGTATGCCTTCAACGGTCTTCCTCTGACGTGAGGACCTGGGGCAGTGTTTACATTGCTAGGTTCATGTGTTACAAGTAATAGGCCCTTCGAAGGAACCGTTGACTCGCCCTGTGAAGATTCACCTGCTGGAAGGAGGCCATGAGCAAAGACATATGGAATAATGGTGTGCTATAAAAGGCATGGCATGGTCATAAACTACCGAAAATGAAATTGCAGAAGATGGGTATCATCAGCTTTTTTAGATATGAACTTCAAAAGTAGAGGCAACATCAAGAATCAATACAGATAGCCATGTAAAAATGAAACTAACTAGTTTAAGAAACGGTAACATATCTAGTCAAAACAATCCGTCCAGACCTCCCTAACAGCAAAAATTCCTCAACATAGCAATAGAAAAAGAGGAAAAATAAAACATCATCCCCACTTGAGAGGAAAGAAAAAGAATGGTAATCCAAAGGAAGCAAGACAAAAAAAAAAATCCCCACAAACATATTGAAATAGAAGTCAGGATCCTCAAAGAGATATGTACTAGGACTAAAGAGATATGTACTAGGACTAATTAGTAGGGGACTAATTAGTAGGGGAGTACATGGTCCAGGTTGGGTTGAGGGATTTTTTTGGACCAACCCAAAAGTTCAGGTTGGTTGGATTGGTAACCCAACCAAACCCTCTATTTTCGGGTTGGATTCGGGTTGTTCCAAACTGAGAAGAGACAAGAAGTCGAGCGGAGTAGTCCGACGAGAAACACAGAGCGGAGAAGTCCGACGGAAGTGGAACGGAACATCGAGCAGAGAGACATTCGGCGACGACGTTCGACGAGAAACACAGAGACAAGGTCGAGCGGAGAAATGGAAACTGAGAAAAGAGTCCAACAGAGAAATAAAGAGGTGACTGGCGAGCGACGTCGACGTCCGCTATGAGATGAGAACGACGTCAACGAAGCAATAAAGAGGCGAACGACGAAGACGAACATTGTGAGATGAGAACAATGAAGACGAAGAGCAGAGAGACAATGAGAAACATGAGAACGATGGAAAAGCGTACTTCATCATTACAATTATTAATTCAATCTCGTGTATCGAAGAGCAGAAAGAGACCGTCTGCACTCTACAGAGGGCAGATACGCCAGGTGGCAGGGGCAGACAACATGACTCATGGACTTGGGCTGTGTGGGCTTCTACTGTGTGGGCTTGGGCCTTTTTTTTTTTTTTTTAAGGTTTTCGGGTTAGGTCGGGTTGTTCCAATAATTTGAATTTCGAACCCAAACCCAACCCTAACCAGATCGGGTTCCAAAAAACGAACCCAATCCAAACTCGAAATCCTTTTAAACCCAACCCAACCCTTATAATTCGGGTTGGGTTCTCAGGTTATCGGGTTGAATGTACACCCCTACTAATTTGATTTCCTAGTATCATCGGTATATATATATATATATATATCAAAAAATTCTGTTCATTCTTAAGTGAATGAATCATTTTTTTTTTTTTTTGTAAAAGAAATCGAGGTTCATTGAACAATGAAAAAATTTAAAGGTCATAGAAAAACAATAGCCCATGAAAGAGACAAAATCCTAATGGTAGAAATGGCCTTCAATCCAATATGACCAAGCTCACAGTTACAAAAAGCTCGAATAACAATTGTTCATAAGGATGTGTTAAACTTAGCTGCCTCTCAAACCTCTTCAACAATCTCTCAATCCCTCTAAAAGAACCAACTATTCCTCTCCAGCCAAATACCCCACAACATAGCAAAGAAACAAGCATGTCATAAAATGTAGCTAAAACTAGCTCAAACATCAATCCCTTAAGACTAAGCAAACTGGGATCCCACAATAATGGTCAATATCCTCATTTGCCACCAACAAAGAATGCACCATTGTAGGCAAAACACGAAAAAAAGGTTGTCTCTGAAGTTGGCCCAATGTCTCGACTCTCCCATGCAAAACCTATCGCTCTACGAATAGAGGAATACAAAGAGTTGAACATAGTAAAATAAAGAAATTGAATGATTTCGTTGAAATTGTTCATTTAAAAATTTTCCGAAAAGCTTATTATAGGTTCTTCTCTCCATCGGAACAATAGGGCCGAAAAAATTGACCACTTTGGAAACTTTTACCTTCCAAAGAAAGGAGAAAGTCGAGCATCCTGGGGATACAGAGAAGTGGAAAAAGGAATTAAAGGAGTCCACAGAAGGTTGAAGGTTGAAACCTAACAGTTCCTTTGTGATAGCCCAAATCCACCGCTAGCAGATATTGTCCTCTTTAGGTTTTCTCTTTCGGGCTTTCTCTTTCGGGCTTACCCTCAAGGTTTTTAAAACGTGTCTGCTAGGGAGAGGTTTCCACACCCTTATAAAGGGTGTTTCGTTTGCCTCCCCAACCGATGTGGGATATCACAATCCACCCCCCTTCAGAGCCTCCCCAACCGATGTGGGATATCACAATCCACCCCCCTTTAAAACGTGTCTGCTAGGGAGAGGTTTCCACACCCTTATAAAGGGTGTTTCGTTTGCCTCCCCAACCGATGTGGGATATCACAATCCACCCCCCTTCAGAGCCCAGCGTCCTTGCTGGCACTCGTTCCTTTCTCCAATTGATGTGGGTCCCCCACCAAATCCACCCCCCTTCGGGGCCCAGCATCCTTGCTAGCACACCGCCTCGTGTCTACCCACCTTCGGTAAACAGCCTCCTCAATACCATTTGTAACAGCCCAAGTTCACCGCTAGCAAATATTGTCCTCTTTGGGCTTTTCCTTTCGGGCTTACCCTCAAGGTTTTTAAAACGTGTCTGCTAGGGAGAGGTTTCCACACCCTTATAAAGGGTGTTTCGTTCTCCTCCCCAACCGATGTGGGATATCACATCCTCCTCCCTAGACGCACATGAACCGTTGCCACTTCTGTCCTCTCTCTATCACAAAGGGGACGCACAAAGCCTAAAGAAAGAAATGAGGAGAGACTAGAGGAGGGCAAGATGGAGGGCACCAAATGTAATCTCTTCTGAAACATGGTACAACTATGGAAACAAATCATAAAAGGGTTATCACCCACCAAACAATCTTCCCAAAAATAATCTTTGAGCCTTTCAAAACAAAACATTTCACAAGGAGAAAAAAAAAAAGGAATCCTGAAGAGATAGCAACCAAGAGGTTTCTACTAGAGCTCTTAGAACCACCACTTGAAACCGTCTTAGAAGGCTAAGGACTATACCTTCTCACTGTGACCCTGTACCATAAAGCATTAAGCACCATGAAGAACTGTCACAACAATTTTGCCAGCAAAGCCTCGTTTCAATATCTTAGGCTACCAAGAAAAAAGTAGAAACTGAAAAAGGTCATAAGTTTATTGTCTAGGTAGAAGAAACATACCATGATCATGAGCTGTGGCAGGCGGTTCCAACAAAGCCTTCAGTTTCTCAGGGGCTCGAAAATGCACTCCTAGCAGTAGGCTATAGTCAATTATGTGCAGAGACTCCAAGAACATGCAGTCGAGAGAAATTTGTCTGGCATAGAAAAAAGGAAAGAAGAATTAAATAATGGTTTGATACTTGTGGTCATGTTCCATTGACATAGGAGGCATTCTAAGTGAACATTTTGCCATCTGGGATTATTCTGGTAGATTATTTCCTTATTTTTTATGGGATTATTCTATTTATCTATTATGGATTTTCCTTTCTATTGAAGAGGCCCTTTTTTTTATTGCGAATATCTTATTCACTCAAATTAAGGTGGTATTAGAGTTCATAACCTAGACCTAATCGTGTTCATGCATGCAATCTTGAGTGACGAACAAAGGAGGTAAGCCTCGATGGCATAGTAATAGTGATTTGTGGTTAAACTCGACATGTGGTATGATCCAAAAGGAATAAAAGAAATAAAAAAAAAAGGCCGTCTAGAAATAGAAACTCTCATTGAAGCTAGAGAGGTGGACAGATAGATGTTTGAAGGGGAAGGGGTAGTACTTTGTTCTATGTGATGTTATCCTTATTTAATTTTTTATCCTCAATGTTTTAATAGTTTTACTTTTGTCCCACTATCAACCATTGCTAAAATATATTGGTTGGTGAAATGGCATTAAAATATTATTTATACAAACGGTGGAAATGTATTAAAAATGTTAGAATAAAAGGGATAAAATTGAAACCTACAAGGCATTGGCGCTATATTGAAAATTCAATAGAAATTTAAAATAAAAGTCATACATATTTAAAAGGGAAATGGAATACAAATTTAAAAGGAACTTCAAGTTTTATGGGTGATGATTTTAGTCATTCTTTTTAGAATTTATACAGTTAAATAGTATTTAAAATCTCCATTTTTTTAATTTAACCCAACTTATTCTGTGAGATCCCACATCGGTTGGAGAGGGGAACGAAGCATTCTTTATAAGGATGTGGAAACCTCTCCCTAACAGAGGACAATAGCTGCTAGCGGTGGGCTTGGACTGTTACAAATGATATCAGAGCCAGACACCGGGAGGTGTGCCAGCGAGGATGCTAGACCCTAAAGCGGGGTGGATCGTGAGATACCACATCGATTGGAGAGAGGAACGAGTGCCAGCGAGGACGCTAGGCTCCGAAGGGGGGTAGATTGTGAGATCCCACATCGTTGGAGAGGGGAACGAAGCATTCTTTATAAGGGTGTGAAAACCTCTCCCTAGCATATGCGTTTTAAAAACATTGAGGGGAAGCCCGAAAGAGAAAATCTAACGAAGACAATATCTGCTAGCAGTGGGCTTGGACTGTCACATATTCAATCTTCAGTTTCAAGTTTTTTGGGTGATGTTTTTTAAACTTTTATGTCATTCTCCAACTGCAATCATAATTTTTTAGTTTTTAAAAATTATAACTTATTTAATCTCGAGTGTCATTCAGTTAAACATATAATTCATCTAGACTTCATACAGACAATATTCATATGAACTTGGACCAAGTGCTACCTATAGAGATTTAATTCTAAGAGTAGGAACTTACTTGAAAAGGGATTGTCGTAATAATTTGTCCATATGGAACTCATACGACAAATCGAGATCCTTCATTGTTATAACATCTTTGGGTTTATCTCCATCAGTAAATCTCCCAAGAGTTGAGCCCTTCAGATCATAACGGCGGTGAATTCTTAATTCTGTATATAACATGTTTCCCATGACCACAAAACGTACCTGATTAGAAAAAGGAGAAGTTATGATAGGAGCCAACCAACACGTCTTGCAGAAAATAAGATAAAGTCATATAGCAGAGAGTTGATACCTTGCTCCGACCATTAATTGTTATGCGATGGAGACCAAAAAATTTTGTAATGAGAGTATTTTCATGTTCTTTTACATGCACATAATATTTAGGAAGCATTTTGAGCAAAACCTGCAGAAAGGAAATAAACTGTTAGTGAGGTTCTGACATGTTTTCTTACCAATCTGATCATTCCTAAAAGAAAAGACATCATTGCTCAATGGGTATCTTCCTGATAAGACAACTTGCTATGTTTTTTATTGTTCATAGTAGTTCTTAGCATACAAGGAAAATGGGATATCAGGAGCTTTGTTTCAGTGCTTCACATACATTTGTTGTCAGTACATTAGCCATTTCAATATGGATCCGAATAATTCGATATCAGGAGCTTTTCCTCATAATTCTAGTCATATTGACAAAAAAGTGTTTAAGGTAGCAATTGATAACTCTTTCGGAGGAAAAATGCTATTCTTTTGAGAGCTGGAAGATTTAAACCCTTTACAATGATATTGGGGTTCTTGGTGTGGCCTCAACCACAAAAGTGAGAATTCTCCAACGACTCAGATCAAAGTTCATAGCATATAATGATTTAGAAGTATCCCATATAAGAGACTAGCCCTACCCAACATAGGCGCATGCATTGGATCACCATTGCGGAGATGGAAATTATGGCTCCAGCATAAAACCCTAAACCATTAATCCTTCAATCAAAAACTTCTCTATGTTTGGTTCATATCTTCTTTGTTCGAGAGCTTGATGAAGACGTGCTTTAGATCTAACAGAGTGATCGAAAGCTTGGTACGCCAGTTCTTTCGAGCGTGAATTCTCCAACTGTCTACTGAAACCATCTCTCATCTAATTTCACAACTTTCTGAATTCTTCTTCAACAAACCCATATCTAATCATTGCTTTCTTTGACATCCTTGTATCTTTCTTCATCCTTTGTTCCTCGGTCTTAAATTTTTTTTAACAATAAACAAAACTTTTCATTGAAAAAATGAAGAGACTAATGCTTAAAAAAAAACTCCAACAAGAGAGTGAAAAGAATAAAAAAGAACTAACAAACAGACGGCAGCAGGAAGGATCATGTTCCAAAATCTCGTAGCAAAGGAGATGCCGGAAAAGATGTTCAGGGTGTTCATAATTGAAAGAACACATAACAAACCAAGATGGAGAAAGATAAATATGGGGCATTCACCTTTGAATTCTGTCGTTGACTACACCAAGGCTAAGCTCCCAAAGGAAAATTTAATCTTATTTGATAAACAACTTTCCAAATCACATTGTAAAGATTCTGTTTATGCAAGCATGATTTGACGTATCCACAAAATTCTCCATTAGAGATTTAACAGTAAATGAACGAAAAGGATCAGGGACCCAAATCCAACTATCATTATAGTTCTGGAAATTGATCAGGGAGAGTGGATTTGAAAGACCAAGTCATTCTGCGAACTCTAAATCATTTAAGCCACGACATAAGTCTAAATTCTACGCTGCTTGAGAGTCAATCCAGGCTTCAGAAACCAAACAATGGAGACTAATCAATTGAAAAGGTCAAGAAAAAGTTGTCACAATAACACCACAACTCAACCAAGAATCATGCCAGAAAGAAGTTGATAAACCATTACCAATACTTTTTTGTACACGATTAGTCACAAGATCAATGGTAGAACAAATAAAACACCAAGGTGAACAGGCCGAACATCATACTCCAATTGACCATGTTTCTTGTATTATATGCTCTGTTCTTGCAAATCTTGTAATAATATCTTCTTCATAACAAAGTTGTTTACATGAGGATACTCTATTAAATATCCTCTTATATCTAAGTTTGCATTCTTAGATATTGAGCAGAGTATCACAAAGCTCCCTTTTGTAATTTGCATCAGCAAAGAATTCACCGACCTCTACTGTAGTGTTGCACGAACCACAAAGAAGAGAATTCGAGGGCACCCCTTTTTCTTGTTTAATCTTCTCACTCATGGAAGGAAGAGCAACCCTTGAAATCCACACTGAAAGGAACGTAGAAATTTGTTTTCTTATCCATGATAACTTCAAATTTTCTATACAGCTCCTTTAGTTGGTGGATTTTTGTATCTATAAGAAGTCATTGTCACTTATTGAGTTCTTGAAGAATTTCAAGGTCATGGGAAAGAAAAAAGTCCTTTTAAGGTTCCATTATTTGGGCCATCACAACTTCTCCACCGTTGATGAGATTCTACCAAGGATCAAATCCACAATGAAGAATTTGTTTCTATCTAGAATGATCCTTTCTTAGTATATGCCATTGACGGAGGTCACATTTCCAATGAGAGAGAACTCAGTAACACGAAACGCTTCTACTCCAAACCAATCTTAAAGACGTGCTCATCCCTCAAAGCCTTAAGCCTTCCTACAACTAGTTTTGTCTATACCTTCTTATTCTCTATCAACCAAAGATCATTGCCCTAATAGCAATCTTAGAATGCGCATACATTCCTGCCCAATAAAACAGTAGGATTTAATGGAGAGAAATTGTATCATCTGCATTAAAAAAATACCCAAAGAGACATCAAGAGCCCATATACCCTCCCTGTGCTAAATATCAACTAACATTGATTACCAATAATTGTGTCCTCCTCCTCCAAAATTTGTAGACTTCTCAATATATTTCCCCAACATTATCCATTTATGCAACTCTCTGCATTCTCCTAGCTTAAGAAAACCAAAATTACCTCTAAACCACTTTATCAACCAGACCAGTTAAACTTGCTGTCCTCCCCCATTCTTTTGGTGCCAATAATATGTAAATTTCAGGGTACCATCCTAACATATTTACATTGAAGTTGAATGATTTTAATATATTTATAAAGAAATTTCATCTTTCAGACATGACATTAATGCAAGCACAGTAGAATTGCCTTTTTAGGACGAGTTTACTGCAATGCAGAAAAAAAACTATACTTTGAAGAACCAACTCTGTACTTGTCTTCCATAGAAGATAAAAACAATAAAAATATTTTTAAAAAAAAACAAATTTGTAGCACCTTTATGTAATTGTTTCAAACCATCATAATTGAATTTTTTTTTTTTTTTAAATGCACTAAAGATGATAGGAAAGGGGTATGGGAATTCACTAACTAATAAAGTCAAGCCAGGAATCTTTAGTTTAATGCCTTCAAACCTTCAACTCAGATTTCTTCAGAGTCTTGATCACAAATCTATCATCCTCAGAAAGGTAAAAGATACTTCCACTTTTCCCAGGAGACGAGAGTTCCCTAAGACCACCGTCACCACATATGGACATCATATACTCGGCTGCATCTAGTTTGAACATCAATCTCAAATTCCTAATATTATGAAAAAATAATCGTATTATGATCATTATTTGAACGAAGAAAAACATATCCGTACATTACAGAGTGCAAATGAATATGATAAAATACTAATACATAAAAAAATGAATTGTGAAAAGGGAAAGATTTACAACAAACTAATCACAGTAAAAAGAAGAAAAGGTCTAGATAAGGATAAACGGTTTTAGACAAATTTATCACCTAGAGCCCTTGAAAATTAAGCTAACCCTTGCCATGGGCATACTTTGGGCTACTATTTTGAGTGTAACAACTAGGACATTGAAATAAATACAACAAAAAAAACTATCAGTTGGTATGGCTGAAGAAGTTTGGGGATGAGAAACAATTTAATAGTAATGAAGAGGAAAGGAAGCATCCTACATTAAGCCTAATGAGGGAGAAGAATTATTATGTTTTGTCAAACGGTATTGCTTGACCCATAAAAATTGCATTACATCCCTAAATATGTCCTCTGGTCCACACAAGGAACTTTGGGGGTGGCTAAAGATGTCTTAGAAGAGGAATTTT
The DNA here is from genome assembly GCA_033971965.1 of Cucurbita ficifolia. Taxonomy (NCBI): domain Eukaryota; kingdom Viridiplantae; phylum Streptophyta; class Magnoliopsida; order Cucurbitales; family Cucurbitaceae; genus Cucurbita; species Cucurbita ficifolia. Next base: position 10,684,296 of record CM066972.1, read on the forward strand.
GGGGTTTTAGTGAGGATTCAGATGTTATACTTAGCAGCATTAATTCTAACTTGGAAGGGAATTGAGATGACCTTGAAATTGGGCCTTCTCATCCTTCTCCAAGGGAAAATTCCTTTATCATTGATGTAAGTCTTGCAATCATGCTAAGAAAATAATAGGTTGTGACCCCCACATGCAGTTCGACAAGACGGCGACATGCAAGTGGCACCCGTCTGACCATATAAGAACTAAGACATTACAAGTGTCGTGATACGACCGAAGAGGACAATGCATCATCCAGTCACCAAGAAGAGTGCCGCATTAAAGTCAAGCTAAAGCATAAGCAAGATTTGAGGGAATGATGGTCACAAGAGTATCATAAATAGGCTCGAACACAGTTGGGTAGGGCACCGGGCTATAACCTTAAAAGTTGAGGTTCCAACATGAATTTCACCATATGACTCTGGAGTTAAAGTCCATCTATATGAAATATGAAAACTCGCCAAATTTGGTGTTCATCGAACACCTGATGGACGCTCTACGAGGTCGTATAGTCGTACACCAAAATCACATCTACTCTATCCAGATCAAAAATACCTCAAAATGTACTATGGAGGAGACATAGTGTTAGCTCTCCACCACCCCTAGGCCCTATGGCCTAAGTGAGCTATCTCATGGCACATACGTGTGTCATGGTGTGGGCGAGCATCTTGGGCATCTTCCTTTGAAAATAGGCTTTCGAGAATAGTGTCGAATGGTACGGATGTGCCAACATTGCGCCCCAACCCTTAAGTCAAAGGCTGGTATATAGGCTCGTTCTCCTATACGGTGTCTGTAAAGGACTTGACATGGACACGAAAAAATTTATGCCTCGAAAGTATCAGAATGGATAGATGTTCAAGGTGTCCCAACGATAAAGTTGACTCATGGGTCGATTCTGGATAAGCGAGCCCAAGCGAGCAACAAAGACCGAGGACATCTCGAGACTTGAGATGGCATCATAAAGCGTGGATCGTGTTGTTGTAGAGGCAAAGTCGAACCGAAAGACTCGACCTAGAGGCAAAGTCGAAATGATAAAGTTGACTCCTGGCTCTCATGTGTTATCCAATGTCTGTTGCTTACCACTAAGACCAAGACATATACGCAAAGACATCTCTATTCCAATCACGATGCAATATCAATGGAAATGTTTGTAACGATAAAATTGACAGTGGAAGCAATGAGAATACTGTTTCACAAAAACTTGAGACACCACTAAATCTAAGAACAAACCCCAATAAAGTTTGCTGGATAAAATAAAAGGAAGGGAGGCAGAAATCAACTCTAGTTGCACAAAATATTCTTATTTTGAGAGAGGTTCCTTTTATAATACAGAAACAAAATCTCTAAATACTAACTAACGATAAATCTAAATAAATGTGTAGATACTATATAACAATACAGATAATTAGGGAGGTCAACTACTCTCCTTATTTAATGGGATTACACAAATATCTCTTAACTTAAGGCTAGAAATTACACAATTTGTCCTTAAATCAAGGTCATTCCTTCGACACTCCTCCTCAATCTAAGGAATAGATATCATTCATACACAACTTAACTACTAACTTATAAAACATTGAGTTGGGAAGTCCTTTTGTTAGTATATCTATTAGTGGAAGCTATGAAGGCACATAACTAATGCAGACCATCCTCTTCTCTAATCTCTCCTTGATAAAATGTCAATCAATTTCAATATGTTTTGTCTTATCATGCTGGATAGGATTATGTACAATATTGATAGCTGAATTGTTGTCGTAGTACAACTTTATCGGACCTTCTCCCTTAATTTGTAAGTCATAAAGGATTATCTCCAACCATAAGAGTTCACATCACTCTTGTGCAATAGATCAAAACTTCGATTCGATAGTTAATCGAGCTAACACATTTTGTTTTTTACTCCTCCATGTTATTAAATTACCTCCAAGAAAAGTACAATACTAAGTAGTAGATCATCTGTCCACTACTGAACCAGCATAGTCAGCATCAGTGTAAGCTTCCAATGCAAGGGAATTGTTCTGTATGAACAAAATTCCTTTTCCTAAAGTTCCTTTCAAGTAACGTAACACTTTATATGTTGCTTGAAGGTGAGGCTCCCGTAGATTATGCATGAATTGGCTAATTACACGCACTAAGAATGCTATGTTTGGGCAAGTGAGTTAGATATATAAGCCTCCTCACTAGCCTCGGTTCGACTCTCCCAATTTATAATGTGGATCCAATCCTTTCATCAGTTTCCTAACGTGTTCAGTTTTTTCTTCTTCATTATGTCCATTGACAAAGATGTCATCCGCATAAACTAGAAGCACTGTAACTCCCTTTGGTTTTGAGTGCTTGATAGAGGGAGGGTGATCTCCTTGACTTTGTTTATACCCAAAGTCTTTCATTATCTTTGTGAATCTTCCAAGCCATGCCATGGGTGATTTTTTTAGTCCAATTTGCATACTTTACCTCTCGAGCTTTCAAATCCTAGAGGAATACTCATGTAGATTTCTTCATCTAGATCGCCATGAAGAAATACATTTTTCACATCATAATGTGATAACTGCCAATTTAAGTTGACAGCCAAGAAGAACAGTGTTCATCTTTGCAATTAGAGCAAATCATTTTATTTCTTTCGATAAACGTCCATTCAATGGAGTAGAAAAAAGGGGAAAACAATTAGTCTTACTTCCGAATCATATGGCTCTATGTTATTGCAAAAATCATTGTATTTATTGGGGTTTTAAATTTATAGGCTATATCTACGAGCTTTTGTATAAACAAGTTACCTAACCCTTTAGGCTACCTAAGCCCAACCCTTCCCCCGTCAGAGCTTTTGTGAAAAACAAGTCAAACAATTCCTGTTTCTCATATTATCAAATTAGAAGAAAGGAAAATGGAAATCTTATGTATTACTTTCTCATTTAAATTGTATAGTACAGTTCCTTGCTAAAATTATCTGTCTAATTTAAAAGATCTTTAAACTACAACAAAGGAGAACAAATACAGTGCTTGTAGAAAAGAATTATAGAAATAATAATTGAACTGTTTGTTTTCTTCCACGCTTAAAAGTAGGCTGTGAGTCGAAGCATATTGAAAAAATGAACAGTATGTCATCCAACCTCAGGATCTAGTATGTTAGAAATAGGAGAAAGAATAACATCATTATGTTATTGGTGGGTAACTTAGCAATCAGAACTATATCCAGAGATTTTAATGCATAATCTTTTATAGAAATTTTTTACTAAATAAATAAACGATGTGAAGTAGATCGTTAACTACCTGAAAACAATAGGACAATAGTCTTTCCAACAAAAGTCGACAGAATAGTGTGAAGGTGTAAACTGAGAGCCCTTTCGAGGAAAGTACATCACCATTCTAGCCCGTTTTCCAAAATCAGAAGATCGTACTTCACGCATAGGAACTGGAGTAAGCTTACCAACAGAATACCTGAAAACTTCAAGTAGAATAATTAGTAAGCATTATTATTTATTTCAGTTTAGTCCTCGTGAACAGGCCTAAAAATAAGTTCCAGACAACCTTTAGGAAGTATTATTTCCAATTAAGATCTTTAGTTAGCATTATTGTTTCATTTGGGAAAGATATTAATCCCTAAATTTAAGAGAAAATCAATTGAATAATGAAATATTCCAAAAAGAACCACCTTCAACTTTTTTCTCAAGGAGTAAGCACTGTCAACTCATACCATTATATCAATGACTCAGAAAACTCATTTAAAATTATCTCAAGAAAATCGGCATCAAGAAAGGTTACATGCTGCGCCAGAAATTTAATGCCAGAATCCTGGTACTTAGCCAATGTTAATTGATAAGCTAGAGGCGCATTAGGAAAATTTTGATAATGTTAAACACACTCGTCACAATTGTGACAAAGCAGAGAAGATGAGTGTTGATAGTATTGTAAGACCAAATATGGGAGAATCATTCCCATTCTATTTAGTAAAGTTGTGCGTGTGTGTCTATATATATATATAATTTTTTTTTAAAGAGACAATTTCATTGATGTTCGAAATTTCCAAAAGGATGTATTTCCATGATGTTTAGAAAAGACCCTTCCAATTTACAATAAGGGAGGTATGCCTATAGGAAGAAAAAATATTAGACAATTTACATCAAGATATAGCTTGGTAAACAGCATTGTCGAAGAATTTTGTAGAAGTCTGTTGATGTTTTTCTTTCCATATATTCCAAAAGAAAGTCATGATGAGGTTTTTCCATTGTAGAGTATTTGCATTTTTGAAGGGGTGGTACGTTATGGCCATGACCAACAAATCCTTTACCTCCCTAGGAAAAGTGAGATGTCATCCAAAAATATTGAAAATCCTTGTCCATAAATTCTGAGCGTATGGGCAATGCATAAATAAGTGGTTTTGTGATTCGTTTTCTTTCTTGCATAATAGACACCAATTTGGAAGTAGTCATATGGAGATTCTTCTTCTTCTTCTTTTTTTTTTTTTTTTTTTTTCACGTGTTCTAATGGCTTTATGTGCTATTTCCCTGCGGAAAACCTTCACCTTTTAAAGGTGATTTCCTTTCAATATTGTCTTTCCTAGCATGGGATTTATTGCTTCTATCTTTTCCCCATGTCCATCATCAAAGATTTTGGAGAGACTATCAGCATTAGCATTAGAAAGTCATGTCAATGAGTTTGCTTCTTTAGACAATAAAATTGGGGTCATCATTCTATGTTTCTTTGATCGTGATCACTGGGCTATGAAAAAGTCTATGCAAAAGTGAATACTGTAAGACTAGCATGGTGTTTTCAATCCAAGGGTTAGTCCACAAAGATGTTTTTCTTCCACCACCCACCCTATGGTGGATTCGGTTGGTAATGAGGTTTTGGTGCTTTTTTATGTACTTCCATGGCCCCTTTGCAAAAGATGGAGGGGTAGATTTAGTACATGATGTAGGAGTATATTAAGCTTTTATAAGTTTTCTCTACAAGCCATTTTCTTCACGATGATATCTCCATTAGAGCCATACAAAGTAACAAGGTTAACCTAAATAGTCATAAAATTAACAGATTTACCTTATACCAAGTTGCAAATTTAGCATTAAATAGAAGCTGCGATGACTTTCAGAGAAGTTAACACATGACACCTTCTTTGCTTCTTTGACTGTCGTTTTCTTCTGTTCCTTGCTTCTGTGCAATAGTTTTTTGTAGTCCTTAAGCCTCTCTTGTATCAAGACTCCTTGCATGTATTCCCTTTCATAAGCCATTCTATCATTATGTGGCAACACATTATGTTGACCTTGATCTGAGGTATGTGACACAACATGAGAATATTCATCACCTGATGGTTCTCGACTTGGATCACTTAATCCCCAACTATCATCCATCCATGTAGGCCAATTTGATAGTCCTCCTGGATTTGAAATTCCAGTGTGAGAAATCCTCTCTGAAAAGCTGTGTTTAAGACCACGCTTGGGAGCTTTTTCTTTCACTGAATTTAGTGAAAGCGTACGAGATAGGAAACCTTTTCCATCAATATCATAACCAAGAAAGTTATGCCACTTCTCCAAGGATGGTGGTTTGCTTCCAGCTGGATAAAATGTTCCTTTTCCATCCTTGAGACCTTTACTCCATGATCCAAAGTAATATGCACCATCAGCAAAATGATAGACTCCAAATCCATGTCTAAATCCATTCAACCAAAAGCCAATGAAATAATCACCATTTACCCATTTCATAATCCCTTTACCACAAATTTGCCCACCCTTCCAGTTCCCAATATAAGAATTTCCAGAACTCCAGAAGTGTCTACCACAACCTTCAGGTTTACCTTCTTTCCAAGAACCTTCATAACTGTCTAAATTAGCATATATCTTTCGTCCTATCCCATGATGAATATTCATCCTCCAAGCTCCGCTATAGATAGATCCACCAGAATAGTTGAAGGTGCCAAAACCATGGAGAGAACCATCAGAGATATCACCCTCATATTTTGCTCCTGATGGCCAGAAAATCTTTCCCTTACCTGTCATCTTTCCATCTTCCCAATCACCCTCATAAATCGTTCCTTCAAACCAAGTGTACTTTCCCTTCCCATGTGGCAGCCCATCTTTAAAATTTCCAATATATACATCTCCATTTGAGAGCACATTCTCGGTAAGCCTGAAAAAATAAATGCTCTTCAAATGTGTACACAGGAGGTTGAATGATCATGTGTGCAGGTGCATGACAGTGTTGAAAGGTACAGAATGGAGAAGAGAGATTCACTCAGTAAAAGACAAAAATTACCCTTGGATATCTTCCATGAGCACTGGTCATGCTTTCCTAACTGTGACATCCATGAATTTCATCTATGCTTGGATCCACTTTGGCAGCTCTGGAATACATTAAAAATTGTCACATATAAGGGCAAGAAAGACCTCAAAAATGTAAAATACAACCAAATGAAAGTATTCACTTTCACCATCTCAAAGGTTTTTTTGGGTGTATTTTTAAAAAGTTGTTTCCAAAAATTGCTTTGCATACAAATTATTAAAAATAGTTTTGTTCTTACAACTGTTTTTAAAAATTATTCTATCAAACAAGATGTATAAATCAAAAACTGTTTTTAAATTTTTAAAAAGAGAATCGTTTTTAAACCTGGCTTTCAACATACCTTTTTTTTTTTTGATAAGAGACAATTTCATTGATGAGTGAAATTTACAAGAGGGATGTATAATCCATGATGTTTACAAAAGACCTTCCCAATTTGCAATGAGGGAGGTATAACTATAGGAAGTAAAAATATTAGACAGTTTACACCAAGATATAGCTTGGTAAACAACATTGTCGAAAAGTTTTGTGTAGGTCTGTGTCGTTTCTGCAAATATTCTCTGATTTCTTTCTTTCCACAGATTCCAAAAGAAAGTCATGATGAGGTTTTTCCATAATAGGGCTTTAGCGTTCTTGAAAGGGTGGTACGTTAAGGCCATATCCAAAAAATCCTTTACCTCCCTAGGAAATGTGAGATGCCATCCGAATATATTAAGAATCGTTGTCCAGAAATTTTGACTGTATGTGCATTGTATAAACAAGTGACTTTGTGATTCGTTTGCTTTCTTGCATAGTGGACACGAATTTGGAGAGAGAGTGATGTAAGGCATTCTTTTTTGAAGATTTTCACTTGTGCTGATGGCTTTATGAGCTATTTCCCAAAGGAAAAACTTCACCTTTTTAGGTTGATGTCCTTTCCATATTGTCTTTGCTAGCGTGGGATTTATTGCTTCTACTTTTTACCCCATGTCCATCATCAAGGATTTTGTAGAAAAGACCCCGTCAGCGCTGGGGAGCCAAGTTAGTGAGTCTTCTTTGTTTGACAATACCACAGGGGCAAGGTCAAGGCTTAATTCGGCCCACTCCGTTGCTTCATTATCCTTTAGATTCCTACCAAGCTTCAAGTCCCAAAATTTGTTGACAACATTCCATGTTTCTTTAATCGTGGCTTTTTTGTTGTGAGAAAGCCTGTACAAAAGTGGATACTTCAAAGCTAGCGTGGTGTTTTCAATCCATGGGTTGGTCCAAAATGATGTGCTTCCCCCATTCCCCACCTTATGGCGAGTTCGGTGGGTGATGAGATTTTGATGTTTCTTTATGTACTTCCAAGGCCCTTTTGTAGAAGATGGAGGGAGGTGATCTTTGTTTGATGTAGGAGTATATTTAGCCTTTATAAGATTTCGCCATAAGGCCTTTTCTTCATGATGATATCTCCATATCCATTTGGCGAGGAGAGCTGTGTTCTTCTTCCTTATCGAGAGAAGACCGAGACCTCCCTTTTCTGTTGGGAGGTTTATAATATTCCAACGAACAAGGTGTGCGCTATCTTTCCACAAGTAATTTCTAAAAAGTCTTTCTATGTCCGCGGCCACTTTTTGTGGCATTTCAAATAGAGACATGTAGTAGGTAGGGAGGTTGGATAATGTGGCTTGTATTAGGGTAAGTCTTCCGCCTTTTGAAGTATAACGTGATGACCATGTTGACAACCTTCTTTCTATTTTCTCAATAATAATCTTCCAGAAGGAAAAGGATTTGTGATTTCCTTTTAGAGGTAGTCCTAGGTACATATTCGGCCATTCTCCCTTTTTACAACCATATATGCTAGCAAATTCTTCAATGATCTTTGTGCTAATATTGATGTCCATGATCTCTGTTTTTTGGAGATTGATATTTTGTCCAGAGAATCCTTCGAAGGTTTTTACCGTCTCAATCATGTTTTTTATGGAAGAGGCATTCACTAAATCAGAAAAGAGGATTGTGTCATCTGCGAACTGAAGGTGGTTTATGCTCAAGCCTTCATTACCAATCTGAAAACCTTTGATCTGCCCATCATATTCTGCCTTTGTCAGTAGGCGACTGAGACAGTCCATTACCATGATGAAGAGAAAAGGGGATAGTGGGTCTCCTTGTCTCAGGCCCCGTGTGGCATAAATTTTCCCTCTCGGTCTTCCATTGATGATGATGGAGAAATTTGTGGATGAGATGCATCCTTTAATCCACCTTCGCCATTTTGGGCCAAAGCCTTTTGCCACAAGAATGTTTACGAGGAAAGTCCAATCAACCTTGTCGAAGGCCTTTTCCATGTCAAGTTTAATGACTACACCTTTTTGTTTCTTTCTTTCCCATTCATCAATGAGTTCGTTGGCCATGAGGGATGCATCAAGAATTTGTCGCCCCTCAACAAAAGCTGTTTATTGCCCAGTTATTGTGAAGGGGAGAACCTTTTTTAGGTGTTCTAATAATACCTTTGCTATGATTTTATATAGACCGGTCGTGAGGCTTATGGGACGAAAGTCTGCAACAGTGCGAGCATCCAGTTTCTTTGAGATCAAACATATGTATGTTTCATTCAGGTTTCCATTAATAACTCTGTTTCGAAAAAAAATCATGGAATACTCTCATGATATCAGCTCTCATAAAGTTCCAACATTTCTGAAAGAATTCTGAAGTAAAACCATCTGGTCCTGGAGTTTTGTCAGAGCCCAGATTCTGAATCGCCTTCCCCACCTCTTCTTCAGTGAAAGCGACCTCGAGGGAGGCAGCTTGCTGTTGATCAATAGGACTCTAGTCAAGATCGCGAGGAAATTCGCAGAGGGCATTGTCCTTTGTGTATAAGGACGTGTAAAAGGACACAAATTCTGATACAATTTCGTCTTCGTTTACCAAACTTATGCCTTGTGTGGATAGAATTTCCATAATGGTACTCTTTCGTTTCTTCGTAGCCATGATACGATGGAAAAATTTGGAGTTTATGTCACCTTCCTCTAACCATCGTTTTTTGCATTTTTGTCTCCAAGATTGCTCTTCATTTACTGCCAACGAAATAAGTTCTGCTTTCATGAGCTTTTTCTTTGTGTGTTGAACAAGTGTGATGGAGCCAGTTTCCTCCATCTGATCAAGGAGGGCAATTTCGGTTAGCAATTGGTTCCTTTTTGTCGAAACACAACCAAAAACCTCCTTACTCCATTTCTTTAGGACTCCTTTTAGTCTTTTAAGTTTGTTGATGAAGCCGTGCCCTGGCCATCCACGGAGGGGCGTATTCTTCCACCAGTATTCTACCATTGGCAAAAATTCAGAATGGTTCAGCCACATTCTCAAAACGGAAGGGTGAGGGGCCCCATTTACAGCAACCCATGGAAAGTAGAATGTAAAAAAAAAAAAAAAAAAAAAAAGTGAAAATGGGATAATGATCAGATGTAGGTCTGTTCAGTCTTTGAACCCCAGCGTTACTGAATTTTCTAAGGAGGCCTTCTGTGGCAAGAAATCTATCGATGAGTGTCAAGGTGGGTGGAGATCTGTTGTTTGACCATGTATAGAGTCCATTACTGAGGGGAAGGTCAATGAGTTCGGCTTCTCTTATGAAATTGTTGAAATGTCTCATGCTTTTGGTGGCTTTTCCACTGGATTTTTCATGTGCCCATCGAGAGGTATTGAAATCGCCCACCAAAAGCCAATCCTCTGTACATAAGCATGATAGGTCCTGTAATTCCTGCCAAAACATGTCTTTCTTGATATCTACAGGGGCCATAGATTCCTGTAATCCAGAAACTATAATTATCAGCCAGTGCAATATGTGTGGTTAAGGTGTATAAGCCTTTGGTGACTTCTGAAATGGTCAAAGTTGGGTCATTCCACATGATTAAGATCTCCCCTGATGAACCTAAGGCATCCAAAGCTGACCAACCAATATGTCTGGCACTCCATAGGGATTTAACTATCCAGCGATCGACATAATTCAATTTTGTTTCTTGAAGAATAACCATAGTGGGATTGTATTTTAGGAGGAAGGACTTGATTAAGGCTCTCTTTTGCCAATCTCCCAATCCCTTAACATTCCAAGAGATAATAATCATAAGAGGTATTGACCTCCCAATTCTGACTCGCTCGATTTCTCATAATTGATGTTTGAAAGGAGGCCAGCAATCTCCCTAGTCAGTTTACTCGATTTCTTGGCCGTAGTGGGCTTCTTTTTCCCGGATGGAATAGCCATGATGCACATGTGGTGCTCTTTTAGCCATGGTGCCAAGATTTGGATGGCTCTTGTTGGTGTGAGTGTTGCTGATATCGGGGGGACTTCTTCTGTCTCTGTTTCATCTTGTTTTCCCTTAAAAAGAGTGCCAAGCTCTGTATCCACAAGGTTGATCTCTAACAACGGGTGAGAAATGTTGGCTTTTTCCGTGGTGGGGGATGGTGGGGCGGTGGAGAGGGATAAGGGGCTGGATGCATATTCATCATCTGATTCTTGGTCAATGCCAACCGTGGAGAATTTTGTTCCAGGGACAAGGAAGGTTTTTTGGTTATTTATGGTGATGGCATGTTTTTCTGTTTCTAAGGGGGGCAAGGAAATGAACGGAGAGATCGTTAAGGTCAAGAAATGATTCTTCCATTTTAGAAAATTTATGCACTCATAGAAACACAGTATTGAATCAAATGTCCTACCCTGCTTCCAATATAAAAGAACACAACAAACTGCAATAGGAGAAGAACATAATTACTAACATTCCAACTGTGATGAACCCCATTATACAAAAAAGAATCTCCTACAAACAGGGGAATCAAATGACGAGAAAATTGAAGCGACTATTTGGCTAATCTAGCACAAATTATTAAATTGTTCATGAACTGAAGTCAAAGGGATAGCGAGAGTTATATCAAACTTGGCTAATCAAATATACCGGGGAAAAAATATAGAAAATGAATCGAAAAGCATCATTTTAAGTGTCCACCAAACAGAAGTTCCATAGAACTATTCAATGTACACTGCTCACAATGAACAAATAAAAAAAAAACAGCTCAGAAAACAAACAGATGTACAAACTGAATTGATTTACATCAGAATAAATAAACAAAAAAACCAGGAAACAGCACAAGGCAGACGAACAGATACCTCTTAGAAGCTAAACAGAAGGGAGAAAATCGCAAGAGAGAGAAGAAGAAAACCCCTCGAGACAGAGAAAGAACAGGGGAACCCCCTTTTCACTTTCTGTCTCCCACCATCGAATTCCGTTAACAATAAATTCAAAACAAAAACAAAAAACAAAAAACAAATCATATCCATAATAAATTTAGCAGCTCATACCAACAGTACAGCTCACTCTCTCCTAGTGGATCATCGAAAATCACTGTTGGATTTGCGGATGGTGAGCTATCATCGAAGGTTTAAAAGACATGTAAATACATGCACCTGTACGAATCAAAGAAATGAGATGAGGTATCCAAAAGAACAAAAAAAGGCAACAGGCGCTTCGGAACAGCAAGGAATCGAACAAATCCTGCACAGTGGAAATCAAAACTGGATTGTATTGCTTGTTCATGAAGAAGAAGAAGAAGAAGAATCATGGACAATGATCACGTGGAGGCACAGGAGAGTGGAACAGTAGTTGATTCCAAGAGGTAGTCGAAAAATGGAGGAAGCAGAGCTGTCGTCAGGGCATTCGAAGAACAAAAGAAACAGAGCAAGGCGACAAGGAAAGCATAAAGGCCAATGGCGTCAGATGCCCAAGCCACAAGGCTTAGGCTCTACTCAGGTGCTTTCTAGTGGGACCTTAGAGGCCCCATAGGGACCCAACTTTGTAACTTTTTTTGGCCATGGTTCCACGTACTTCCCATTCTTTGATTGGAAGTTGGGTTTAGTTTTGATGTGATCGTTTAACCGTTAAAATTTGATTGGTATATTGTAGTCGAACATTTAATATCTTAGTCTATTTAGTTATATTCAGATTGGGATGAGAACGTTTACGTAATTGTGAAGACGGGTTTTTATGGAATCTTTTGTGTGTATAAAAGACGGTTTAGGTTCTAGAGTGTTTATAAAGGAGTTAATCTCCACATGGGATGGAGGGATTTTCGGGTGAGTTAAAGGGCACTTAGGGTGTGCTAGACACCAAAAAGTGTAGGAAGTGATATGATACCAAATGATAGTGTAACGGTCCAAGCACACCGCTAGTAGATATTGTCCTCTTTGAGCTTTTCCTTTCGCACTTCCCCTCAAGGCTTTAAAACGCGTCTGGGAAAGATTTTCACACCCTTATAAAAGATGTTTCGTTCTCCTCCGCAACTAATGTGGGATATCACAATCCACTCCCCTTCCCTTAGTGCCCTACATCTTTGCTGGCACTCGTTTCTTTCTCCCATCAATGTGGGACTCCCACCAAATCCACCCCTTCGAGACCCAACGTCCTTACTGCCATAGAGATGGACAATATCTGCTGGCAGTGGGCTTGGACCATTACAAATAGAGAGCTCGTGCTGCTAAATCCAAAAATTTCGTAAACTCATAGATTTTGAATCTAAGAATACACACAAAAAAAATCATTTAATTGAAACGATACGACGATTATGATATAGTGTTTATTATAAGATTAGTGTTACCATATTCTCATCCCTCCAAAATGAGAACATTTTGCACGAAAAATAGAGCTCTAATTTGGTCATCCATTGATGAGCCGCATCCTTTCTAACATGTTCTTTGTTTTTTACCCTTTTTTTCAAAATGGATGACTTGAAACCTTGGCTAAATGGCTCATATCAAAACGGGTTGGAGTGATTTAGGCACCAAAAGTGCATCATAAGGTGGGATCGGTTTTAGGCACCAAAAGGGTTCGAGAGAGTGAGTTTCGGTTGATTATAGCTAAATGTATACCTTAAGAAAAAGGGAGAGAGTGTATTTGAGTGAGCTAGAATTAAACGAGCATCTTAAATGAACAAGGTAACTTTGAGCGGGTTAGACGACCAATAATCCACCTTAAGAAGCATCTAACTGAGTTAGCTATCGAATTTGTATTATGAGGGCCATTTGGTGTGAGTTAAGTGTCTCGAAGTAGACGTTAACAGAGGTAAATGAGCATGGATGAGTTTAACACCAATGTTTGAATTTATAGATCTAAAGCTGTCTGAGCCATGGGTGCGCAAGTTTGACCATAAAATTGAGTGGGTAACGTAAAACTTGGGTTGTTTTGATGTAATTCATCATCAAATCATTGATGTTTGAGGCAACTGTTGTCCTTGGGATTTAACGTCAATCAATTTTGTCACACTGAGAAGAAAATGAGAGGTCGAAAGTTTTTGTTCATCTTTACACATCGTTGCTATCGGTGAATGAGCTATGAGTAGGAGTGTTTATAAGTTGGGTTGAGTCAGGCTCAAATATTTTTTTTAGACTTAATCCAATTATTAATTTTTAAAAAAATCTCTCCAATCAATAACAAGATTGCAACGGATCACTAAATTCACACGGTCTCAACCACTCATGCTTCATTTGAGTTGAGATTCTCACCTTTCTCTTTCGATTCACTCCATAAACATTTTTTTCCTACCCAATTTTGGATTCAAAGTTACGTATAAAGAGTAATAGTCATTGAAAACAAAGTTCACGAAACAAAGTTCACGACTGCTGGTAACATTTTTATTCTCGAATTTTGGTTTGGTTTTCATTCATTTATCTAAAATGTTATTGTGATTGCCTACATTTGTAGGAACTTTGTCGCCATAGACAACCATCAAATCATCGTTATGGAGTGTTTCTAGAGAAGAGGAAGGCAAAAGATTATATTTTTTTGGTGAACGAGACAAGTAGTAGCCTAGGTTAGGTCAAATTCAAATCCAACCTAGCAACTCAATCAAATTCTAGCTCACGTACACCGTGAACTAAGAAGTCAACCCACCAGAAACTGAAAAGATTCAAACCCCAACACCCACTCACGAAAGCCTTTAGCCACGTGAACGACAAGCCCAAGCCCTCTATTACATGGCTCAACTCAAGTAGTAGCCTAAGTAAGGTCAAATTCAAATCCAACCTAGCAATTCAATCAAATTTTAGCTCACGGACATCATGAACTAAGAAGTCAACCCACCAGAAACCGAAAAGATTCAATCCCCAGCACCCACTCACGAAAGCCTTTAGCCATGTGAACGACAAGCCCAAGTCCTCTATTGCATGGCTCAACTCAAGTAGTAGCCTAAGTCAGGTCAAATTCAAATCCAACCTAGCAACTCAATTAAATTCTAGCTCACGTACACCACAAACTAAGAAGTCAACCCACCAGAAACCAAAAAGATTCAAATCCCAACACCCACTCACAAAAGCCTTTAGCCGTGTGAACGACAAGCCCAAGCTCTCTATTGCATGGCTCAACTCGTTTTGGCGCATCCAAGCGTGTGGCACGTGTGAGGCTAGTCAGCTTGGATAGGCTTACGTGCAACTTTGATGACTAGGACTAGCTTCTGGTCGACTTGTTAGCTAGTTCACATTCAGTTAAGTCGATTCAATCCAATTTAGGCACACCCGTTTCTAGTTGAGTAGTGTTTCTAATTGTTTAGGGCTAATTTCAGGTGACCATAACTCTAGGAATGAATTTTAAAATCAATTTTTAGGTATTTTTTTGAATATGGTCGATTAAAAATATAATTTATTTAAAGCAACGTCATCCATCTACATTAGAAGGGACCTCTTAAACTCCCTTCTTACTCACCTGACGCAATTGTTGTTGGTGTACTTCCCCAGCTTTCTACAATGGCGATATCAATGGCTTACTGCACTTCTTCCTCCACCGCAGCCACATCTCCTCTGGTTCGATATACACCTTGTAATTCTACTTTATCCACAAGCCTCACTTTCTTCCCCCTCCCCTTCCGTTCCAATCGCCGCCGCTCAATTCGAATAGCAACTGCTTCTCTCCCCGCCGTCAATTCTCCGTCCACGAGTTCCTCTGGCAGTCAGAAGAATCTTTTGTTGGAAGTCAAGGATTTGACTGCTGTTATTGCAGAATCTAGGCAGGAGATTCTCAAGGGTGTTAACCTTGTTGTCAACGAAGGAGAGGTTTGTTCTAATTAATCTTCTAGTATCGATTTATGAAGTGGCTTCTTACGAGGTTTTGAGATTTTCGTTGAAGTTTTGTTCATTGTATGATTCGGAATAATTCTTCCTGCCTCTAGTAGGTTCATGCCATCATGGGAAAGAACGGTTCCGGAAAAAGCACATTTGCAAAGGTCAGTGTTGTTTGTGTTAATTTCCTTTATCCTTGTAAAAAAAGTCTATCGCGTTCCTTGCAAGTAATAAGCTCAGAGGTTTAATCTTGTCCTGTTGCTTAGATTTGTACTTGGAATGGAAACTTGTGCAGCTTATTTTAGTTATTTAGTATAGTGCATGAAGATCCTCAAATTTTGCTGGTTACGTATTTGAATCTAAACCTATCCCAGATTGAAGTTTTAGAAGGAAAAAAAGAAAAACGAAAGAAAAGAAAGAGGAGGGAATTTAGGCATATACATGGTACAGAAGAAAGGACAAGTGCCACCATAATAATAATTGTTTTTTGCGTAGTTCTTAACATGCCTAGCCTCTGTTATTGTCATCTGCTTGGAGATTCGATTCTTTCGATTTATCCACTAATTTTACGTGAAGCTTTGTGGATTAAGGTACTCGTTGGGCACCCAGATTATGAAATTACAGGTGGTAGTATTCAGTTTAAAGGAAGTGATTTGCTTGAAATGGAACCAGAAGAAAGGTCGCTTGCAGGGTTGTTTATGAGTTTCCAGTCCCCGGTTGAGATTCCAGGTGTCAGCAATATTGACTTTCTCAATATGGCTTACAATGCACGAAGGAGGAAACTTGGTCTAGCAGAGCTGGGGCCAATTGAGGTATGCTTTTTCACTTGAAATACCATGTTCATGCTTTATCCACTCTTGGTCAAATGTATGCGTACTTGTGGAATTAGAATTCACATATACGTCTTTTTGAATCTACTGAAATGTTGACATTTTTTCCTTCTTGTTATACAAAAAGAAAAATTGTTTTGATTAAGATTAATAGAAGTTCCAAGATTTTTTTTTAAAGAACCATGTGTACTTATGCAGATAAGCATCGTGCACATCAATTAGCCTTTGTTTGTGTAGTCTTCTTATGTTTAGGCATCGGTTTCCGAGACATTTTGTAATTTCCCCCATGTCTTATAATTTTGGATTGAAGTATTTTTTTTGCTTAACTAGGTATTTGACTCCTTTTGTTGGGTTTTTTTTTTCTCTTTTGTATACCCTTTTGTATTCTTTCCTTCTTAATGAAAGCTTGATTTTTCATTAAAAAGAACAACAAAAAAAGCAAATTTGAACTTCAGCAAGGATATAGGGAACAAATCACCTATATTATATTGCATTTTTTTTTTTTTGCTGCAAATTTGAACATAACTCAATTGGTTAAGACCACCAAAAGATCAAAGGTTCGAATCTCCATCTTATATGTTGTTGAACTCATAAAAATATTGTTTTTTTTACTATCCACATGGATAACATGTTTTATCCTTAGATATAATCCGAACATAGTGTCTCTTCAATAATCAAAGCTAGCTAAGGTTGACTGAAGTATTATTAAATCCCTCTGGGCTGAAGATATATTGGCTGGGTTGTTTTCAACGCTGAAGGTAGTGCAGGAGGTATAATAGTTATGTGGAATGAGAATAGTGCAACGGTTGATGATTCACTGCTAGGGGTGTACTCCTTTTCAATTAGTTTTACCTTCAATAATATAGGAAGAGGCTGGTTTAGAGGGGTGTGCGATCCTTTTACTTACAAGATTGAGATAACATATTTAGTAGGGTGGTGCCTGATTGTTGGTGTAATGGGGGTAATTTTAATGTTGTTAGAAGAATCTCCAAGAAATTTGAGGTGTAATAAAGTTACTAGAAGTATGAATTGTTTTCTAATCTACCTTTAAGGCTCTTTTGTGAAGTAAAATACTATATTGTGAAGGAATACCTCACAAGTTGGTATCAGAGCTACGTTCACCAAATACGCGTGCAGGAGGAGGATGTGCCCAAGATGGCTTTCATAATCCACAATAGCCCTTGTGGGTTCCTAGTCATGCCTTTCAGAATCCACAATGGCTATTATGAGTTTCTAGTCATGCCTTTCGACCTCGGAATGCCTCGACCATGATCTAGTCCTTAATTAACCACATTTTTCAGGCCGTTCATTTAAAGATTTGTGTTGGCATTCTTTGATGACATCTTGGTTTACTTCTCAGACCTTGTCTTCTATGTCACTTATCTATCCATCGTCTTCTAGCAACATAAGGACAACCACTAGTATGCCAACCTCAAGAAGTGTTCCTTTTCCAAGGAAAGAATAGAGTACTTAAATTACTGGGTTTAGTAGAAGGCCTGGAATTCGATTTGGAGAAAGTGAGTACCATGTTGTGATGACTGATACCAACCAATCTGAAGGAGCTTCGACAATTTTTGGGTCTCATCAGTTATTATTGGAGGTTCGTTCCTAATTATGTATCGATGGGGTCTCCTTTATTTGACCTCCTAAAAAAAGGTGCGTTTGTCTGGGATGCGAAAGCACCAAGGACTTTGAATGATTGAAGCATGCAATGGTCACCCTACTCGTTTCAGCTCGGCTTGATTTTAGTTTACCGTTTGTGATTGAAATAGCTGTGTTTGATAAGGGCCTAGGAGCGGTCCTATCCCAAAATCAATGATCAATTGCCTAATAATGTAAAAAACTCTCAAACACTGCTCAAACTAAATTGGTATCTAAAAATGGCAGTGAGGGAGGCACAATTGGTGTAGCCTAAAGCACCCATGCTAACTGATCACTTCAAATAGGTGGCTAAGCTGAAGGCCATTTTTGGATATTGAAAGAGTGAGGAATCAAGTGACATCAAAATGTTGGTGAGTGGAAGGATCTATCGTACCAATACATTAAGCAACATGGGAATTGTTTGTAGACTTGCATCTGAGGTTCCCCAAACTACACCTTGAGAGAATGGTGCTAGAAACCTTGGGGGTGATGTGAGGCCCCTGATTGTCATAACTTTTGTTAGTAGGGGTAATAAGGGAAATTCCTCTAATTGATTTGAATTGCCGTTATTAGCTGTTGGTGTATGGGTCTTTTGTGTTTAGCCTTTTATTTTGGCCGGCTGTCTTTGGGGTTTATGTTATGTTTTATCTTGTATGAACTAGCTCAAAGATGAGAACGGCCCTCTCAGAAGACTGGAATTGTTCTTTAATCTGCCTTTAAGGCTCTCTTTTGTGAAGTAAAATACTGTATTGTGAGGAGATATCTCACAAATAGTGCACCTATTTTTATGAGTTTCTTTTGTTTAGTGGCAGCTATTTTATTTCCTACGATGACGATGTATCTGTGTTTATTTGCATTTTTCTTTTTTCATTTTAATTTTTTTTTTGTTGCACCTTTATTTCAACTTGTTTTGAAAAATTCCCAATCTTTGGACCTGAGTTTGTTGTAATCTTTGTCTGTATCAATATATTTGTTCCTCTAACTAGAAGAATAATAATTAAAAAAAACCCAGCAATGTAGCGTGAGTGATGTGGTAAGACTAAGAGCTCTGTTCAATCAAATTCAAAATTTTTATCCAGATTTGTTGAAATCAAGTATAAGGAAATTTTCATCTTGCTTCATTCTTTATTGGATTATCTTGTTTCACATTTATTACTGTTCTTCTTGTAATTATTTAGTTAATGAAATTTAGAGACTATTAAAAATTGAAACTTTTTGCTAGTTGAATCACTTTTTCATTATCTCGCCAGTTTTATGCATACGTCTTCCCCAAACTTGACCTTGTGAACATGAAGACGGATTTTCTCAACCGAAATGTCAATGAAGGGTTTAGTGGTGGAGAAAAAAAGCGCAATGAGATTTTACAACTTGCGGTAAGGTTGCTACTTTTTCGTACTTTCCTATGCTAGTTCTTTTGGGCATTGCTGTTCTTTATTTTGACAGGAACTAGTGTTGTCTCCGCATACCCAATGACATTATCTATTCAGTCGAGAAGATGATACATTTCAACTGGTCCAGTTATCTGCATTATAAAATGGTTGAAAATTTGAGAAACTAGTAGAATAAGGAGTAAATCTTAAGGGTGAAAGGGCCAATGGTATATGTTAGTTGGTTCAAAAAGGGGGGAAGAAAGAACTTATGCTATAGGCTTGGTAAGGCTAATTACAATACAAGATTAATATCGTTTCTCAAATTGTTAATGTCTTTTCAGGTCCTGGGTGCAGAGATGGCGATACTGGATGAAGTAGATTCTGGATTGGATGTCGATGCACTTCGTGACGTAGCAAAAGCAGTGAATGGGCTTTTGACACCAAAGAATTCAGTGTTAATGATTACTCATTATCTACGACTTCTGGAATTTATAGAACCATCTTGCATACATATAATGGTAAGTATCTTGGACATAAGAAAAACATTCAATCAATATGGCTATTTAAGAAGATGGAGAAATATTATACGGTTTTTCTTCTGTTTCTGGTTCTGTTTTGCTAGTTTAGTTTTATTTCCTCCTGTTTTTGTGGGGGTTAAATCACAATTGAATTATGAATAGATGATAGGGAATAAAACAATCAAGTTTGAAGTAGTAGAAAACGAAAGAGATATCCGATTCCATACGCACTGATCATTGGATGACAAAATGATTGTGGTTTTAACGACTATCGAAAGCTTCGGTCTCACCGTTGCTATAATCAACTCAAAACTCATATACTTGTAGTTTCTTCTTGTTTCGTGTTTTTATACCATTTTCCTTGTGGTTTCTGTGTGTAATTTGGTAGTTTTCCTACATTTGGATCTTTCAGGAGGATGGAAAAATTGTGAAAACTGGAGACATCTCTATAGCGAAACTCCTTGAAGAGGAAGGGTACAAAGCAATTTCCACTGCATAATTGCATGTACATTGGTAGCTCTCTCTTCTTGCTGTTCTCTTTTACTTGATGAAAATATTTTCTTTTTGATAATTATACAATCTAATTCAAGTGTTTTGTCCATCTCGATTTTGGTAATCTTAAATATCGAAAATCGCTCGGTGTGTATTTGGAGGTCTGCATGGTTATCAATTCAAACTAGTGATGTTTCAGTACTGTTAATTCTTACTTGGATGCCTTTGTAATATGATGTTTATTTGAGGGAGTTGGAAGAAATGGCAATAAAGCATTATGAAAGGTTTCAAGAGATACATTGGATAGTTGGTATGTTTTTCTCCTCACTATTCTCTGTATTAGTTTGATTAGTTTGACTGAACTTTGAATGTTTTGAGTAATTACCCTCCAAATTTGGGAAATTGTTGTAACTAAGCTCCCTTCATAATTAAGAGGGAAATTGGCATTATGGAGGAGGATCGTTGAGGCAAAATTCGGAACCCTTCCTTTGAACAACAAACTTGGAGGTAGAGATATCTATTTTACCCACAGGGCCGGGAGGGAGTGGGGAGTATTATTTTCCGTTAGATAAATGAGATCGAGGACGAGATTATATTTCCCATCTCTGCGTCCGTTTAATATAAATATATTTTCAATTCATATATGTTTTTTTTACTATATTAAAAAATAAATTAGTTAATTTTGAGATTTATAATATTTAAACTAACCATTATAGTTTTTTTTAATGGTTAAAAGACTAGTTTTTTTTAGATGGTTAAAAGATTATGTTGTAATAATTTTTAGATATGTTTGTAGAATATATATATTTATATTTATTTATGAAATATATTGATTTATTAAGATTTTTTAAATAATTTTTAATAAAAATTATATTGAAAAAGAAAATTTTAAAATAAGTATTTTTTAAAGAATAATAAACAGAAGAAAAGATTACACGTAGGGAACTTTGAATTGCGAATGGGTAGAAATTCACCACCTTTTGGCAACCTTTCACTCTACTCGATCTAGGGGCATTTGGGTTTGGAACTTGGAAACTAATCGTAATTTTACTATCAAGTTTTTGCTTTGGTATATTGCCGAAGGAGAGAAGTTGATCGACCATTACTTTCAGGTTATATGGGAGTGACAATTTCCTGAAAATATTAAATTATTTCTTATGGAACTAGCTCTTCGGGCCATCAACACAAAACTAATGTGGATTACCTTTCACTAGGAGCGAAAACAAGTCGTTTTGAGTTCTCGGTTTGGTCCGGTTCCTTACACCCCGACCTTTCACGTCCTTACATCCCTACTGTGTCCATTAAGTTGTTTCAAAATCTAATACTATACGCGAAGTACATTAATCAATCAAACAAGGATCGAGAATTTTATTTATTTAGTCATCGAATATTATTTATTGCTTGATTCAAGTTGTGTAATTAGCCTAAGTAAAGATAAATTAGTTATGGAGGATGAAAATTTGTGCAATTTCCCATTTCAAAAGTCAAAATAAATTTTTAAGTGGAATAAATAAGGTTGAGATAAATTTAATCAATACTTTTGAATTTGAAATTTTAAGCCAAAATTAATACTTGTTAAATCCTTGTAGATTCAATTAAGAGGTTTACAACCTAGCCACTTAAAATGTTTATTTATCTTTTTTTCCCTAAATATTAAAATAATTTTATTTTAATAACTTTCATATAAGAAACTATTTCCAATCCCATTTTAAGATAAAAATTTATATAATCACTAAAAGATTAGTGGTTCAAATCTTTTCAAGGTATATACGAGTTAAAGATTTTTTTTGGATCAATCCGAGATTTCAAATTTATTGGGTTGGTAACCTAGAAGTTTCACAAACCAACACAACTTGAAAAGGGTTGGGTTAGGTTGTCAAGTCGTTCAATTTGTTTTTTAAATTTTTTTTAGAGGGTGAGGAGTGTGGCTAGAGACGTGGGTGTGGCGTGGGCGAGGGCGTCTGGGAGGGATGGGATGGCTACAGCAAGGAGCATCTGGCGCCGAGGGCGTGGGCGAGACCCAGGTTTTGTATTTTGTCAAATAGTATGTATGTACGTACGTACCTATGTATGTATGTATGTATTAGATCGGTCAGGTTCGGGTTGACCCGAACCTTTATTCGGTGAACTCAAAACCCAAATTGAACTGGTTTTGTAACGCCCCTAATTTTCTTACCTAGTTTAGAAACGTCACTACATGCATTCCTTTAATAACATATGCGGGAAGATAAATAAAACATTTCAAACGAAGCCATGACTTATATGTTTAATTAAAAACAAGAAATTAAAAAAAAAAAAAACTTTAACATAATTTTTTTAGTGTGAAAATGAAAAGCCACCTAATTGAAAACAATGCATACTACTGTTTTATCTTAATTTCCATGGCCATTCCAACATTCACCGTCATCCATGAAGGAACGTTTTACCTTTACCTGAAAAATAAGGGTAACACGTGATTTGAATATTTTAAGAAATACTATAATCTCATTGTTGGGATTGAGTAACGCAAGCACACACAAACATGATGAGACCTATCATTTAAAACAATATCGCATGACCTTGAGCTCTTTCCAGTCCGGGCAGAGTTGGATGTGTGGTACTTCCCCACACACGCGCACATAAACCACCCGTCGGACTCGTATATGTACCCACTGGGCCTGGCTTCGTTGGGCTAAACGCGTGGATGTGTCAACGGACACCACAAAGGGAAAAGACCTGCATGATATCATAGCGAACATAAATATCGAAGGTACGCGTCCGTACAAACATAACATAACAAAGAAGTATCCCGATGCAAATGACATACATAAATACATGAGGTCCCAATGGTTTAAAATCATAGTATAAAATAAGAATCATTTCGTTCTTCCTTTCATCCATGCCATAGCACACATATGAGTCATGTATGCATAGGAATCATCATGGATTTCATCTTGCATCATCATATACATTATAACATGGCTTCACATGACAAAGCATAACATTACATACATAGGTTTACATTTCATTCATATCATGACATAATAGAATATCACATACATACATAACGTGGCATCATACACCATCACATAACATACATAAGCATAACATTACATTATGACGCATGCAGGGGCCACGGTAAATTCATCCTATATCATACAATTCTTCCAACACCAACAGTAAGGTCACTTACTTGTTTGGCCTTGGCCGGAGTTCCTAACTATTTTATAGCTCTTTGAGATTGTCCTTCATCGTTCAATTTAACCTATACATACCCATATCACACCCTAGACATATTATTAAACTTAGTTTAGCTAAAAGGTGAGTTTAGGGTTTGAGTTCACTGCTTGTGTTGCATCTCACATTGCTACCCGTGAAGACGTCTTTTCAAAGGTGAGTGCTATCTGTTCCCAACGAAGCTTTGGGAGTTTTAGGTACCGATGTCGATCTCAAGGTATTATGACTAGTTTTTCCTATTTTCTCTATTTATGCTTATTATGACTTTTGAGCTTGTATGTAAGAAACACTATGAGTCAAATTCGACTCGTCTACTAAACATTCTGACAATTTGGAATAGCTCACAGCTCGACAATCAGAAATACTCATGTCCCTAACTTAGCACTTAAAGAATCAATCTGGAGGTACCACAGGGTATAATAGACTAATGGACGAGACATGCCCTCCCAACCTATCATCCGTCTAACTATAAGTATACGTGAGATCTAATCGCTACTAGAGTTCATTTATCGAACTTCTAATGGCTCTTACATCATATGGTCATTTAAAGAGGTATTTCTCGTACATGTCACATAAATTAAAGGAACAATGCATGCATTATAGATAGGAATCCCTAACTCCTATTGCTTTCTTAATGCATTTTTTAGTCTTTAATTTTTCAATGTCAACTAATTAATGTACTAAATATATAGAGTTGGGATGATAAACACTTAATTAAGCTTAAACTACGTCATTAAAATTATGAAAAATTAATAAAAATTTATAATAAGTTTCTAAAATTATGTAGAACTACAACCATATAGTTTTTATATTTTATTATATGTGAAATATTTAAAATAAATTCACTATTCTATGCATAAAAACTATATAATAAAATAAAAAGTCCTTATAGCATTTTTTTTCCCAACAAAAGGTAATATTTAATGAGATTTTTTTTTCTTTTTAAAGAAAATTCAATGGTTTACAAATTTGCTTCTTAAAACAAAATTCTTATTTTTCAACCTTCCACAAGTCAACTGTAGTAATTAAATAAGTATAGTAAATATGTTAGGTAATTTAATTTCAACTGTTATTTGTACAAAAATAACCTTAAGGATTATAAAATAATGGGAAATTTTTTATTTTTAATAGAAAAATGTTAACATAGTGAGAAAAAAAAAACTTGTCAGAGTTTCAAAATTAAAATATTTTATTTAAAAAATGAAAAACAAATCCTCATATACATTTATTAAATTTTTTAATCTTAAAATTGATTTTATAATGTTATATATTTAATTTTATTAAAGGAAAAAAAAAGGAATAAAATATGTTTGACAATTTATTTCCTTGCTCTCCTATTTACATTAAAAAAAATTAAAATATTTTATAATTTTTTATTTCTCATTCTCGTTTTTTTTAGTATAGTAGATGTGTTACATATAAAAAAAATAATTTAATAACAGTTTTAGAAATTAAAATAAAAAAAGAAATAAAAGATAATTTTTTTTTTGTATATTTCAAGAAAATTATAAAAGGATTTTTTTAATGAAGAAAAAAAAGGGATTAAAATTTATATTTTTTAAAATAAATAATAATATGGAATTTTGAAAATGAAAAAAGAAGGAAGGATGAATAGTGGTGAATAGGGCGTAAGGTTTTGTGTATAAAAACCTCCGTACATCTGTTTTCCATATGAATGCAAGGTGAAGCAAAGTGATAGTTGTGTTAGTATCATGGCATCCTTCAACCCCTTCCTCGTCGCTCTTTTGCTTCTCACCTTATGTTCTTCGTGTATTCATGTAACTCAAGCAGGTCGTCAACCCCTTTCTGGTGTTCCACCCACCACTGTCCCTACACTCCCAGGTACTCCACCCATCAACGTCCCTACACTTCCTGGTGTTCCACCCATCACTGTCCCTACACTCCCAGGTACTCCACCCATCAACGTCCCTACACTTCCTGGTGTTCCACCCATCACTGTCCCTACACTCCCAGGTATTCCACCCATCAACGTCCCTACACTTCCTGGTGTTCCACCCATCACTGTCCCTACACTCCCAGGTACTCCACCCATCAACGTCCCTACACTTCCTGGTGTTCCACCCATCACTGTCCCTACACTCCCAGGCATTCCACCCATCAACGTCCCTACACTTCCTGGTGTTCCACCCATCACTGTCCCTACACTCCCAGGTACTCCACCCATTAACGTCCCTACACTTCCTGGTGTTCCACCCACCACTGTCCCTACACTCCCAGGTACTCCACCCATCAACGTCCCTACACTTCCTGGTGTTCCACCCATCACTGTCCCTACACTCCCAGGTACTCCACCCATTAACGTCCCTACACTTCCTGGTGTTCCACCCACCACTGTCCCTACACTCCCAGGTACTCCACCCATCAACGTCCCTACACTTCCTGGTGTTCCACCCATCACTGTCCCTACACTCCCAGGTACTCCACCCATCAACGTCCCTACACTTCCTGGTGTTCCACCCATCACTGTCCCTACACTCCCAGGTATTCCACCCATCAACGTCCCTACACTTCCTGGTGTTCCACCCATCACTGTCCCTACACTCCCAGGTACTCCACCCATCAACGTCCCTACACTTCCTGGTGTTCCACCCATCACTGTCCCTACACTCCCAGGTACTCCACCCATTAACGTCCCTACACTTCCTGGTGTTCCACCCACCACTGTCCCTACACTCCCAGGTACTCCACCCATCAACGTCCCTACACTTCCTGGTGTTCCACCCATCACTGTCCCTACACTCCCAGGCATTCCACCCATCAACGTCCCTACACTTCCTGGTGTTCCACCCATCACTGTCCCTACACTCCCAGGTACTCCACCCATCAACGTCCCTACACTTCCTGGTGTTCCACCCATCACTGTCCCTACACTCCCAGGTATTCCACCCATCAACGTCCCTACACTTCCTGGTGTTCCACCCATCACTGTCCCTACACTCCCAGGTACTCCACCCATCAACGTCCCTACACTTCCTGGTGTTCCACCCATCACTGTCCCTACACTCCCAGGCATTTCCACCCATCAACGTCCCTACACTTCCTGGTGTTCCACCCATCACTGTCCCTACACTCCCAGGTACTCCACCCATTAACGTCCCTACACTTCCTGGTGTTCCACCCACCACTGTCCCTACACTCCCAGGTACTCCACCCATCAACGTCCCTACACTTCCTGGTGTTCCACCCATCACTGTCCCTACACTCCCAGGTACTCCACCCATTAACGTCCCTACACTTCCTGGTGTTCCACCCACCACTGTCCCTACACTCCCAGGTACTCCACCCATCAACGTCCCTACACTTCCTGGTGTTCCACCCATCACTGTCCCTACACTCCCAGGTACTCCACCCATCAACGTCCCTACACTTCCTGGTGTTCCACCCATCACTGTCCCTACACTCCCAGGTATTCCACCCATCAACGTCCCTACACTTCCTGGTGTTCCACCCATCACTGTCCCTACACTCCCAGGTACTCCACCCATCAACGTCCCTACACTTCCTGGTGTTCCACCCATCACTGTCCCTACACTCCCAGGTACTCCACCCATTAACGTCCCTACACTTCCTGGTGTTCCACCCACCACTGTCCCTACACTCCCAGGTACTCCACCCATCAACGTCCCTACACTTCCTGGTGTTCCACCCATCACTGTCCCTACACTCCCAGGCATTCCACCCATCAACGTCCCTACACTTCCTGGTGTTCCACCCATCACTGTCCCTACACTCCCAGGTACTCCACCCATCAACGTCCCTACACTTCCTGGTGTTCCACCCATCACTGTCCCTACACTCCCAGGTATTCCACCCATCAACGTCCCTACACTTCCTGGTGTTCCACCCATCACTGTCCCTACACTCCCAGGTACTCCACCCATCAACGTCCCTACACTTCCTGGTGTTCCACCCATCACTGTCCCTACACTCCCAGGTACTCCACCCATTAACGTCCCTACACTTCCTGGTGTTCCACCCACCACTGTCCCTACACTCCCAGGTACTCCACCCATCAACGTCCCTACACTTCCTGGTGTTCCACCCATCACTGTCCCTACACTCCCAGGTACTCCACCCATTAACGTCCCTACAATTCCTGGTGTTCCACCCATCAGTGTCCCTACACTCCCAGGTACTCCATCCATTGCTATCCCTTAACTTCCTGATGTTCCTCGTGTTCCACCCACTAGGTTTATCTAAAGTCGTATGGTTTAGTATTTCGTTTATGCACCTTACCTCTTCCTAAAACTTCACTATCCACTTTCTCTCCTTTTCTTAGTATTCCATTAACGTCTTTATCTGTTCTACTATCAAAGAATAAACGTGTCACTAGTTGCGACTCAAAAGCTTCATGGGTTTCAATTTGAATCATCATTTCCATGGTGAGAGTTTTGTTGCTTGAGCTTCTTTCTAGTCCACTACTACTACGATAACATATGTAACTTTAAACAATATATTATAATAAACCTTCCATACGTGTGATGTGTGATGTTAATGGGTGTTATTCTTAGCATTTCCTTTTTCCTTTGGTTACTAATACAAACAAATGGATCCAAAGTTATAGTAGGTGGCAAGAAGAATTAATTGTACAAGGCCAAATTTGTTATTTGACTTTAATTAATGATTAACATTGCTTCATACTCAATATACTTGACATAATACATGCCTAAACTCATTGCAACCATGTACATTGATCCTCGCATCCATTCATTGTTGCAAATATTCAATCATGACTATCTCACGTACATGAAGCCCTTACCTTTATTTGAAAAATAATAGACATAGGATGGGTATTTAAAAATACTCGGTAAGTGACCTCATTATTGGGATTAAAAAATGCACCCACATGCGATATGCTTCTTTGATTGGTGGGACCTACTTTCTTTCTCAGGCTAAGTTGGATGCATAATACTTCTCTACACACAATTTACGAATGCACATATGAACACACTAGGTAGACTTGTATATGTTTCCCATAGGCCTCACTATGGGCTTGTTCATGCTCACGCTATCGAAAATCAATGGAAAAGAAAGAAGCATGTATAATATTGTGGTGTACGCTTCCATAAATAACATACTCGAGCAATAATCTATCCTTGTGAAACAAACTATATGCATGAGATCTTGTATTAAAAAACATGGTTCAATAATATGATGCACATAATAGTTCCATACTTATCATGATATAAATTTCCTATCATATATACATACGTATTCATTGTATTTCATTTATGTAACGACCCGAAATTTTCTACTTAATTTAAGGTCGCTACTGTATACATATCATAAACATTGAATGCGGAAGACTTCGTTCAAATCCCATAAAACATAACCTTTATCTTAAAAACACAGCCATGGACTTACGTGTTTCGAAAACACCTTAAAAAAACGACACAACAAAAGGGTAAATAAAATAAATAAACATTTAAATTAAAAACATCATATTCTAGCCTAAGTCTAAGAAAATAAATTCGACTACCCTATGCATGTGTCATGGTCTCGAGTTGCGACGCCGTCGTCAGCCGTACTGGAATGTCTTGCCTTAACCTGAAAAATGTAGTAGCACATGGCTTGAGTATTTAAGAAAATACTCACTAAGTGACCCCTATCGGGGTTATGCAATAATCACATGCAAATGAGATGATGGGACCTATCTTTCGTTTCGTTTTCCCTACGGTGTTGTCCTAACGGGTAAACTTTGGACGTGTATCATATACTCTACACACAGCCCATACGTGCGAGTATGGGCTCACCAGCTAGTTCGCACACCGCTGGGCTACTTTCCTTATCCGGTGGGCCTACTTTGGGAGCCCCTTATGCCAGAACCCGTTAGAACTAGTAACCGTCACGGCAGCGCTATGCAAAGCATAACGATCGTTGTCCTGCCATTGGATGTACGCGTCCGTACCCTCGTGATGGAATAGGGGTATCCCCAAATGCATGAACACACATAATGCATGAGGTCCCCAATATTTCTACTTTTATCATTAATGAATATAACTCTGCTATCATCTTTCATTCGTATCATATCCTTTCTCATATCATTTCACATATCGTTCATCATTCATATCGGAGTTACATTTCATTTCATTTATCGTGATATCATGTCATTCATAACATACTGTATACATACAATTTAGAAAACATAACAAAACGCTCCATGCTTTTAACATGTCATTTCATAACGTGCAATTCATACAACAATTACCTCAATGGTCACACAAAACAATTTAAACATAACATATTACATCACAATATATCGTATCATAAACATGTCAAAATGTAAACACTTCGTGGTCAAATCGTTCCCTAACTTATCATAGTCTTAACGTTCTTATACCTATCATAGTCATATCGTTACGTGAACATACCTTAGTCATGTCATCACAGGAACGTATCCTAACGCTATCGTTCTATCAGTCTATCACAAATCTATCCCTTTCTACCCATATCCTAACCATATTCTTTCATCAATCTCTCCTATCCATAGCACTCCGGTATGTAACCTAACCTTAACGTTTCATGAACGTATCTTACTCCTATCGTTACATTTCGTTTTGTGCATCCTTCTCGTATCCTATCTCAAACATATCCTTGAACACATTGTACCACAATTATTATAATACAATTCACATATTATAACATAACATAAACATAATATAAGCATACCGATTCACAGATAATTCACACATATCAGAACATATGACACGTGCAGAACCACAGACACGTGTCAACATCAAATATAACCATGCCGATAGTAAGGCCACTTACCTGGTTAGCTTAAGTCGTTGTCACGAATATATCCTTGATGAAAGTTCGATTTTTGTCCTTTGTATCCAAGTCAACCTATATGAGCTCATGACATAAGTTTCAAGTCTGAACTTCTATAAAATTATCCCTAATCTATCTTGGTCCATTGTTAAAAGTCTTGAAATGTTGTATATATAATGCTATTTTCACTAAATATCTTATTATGATATTTCCGATTTTTTATTTTTAATTTTGTTCACCAAATCTTTCCTCAATCTTCCCTCCTCACTCCTGTGTAAATAGATCTTCTTTCTCTATACAGACATTACTCCACTCAATATTTATTTTCAAAACAGATATTATTGGCCAATTTTAATCGAGTGTTTGTCTAATCTTACCGATTTATAGAACTATCAACGAAAATATAATTAATTGAATACATGAAAATGAGATTTGATTATTACATGATCGGCTAAAATATTGGATAAAGGAAGGAAAATTGGATCCTAAATTAATTTGTTATAGCCATAATTATAAAGGAAAAGGAAATTTGACCTATTTTACCGTAATAACAGACCAAAATCTCTAAATCTGGCGCCATTTCACTTTTTCTCAAATCTGACATTTTTCTGTTTATGGTCGGCAATAACGGTTACTTTTTACTTTCTCGCGTAAGGATGAATTGATAAGAGATAATTGTGGGAAGGGATGAGAGGTTAGGGAGAGAATGGGGAAGATTTATTTATTTATTTATTATTACAATTTTTTTTTAAACGCGATAATAATTTTTATTTATTTATTTATTTTTGGGCTATTACCATTTATGCTCATCCTACATTGTATATCATGGTGTTTCACATGGCATAAACATGATCAACAATCAAGAGTACATGCATCACAAATAGACATTAAAATATCGTAGCCTCAAATAATATGTAGATAAGCCACAGATTACGTGCATTCATGCATCAATCAGTTTATCCAATCTAGCTTGTAGGCGTTCCAACAATAAGTTCGGTTTTATTTTAAGTTTAAATTGATACTCGTA
Organism: Cucurbita ficifolia; assembly: GCA_033971965.1. Lineage (NCBI taxonomy): Eukaryota > Viridiplantae > Streptophyta > Magnoliopsida > Cucurbitales > Cucurbitaceae > Cucurbita > Cucurbita ficifolia. Next base: position 10,715,510 of record CM066972.1, read on the forward strand.
AACTTGCTTTGACCGAATATTTTGAGGTTTAGCTCCATTTGACCCGTGCACCGACTTGCGATAGCAACTCTGCCTAGCATGTGACACGGGCGAGTGGTAATTACGCGTGAGGACCTCTTTGGTGCGTAAAAAACATGTAAACACAGGTGTGTGGGTTTCCTTTTTGCCGTTTTGACCTTTGCTTACCTGTTTTTCGTCTCAATTTCAATACTAACTCTATTTTTTACCTCAATTAGTTCCTCCAAGAGGTTTTCAAAATTTCTAGGTTCCTTTTCGGCCAGTAACCGCACTCAGGAAAGCACACAACCAACCTATAAGTAACCACACGGATTCACTTGATGATGCCTGCATGCTAGTAAAAATTAATTCGAGGTAGTTAGTTTTAGAATATCGTGTGCCCAATGGGTTGATTAAATATGTTTGTGGACATGTTAGTGGATGAAATTTCTGGCTTGATTCTTGTATGCGTTTGTGATGAACTTTACTACTACTTGTACGTAATCATGTTATGACTGTAGATGAGATATTTGTGTATATGCGCTCTAAGTGTGTAACGACCATAGATTTCTATTTATCTAAAGTTGTTACCGTCATCATAACCTATACTCTTATGCGGAATTTAACATTTAAAATGTCATCATAAACATAAACTTCATCTTAAAGCATTGCCGTAGACTTATGTGTTCGAAAACGTTTTTAAAATGACACAACGAAATACTAAATGAATTAAATAAACACTAAAAGTAAAAACATCTTATTCTAACCTAATTCTAAGAAAATAAATACAACTATCCTATGCATGTGTCATGACATTGAATTGTGATGCCGTCATCAGCTGTACGAGAGTGTCTTGCCTTTACCTGAAATAGAAGTAGCACGTAACTTGAGTATTTTAAGAAATACTAAGTAAGAGACCCCACTATTGGGGTTAGATGCAAACACATACAATCATGAGTGAGACCTATCATATCGGTCTATATTTTCTTAGGTGGCTATCCTAAATGGGTAATTGGATGTGTATTTACTATTCTACACACGGTCCACATGTGCGAGTATGGAGACCCACCAGTCGGTTCACACACCTCCTGAGCCCCTTTCTTGGTCGGGCTAGCATTCTCTAGAGCTGTTGATGCCGGATACCTGTTAGGGATAACAACTGTCGCAACATTATAATAAATATAATGATCGTTTTTTTGTCTCATAGTGTACGCGTCCATACCATTATAAAAGAGGGGTATCTCCTGATGCATCAGCACACAATGATACATGAGGTCCCAACATTTTTATTGAATATCATGTAAGACAATCCCTTCCATTTTCTTTCATATCATATCATTTTCATCATAGCTTTCCATACATAAATCGTGATTGTGCATCATATCGAAACATCTTGTCATATATTATTCATATCATGCATCGTGTCATATCATACATATCTCATATTATGAGCATATCATGTAACATCATGTACTATATCACCAAACGTGTTACACCATAATATTTATCATATCATCATTACATCACATCATAACACGTGTCATAACATTTCCACATCATCTCGTTGTCACATCGTATCGCAGACATATAATAGACTTATCATTTCGTAAACATATCACCGTCCTATTATTTCATAAACACGTCACAGTCATATCATTTCATACACATATCATAGTCATATCGTTTCATAACATATCATAGTCATATCGTTTCAAAAACATATCCTAGTCATATCATTTCATAAATATTTCACACATATCAAGCATATAACACGTGTAGAACGATGAGACACATATCATCATACAAACATCAAATTCTAACCGAACCGATAATAAGACCACTTACTTGGTTGACCTTAATCAAAGTCCTATCTAGCTCCAAATTTGCTTACTTTCATCATTTGAATTCGTTCTCACTTATGTCGAGACTTCACCTATTTTGAATATTCACTTAACCCCAATATTGGAGTTAAATGCAAACACATACGATTTCATGAATGAGACATATCATAACAATCTATTTTCCTATGGCAGCTATCCTAACGGGCAATTTGGATGTGTACTTAATTTCTCTACACACGGTCTACACGTGCGAGTATAGACCCACCAGTCGGTTCGCACACTTCCTAGGCTCATTTTTCATTGGGCGAACATTCTCTAATAGCTGTTGATGTCGACACCCGTTAGGAATAGCTACCGTCATGACAACATTATGATAAATATAATGATCATTTCCTTGCCTTGTAACGTACGTGTCTTGTAACGACCCTAAATTTCTCTACTTAACTTAAGTTCGCTACAATACATTTAATCCTAAACTAAATTTATTGAGCCTTATCATAATTTCAACATGAATAGCATGCTTCATTTATTGTCTTGGAAATAACAAATACAAAGAAAATAAACAAAGTAAACAATACAAACTAAAATGTCCTATACTAACCTATATAGTATCAAGGGAAATACAATTCAACTTGTATCAATCTATACTACAAATGGAAATGAAAATTCAATTTAAAACTAACCTATACTACTTAATGGAAAATACAACTCAACCTACACTAACCTATACTACTAAATGTAAATCTATCTTATGCATATGTCATGGTCTCAGGGTTGCAATGCCTCCGTGAGCCCTACAGGGGCGCCCTTTCCTTTATTTGAAAAATGTAGTAGCACAAGACTTGAGTATTTAAAAATACTCAGTAAGCGATCCGCTATCGGAGTTATAATGTAAGAACATGCAAATGCAATGCATGAGACCTATCATAACAGTCCATTTTTCCTACGGTACTATCCTAACGGGCAGCTTAGATGTGTAATTCATTTCCTACACATGGCCCATATGTGTGAGTATGGACCCACCAGTCGGTTCGCATACTGTATGGGCCCCTTTCCTTATCGGCGAGCATACTCTAGGAGCTCTCTATGTCGGACACCCGTTAGAAGTAGTAGTCGTCACGGTAACATTATGTCAAACACAATGGTCATTCTTTTGCCTAGCAGTGTACGCGTCCATACCATCGTGAAGGAATAAGGGTATCCCCTAATGCATGAGCACACATTAATGCATGAGGTCCCAACATTTTTCCATTTTCATCATTATTAAATATAACCCGCTATCATTTTATTCATATCATATCATTTCTCATATCAATTATCATATCATTCATGCGTATACTGGAGTTATATTTCATGTTATTTATCATTTTTCATGTCATCCATATCATGTTATACATGTAATTCACAAGACATAACGTAACATTTTCATGCTTCCAAACATAACAGTTCATATCATGCATATAATACGGTATGTATCATAACAATCACATAATGCAATCCGAGCATATCATAATACATAACATTATAAATCATATCAATTCATTTAAAGACAGCATAGCTTTCACATCGCATAACATTTACATACTAATTCATAATGGTTTAAATGTACAATTTATGACATGTGCGAAACCACGAGCACGTGTCAACATACAACATACATTTCATAGCCTAACGATGCTAGGGCCACTTACTTGGTTGGCCTTAGCCGACGTTCTCTCTAATAGTTTAACGTAAGCTCCCGCTCCTAGAAAGCGTCCCACGTTATTGCCGGTCGTCGTTTTCTTATTGGATCGTTCATCGTTTTATATTAGTATTTCACAATAATAATAATAAATTCAACTTGAAATTGTGAAATACAACACTAAAACGATGTTATTTATCTTAAATGAGATCGAAAACAGGTTCGGGAGGATCGAAACGGTGTAAATTAGTCCAAAAAAAGGGTTCTAGAGTCGAGAAGCTGAGCCAAAGCCGAGTTGTTTAAGCCGTCGACAGTTTTTGCGTCGGATAGTGACACGTGGCGCACTAGGGAGATGCCACGTGTGCAGGCTGATTGCGGGTCGCGGGGCGTGCGCAGTCGGTCACGGGTTCGCGAGTCGCGGGGAGTGCACAGTCGGTCACGGGCCGCTGCAAACTACTTGGGCTGCAGGGAGTTGGGCTGGAATAGATTTAGGCCGCGGGTGTTCCGTGTCTGTGGGCTGCAGGAATTCAGGCTGGCCCGAGGACGGTGGATCGGCTGAAGGCAGATCGGGTCACGGGTTTTCGGTTCACGGTGCTAGGCACGGGTTGTAGGCCTCTGGATTGGGGCAAGGGAGGTGGGCTGGCCGAGTGCGGTTGCTGCAGGGAACCGGCTGGGCCGAAGGAAAGTGGATCAGACTGAAGGTGTGGGCTGACTGCGGGTATGGTTGCGGGTTTTTCCGACCCGGATCTGAGTCCATGGGTATCGTCTTCCTCACCTGTTTTCCTCGACGAATTTTCTCCGTTTCTCTCTCTACTAAGTCGATGGCGGTTTCCGACGATTTTTTGACCGTTTAGGCTCAGTTTTGACGTGTTTCTCACTATGGTGACGTCACCGGTTTGGTTGGAGGTGTTAGGTTATGGAACCGGCTACTTATTTATAGCTAAGTCAACAGTTATACAGCTATATTTGGTAAATGACATATAAATAAATTGTCATATAAATAAATATGTAGTGTAAAAGCTATATCTGGTAAAACTATATACGATAAATAGTTATATATAGTAGATGGTTATATTAGTAATCTAAACCATATATATATATCTTGAGCCATAACTTTGAGAATGTACTTTTTTTTGTATTGTCTGTATTCTCTCCTACGGTACATACTTGAAGTCATCAATATAAATCTTTTAGCCAGAGTTCTCCTTGCATTTTCTCTATCCTGTTCTTTGTGTTCATCTAGCTCGAGTGTGTGCGTTGTTGTGTGATCCTAACAACTGGTATCAGAGCTAGGCGAAATTCACCACGATCTGTGAAGATGGAAAGTTCAAAGATTGGAATTGAGAAGTTCGATGGATTTGATTTCGGTTTCTGGAAAATGCAGATTTAAGATTATCTGTATCAGAAAGATCTTCACGAACCCCTGTTGGGGGTGATGTCGGATACCATGATCACGGAGCAATGGAAGCTCAAGGATCGACAAGCCTTAGGGCTGATCCGGTTAACGCTATCCAGAAACGTGGCGTTCAATATCATCAAGGAGAAGACAACGTCAGATCTGTTGAAGGCGCTGTCGAATATGTACGAAAAACCGTCGGCTATGAACAAGGTGTATTTGATGCGGAGATTGTTCAATCTACAGATATCTGAAGGTGGATCTGTTGTTGATCATATAAATGAATTCAATATGATCGTAAGTCCACTGAGTTCGGTGGAAATTAATTTCGAGGATGAAATTAAAGCATTGATTTTGATGTCATCTTTACCCGAGTCGTGGGATACTGTTGTTGCCGCAATGAGCAGTTCGCGAGGATCTGATAAACTGAAGTTTGATTAAATTTGAGATGTAGTTCTTAGCGAAAGTATTCGCAAACGAGAATTTGGAAATTCATCTAGTAGTGCTCTCAGTGTTGACCAACAGGGAAGAAGTAAACCGAAGGGCCCAAACAAAGGGCGATCAAAATCAAAGAACCGAGAAAAATCTCCAAATAGACCAAACGTAACGTGTTGGAATTGTGGAGAAAAATGTCACTTTCGGACAGGTTGTACAAGACCAAAGAGGAAGCAGAATCACAAATCTTGAGATGATGATGATTCTATAAATTCAGCATAAGACATTAGGGATGCTCTAATCCTCAGCGTGGACAGTTCTATTGAATCCTGGATTTTGGATTTAGGTGCATCTTTTCATTCGTCTCCAAATAAAGAGTTGTTCCGGAATTTCAAGTCTGAAAATTTCGAGAAGGTGTATCTTGCCGACAACAAAGATTTGGAGATTAAAGGAAAAGGAGATGTCTGCATAAAAATTCCGGCAGGAAATCAGTGGACATTAGAAGATGTTAGATATATTCCTGGTCTCAAGAAGAACCTGATCTCTATTGGTCAGTTGGACAGCATAGGTTATGCAACAGAGTTAGGGAAGAGTTCCTGGAAGATTATGAAGGGTGCTACGGTGGTAGCACGTGGCACAAAATCTGGAACCTTATACACCACTGCAGGGTGTATGAACATAGCTGCTGTTGCTAAGAGTGCTTCATATTCAAGTCTATGGCACAATAGACTTGGACATATGAGCGTGAAAGGAATGAAGATGCTGGCTGCGAAAGAAGTTTTAGAAGGCCTGAAATCTGTTGATGTGGGTCCTTGTGAGAACTGTGTTATAAGCAAGCACAAACGAGTTAGCTTCACAAGGACTGCTAGAGAATTGAAGAAAGTGAGGTTGGAAATGGAACCAAATGTAGAGCAATGTTCCAAAACCACGAAGCAAGTGGGAGTTGAGCTTGAGTTGCAGGGAAACTCACCTAGTGATGTTGTAGCAGATACTCATGAAACTCCTGAGACTACTGTTGAGGAACCAGAGGTGGAGCATGGTTCCAAGACCACGAAGCAAGTGGGAGTTGAGTTTGAGTTGCAGGAAAACTCACCTAGTGATTTTGTAGCAGATACTCATGAAACTCCTGAGACTACTACTGAGGAACCAGATGTAGAGCATGGTTCCAAGACCACGAAGCAAGTGAGAGTTGAGCTTGAGTTGCAAGAAAACTCACCTAGTGATGTAGCAGATACTCATAAAACTCCTGAGACTACTGCTGAGGAACCAGATGTGGAGCATGGTTCCAAGACCACGAAGCAAGTGGGAGTTGAGCTTGAGTTGCAAGAAAACTTACCTAGTGATGTTGTAGCAGATACTCATGAAACTCATAAGACTACTGTAGAGGAATCAGCAGTAGAGCAAGTGATACCGGAACCGGTGTTGAGAAAATCATCTAGTACTATCAGAGTACCAGATATGTATGTACCTTCATTACACTATCTGTTGCTGATGAAAGGGAACCACAACCCTTTGATGAGGCCCTACAGTTGGAGGATACAACCAAGTGGGAGCAAGCCATGGATGATGGGACGTCTAGGCTTCAAAAATGCATTGTACTGAGGCTGAGTACGTGGCAATAGCTGAAGCTGGAAAGAAGACGATATGGATGACTGACTATCTGGAAGAATTGGGCAAGAAGCAGCACGAAAAGATGTTTTATAGAGATAGTCAGAGTGTCATACAGTTCATGAGAAACCTAGTCTATCATTTAAAGATAAAACACGGAAGACGATACCATTTCACTTGTAGGTTAGTGGAAGATGGTGATGTGTTTTGAGAAGATAGAGGGTGCAAAGAATCCAGCAAACATGTTGACAAAATGTGTAGATGTTGGAATATTGAGGTTGTGCAAAACCTCAATTGGTATGGTGCAGTGAAGATATTCATGATCGTTTGAGAATGAAATTCTTGGTTGACTGGATCAGTTACAAGTGGGAGAATGACAAAATGTGTAGATGTTGGAATATTGAGGTTGTGCAAAACCTCAATTGGTATGGTGCAGTGAAGATATTCATGATCGTTTGAGAATGAAATTCTTGGTTGACTGGATCAGTTATAAGTGGGAGAATTGTTAGGTTATGGAGCCTGCTGCTTGTTTATAGCTGAGTCAATGGTTATACATAGTAAAACTATATTTGGTAAATGACATATAAAGTAAATTGTCATAGATAGTAAATAACTATGTACAGTAAAAAGCTAGTAAGCTATATATGGTAAATAGTTATATATTGTAGATGATTATATCTGGTAAGCTATATATAGTAAGCTAAACCATATATAAATCTCTTGAAGCATAACTTTGAAAAGTCATCACTATAAATCTTTTAGCCAGAGTTCTCCTTGCATTTTCTCTATCATGTTCTTTGTGTTCATCTAGATCGAGTGTGTGCGTTGTTGTGTGATCCTAACAGGAGGGTCAACGTCGTAGATCCGTGCCGTTTCCTCAACTTCTCTAACTTTCGGATCTCACCGGCGGGGCGCGTGCTAAAGACCGAGGATGGGTGGGGAGATCCGCGGGCTTCGGCGGGGCATGTCGTGGGTGTTGGTTATCGTATCTTGCATGCGTATGCTAGGGTTGTTTTTCATGCTAGTTGGTTATTTTGCATGTTAATTATATCATATCATTCATGTCACACATACATCATATCATAACGTTTCCATGTTTTTAGACATAATAATCCACATCATGCACATATCATATCCTATCGTGTATCACAACAGTCACATAACATATCTCGAACATATCATTTAAGATATCATATTACAAACATATCGTACCATAACATATAACGTGTCATTCTCATATCATATCATGAGATTATATATATATATATACATGTATCGTATCTCTGTCATATCTTTTCGTAAATACTTCATAGTCATATCGTTCCATATGTAAATCCTAGTCATATTGTTCCCTAAACTTGTCACATTCTTATTATTCTTATACATATCATAGTTGTATCGTTTCATGAACATATATTAGTCATATCATTTTACAAACGTATTTCAGCCCTCGACTGTTTCGAGCACTGTCATACATCATCGGGGGCCAGTAAGGCATCAACACTGACGGCTAAAGTTCGATGAGGCCGTTTTACTTCTTCTACCTCCATTGCGACAACATGGGAGTTTTGGATGGTCGTAATGGCAAAGACCTAAAAAGAGAATCCTCATGTAATGGCTTTGTGAGGCTAGAACCATGAATGCCCACACAGAAAAGAGACTCTCATCATGCAAAAGAGTAGAACTTTTGTTTAGAGTGAATTTTTTTTGTGATAAATAGTAATGGGATGAGAAGTAGGAGTAAAAATTGAGAAGTTGGTTGGGATTTATTTATTATTTTTTAGGGTGTGAGTGGGGAGAAAATACGGACGAGTAATTAAATATTTTAGGGGAAGTGGTGTGAGAGGTCGGGGAGAGATGAGATTAGTTGATTTTTTTTTTACGGTTCATTGGACATATACTTCAAAGATTATATTAACAACCTTAAAATTTTTATACGATGGATAATATTGAACTGCAAATAAAATTTTCATACAAGGGATTATATTAATTTCGTGTCCCTAACTTAGCACTTAAAAAATCAATGAGGAGGTTCTGTGGGGTGTAGTAGACTAATGGACGAGACATGCTCTCCCAACTTATCATCCATCTAACTATAAGTATACGTGAGACCAAATCGCTACTAGAATTCATTTATCGAACTTCTACGTCATCATATGGTCGTTTAAAGATGTATTTGTCATACATGTCACACAATTTGACAAGTCCATGAACCTAGAGTAAAGGAACCTAAATTAGAGGAACAATGCATGCACTATAGATAGGAATCTAACTCCTATTGTCTTAAATGTCTATTAATATATATATAGAGTTGGGATGATAAACACTTAATTAAGCCTAGACTAGGTCATTAAAATTATGGGACATCACAATCCACCCTTCTTCGGGGCCCAACGTCCTCGTTGGCACTCGTTCCTTTCTCCAATCGATGTGGGACCGCCACCAAATCTACCCACCTTTGGGGACCAGTGTTCTTAAAGACACTTTCCGCACCCTTATAAAGGGTGTTTTCTTCTCCTCCCAACCAATGTGGGACATCACAATCCACCCTTTTTGGGGCCCAACGTTCTCGCTAATACTTGTTCCTTTCTCCAATGAATGTGGGACTGTCACCAAATTCACCTCCTTTGGGGCCCAGCATCCTTACTGGCACACCGCCTCGTGTCTACCCCTTTGGGGAACAACCTCCACCAAATCCACCCCCTTTGGGGCCCAGCGTCCTTACTGGCACACCGCCTCGTGTCTACTTCCCTTGGGGAACAACCTCCTAACGGCCTAGATCCACCGTTAGCAGATATTGTCCTCTTTGAACTTTCCCTTTTGGGCTTCCCTCAAGACTTTATAAAACGTGTCTGACAAGGAAGGTTTCCACACCCTTATAAAGGGTATTTTGTTCTCCTTCCCAACTAATGCGGGACATCACAAAAACTATATAATAAAACAAAAAGTTCTTATAAATTTGAAGTGAAAAAAAAAAGAAAAAAAAAGAAAAATTTAATTGAGAATTTATTTTAAGAAAATTGAATGGTTGCAAATTTGCTTCTTAATACAATTCTCTTATTTTTCAACTTTCCACAAGTCAACTCATAAATGTAGTAATTAAATAAGTATAGTAAATATGTTAGGTAATTTAATTTCAACAGTTATTTTTACAAAAATAACCTTAAAGATTATAAAATTATGGGAAATTTTTTATTTTTAATAGAAAAATGTTAACATAGCGAGAAAAAAAAAATACTTGTCAGAGTTTCAAAATTAAAATATTTTATTTAAAAAATGGAAAACAAATCCTCATATACATTTATTAAAATTTTTTAATCTTAAAATTGATTTTATAATGTTATATATATAGTTTTTTTAAAGGAAAAAAATTTATAATTATAATTTTTTTGTATTACATAAAAAAAACATAAAATTTAATAACAAAAAAAAAAAAATAAGATATTAAATTTTTGTATATTTCAAGAAAATTATAAAAGGAATTATTTAATGAAGAAAAAAAAGGGGAAATTAAAAAGATGTTTCAAATTTATATTTTTTAAATAAATAATTTATTATGCTACAAATTAATAAAAGTAGTACAAGAAATAATAATATGGAATTTTGAAAATGAAAAAATAAGAAATGAAAAATAGTGGGGTCGAGACGAGCGAGCGAGAGACTATTGGGAATCCATGTCAGGGTCTGGTTATGTATTTATGCTTTTGCTGGTTAAAAATTTATGTTGGTGGATAATGTTTTAAATAGTACTGGTTTTAAACGTTTTCTGGATGTTTATAAAAATGTTTTGGAAAAATTATGATTGGTTGTCGGTGTCCTTAGTAATTCCTGCAAATCGCGTTGTCGAAGAGCGGGTGTTACAAGTTGTGAATAGGGCCTATGGTTTTGTGTATAAATACCGCCACACATCTGTTTTCCATATGAATGCAAAGTGAAGCAAATTGATAGTTGCGTTGTATCATGGCATCCTTCAACCCTTTCCCGGTCGCTCTTTTGGTTGTCACTTTGTGTTCTTCGTGTATTCATGTGAGTGAAGCAGGTCGTCATCTCCAACAATTTCCACTCATTCCACTTTCTCCACTTCCAAGGATCCCTTTATTGCCTCCTATTCCACCCATCACCTTACCTGGTCTTCCACCTATCACCATCCCTTCATTTATACCCGGTGTTCCACCCATCATCATCACCCCCGGTACTCCACCCATCATCATCCCTGCACTTCCTGGTATTCCACCCACCACTCTCCCTTCACTTCCTGCTATTCCACCCACCACTCTCCCTTCACTTCCTGCTATTCCACCCATCACTCTCCCTTCACTCCCAGCTACTCCATCCATTACTGTCCCTTCACTCCCACGTACTCCCTCGATTACTGTCCCTTAACTTCCTCGTACTCCACCGATCACTCTCCGTAATACAACTTCCTCGTACTCCACCCATCACTATTCCTAATGTTCCTCGTGTTCCACCCACTAGCTTTGTTTAAAGTCCTCTTCCTAAAACTTCACTATCCACTTTCTCTCCTTTTCTTAGTATTCCATTAACGTCTTTATCTGTTCTACTATCAAAGAATAAACGTGTCACTAGTTTATCTGTTCTACTATCAAAGAATAAACGTGTCACTAGTTGCGACTCAAAAGCTTCATGGGTTTCAATTTGAATCATCATTTCCATGGTGATGGTGAGAGTTTTGTTGCTCGAGCTTCTTTCTAGTCCACTACTTCTACGATAACATATGTAACTTTAAATAATATATTATAATAAACTTTCTATACGTGTGATATTAATGGGTGTTATTCTTAGCATTTCCTTTTGTTACTAATACAAATGTCGTTGCAAATATTGGATCAAGAATATCTCACTCGCTAATTTTGCTTTTGTCCCATATTTAATATACTATTAATCTTATTACAATTGGGTTATAATAATGACGTGTAACGATTCAACTTTTTCTATTGTATAGTAGGGACGTTTTCATATACGATATGTTTAAATTTCATTCAGGAAAGACATAAACAAACCACTTCTAAAATAATATTTAAAATATTTTATTTAAGATGTCGTTAAAAACGTTGACAAATTTAATATAAGATAATTTGTCAAATCAATTGAGACCTTCTCTATACACCAAATGTTAATACAATAACAGTTGAAAATACATAAAACATACGTACCTTTTCTTTTAAAATAAGACTATTACTATATCATGACTGCTATGCGCGGAAAACTATTTTATAATATTAAAAATTGTCATGAATTTAAATATTTTAAACCTTGTAAACACGATAAAAATATAATTGAAATAATAAAGAAAACTATCCCCTATCAACCTTCAAAGATGGGAATGCTACTAAATAACAATGGATCTTTGTCATAAATGGAGAAAACTATTTAGCGTGACTTCATTCCTTGGTCTCCTTAATTGGCTTCATCATCTATACATGGGACCCTTACCTTTACCTGAAAAATAATCAATACGTGACCTCACTATTTGGATTGAAAAATGCAACAACATGCGATATGCTTCATGACGGGTGGGAACTACTTTACATGTTCCTTGGGCTCTACTTTCTTTTTCGGGCAGATGGATGGATAGTACTTCTCTACACACACTTCACGAACGTGTAGATGAACCCACTAGGCGGGCTTGTATATGTTCTCCATCGTCTCACTATTAGCTTGTGCATGCTCACGCTACCGAAACCCAAGAGAAAAGAAAGAAGTACGTATAATATTGTGGTGTACGCATCAATACATAACATACTGGAGAAGTAATCCATCCTTGTGAAACATACTATATTCGTGAGTTCTTGTATTAAAAAACATGGTCAAAAAATGATTCGCATAATAGTTTCATACTTGTCATGCTATAAATTCCCTAACAGACCTACATACATATTCATTGTATTTCATTTATGCTCATCAGATATTGTATATCAAAGTGTTTCACTAGGCATAAACATGAGCATATCAACATAGCTAACATGGTCAATAATCAAAAGTACATGCATCACAAATGTGCATTATAATATTTATAACACTCGAGCCCATTATAATATTTGTTACACTCGAGTCCAGTGGTATATAACTCACTTAAACGCCGCTAATCTTATAAGTTCTAAGATTTTATTAGGGATCTTAGAGGTTGACTCTCAAACTAGCACAAAAGGAAGAAGAAGAAGAAACAAAGAAAAAAAAAGAACCTAAGAATTTTTTTTTTTTATTAAAGTGAAAATTTCGGGTCAAAGTTAATAGGGGTAAAAAGGTAATTTTGCCTCCCCATACTACTTTGAGTGGTGTGGGCTGACCTACAAAGAAAAGAAAGGAAGAGAAAAACTAAAAGAGGAAAGAAGAGAGAGGGGAAGGGAGAGTTAGGGTTAGAAGAGAGCAAATAAAAGAAAACACAACCCTCAGCTTGAATGACAAATTTGGCTGAGGACTTCTCTCTAGACCTTCTCAGCGGATCAAGCAGAAGTGGTTTAGGTTGTTGAATCATTCGATTTCGTCAAGAAACGAGCAAGAACACAAGAATAGTCTGTGTTTTTTGTTTTGGAATTTCGCTCCAAGATCCAAGAGTTTAAGATGTTTTTAGGTCCTAATATTCAACTATGATGCTCCCAGGAAGGTTTCTTGCATGTTTCATGTTGAAACTTGACCAAGAATTGTGTCAGAATCGAATTCGAGAGACTTCTAATTTCGGTAAGAAACTATACTTTTTCTAAAGTTCGAACTCGAGTATTAAAGTATGAAAGCGTGCGTATAGAGTCCTTTTGGCGCAGGAAAAGCATGTGAGTTGACTTTCTTTTGTCGTTTGACCTCTTATTACCTGTTTTTTTCGCCCCGATTTCAGTACTTACCCTATTTTTACCTAAATTAGGTTCCTCCTGGAGTTTTCTAGAATTTTTTGAACTTTTTCGACCAATAACCATACTCGAGAAGACACACGATAAACTGGTAAGTAACTACATGAAAAATAGGAAGCAATACTTGTAGGATTCGCTTGGTGATGCATGCATGCTAGTAAAATTAATATTAGGTAGCTAGATTCGGAATATCCTCTGCCTAGGTGAGCTAACTAAATATGTATGTGGTTTTGTTAATTGATGAATTTTTTTGGTTTGTATCTTGTATACCGTACTGATATACCTTACTACTTCTTGTACGTAATCATTTTTTGACTGTGGAGAAGATAATTGTGTATCTATGCTCCGGGTGCTTGATGGATGTTATCACCTCGTTAAGTATGTTTGACTGTATGCATGGCTAGCTATACATTAGCTTCAGATGAATGATTGTGTGATTTCTCCATGTAGATAATAAGTAGTAGGATCGACTTAAGCTTAGGGTAAAAACAAATATTGGCTGGGTCAGGACTAAATAGGGGTACCTTCATATGTCTGAGCTCGGTGGAGTCGTTTGAGACAACTAGAGGATGAGACCCTACGACTCTTGACCACAATAGGCTTGAGGAGTCGAAGCTATGAAACTTGAGACTTGAGTCCCTATCAAAACCGCCAAAACCACTATTTAGACCTAGTGGGACACCTTGGTATCTCTAAAAGATGAAGAAAGATTTCTAGGCCCACAGCAGCTGGTATGGCGTTCAAGGAGCTTCCACTTCCCTTCCCACTTCATGGTCCTTCAGCAGCTGGTATGACCCAACATACTTTCACGGACCTTCAGCAAACGTACCGTTACCACCAGGTATGCCTTACAAAAGATAATAAATAATGTTGTTTTGTTATGATATGATTTACTTGCATAGAATATGAATATGAATTGATGTATTTATGGTGTTTATATTTAGAAAGGTTTGTACCCTGAATGAGGAGTTATAGTTTAGTAAGCTACTAAACACTAGTGATATGAACCAAGAGACTTGGAAAATATAGTAAAAGAATCATTTGTGCTTTTCTTTAGCTAATGGCTAAGTTTCTTTGCAATTCTATATAGTTTAGGTTGCATGTAGAATCATTCAAGCTAGACATGATCAATCTTGCTTGTGGAGTGATTCGAATCTCAAACAAGTGTTCTTGCGTTGAGATATTTGATCAACAAGAATCATTCAAGCTCAACATGATCAATCTTGCTTGTGGAGTGATTTGAATCTCAAACAATGTTCTTGCCTTGAGATATTCGATCAACAAGCTAATCCGAATCTTACTCCCCTTGTAGTGATTTCCATATCATTTGGTATCAGAGCTTCAGGCTCAAGATCGGATATAATGCTTCCTTTGCGTTTTTTTTTTGTCAATTTGATTTTTATTTATTTTTATCTTTTTCGTTTTTAATCGACCCAGAGTTTAAAATCGAATCTTGGCTCTATTGAAAATTTTGAGAGGTGAGAATGAGAGCTTCATTTGTGTAAATGAGTGCAAACAGAGTGACCTAAAATTCCTTGAGTGTATCACGTGAGAGAGTGTTGTGAGGTCCTTTGTATTTCCATACTTTCCCTTGGGTTGATTCCATATCAACTAGTATATGCATGCAAATGATTTTGCTAAAGAAGGTCGGAAGTTTCAGTCAAACATCTCAAACATAGTTAAATTTCACTGTGAAGGAATGTACCAACGTATACTGACGAGTAAGTAGTGTCAAATGAAAATTACCAAGAAAACTTGATAGACGAGAATATCTTATAGTCGGTTATAGATGTTAAAAGTGGTAGTATCGAAAGAATATTTTGTCACTACGAAGTATGTAATATAAGATTAAAGTATTGGTATGAACAAAAGAAAAAAGTGATTTTGGCTTACCACTTGGGAAGAAAAAAAATCAAGCTAACACCATAAAAGTTGAAAACGTTGTATACTTAAACTGATATATGAATGACATAAGAACCTTTAATGGAAGCTGAGCTTTGTGAATGACCAACACGTGGGGGTTATGAGTTAATTTAAAGTTACTAAGCTATGGTTGGATAAGAGTTATGATCATGGTCAAAGTTTGATAGGTATTTATGGAGATGGAGTGCAGTATGAGATTTTCAAGATGTCTTAAACGTAGGAAACTATGATCTAAGTTTGATTTGGGTAGAGGATTCACGATAATTAAAAAAAAAAATTGTTTATAAATCAACTAGAAGTTTCACGGTGATCTTTCTGATACCCCTACACTAATATATATTTTAATAGTGCAATATGAAATAAATGTTGTAGTAATTTAACGTTGGATTTCCGAGCCATGTCAAGATACTTTTAAAGCATTACCATAGTTAAGGTTTCAAGATTCTTATTTTAAGCTTGATTTGTAAGTATCCCAAGATTTACTTACATTTAAGGATATCCATTATGTTTAAACGATACCAATTTTTAGATATAATGCAAGAAACTTATTAAACTATTGATTAGTTGATGGAACGCAAGCCATGTGGAAGAAAGTGAGAAAGTTGAAATTAAGGTTGAGTTATGTATTTAAGGTTTTTCAACCTTAGTGTCTAAAAAAAAATTGATTTCAATGAAGCGGTGAGCCACAAATCTACTAAATGAATTATGTTGATCATGAAATTTTAAGAGAATGCTCAATACGACATGATAAGGTTATGTATGAAATTTGGTGACCATTAAATTATTATGAGGGGCTAAACCGGGTAGGTGTAAAATGACTAAAATGCCCCTATAACTATGTACCGCTGGCTTATGACCAAAGTGATCCTTATGTCATGGTTTAAAGGGAATATATAAAGTTACAAGACCATTGGAATATGTTGAGAATTTAAACCAAGATTTGGGGTGGTAATGATACACTTATGAGAATTATAAGATGTTTTCAATACCTTAAAAGACTCAAAATACTACGAAAATTTATATAAGACTTATTTACGATATTTATGGTAAGTATGAAAGATCTTAAGGAGATTGGAACAATTTTAGGATATGAACCAAGAGAAAAAATACATAACTACCCCTCAAACACTTTATAAGAAATCAAGTGGCAAGATGCTTACGAAAGATTTATGCATACAAAGAAATGTTTTAGACTCATATGGATTAGGGCATACTTGTTAACAATTTTTTTCTTAGTTGTGCTTCATGACTGTTAACAAAGAACTCTTAGAACTATAACCCGAGATATCCTAAAGACCTTCCGATGAGCAGTGCAATATGGTCCTACGACACAAACTACGTTGCAGGAAACACATGAAACTCTTGGTGTAGGTACTTAGACTATGTCGCAAGGAACGCATGAAGCCTTGGACATAGGTTCGCAGATTGTATTGCACGGAATGCATGAATCCTTGGATGCAAGTATTAGACTATGTCGCGGGGAACACATGAAGCCTCGGACATAGGTAAGGATTGAGTTGTTCACTGAGCATAGGACCCCGTAGGTCTGTCAGGTGGAGTGTAGGGATAAGAACTCAAAATTTCGGACCAAGGTCCTCACTACAAAACTAGGTACCAAAAGAGGTTAACATTATAAAAAAAAAATGTTAAAAGAAGAAAGCAAGTCACCTTAAGGGGTGGAAAAGTTGGAATTGAAGTATGAATGAAGTATTTGAGGTTTTCTAGCATTAGTATTGACACCTTAGCATTTTTCTATTGAACACGTCAGTTTTGATTGTTAAGAGGATATGATCTAGCCATACGGCTATTTATTGAATATAAGAAACTAATCAAGGTAACAAAGGACAAGACGTACCCTTCAAGAAACAAAAGTTCTCTCAAGTATAGGAGCCAAGAAAGACAATATTTTAAAGATTTCCTTGACTGTGAGGTTTTTGATCACTAATGGCCACAACTTATGTAAGTACATTCATCACAATCCACCCTCCTTTGGGGCCCAGCGTCCTGACACTACACTCGTTGCTTTCTCCAATCGATGTGGGACCTCAACAAATCTATCCCTTTGGGGCCAGCGTCCTTACTGGCACACTGCCTTGTGTCTACCACCCTTTAGGGAAGAGCGAAAAGGCTGGCACATTGTCCGGTGTCTGGCTCTGATACCATTTGTAACGACCTAGGTCCACCGATAACATATATTGTCCTCTTTGGACTTTCCCTTTCGGGCTTCCACTTGAGGCTTTAAAATGCGTCTGCTATGGGAAGGTTTTCACACCCTTAGGGTGTTTTGTTCTCCTCCCAATTGGGACATCACAACTTATCTTTTATTTTTTATTTTTTTACAAATAAAAAGGAATATATAAATTAAAACGAAACATCTTATTTTTCAACCTTTCATAAGTTAACTCATAAATGTAGCAATTAAATAAGTATAGATACTATGGTAGGGAATTTAATTTTAACATTAAATAATGTAGCAATTAAATAAGTATAGATACTATGGTAGGGAATTTAATTTTAACATTAAATTTTACGAAAATAACCTTAAAGATTATCAAAGGACAAAATTTTATTTTTAATTATAAAAAACGTTTCCATAATCAAAGGAAAAATAAAAGAAATAAGAGATCATTTTATATTTTTTAAAATTAAGCTAGCAAATATTGTCTCTTTGGGTTTTCCCTTTCGAGCTTCTCCTCAAGGCTTTAAAATGCATCTGCTGGGAGAAGGTTTTCACACCCTTATAAAGGGTGATTTGTTCTTCTCCCCAACCAATGTGGGACATCACAATCCACCCCTTCGAGACGGGACCTAGCGTCATTTGCTGGTACTCGTTCCTTTATCCAATCGATGTGGGACCGCCCCCAAATCCACCCATTTGAGTGATTTGTTTTCCTCCCCAACCAATATGAGACATCACAAATAATATATTATTAATATTTATAAAATGATTGTATGATTACTAATGAATTAATAAAAGTGGTAGAAGAAATAATAAAGGATAAATTAATAAAATTACTTAACTTTAAAAAATTTCAAAAACACCTTTAAATTTTTCATAATTTTTTTAAAAAAATATACTTATCATTAATTAAATAAAAATTCATTAATATTTCACTTAAAAAATATTCTTAATTTTTTAATTTTCATTAATATCTTTAAACTAAATAAATTAGATTTATTTATTATTTTTTTTTTTTTTGGTAAGTGGGCTAATATTAGTTTTGAAAGTGGTACTAAAAAAAGTTTAAAATTATTATTAAAAATATTAATAAAACGTTTGAAAACATTATTTGTATCGGACCTTTTTTAGTTTAAAAATATTTTAAAGATAAAATGTAAAGATTAAAAATATTTGAATTAATTTAATAGTAAAGATGAATAGTGGTGAATAGGGCGTAAGGTTTTGTGTACAAAAACCTCCACACATCTGTTTTCCATATGAATGCAAGGTGAAGCAAAGTGATAGTTGTGTTAGTATCATGGCATCCTTCAACCCCTTCCTCGTCGCTCTTTTGCTTCTCACCTTATGTTCTTCGTGTATTCATGTAACTCAAGCAGGTCGTCATCTTTTACAGAATCTACCGGTCCCGATACCTGATGTGCTTCCACCAATTCGTTTTCCTTTAAATGTTCCTCTTCCTCCGATCACGATTCCCCGTGTTCCTTTCCCCTTTCTTCCTCCTTTTTCGATTCCCGGTGTTCCTTTTCCCTTTCTCTCTCCTTTTCCGATTCCCGGTGTTCCGTCCATCACCAGACCTATACTTCCACCACTCACTATCCCTTCTGTTCCTTCTATTCCATCCATCACTTCCCTTTCCGTTTCGGATACTCCACCGATCACCATTCCTGATGTTCCCGGCGTTCCACCCACAGGTTTCATTTAAGGTGTTTACCCACCACTTCTCCTCCTCTTAAGACGTCACCAATCACTGTTCCTCATGTTACCTCTCCTGTCCTAAATAAAAAAGAATAAACGTGTCACTACTTTGGACTCAAAAGCTTCATATGGGTTTTAATTTGAATCGTGGAAGTCTTGTTTGTTGCTTCAGCTTCTTTCTACTCAATAACATATGTAACTTTAAACTATATGTTATAATAAACTTTCTATACGTGTGATATTAGTGGGTGTTATTCTTAGCTTTCATTCTTTTTTTTCTTTTGTTTTTGCCTAATATTTAATATGTGACCGATCTTAATCTAATTGGATTATGGTAATAAGGATAACGGGACTAAATTTTAGTAGATGCTACTAAATATGTGTGCTAATACGTTTAAAATTCATTCAAGAAAGATATAAACAAACTATACCGCCCAAACTCACTACTAGTTGATATTGTCCGTTTTTGTTCGTTCTCCTCTCCAACCGATATGGGATCTTACAATTTATTCCCTTGGGGCCACCGTCCTTACTGGCACACAACTTTGGTTTGTTCTCTTCTCCAACAGATGTGGGATCTTGCAATCTACCCTCTTAGGAGCCAATGTTCTCACTGGTACACAGCCCGATGTTTGTCTCTGATACCATTTGTAACCGCCCAAATCCACTGCTAACAAATATTGTATGTTTTGGCCTGTTATGTATCGCTGTCAGACTCACAATTTGAAATTGCGTCTATTATGGAGAGGTTTCCACACCATTATAAGGAATGTTTCGTTTCCCTCTAAAGACGTGGGATCTCACAAAAACTATGATGAGTATTGTCTGTTTTGGCCTGTTACGTATTTCTTATGCATGTGCATCTTGGTGTCTCATAAGGCATAAACGTGATCGTATCAACATAACAAACATGGTTAACCATCAAGAAATACATGCATCAGACATATTCATTATAATATAATAGCCTCAATTTATCCAATCTAGCTCGTAGACATTCTAACAGTAAGTCCATTTACATTTTAAGCTCAAATTGATGCTTCTAGCTTGATTTGGTCGAACGTTCTTAGGTTCGGTAAGTTCACTCATTTTGTAAGTACAAGCTTCATTTAACTACTAGTGATTTAGGTCAAATCTCAATGAAGTCCAATTTCTCAACAACTACTACATAAAACAAAAATCCTCGAAATCGTATGTTTCACTTAAAAATTTAGGAAAACTTTGGACCAATTATAAATTACGAGAACCGTATTGAGAATTGTTGGAAGAGGAGACCCACATTTACTAATTAAGGAAAAGATCATGGGTTTATAAGTTTACTATCTTCCGTGATAGGAAACCTTTTGGAGAAACCAAAAACAAAGTCATAAGAGCTTATGCTCAAAGTGGACAATATCATACTATTGTGGAGGTCTGCAATTACTAACATGGTATCAGAATCATGTCTTTAACTTGGTCATATCTATAGAATCTTCAAGTGTCGAACAAATGATGTATTTTGTTTGAGGGCTCCATAGAAGAAGTCGAGAGCTCGAGCGTTGAATCTAAGATTTGGGATCGTTTCAAGGAGTCTTGTGTGCACCGTCCATATTTTGAAATTGCTAGGTAACCTTTATGTGAGTCTTAGGATTTAAATTGGCCTAAAATATTTTGAAACTCGTTCTTCTTCACCGTCCACCTTGTCCCTGATGTGGACTATTCAAGAAAATATTTGGGCTATCTTGTGCTAGATTCAAATTTCAAACCCTGATTCGAATCTTTGATATAAGGCGTTACACCAAAGACATTCAAATAGCTAATTAGTTCTCTTACCCTAAAATTATGAAAAACACGGTGGTGCACCAAAGAGAAGAATCGTGTAAATAGAAAGACTAGAATCCAACGAGTTCGAAAAAGTTTTAAGAAAATAAGACCACAATACTACGTGCAGCAATGCACTAGTCAAATGGTATACTACGGTTGACAATTACCTCACAATCGTGGCTGAAATGGTGAACATAATGAAAGCTTACAGCGTGACTATGGTCGTTGGAGAAGAGAAATTTTCTTCAAAAAAATGCTATGCATTACGAGTGCTTAACTAAGATCGAGGAACATTTGTGAATGGTCGATTTCGAGAGAAGATACACCAGACATAGAGGAAACATGTGTAATTTAGGGGAGAGTGGATCATCGGCTTGACGTTTTGGTTGTTGCAAATAATTATTATCGACATACATATTTTTAAATCTATATTTAACGATTGCAGTAACCTCGTTGAATAATTTGAATAATTTGAAAAGAGGAAAAGGGAAAAAAAAATAGTGGTATAATAAAAATAATATAAAATAAATAAATATTATAAATCATTTAAAAATGACTGAGCTAATTTTAAGGATTAAATAGTAATCTAAGACACAAAAATGTATATTTTTATTATTTTTTTCGTTAGTACTTCTAAAACACGGCGGTAAGGATGTCTTTGAACTTTTTAAATTTTTTTTTTTTTTTTTAAGGATATTAATGAATTTTTGACACACGACTATATTTCTTTTTAATTTTCTTAAAGTTTAAGAGTATTTTTATTAATTTAGTCTATTTTTACGAGAATTCAAACTTTTAATCCATTTGATAAATATATATATATATATTGAAAACCATGGGTTGTCTTGTTATCGTTTGTCTTGTTCTTTTTTTTTTTTTAAGTTGGATTGAATTTTTAAAAAATTAAAAATTTTGTTCAGTAGAGTTAACATTTTTTTTTTTGTCTCGTCAATCGACCAACTTGAAAATAGAGTTACAATCCAATTCAACCTTACCCTAATTTTAAGAAAATTAAGAATATTTAACATTTGTAATCAAGGTTAATGATGCATTGTGACATGTAAATGTTTGATTTTTGAATTTTATGAGATTTTAATTACTAATATATTATGGATAAGTATTATTTCTTTAAATAATAAAAAAATAACCCGACAATCTAACCCGAATATAGAGGGTTGTGTTTGATTGATAGTGAACTTTATTCGAGTTGCACAATTCACCAACCCAACCATTTCAAAATTCAACGAGTTAGTCCAAAAGTTTTTTCCAATTCAACCCTACACAACACGTCAAAATAACCGCTCAAAAAGTAAAGCATTTCTTAAAACTCACTAATTAAAAATTGTAAAAAATAAAGATCGGTTTATGCACAAGATCGACCATTAAACGTCTCAAAACTCATAAATTAAAAGAAAAGTCAACTATAATGTCGTTTTTCCCTAAAGTCTCTAACTTCGTATGTTTTATAATTCATTAAATAAAAAGAAAACATTTGTGATATCCCACATTGGTTGGGGACGAGAACGAAACACCCTTTATAAGGTGTGGAAACTTTTTCCTAACAGATGGGTTTTAAAGCGTTGACGAGAAGCTTATAAGCTTGTAAGGGAAAGCACAAAGAAGACAATGGAATACTTAGTAATAACCCGAATCCAACCCAAATATAACATGCATGTTTTAATTGGTTGACTTATTTTTTTTTAATTTAAGTTTTATTGCCAAACACAATACATAAACTATGTAAACATGGAATTCGACTTTTATTGAGTTAGTTAAGTTTATATTCAAAATAGGTGGAGGCTCAATTAAGTGAGAATGAAATCGAAGGATGAAAGCAACCAAGTTTGGAGCTAAATAGAACTTTGGCTAAGGTCAACCAAGTAAGTGGTCTTACTATAGGATAGGATAGAAATTGTCTGAGTTACAATTTATGATTGTTTGAGATGACGTACGATGATGCATGCGTTATTTATGTTTACGATGTATGAGCTATATCGTATAATGTCATACACTAGTTATATGATGATGTATGAGCTATGATGATGTACGATAACGTACGTGCGTTATATGATGATGTATGATGTACTTAATGTACTCGATGTACTTGATGGCTTTATGATGACTGTGATGTCTTGCATGATCTTTACCCTATGATGATGTTTTCCATATTAAGCATGTTGTATGATGATGAATGTCATATTGCATCAGGTCGATAAATTGACCTAGGACACAACCCTAAGAATATGAAAATGATATTAATATAAATATCTAACAAGCATGTGTTACTAAGCGTAACACTAGGGTTGTGTCGGAAGAGATGTTAAGATGATAACTAGAGGGACCTCATGCATGTTGTATGTACATAAGCATTTGAATACTTCCCCTTTATGATGATGAGTGCGGACGCACATAATATGATGATGAGGGTGTTCATGGTGAGCATGACACCAAGGGTTCTGCTGACCTCTAGACGGCGCTACAAATAACTAGATTGACTAGAGAGGATCCAGGGGTGTGCGAGCTGCCTGGGAATTCACACTCGCACCTATGGGTCGTGTGTAGGGAAGTACTACACATCCATAGTAGTTCGGACTAGAGGTCACCCCTAGTATGAGATGAGAAAGACATAGGTCCCTAGAGCATATTTGCATGTGATTGCATTTAGCATTGCTTCTATAGTGGGGTCACTTACTGAGTATTCTTTGAAATACTCAAGCCGTGATAGAATACTCAAGTCGTGTGCCACATCATTTTTTAGGTAAAAGCAAGGCGCCCATGTACGGATGACGGTGACATCGCAAGCAGAGACTGTGGCACGTGCATAGGGTAGACTCATATTTAAATTCCTAGTCTTAGGTTAGAATAGGTTGTTTTGCATTTCATCGATTTAAATTGTTTTGTATTTGTTTTCATTTTCTTTAAATTTCAGTATTTCGTATTAAACACGTAAGACCATAACTGTTTTTTCTAGAGTTAGAAGATGTTTTAAATGATCTCGACATTTATACTACAAATGATACTTTCTTTTAAGAGTTATATTCCGCATTTTAGAAGAGCATGAGACGTTACCGCATTTTAGAAGAGCATGAGACCTTACCAGCGACTCTGAGTAAGCAGAAATTTAGGGTCGTTACAGAAATAAGAGGGGAGGACAAGGTCGAGAAGGCTTCCCTCTCTCATCCTCACCCTGCCCCACTATGTGGACATCTCTGCCCCACTATGTGGACATCTCTGAGTGTCTCTCCTCTTTTCTTATTTTGGGAAGGCTTCTCTGTCTCATCTTCATCTGGCCTCACTTCTTGGACATCTACAAGTGTCTATTCTCTTTTCCTATTTTACCTCAAACAAAATTTCATCTCATCATTAACTCGACTAAGAGTTTATTGTAACAACCCGAGGCCACCGCTAGTAGATATTGTTCTCTTTACCCCATTACGTATCATCCTCAGCCTCAAAGTTTTAAACCGCGTCTGCTAGGAGAGGTTTTCACACTCTTATAAGGAATACTTCATTCCCCTCTCCAACCGATGTGGGATCTCACATTTATAATAAAAAAACCTAAACTGAACGTCGACTTGACAATGCAAAGTTGACTCACTCGCTTTTTTCACATTCATGGCTCCCCTACCCTCGATGCCTAAACCTTCTATCTCCTTACTCGCCACGGTCTCCCCTTACCCGCCCTTACTCGATAGACTTCCAATTATGATTATATATAAATTATCGTTAACTAATTTATTATCATAACCTAATTATCGAACCAACTTTAGTTAAACTTTGGCAAGATGCGGTAGAAAAATGGTAGAAGAACCTACGACAATTATTCAAATAGAGTAATGTGGTGCATATAAATAAATAAAAAATTAATTAATTGATATAAATAAATTTATTAAATAATTAATTGAAAAATAATAGAATTTTTTCAAAAAAATAGTTATGGACTAAAATGAATCTTTAAAAAATTATAAATTAAAATAAAATAAATTTAAAAGTTTGAAGAAATAAAATAGATATTTAAATATTTAAAACTATTAATGGAATAGTTTACCTTTGGCCTTCTTAATGCTTATTATTATTTTCCAATATTCCACAAGCCATTGAGCTGGTTCATAATAATATATTTTAACGATAATTAATATGCACACTTGATTGGAGATTCAAATCTCGACCCTTAAATGTAGGGAAATTAAAAAATTAAAATAATAATTGAATTAACATATTGCATCAATAATTAATTTTCTGGACAGAAATTGTATTAGTCTAAATATAAACGGTTAATGTTAACGAAAATATTAATGTTTTAATTCTATGAAAATGTCAATAGAAATATAAATAAAACGTTAATGGTAACAAGTTTAAAATGTTTATATGTATTCTATTTAAATCAATTAAATTTTGTTAAAATTTTCTTAATATTCTATAATATATTTAAATCAAAATAAATTTTGCTTGAAATTTTTAAATATTTTGAATGGATTAATAAGAAATGATAATTAAAAATAAATATGTCAAAATATATCATTTTCTAACTCTATGTTTTAAATTTTATTTTTATTTTAGTCTTCGAACTTTCAAAGTTAATCGACTATTTTCAATAAATTTTAAAATTTAGTAGATAGCCGACTTTAGAAATTAACCATCTTGAGCAGCAAAAGAAAGCAAGAACAACAATGATCAAGGAAGAAAAAGCGGATAGAAAGACCTACCACAAATAGGAGTTGGTGAGAGACCGGCCTAGAAAACTATTCGACAGTCGGACCGTTCTAGTGGCAAAGGAACCACATAGTGAAGGTGGGTATCACCTGAATGCGGGTATTAGGAATGCCTCAAGCATACTCCTACTAGAAAGATAAGAGAGTGTTTTACCGAGTGGGAGGGCGAAACACTCGATGTGTAATTTCAAAAGCCGGAAACATGATTATATCTTAGTTTAAAATTATTTTTATCGAAATTAATAAAATGTTTATTATAATTTTCATGGCGTATATATATATTTACAAGATTTATAAATAATTTTTTAAAAAATGGTTTATATATATGCATATTATTTATTTTAATTTTATTTAATTTCATAATTATTTTTTCATTACTTATTTTCCATCCTTAAATAATTTTTAAATTTTAAATCTATAGAATGTAATTTTTAAAAATAAAATTGAATTACAAATCTTAACTCAATATTTAAAAATAAATAAATACATATTTTACGTATTAATATTTTAGTTTTATCTATTAACGAAAAAAAATATAAACAAATGATTTGAATAACTACTAACTTAGTTCAAATATTTTATAAATGAAATAGGTTGGGTTGAGTTTATTATTCAATAAAAATTTACAGCTCAAACAATCGGGTTGATTACAAAACAGTATCTTCCACATTATCTCTGGAAATATATTTATAAGGATGAAAATGATATATTTATTTTCCTATCTTATAGCAAAAAAAAAAATATATATATATATTTTGATGAAACTTCACAAAAAAAAATAATATTACAATTATTTTAATTAAAATTTGTGAGATTTATTAATGGACAATCTCATATGATTTATTAAAAGAGTTTCATTCCATTATCGAAAATACTTTTGTTAATATTGTTTTGTAATATATTTTTTTTCAATTTAGCCAATAATCATCATATGTGATATGTCACATTGGTTGGGAGGAGAACGAAACACTTTTTATAAGGGTGTGAAAACCTTTCCTTAGTAGACGCGTTTAAAGCTTTGAGGAAGTCCGAAAGGGAAAGTCCAAAGAGGATAGTATCGGCTAGTGGTGGTTACAAATGGTATTAGAGACAGACATCGGACTATGTGCCAGCGAGTAGGCTATTCCCCAAAGGACTTGAGGCGTTAGAAATGGTATTAGAGCCAGACACCGGACTATGTGCCAGTGAGGACGCTAGACCCCAAAGGGAGGTAGATTGTGATATCCCACATTGATTACACTATCTACTAGCGGTCATAAATACAGGGAAGTTGAGCCACGTATATAAATACCTCAATATATGTTGTTTTAAATCTCATGGGAAGCTTTATCAATCATGGGTTCCTACAAGAGCTTTTTAGTTGTGTTTGTGTTTGGTGTGTTTCTCACTTTATGTTGTTCTTTAAGCATTGAAGTGAATGAAAGGGACAATGGTGTTCAACAAACAACCTCGTCATCATCCAAATATGTCAATTCACATATGCTTTCTTTGCCCATAAAACTTTCATCGATACTCCCTAAGGTACCTCTCCCTGGTCTTCCGCCAAAAATAATTTTCCCTCCTCTTACATGGCCACCAAAAGTACCTCTCCCTCGTCCTCCACCACCTTCTCCCCGCCTTCGTGCTCCACCACCTCCTCCTCCTTCTCCTCGACTTCGTCCTCCACCACCTTCTCCTCATCTTCGTCCTCCACCACCTCCTCCCCGTCTTCGTCCTCCACCACCTCCTCCTCCTTCTCCTCGACTTCGTCCTCCACCACCTTCTCCTCGTCTTCGTCCTCCACCACCTCCTCCCCGTCTTCGTCCTCCACCACCTCCTCCTCCTTCTCCTCGACTTCGTCCTCCACCACCTTCTCCTCGTCTTCGTCCTCCACCACCTCCTCCCCGTCTTCGTCCTCCACCACCTCCTCCTCCTTCTCCCCGTCCTCGTCCTCCACCACCTCCTCCTCCTTCTCCTCGACTTCGTCCTCCACCACCTTCTCCCCGTCCTCGTCCTCCACCACCTTCTCCCCATCCATGTCCAAGTGTTCAATTCACCACTTTGTTTGCATTGCACTAATTTCTTCACCGCTTTATCTCAAAGTTCCACCAAGTGCTTCTGCTCCTCTACCATAAAAGTATTAGTATTTTTCTAGTTTATATGCCAAGCCACATGGTAAAATTTTAGTGGTTTGATCATCTTTTTCTACTACAATATCAATGTAACTTCAAGTTATACACTAATAATAAACTTTCTACAGCATACTTATTATACTTATTACTGATATTTTTTACCTTACTAAGATTAAAATTAAGGAAACTGCATGTGATTAAAATATCTTTTCTTTGTTATCTCTATTAAAATAAAAATAGTTGAATATTTAATATATTTATTAACTAGGTTTTATCTAGCTCATCTTATTGTTCTTGTTCGGACTCTTTCGAGTTCCTTTGTCATACTTTAGCTCTTTGGAACTCATTTCATTCATTGATATACATCATGTCGTTCCTTTGAACTCATTCTTTTTGTTACTGTTTCTTGATGTACATTATGTCGTTCCTTGATCAAGTCAGCTTGAATGATTTTAAGCATGCAACCTAAACTAGATCGAATTGCAAAGAAACTTAGCCCTTAGCTAAAAGAAAGCACAAATGCTCTTTTTATTACATTTTTCAAGTCGTGTTCACAAAAACAACATACATGGTTTTATATACCCAGAAAATGAAAGTTTGAAACATTCATATTTTATGATTATAGTTAGCTACTATGTAAATTACATTAACGTAACACATAAGTTTAGACTTTAATCGCCTTTGCCTTCGAGTCAATAAGCTCGTTACTATAGAATAGTTGAAAATTTCCTAACTGTCCTAAAATATTCTCCATATGACACCATATCATAGATATTCATGGCACGTTACTTACATTTTTAATGGATAGTTGGCCACCCTTTCCATGCCAAATCATTATCATAAAGAATCCTTTACGACATAGTCACGTTATTTACTCATTGTTTCTAAGAGTGCCGACTATCACCACTAACTAACACGAGTCCTTTTAGTATGTTTTGTTCTCACTCACATGTATCATAGGAAAATGTCCAAGAGGTCACTCAACATAGAATTTCTCCAAGCAAAGCACGCTTAATTATGAAATTCCTATAATTGATATGCGTGAGCGTGGTTGGTCGTGGTGTATGAACGCTCCTCATTTTCTCTCGTTGGCGGATCTGAGATTGGGTTTCTCTCTCCTTTTCGTTCTCTCTCTCGTTTTTCATTGCAGTTAAGTTCTGGGAGCGTGGTTGAAGGGATGGGAGGTCATTTGGAGCAGCGTGGGCATCGGGTAGAGTGTGACTGTGAGTGGTGCGAGAATTCCGACGCCTCGTCAGAATTCTCGCGCGTTTTCCAGTGATCAAGCGCGTTTTTTTATATATGGTCGTTACAAGTTGAGTGTTTCAACTCTCGAGTCAAGAAATTTGTTATTTATATGGAGAGTTTTGATTCTAAGATAATCATGTCTAATCTAACGTCTTTTTATGTGGTATGAGTAGATATGAATGAAGCTAGAAGGCATCTATGCTAGTTAGTTCATCTTTGTCGACTATGATCAATAGAGGTTGAATTGCATTAATCACTACAAAAATCTATATCTCCACATGTCGTTTTTTTTTATGAGGTATCATCATAGTGGTCTTCAAAGAAAAGGTAGTAATCGGTAGAATTGAAAATTCAAACTCGAAAAGAAGGATTTCATTACTAAAAATAAAGTAGAAGTTTTATTATATGATTTTATCTTAGTTTTAAAAGTTTTTCAAAATTATTCAATAATATATAACCTATTGATCCTATATTATGTTATATATTTATATTATAATTTTAACAATATTAAAAAATAAATTCTAATTTTGACAAAAAAAAAAAAAAACACATAAGATTCAAAGTGATATTATGAAAAAACCACTTTCTTATTCGATTCGGTTCGGTTCGGGTTAGCTTATTGACCAAAAACCGAATAAAATCGCTAGCCTTCGGCTCATCCCATCCATGGAGATTCATTTTCCCGCCTTATGACATTTCGAGAATAATTGCTATCTGTGTTGCAGAGATTTGCCCGACGCTTTTCTCAGGTTTCGCCCCTTTCCTCTTTGCCCAATTCTCTTTCTTTCAGTTTGATTAATCGCACTATCATCCCTTTCTCTCTCGCTCGAATTCTGAGCTTTTGTGGAGGTAAGCTGTTTCTTCCATCTCCATCATGCTATGTATTGTCATATGGAATGCAATGCTTCGATTGGTAATGTTCCGTTTAGATTCTGTGAATTTGGTTGTGTATTCATTTGAAATGTCCTGAAAGAGAAGTTTTGCTAGTGGATTTGATTCTTTGAACGATATACCGACTGATGTCGGTGAAATGCTCGAATGGTTCGGGGGCTTTAGCTGAGGAACTGTTCTGGCGCTTGTAAAAAAATTAATAGCTAATTTGGTGGCAGCCATGAGTTTCCTGAGTTCAATTCACATGTCGCTGCCGCTCTCTCGCAGCCAGTGCTGCCCCCCGACGCTGTAGCCTCCCTCATATCGGGTTTAATTTGTACTAATTCTATACTCTCTTGATTTTATTGGTGTTCTCTCGATCTCCATTGATGCCTTTCAAAACACAAATTAGGGCTTGTGTAAACAAAACCTTGCATATTTTCTTTTTTACTTATTTTTTAATGGTATGGAGATGGAAATTTCCCCTTGGAATCTTACCTGAATTCTTAGGTAGAGAGAATAAGGATCCATGCTCAATTTTTGTATTTTGTGAGACTGATGTCAATTTTTTCTATCTTGTTGGCTTCTCCATTACAGCGGCAATATTTTTGTTCTATTTCTGAATTTTGAATTTCCTTGGTATTGAAGAGAAGTAGTTGGCGATGTCGAAGTATGAATTTCCGAGGCTTCCACGGGCAGATATTGCGTTGCTACTAGCACAGTGTCAAATTGCTGCTGTAACAGAGCGGGACCTCCTTCACCCCGCACCAGATTTGGTCTCAGATCTTTACACTCGTTTGATGATCTACCTTGACTTTCTCAATGAGTAAGTCCTCTGCTTATAGACTTTCATCAACAAGTATTTGAAATGATTTTTGAAAGGAAGGAGAATGAACAAAAGTTTATATGTATCTTACTGTGTTCTTGTTTCTTAGAGAATTCAAGTTATGGAAATCGAATAGAGATTTTAGAGTTGAGAAATTAAAAATGTCGTTAGTTTAGACATGAGTCATTGTTCTTCTTGTAATCACTCTTTATGACGTTATTTTATAACTTACCTTGGAGCATAAAAGTGGTTTATTTATTTACTGATAGAGAAGGAAATTCTGATGTAATCATTGTGTAAAAGTTTTCTGCTTTATTTCATTGTTACCGTTGTTATTTTGGTTTGTTTTCGCCATCAGCAGCCCTAGAAGATATAGAAGAAGATCTCCATGCCGTACGTTGTTGGGTTACCAAGGACTCATTGTAGTGTACATTGGGCCTTTATAGTGGCGGATCTTTTTAGCAAACAATCACCTTATTTCCCATTAGCTGGCCATTTAGTATTGCACTAAGCATCAGGTGCTATAACTATTGCCAATCCGTTTTTTTTGTCAACGGCTGGACTTCATGGTTTTTCTGGGTTCATCACAAAGGATAGATGATGATAAATTCTCAAGCTACTTTTGGAAAAAAAAAAAAAAAATTGTGGCATGTCTTATATTACAAGGTCATTGCTACTTGTTATCTTCACTTGCATAGACCAAATGGAAGTGAATGAGACTGCTAGTACGCAATAGGATGAACATGTGTAGATCGTCTGGTTCAGTGAGATTTTGTAAAACATTCATCCTTGATTGTTAATAGAAGGGCTCTAACCCCATTTATGCTTTTTCATTGCACTAAAGTTTCAATAATTAACTTTCAAACGTGAAGTTCTTGTGCCATTTGGGTTTTTTTTTTAATCTTGAAGAAAATATTTACCATCACTGTGTTCTGAAGTTCCCTTCTCCCTTTTCATTCTAGATCCTTGAAGTGTCGTAACTATGAACTATTTTATTTCACTATTCTCGGATCCTTTTTAAGAAAGGTTACATTTTATAGTTGTCGGTTATATATGCAGGGAAGACCAAGGACAAGTTGAGTTTGCTGCCTTGGAACAGTTCGAGAACCCTGATCTGCATATGGATTCAGTTCAGACAATGAAGTTGTACAACAGAGTAAAGCATGTCATTGCCTCTCTGGACTGTCCAAAAAAGTTTACGTTGAAAGATTTGATAAAACCTGACCCTGACAGGACAGAAATTTTCCTTAGTGCAATGCTGAACTTTTGCATTCACAAGTACGACCTTTATCTTCTTCTCTATGTCGTCCTTTACTCTTTACAAATGAAAACAACTAGTGTAACAGACTAGTAGTTTGGTCGAGAAGGTCTTTATGGGTTTATCACCTAGCTTAGTGTGTAGCATTAACCAAGTAATTTCTACTCATTTCCAAGCTTACTATTGTAGTGGGTTTTAAACAATTTTTAGTAAAATCTCAATTAGATGAATTTATTATTTAACTACTACTTATGTTTGCCCCAGTTATGTTAGTTTGGCTCATCAAATTATATTAAACGAAGGCTACAGCTTCTTTCTTGTTGTTAATTCAATTGTAGGCGTAATTTGATGTTTTTTTTTGTAATTCAATGACATTGTGGACTGGTCACCATAATCTGGTAAATTTTCTATCTTGTTACAGTAGGTTTGTTTTCTTCGTGATGATTGAATGAATGGACAGATGAAGTTACGAAAATTTATCACTTCAATTTGTTATATTTTATGCTTTATTGTTTATAGTTACATCCAACAGCTCCATTTTCTTTTGAATAGGCCGGGCCTTCCATCACGGGGTTTCGATAAGGATATATGTATTGTTTCATTGTATTTTAATTAAGTTCCATTTATTTGAATCTCTAAAATGCAGCATGATATATATCCATGGAAGTATATTTTTTTCATAAATGAATAGATAATTCTGATCCTCAGTTATGCATGTTACATTTTCATTTGAAGAGATGCCAAAATCAATCTACACGCTCCAGTTATGAATGAGCTGAATACCCTTGATGACCAGCAAAGGGAATGGGAGGTTAAAATTTCTCAGGTACTTGGATTTCAGCCCTTTTTTGTTTTTATTTTCGTTTAAAGTTGAAAAAGGTGGTTATATTTGTGTTTTTTGTTTTTCCCCCCATTTGGCTGAACTTGTGTATTATAGTTGAATGCAGAGATCGCAGAGTACAACGAAGCAAGAGAAAGGGAAATGCCTTTTGTTCAAGAGATTGATGCTAAAGTGAAAGAATTACATCAAACTATTGGGGGACTTAACAATCAGCAGATGTCATTGCGTGCTTCAATCCGGAAGTTGAAAGAGAAAGCTGGAGAAATGGACGAGAAGGTTAGATTATTAACATTTTTTTTGTAGGAAATAGAGATTTGTATATTCTGTATACTAATAAGGTGTACAACTGGAAAAGGAGATGAAATATCCCAAACAGTAGAAGGAATTACAAAAAAACTCCCGATTGACACAAATTTGCACTAAACCATGAGGAATTAAAATTATTTGGTACTCTGAAAGCGGCGTTGGGTGGTAGGGGATGAGGTTCATGTAGGAGTTTAAAAGTTTCGTTTCTTGTTCATTAAAATCATAGGGTAGCATGGTGGGGAGATGTTATGGGGGATTAAAGAGGTTTTATTATAATTATCATTATTATTATCTCTATGCTCTGGTAGTTGCTTGTCGTTCCTTCGTTGCAGTTAGTTTACTGTAGTCCTATTTCTGGTTTTCATATAGCAGAGTTGGGTTTCCCTTCTCCCTGGAGGATGTTAAGAAAATAATTTTTAGTTTTGATAGGAAAAAGGCCTCGAGTCTTGACAGGTTTACTATCGTTCTTCCTTTCAGGACACATGGGATTGTATTAAGTGAGAATATTTGCTAAAACCACCCCACCAAAATGGTGGTGAAAGTTCTCTATTTATAATAATTTAGAGAATCAAATAAATTACAAACATATGGAAAGAACAATAAATGGAAAGAGTAATAAATGGATACAAGATATTTGCCTATACTAAAGGCAAATATGATACCTATGGTAAGCCGTAATAGAAGGCAAATATCTTAAAAGATCAAATATGATATATTTGGTAAACTATAATT
The DNA here is from genome assembly GCA_033971965.1 of Cucurbita ficifolia. NCBI lineage: Eukaryota > Viridiplantae > Streptophyta > Magnoliopsida > Cucurbitales > Cucurbitaceae > Cucurbita > Cucurbita ficifolia. The sequence goes on from CM066972.1 coordinate 10,749,832, forward strand.
CAGGACTAAATATCCTTAACACCCCCCCCCCCCCCCCCCCGCAAGCTGAGCGTCGGATTTGAACGAACGTGAAGCTTGGATCTGAAAAATTCAAAGAGAGGTTGAGAAACACTTTTTGTGAAGATGTCAGCAACCTCATTCGTAGGAGACGTCTGGTTGGGCAGCATAGTATTTTCATGGCCATCGAAAACTGCAGATGGATCGTCGGACAGCGACGATGCTGCCTTGGCTCCGATGAGAATATGTCTAACCCATGAAGTAGGAGGGGGGAAACCAAAGGAAGGAGGAGAATAGAGAGAGGGCCATTTGAAAGGCCTTGGTCAAGCCGTGAATAGAACAAAAAAACAGAGAGAATGGAAAATCTCCATAAGAATTCCTGCAAATCCAATATTGGAAGATATAAAAATAACGATTAAAAATGGAATGGGAATGAAACGATAGAGAGTATGAAAACGGAGAAAAAAAGAGAGGGGCGGAGACGGATTGGGGTCTGCGTCTTGTGGACTGGTTTGCTATCGAGCAAATGAGCATGAGTAAGAATATCTCGAGCATATTTTAACTGACTAATAAAAAAATTATCAGGAGTAGGTGAAGAGCCACAATGATAGATTTAGAGACAACGATTTTGTTCACAGCACCACCATTGCCAGGAGTGGAGGCCGGCGACGAAGCAGTAGGCGAAGCTAGTGGAGAAATAGTCGACGCCATAGCAAGTGGTGAAGTCCCAATGGATGGAGAGGGAGCCACGCCCTTCGAAGACGAAGACAGTGTTGAAGTCGGAGGAGTCGCCACAGTGGGCGAAGGAGCCAATTTTGGTGAGGAGGCTGATGGCGACTTGGTTGGCGAAGAGGCCAGTGCCACGCCCGGAGCCTGGCCCAAAGAGCCAGCAATTAAAGCCGACACCTAGATTTCGAAGGAAAATCTCTGCAGAAGGTCGATGGGCTTGTCGAGATTCGGTATATTTCCGATGAGAACGCTGATGAGGATCCTGAGGTTAGGGTTTCTGTGAAGAATGAAGGGCCGATTAGGAATAAAATGAAGGAGATTATGTTGGCTAAGGGGAAACCGAATGTGTTTGAGACGGTGAGGTTGTATGTACAGAGTATGGTGAAGGGTTGGCCTGCAAAGGATGATTTGGATGCCAAAAAGGTGGAGTCGAAGAGTAATCAATCGACTCCGCTTGCGGCAGCCATGGTGACTGCCCCTGCGGTGTCAAATCCAGCAGTGGTGGTGGAGAAGATGAGTAAATGATTCATAAGCCATTGACAATAAAGGATCGGGGTTGGTAAACCGAAAGAGTTCTGATACCATGAAAATATTTGCTAAAACCACCCCACCTAAATGGTGGTGAACGTTTTCTATTTATAATCCTTTAGAGAATCAAATAAAATACAAAGATATGGAAAGAACAATAAATAGAGAGAGCAATAAATGGATACAAGATATTTGCCTATACTAAAGGCAAATATGATACCTATGGTAAGCCGTAATAGAAGGCAAATATCTAGATATTTGTCTATAATAAAAGATCAAATATGATATATATGGTAAACTATAATTCAAGACTAAATATCCTTAACATTAAGGACGCTCCTTAGAAGGTGTTTAGTGAGTTCAATGAGAGAGGAGTTCTAGTTCATTGAATGAAACTTTATTTGTCTCTTCCCTAAGAAGAAAAAGGCAAGGAAGATCAAGGACTTCAAACCGATCAATCTAGTGACCAATATGTATATACATATTGCAAAGGTGCTAGCTAATAGATTGATGAAGATCCTCACCACGACAATCTTAGATCCTTAGGGTGCTTTCATGGTGGGTAGGCAAATCTTAAACCAAGCCTTCATTGGCAACAAGGCATGTAGGGTGGAAAAGATTGTAAGTAATGGAGGTTTCCATTTTCTTTTATTTTGCTGAGCCTCTACTTTTGTTCTTGACGTGTTCCTTTTGGTTTTCTTATGATGCCAGATGAATATGAACATGCCCTATGTATCTGTTCAAAAAATGTTTGCTATGTTCTCACTGATTTCTTTGTATATTTTCAGATTTCTAATGCAGAATTTCTCCTCGTACAAAGTGTGCAAGAAAATGCAAATTTGCGATCAAAAATTGTTCAGTCACCAGATAAGTTGCAGGTTTTTTTCCCCTTGTTTCTACGTTCCTCATCTCCATTTTTTTTTAACCAAAAGTTATGTTTATATTCTCCTATTATTGTTTTTTTTAGAGAAAACATCCTTTGGTTTCGTTAATGAGATGAAAGTACAAGAAGGGGAAAACGTAATATAATAGAATTGCAAAAATACATTTTCAATGGGAAAGAAAGGATAAGAGCGTAATGTCAAAATAAGGATAACTTTTGCACCAAGATAAGTTCATAAACAATAATGAATCAGAAAAGCTATCAAAGCGTCTCTCCTTCTTCCTTAAGCATGCGATTGTTCCTTTGATTCCAAGTGAACCGTAGGAAGGCTCTAATGGAAATGTTTTATCGGGTTTCTTTCTCCCCTTGAAAGGATGGTCAGTCAATACCGAAGCAAACAACGTGATGGATCTCCAACAAAACAGTAGATGAACCAAAGCTTGATAAACTCTAGTCCCAAAAATCTGTCGTAAAAGAACACAAATTAAAGTGATGCTTTTGCGACTCTAATGCAATTTTGCGAATGGAGCACCAGTTGGGGAGGAATAGCCAAGGTGATGTGTTTGCAGCTTTTTGTGGGTGTTAATGGATGAGTGACGTATCACCCAAGTGAACTTTTGACCTTCTTTGTGTTGATCCCTTTACAGATTCCATGGTAAATGGAAACACTTACCTTCATAACACTGGCTGCAAGATCTAGAGCTAGAAATTTGGTTGAGAAGGCCTCGTTATTGTAAATCTTCCAAGAGCAACAATAATCCCTCTGAGATGGGTAAATGGCTGATAAAAGGTGGGGTAGAGTTGCCCATTTGTCAATTTCTTCCTCTTCAAGGTATCTCAAGCCTAGATCCAACAATCATTTGAGTTGTTCCATACCTCTCAAACAATGGCCTCCTTGCTGGACAAAGTAAACAGCTGGAGTAAAAGAAATTCTGAGGGGTTTCTGCCCAGCCCAAGTGTCATACCAAAAAAAAATGTAAATGCACTATTTCCAACTTTACAAGAGTAAGACTGTGAATAAGGCCTCTTGATTCATAAGGAATTTCCAAGGGTCTTTTGATCAGCATAACAAATTATTACTTGGTTTGAGACTGAAGTGTGAGGTACCAAATTTTGTAGCAGTGATTCTTCTTGAAAGATCCCTTTTTTCAAAGTGAAAACGCCAAGTCCACTTGGCTAAAAGAGTGATTCTTTTGCTTCAATTGGTATATACCAAGACCACCTTCATTGATGAATAGCTTAATTTTGTTTCCATTTGTGGAGAAAACCTCCTCTTTCTTTGCTGCCATGCCAAAAGAAGTTTCTGTAATTCTTCTCCATAATTGTTGCAATCTTGAAGGAATTTTTAAAAGAAATAAAATAATAGGGAGGTTGGTGAGAGTAGCATGAATGAAAGTGAGCTACCACCCTTTTGAATATAAGTATTTTCCCATTCTTGTAACCGTTCTCTCGACATTCCCGAGCAAAATCTTGTTGTACAATATATGCCAAAAAATTCTTATCTTTGGTGACTTAAATTTGGACTGAATGCCTCCTTGAAGAACTTGATGGTAAAAAGGTAGATTGTCAAGATCTTTTTTATCATGGAAAGATAATAGGGTCCTTCTCAACCTTGAATCCTTTAATCAGGCCTTGTGATGCTAAATGTGATAACATCCTACTAAGACAATCCATAACAAATCCAATTCCTTCTTCAAGAGCCAAACCCTTTGGTGTGGAGACTATCTTCGAGAAAAGCTTAATCTGCATTGTCAAAATCCTTTACTATATATAGTTTGATGGCAACCCTTTTCCTTTTGTTCAAATTCCATTTACTAATTAGTTCATTTGCAATAAGCGAGACATCAAGAATCTGGTGACTTTCAACAAATGCCTATTGATAGTCTATAACACTTGAAGGTCAGACTTTCTTTAAGACGTTCTCCAACCTTTTGGAGATTAATCTAACCATGATTTTTCACATGCCCGTAGTGAGGCTAATAGGTTAGTAATTTCCCATTGTTTAAGCATCAATCTCTTTTGGGATTAAGTTTTTTTTTTTTTTTTTTTTTTCCTCTTATTTTGGATAAGAAACAATTTATTTGATGTAGTACTATGGGGAGTGTATGGAGAGAAATAGTAGAACTTGAGAGGGTGAAGAGGTCTTTAGAAGAGGTTTGGGAGGTTGAGAGATTTTATGTGTAACTCTTTTAGATTAGAGTCTTCCCTTTTTGCAATTTTATGAAGCTGTTTCGAATAAAAAAAGTGTAGGAATTAATAGATCAAATTTAAAATGTGATGGTATGATTGTATTAACTCTTATCATCTTGAGGTAGTTTATGCCAGCTTTTCTATTTGATAATCGTGCATTACATTCTCTTTCAACCATTTTTCTCAATAAATAATTAATTCCCTTCATCTTTTCTACTTAAAGAGGGCTTTGGAGGAGAAAAAATTAGCTAGGGAGGAGGCCAAGAATGCTGAAAAATTGGCAATGCAAGCTTTTCAGGAGAAGACTGGCATTGTTGAGGTTTATTCAAAGGTAACCCATTTGAGATTATGTTGATTTGGTACAATTGTATTACTTTTCTATCTAACATATTTATATTTTGGTTTAGAATTGAGTCTGAGAAAAAAAACAACATACTTTCTGCCTATTCATGTTTTATCTGATTCTTGCACCAACTCAGATTTTAAAAGTTTTTAGTCATGAATTCATGGCTGTTTTTGACCACTTGTGGCTTTTTGTTATTAAATTAAACTTCAGATCACATCGTTGTCTAATGCATTTTGACTAAAGGAAACAAAATTTAATAACAAAAATGTAATATCTAATCGGTTACCTTAACCCCCAAATGTAATAGTCAGGTGGTTGTGCCGTAAGAATATTTTAGATATATTTGAGATGCAGACAAGCTTACCTAGACACTCATGGATATCCCTAAAAAGAAGGAAAAAGAAAAACACTTATTGTTATATGATTTAGCCTACATGATAGAAAAAAAATCATAAGGGTTCCAACTCCTAAGACTAATCTCTTACTAATTTTCATAAGCTGTTCAAAGCTCATTTAGACAACTTTTTCACAAATCTCTTACTAGTTTTTGTGACTTGTGATTTTTTTGTTATTTATGAAGGCTAAATTTGCCTTGTACTTGCTCTTCGCATACATTTGTTTTATATTATTATTAGTTTTCTCACTGTAGAAAATTTATAATCAATACATGTTAGATATCCGTCTCAACATACAATATGAAATTTTTGATCGCTTAAAAGAAAATTCAGTTGATGGCTTGATGAACTCTTGACGCAATATTTTTCAGGTTTCCAGGAAAATGTTGAAGCACCTTGCTCAGATGCAGACTATACAGGAACAGGTTTGAATGTGCTAATAGCGCTATTGAGGTGTCATGACAGAACTTTATTGGCTAAGTCATGGGCACCTTTTTTAATAGGTGAACTCTGCTAAGTCGGTTGAAAAAGAATTCAAGGCCTTGAAAGCTAAGCTAAGTGATGAGGAAGTTGTAGATAAATCGCTTCAGGTCAAATTGGTTGAACATGAGGCAAAAGGTGGTTGGCTATATCTCTTTACTTTTTATTTTTAAAGACTAAGCTTATTGAACCTACATATTCCTACATTTTCTGTGTTCATCACATGTTTACACTTCAAATTTTGGACAAACTTCAAAAACACAAAAGAAAGAATTTGGGCAAGATTTTATAAGTAGATGAGAAAACAAAGAAAAACGCTAGTTACCAAATATAATATCGAAAAATTAAAACAAAAAAAAGGCTATCAAACTAGCTCTTTAATATACTTTTAGTGGTACAATGGCGTCTTTACTTCACTATTACACTGTCTTTTTAGTGCCTATTCTCTTCTCTGTTCTTTTTTTTTTCTGTAAAAATACTTGTTTTCCTCTCTCCAGTGCGACAGTTGGAAGATTTAAGAAAGCAGACAGAGAAGGAGAGAGATGTGAAATGTGAGGAAGCTGCAAAAGAGTTGAATAACGTGAGGTTGGAGGTTGAATCAATGAGGCTTGATTTAGAACAAAGGCAAAAAAATGTTGAAGCAGTGCTCATGGAGGTTTTGTTTTCTCTTCAATCTTACTTTTCAAAAGGATTCAGTCTAATTCATTTGCTCATGACAAGAATTCTTTTTTACTTGTTTTACTCTTAATTGTGGTGGTAGGTTGATGCTGTGACTTCAAAAACAAATTCCATGAGAGAATCTAATGTCCATAAACAACAAGAACTACTGCATAAATGCGAGAATATTATGAAAGAGGTGAAGGCCACGATTTTACCTGTTTTATCTTCTCTCTGCTTTTATCTATGCCGTTTTTAAAAATTGGAAACAGAAAATCATTGTTTCAATTCTATATTTAGTTCCGGAAATGTTTCTTAACAACAAAGTAAGTAGTCTGGTAACATTTTGATTGCAGTTTCACCAATATACAAACTCATTTGGGGCTTTGATGGAAGTGAAGCCATAAGAGGAAGAGGAGCAGACTCATTCCAGTAGATGATTGTCCACTGTTAAGGTCAATTTCTAGCAATTTCTAGTCTGTTACCCTTATTGGAGCTTCTGTCTGTTCAGTATGTATAATTAATGATAATCAATCAGCTCCATAAAACTGTTCGTTTGTAAGATTGATTTGGAGTTTGCTTCTGGTGAGTACAATAGAAGGTAATTAGTTAAACAAAGTGTTAGATCCCAAGATTTTCTTCTTCTAAGGACCATTTTCATCATAAATAACTTACTCATTGAGTGAAAACTAATCATAAGCTTTGGAACAAGAGATAGAAAACGCTTATATAATTATAGTACATTGATTTTTTTTTTCAGTCCAAACTAATAATTTGTACAATGGAATCAATTTACACTTTTTACCTTTGGTTTGAAAAACTATGATTTACATGTATAGACTTACAAGTATAATTTCATAATTTCATAAATGAATCAAGTTTATGAAAGTTTGTGAGGTTAATTGATATAATGGGACTCTCCACACTATATTTTTACACTTGTAAAAGTTTAGATTTACTCATGAAAGGAACACTGAGGCTTAATCTCTAGTGATTGTGTTGATTCTCGAGTCACAACGAAGAACAGGTTGAATCATTTTTTTCCCTATCCTCTTGCTCTCATCACTCTCGCTCTACTTGTGATTTAAAGAAGTTATATAACCTTAAAAATCGAGTCATTCATTAAATAAAAAAAAAAAAAAAAAAACTCAAGTTTAATCAGAAGGTCAATTAACAAAAGTTTTTAAGTACTTAAAATAAATAACTCAAAGTTTTCTTTAAAAAACATAATAAAGAATCAAAAAGATTTAAAACAATACTATCCATTGATAATAATGTGTACATACAACTATACAAGTGCATTATTTACTTGGTCGAAGTTTATAAATATGCTTGTCAAGAATTTACACAATTATTGTGATTCTAGGACAGGGATAGATGAGAAGGAACAAGCTGAGGCCTCTACCTTGGTCTTATTATCTCTGACCTTCATCCATGACACCTTCCAAATCTTATATAAACTCCGCCTGCAAGAGATCACAAAATAAGTGTTCATAAAAGGGTTATAATGCAAAGATATTGAAATGGTAAAGTATGCAATATAACTGTCGAAGATAAAATTATGGAATATGTTAAGTTATGGTTGAAAGTACAGAATTGTTTTCCATTAACTAGACTATATGAGGGTCAGAAGATAGCAGTTCCTCACAAATCTTTTACCATTCCAGATTTCTCCAATAAAATGTTGAAGACTCGAAAAGAGATCGTCACCAATGAAGGCGATATCCACGATAACTAAAAAGTTTTCATTGAATTTCTACTAAGATTCAGTAAAACGGCAATAGACAAAATGAAATGTTGATAAGAGCTTATTCCCACACCACATTTATGTAATCTTTCTAAGGTGTTGCTCATTTGTATTTATCTTTGCGAGAACCAACAGCCAGATGGGGAAAAAGAATTCAAAAAGTGCACTAAACATTCATAAAAATTTTGGTTTAAAAAACGAACTCAACAAGAACTAAAGGCATTGAAACACCTTGTCCCATTTGTCAAGAGGCCCATAGAAGACTTGCAGGTTACAAGCCAAGCTACCAAAAGCCTCTGAAATTCATATCCCATGCATTCACATGTCTTTTGAAGCTCAAAAGCAAGGATAGTAACTGCCCTCTAAATAGTGCTAACAATTGTCTTGTGATAAATAGAAGAAAGAGCATACAATTTGGGAAACATTCCAGCTATGCTACTTTCCTAGCCCCAGATATTCTTCCATGATTTGACCAATTTCTTGCAGACAAGGTAAAAGGAACAGTAATAACTTATCCTGATCACCAAACACCACATCCACCTCCTCTACGACCTCAAAATCTAATTTGTGGAAATTGATCCCATGTCGAGGTAGGCTACAAAAAGCGCCTCCAATAGGCCAAAAGAGAAAATAAACTGTAGATTTGAGAGAGTGAGAGACAGAGGATATGTTGTCCTTAAAACTACCAGAAGATTTTTCTAAGGTGATGGTGAGCAGACCGTGTGAATCTCTTGGGATGACAGAGCACCATCTAAAAGAGAAAAACATCATAATCCAAAAAAGATCTCAAAGAGATATCCCATTACAGAGATATACATATCATAAGAATGGAGCATCCATGTACCATTAACAATGATATCAGACGACTTGGGGTAAAATAAGAACATAAAGGTGGGAGGAGATAGAACAAGGTCAAACCAACTCGACCAATGCCAGATACCCAAAATTTTCAAGGTTTACACCATGACCCATACTTTTATAGAAAATATGATATCTACATAATTGGGTCATCCTTGCAACAAGGAAAAGAAGCTCCTTTAGATGCAGTTCTTCAGGGCTTTCTTCCAGCTTACTTGGCAAGAAAGGTATGGAAAGAATCTTCCGAGATAAGGATATTCCTTTTGACCCCTTTGTTGGCAAGAAAATGAAACAAAAGTGTCGGTGCTTTAGCATTTCTTCTGTTTTATCCAACTGGATAAGGTCTGTGTAACTACCTTGGGTTGGGGCTTATTGGAGTTTAACAACTCCTTTTTGTAATTTCATATCCTCAATAAAATTGTTTCTATTATATATATATATGCTAAAAGTCCTATAAAATCTAAAACATGCAAATAACAAGATCCTATTCAGACATAGTTTCAATTCCATATCAGGAATGAATAAAAACAGAACTGCAAGAGTAATGTCAGACATTTGCATAATTACATCTACTTCGTCTCATTTTAGTATTTCAGAGTTACTTGAAGCTTTTCCATGAGTATGCACTTTCAAAATAAATCATTGTTGCATGAACAATGGCAAGTTAAAAACAATTAAAAGGACAGAGAGCAAGAAATAATTGCCTTTCTGGTTCAATTGTTCGCTTAGCAAGCATCAAAGTTAAGAAGACAGGAACCATAGCAGCACATAAGTGCTTGAGCGTGTGACCACTAACAATATGAAATGTCCAATTATATATCAGTTTATCGCTAGCTTCTTCTACCTTTGCTAATAAATAAAACCCTGCAAGAATAACGAAGTATCCACGATTACATATTACCAACAGTCAACACTAATGCAAGACATTAAACAGCAACAGAATACCTTAAAGCGGAAACTGACCTGCAGCCCAAAGCCAGTAGGTAGAGTGTGTATACATTGGAGGTAATAAAATAGTCATTAATGGAATGGCAATACAAGGAAGAAACTGGACAAGTGCATATGGGCGTAGATCATCAAACAAGCTGCAAAAGAAATAGGTTAATCATGTACAACAAGAAACCCAGACCAGAAATTCCCCAAGTGCATTCCATAATCAAGCTGGTATTTCTAGCATTTAAATGTTGAGATAACCATTAACCTCCGAAAGTTTGAAAGCAACATTTGCGATCTTTTTCCTACTGCATTTTAATCATCCAAAAGTCAAAGAAGATTCGTAATTCTCAAAAGCTAGACAGTTAATTTGTACTACAAATAACACACAAGCTCAGATAGCAGTTTGAACAAGAATTGCATTTGTAACGTTAATAACTAATATGGCATTACTTGGTCTTTGGCTATCATACAGTGTTTTTACAAAACAAAGTCAAACCTATCATTCCCACTAAACCATTAATGTTGCATTACTCCATGACTCTCATAATCTGAACTTTAGTACCAAAACCAATTTTTCAATGATATAAGATGAAGTATTCCGAACTGTTGAGTTCTCTTGCAACAACAATGCCGAGTTTAACTAGTAGAATGCTAACTGTTAAAAGAAAAATTTGAAAGCACTTACCACCAATATAAAATGCTAACTATACCGACCAACAATAAAGGCACGATGGACAGTGTTCCCTTCTGCTCATCAATTCTTTCAATAATAAAGATTGATATGATCGAAGTGAATGCAATGGTCATCTACAATTTCCAGAAGAGTAAATGATTCAAAATTACAATATACTGCTCGCAATACGACTAGATGTTTGAAATAATCTACATAAGCAATGCTCCATAATTGGGGAAGTGACTCACAGGTAAACGATCCCAAACAAGGCGTGCATCGTTTGGCTCAAGATGATAATACGAGGAGCCAAAGGCTACAAGAGCCACGCCAATATAAAAGCAAGTCCAACCATAAAGCTCACCTTGCAAACTGTGGAAAGCATAATCAATTGAAAATTAATATGGCACAATAAATTACATCATCATATAAGATCAAAAAATTGGGGAAGATAATAGACAAATGATAAAAGAAAATGCACCTCAGCCTAAAGTAATTCTCACGATAACAAAGGACAAGGCCTATGAGACCGATAACCAAGAAGGGAAAATTTGAAACCACGTTAAGAGCATTAGGTATACCTGAAAAAAAGGCCAAAACTTCCTGTGATCAATATTTAGCAAAACATATATATACAACAACAAAAATTGAATAAGAAAAAAAGTAGAGACCCAGATCAAGCCTCGAAGTGAAACTCAAACTATATATATACCTCAAGGCTTACATCTTCTCTAGATTGAAAGAGGAATAAGCCTTCTTCAGATCATAAGAGGCTTGAAATTTTTTAGATTAATAATGATTCCTCTTTTGTAAGTGAACTAGGAAGTTCTTTTTATGGTTTTCGGAACCTACTTATCAAAAGAATGTAAATAAGAGTGATGATTCTCACTATGATCGTTACATGTATGATGCTAAAAATAATTGAAACAATCACATTAATAAATAGATGCATTCACAGTTATCTTCATGCTAAAATCAATTCCGATGTTACATTTTAAGTAGTAATCACAATTGCAGTAACAGACTTCATTAGAACGAACTAAGGACGTGAAATTTTTCGCTTCGTTTTAACCATCAGAAGAATAATATTAATTTAATGCAATGCTAATACAACATGAGTTATGAATTTGATTCATTTCTACTTTGATCACCGACTTATGCCTGCCTCTTCAAGGGAAAGAATCTAGAGAATGCCTTTAGTCTTTTAAAACATCGATCCCAAGTCATGTTAAAAATTGAAAAGCGACCCAAAACCAATCTGAGCGACATTCAGAAGATCTATATTTAGGAATCTCTTAAAAAAAAAAAAAAAAAAGATTAACTATCATACTTGACTTATCGAATTACAAAACAAAGGCTCCGCACCATTTCGATGAGGAAAAACACCAAAGAACTACATCAAACAGAAGACTTTCAAGAAATTGATCGGTTCAACCCCAGAATTCCATATCGGATCGCTTCTAAAACTCCTATTTCTCTACGCAAGTCATATCGGAATGAAAGTGCGATAGATTACAAGTAAACAGAGGATAGGCATTTCATTAATAGACGGAAAGAATCAGAAACGCAGAAGATATAAAAAGGAGAGGGAAACTAACCGAGAAATCGGCGATGATCGGCGAAATCATGGTAGTCCTGCGACTGAGGGATTGAAGGGGTAACAATCATCAAAACAACGAAGCAAACAACTGCTACAAGCCAAGCGTAAATGGTTGTTTTATTCATTTTGGTCAGATTTCTGAAGGTGTGAGCTTCTTCTCCAGATCTTCCACTCTTGTTTTTTCTTCCAACTCTGCAATTGTTGTTGGAAATTTGGAATTCGGAGTCGAACGGATTAAAGTCTCCGTCCGCTCTCCAAGTGTGGTTCATCAATGGGCCGAGAACGAACAAACTGCGAATTGGGCTTACAGTCCTACAGCCTTTTTTTTTTTTTTTAATGACAAAAATGCCCTTGTAACACCTGACCCGTGAAAAATGAAAATTTTGAACTCTTATAATAAAAAAGATTATTAATGATCAATGATCTGTAGATGATACACACATGTAGTTAAATATTGTTTCTAAAAATTTTTAAAATAAGAACTAACGAAGGTCTAACATATAAAGATTTAGATTTAAAATTTGTGACGGTAACTTCGAGAGTTTTTGTTTTTTTTGTTTTTTTTTTTTTTTTTATCATATATTCTAAGTGTTCGATGTCCATTTAGCTCTTAAACTTTAAATAATATCGTTTACTAATGGTTTATAATTCTAATTTGGTCAAAGAAAGGTAAACTTCCATAGTAATTCTCCCGACTCCTCCACAGAAATATCGAGAGAATCCAATATCCTAAATGAAGGGAGCAGAGTTGCATCTCCAAAGCATGTGATTCATGTTCCCCGAGGCACTTTTACACGGAACACACCACCACCAAGGGCCACACAACACAAGGACGCTCTCTGCATTGAATCAGAGTTGCATCTCCAAAGCATGTGATTCATGCTCCCCGAGGCACTTTTACACGGAACACACCACCACCAAGGGCCACACAACACAAGGACGCTCTCTGCGTTGAATCATGCCATTGGCCTATTCACGTACTGTGAGATCCCACATCGGTTAGAGAGGAGAACGAATCAGATTAATTGAAAAAGATAATGAAGCATTCTTCATAAGGGTGTGGAAACCTCTTCCTAACAAACACGTTTTAAAAACTTTGAGGGGAAGCTCGAAAGTGAAAGCCCAGAGAGACAATATTTGCTAGCGGTGGGCTTAGGCCGTTAGACATCCTCCTCCCTAACCTATGCATAATACCAGGGCATCAATCTAAAGTATTGCAGGGGAAACACTTAAAAGAAGTTAAATTTCTTATGCTAAAATCCTTAAAGCTCACTACCTAGGCAAATAGTAAAAAGAAAATGTGGTTTGATATTGTAAATACAGTTGAACTACAAGCAAACCCCGATGATATGCACAAACAGGGTTCCAAAACCATCAGTCTTAGTATCTGTATCTAAACATTATTAAAGAAATATAGAGCATTGGATCAAGAACAGTGAACTAGCAATAATTATTGTACACTACTTCGAGGCAAGTTACTTGAGCTGTTGGACAGTGGTGGTTGTCGAGCCAAAAAGGGAACTTCAACGACCCTACCAATGGTGTTTTCTCCAACAATTACTGTGTCTCCACTGGAAGCAGCTCGCTTCTTGATGTAGCCAAGACCGAAATGCTCCAACCCTTTTCTTCCTGGTGTATAGCTTGTCAGCTTTCCCACCTACACACAATTTGAATCAAAACGTATACATATTCAACCTAAAACATGGTCATGCGTGGGTAAAGGGGAGAGTATATTTGTGACAGTTCAGAAATTTCATGTTCAGGCAGAGGCAAAGGGCAGAAATTCTTCAGTGACAGCTCTTCGGAGTTTCATAAAGCCTATGAAATCACTCTTGAGAAAGGAAAAAGAGGTTCATGAATTGGTTGGGGTTTGACATAATATTCCCTATCCGAATAGTTATATACTGCTAAGCCGTTGTTGTTGCCTTTGCTTGCATGCTATATAACACCGTTTTTAATCTCTCACTAAATCTTGCTTTCAAACTCTCTTTCGAAAATCTCTCTACCCCCGTTTTCTAAAACCTTCTTCTTAAATCGGGACCAGAGGCTCGAGCATACGTTGTCTGGCCGTAGGCAACGCGCAAACGAATTGGCTTAACTCACTTGTTGAGAAGTGAGTGCCGCACAATTGCAACCAAGAAATTTAAGTTTCCACAGGGATTAAAAAATGCAAATAGCTACCTTTTTCCCATCAATAGTTATTGGGCTGCCAGGTTCCACTGAATCTGATAGTTGAAGTCCCCATAATCTCTGTTTTACTCCATCATATGTAATTAGTCTAGATATGGTCTCTTGTCCCTTGTAACAACCTATAGAGATTAAAAATTGAATAATCGATCCATCCTAGGCGTTCGATGAAATTTTATGGCAAGAAATGAGTACCCTTGTTGAGAGAAATTGAATTCCAAAGACCAGCTTCGAGGACATTGAACTCGTCAGTAAGCTCTTTCTGTGGAGCTGGCATACCTGCAAAACTTACTCAAATTATCAAGTCAAACAAGAGTTCACGGTATAACAGGAGCTCCAATCAAACAAAATAAGACTTGGCTACATCCACAGATATTGAGAGAAAAATGGTATAATCAAGGAAGATCTCCAAGAAGTAGGAAGAACGGACGCTACTAAGGGAATCCTCATAGAAGAAAAATGGTATAATCAAGGAAACAAAGAGCAAAAATGGTGTATCTCCCAACCACTTATCCTCTCAAAAGTATCAAACTCATCACTCTTGACCAATGAACAAACTAAAGAAAAAGAGAAGCCCAACAAAGATAGCTTTCCATGGATTTCTTGAATTGTCTTACAAAGACCCACCTAAAATCCACTCAAAACAATGGGTCCATACTTGTTAACAATGACCTTATTCCATAAGGTGCTAGGCTCCTGAAAAAAGCACTACGACGATTTAAATAACAAGGCCTCATTTCGTGCCCTTAAATTGCCTATGCCCACCAAGATCCAATGGCTTAGCCTCCACATCCCACACACTAATTGAGATCTCATAAACCTCTTTCCATCAGAAATCCCTCATAAGCTTCTCCAAAGTTCTATTGATCAGATTGGTGACCCTATACAAAGAGAGAAAATAAGTTGAGACACCACTCAAAACCGATTGGTGACCCTAGAGTATTCTTTAAGCTATTATAGTTCTTTAGTTCATACACCTTGGGAACAATTAATTATCTGATTAAACACTCCCAATTAGAAATAAACAAAAAAACAAGGTAAAGCGTCAAAATAGTTTAGATGTTTGACTAGATTATCACGTCAGGATGCTTGTTTAGTCACAACTACAGATTAATAGTGCCACAGTAAAGGATCATATTGATCAAAATTCACATAAGGCATTAAAATTTCAAGTGCACAAAACAACATTGGACCAGAACACCAAAGAGCAGAAAAAGGTTGAGGGATGTACACCTTGAAATATCCTCAGCTTTTCCCATGCGTCTGAGCCCATTGGAACAGCGCCTAGAGAAACTAGAGTTTTCCATACCGATCCAGACACAGCAGGTGATATCAACAGTGAAAACCCTTCTTCAGAAATGATATTTCCCACCCCAACGGTAATTGGCATACCATTAACCTGCACAATAAGAGTCCAAATTTCATTGGTATTCCAAATAACATCTACATATTTCCAAAATGTGTAATTTAAATCTAGATTAGTAATGCTAGAACAAAACAACTTTTATAATTAATTGTTCAATTAGTTTTTATCGCCCCTTGAATGTTATTAGGGGAGTGTTTCTGTCACATCTCAATATTTTAACATTGATTCTCATTAAAAAATGGAAAGTAATGCTAGATAGCTTTAATTAGACAATAAAAGCTTACACTAAAGTGCTGATGTGTTCCATATGGTTCTCCAGCTATACTACCAAGGTTCAAATCCTCCATGATCTGCTTGCATTTGAGGGTTAATTCAAAAATTAGTACGTGAAAACCAGAAATAAGAATAAAAACAATATTGCTTGTACATGAAAACTGCATAGTGCTCTTTTACTTGGTTGCTTTTAGGTCCCACCAACACTAACAATGATGTTTGCTTGGTAATATCTTGAATCTCTACTTTGTCCGCCAAAAATATGTACCTAGTAAAAAATTCTTTTGTAAACTTACGAACAATAAATGGTATACATAGAAAAGAAAAGAAAAAAAAAAACTTATATGCATAAATCAAATATACACACAAATATATGACATAATTTATATTCAAAGACGTGTACAACTTAATACGTTTTAGTCTCCAGAGACTTGAAGTTAGGGAAGAAGTAAATATATTGTATTTCTTCTATATTCAAATCAAATACAAGGTCTTCTTATATAGAATAAAGATCATCTACCAATAAGGAAAAGTATTACAAATATAAATAATAAATATAGACCTATAATACAAAGTTAATAATATAAAAGTCTCGTATAGGTGTTTTCTAATACAATTTTAACTCTTCTAGTATCTTGTTAATCTATATTCCTTCCCAAATTTTAGGCTCTAAATTTTGCTTCAACAGTACTCTTGTCTACTACATTGTTTTTTACTACACCATGTAACTAAATTTTCTACAACAAAAGAACAATAACCACAAGTAGATCTTCTATCTGTGGTACTTCCAGCCAAACTGCATCAATATACGCTTCAACTTGAAGATGGTCATGTTTCTAAAATAGTATACCCTTCTAAAATAGTATACCCTTACCCGATGCTCCATTCAAATATCTCAAGATTCTTGCTTCAAAATGTGTGGGTCCATAAGAGTGCATAAACTGACTCACCGTACTAACTACAAATGCAATATATGGATGGGATAAAAAGAGAAGTCTATTCACAAGTCTTCAATATCGATCTGTCCTTTACTTCTTCAACTTTTGCAACAAGAGCAAACGTCTCCTGCTAATCAATCTCATAGGTTTGAGTAAAGCCTTTACTATTAATCTACTACTGTATCTTTCAACACTATCGTCATTACCCTTAAAAACTCATTTGCATCCTATCATCTTCATATCTTTTGGCAAGTCTGTTATTTTCCAAGTACCACCTTGTTTTAGAGCATTCATTCCTTCATGACTTCTAGTTTCCATTTTGGATCATCAAGGGCTTCTTGTATATTCATTGGGACAAATAAGTTGTCTTTCCTATAGGAAACAAATAAGTTGTCTATCCTAGAGGTGAAGGTTCTATGACTATTTGATGACTATTAATACAAGATGCAATTGCAATGGGATATTTAGAACACATTCGAGTACCTTTTCTAGTAGCAATAGGAACATCAAGATAAAAAATAATAAGAGGTAATTCGAAAATTTGTAAAATTAGGAATAGAAAAGAGATTATTAGACCTTTCATCATCAAGTACAGGAGATGGACTCTAACATTATTTTCCAGAGTTTCAAACTAGGTTTGGTAGAATCAACTCTTTGGTTTTGATTCGATTTGATTGACTATCTTTCTAGTATAAAACTATAATCGAGAATTTGTTATATAGGGTCATTTTGTAGTATTTCTCTCTCTCTCCCTCCCCCCCCCCCCCCCCCCCCCCCCCCCCCCCCATGAGAAGTTTCTATTTCAGACATCGAAGAACTAATAACAAGTCAAGATGAATGACATGATTGGGAGGCCTTCCTGTAACTTTTTATAAAGATTATCTTGATAAAGACCCATCCAGTTTCTTGGAGAGCTGTCAGGAGCTTTTCCCAATTACTCATCTTTTGAGATTAATTCTGATTGGGAGGCCTTCCTTAAGTAACTTTTAATTGTGGTCTTGATGTTTCGTAATTACTACCTACTCTCAAGTTATGGTTCTAGTGCAAGGATACTTATAGTCAAGAAGAAAAAAGCACAAAACCCATGAAGAGGGCAATTAAAAACTTACAAGAACACCTACTTGTTGAGCATCTGAATTATGCTTTCACGGGTCACCGGCGAAACAATTAATGTGATGGCATTTTTCTGTTAACATGATGTATGAAAAATGAATATTAGAATGAAATCGAACAAGTTATGATATAGAAACCATGGACCATGGGCAATATTATTTGACAGCATTACCATGATCCATGCTTGTGCAATATCAATTGTCCGAGCAGTGGGCGTAACGAACACAGTGCTGCATCCCTGTAGTTAACAAAACAAAGAACATAAAACATCAATCTTTTATTAATATAATTCCATTATAAAAGAATTTAAATATAACCAAACATGATTAGAATAGGATATGCCTATTTGAAACTTACTTGTCCTTGACAGAGACTTTCAAAATTAGCTGTGCTCTGGTTCTGAAGAAACTGATAACGATCTTCTCCACTAACTTCATGTACATTAATGCATAGTTTCATAAGAAAAAATGGTTGGAAAAGCACTAAATACTGTTAGATTTGTGGGAAAATCGCAACCACCGGTTAAGAAGCATGAGAAGTTCAGTACAGAAGATGACTGCATAAAATTTGATTTAAGAAAGTTGTGCATTAAACTATTTTAGAACGTTAAGTACACTTATATCTGGTGGACAAATGCTCAATGAAGTCTTTTTTTATATATATATAAGAAACAATTTCATTGGATGATCAATGAAGTTTTTTTTTTTTTTATAAGAGACCATTTTCATTGATAATTGAAATTTACAAAAGGATGATCCATGATATTTACAAAAGACCTTCCCAATTTACAATGAGAAAGGTATAACTACAGAAAGTAAAAATATTAGACAGTTTACACCAAGATATAGCTTGGTAAACAATATTGTCAAAAAGTTTTGTATAAGTCTGTCTTTTCTGCGAATATTCTTTGATTTCTTTCTTTTCACAAATTCCAAACGAAAGCCATGATGAGGTTTTTCCATAGAAGGGCTTTTGCATTCTTGAAAGGGTGGTACATCAAGATCATGTCCAATAGATCTTGTACCTCCCTAGGAAATGTGAGAAGTCATCCGAATATATTGAGAATCGTTGTCCAGAAATTTCGAGTGTATGTGCATTGCATAAATAAGTGACTTTGTGGTTCGTTTTCTTCCTTGCATAATGGACACCAATTTAGAGAAAGAGTAATGTAAGGCATTCTTTTTTAAAGATTTTCACTTGTCCTAATGGTTTTGTGCGCCCTTTTCCAAAGGAAGAACTTCACCTTTTTAGGGTGATGTCCTTTCCATGTTGTCTTTGCTAGTGTGAGATTTATTACTTCTACTTTTTCTCCCATATCCATCATCAAGGATTTTGTAGAGAAGACCCCGTCAGTGCTGGGGAGCTAAGTTAGTGAATCTGCTTCATTTGACAATACCACTGGGGCAAGGTCAAGACTTAATTCGACCCATTCCGTTGCCTCATTATCCTTTAAATTCCTACCGATCTTCAGGTCCCAGAATTTGTTGACAACATTCCACGTTTCTTTGATTGTGGCTTGTTTGCTACGAGAGAGTTTGTACAAAAGTGGATACCACAGAGCTAGCATGGTGTTTTCAATCCATGGGTCGGTCCAAAATGATGTAATTCCTCCATCACCCACCCTATGGCAAGTTTGGTTGGTGATGAGGTTTTGATGTTTCTTTATGTACTTCCAAGATCCTTTTGCAGAAGATGGAAGTGGTTGATTTTTGTTTGATGTAGGAGTATATTTAGCCTTTATAAGATTTCTCCACAAGAACTTTTCTTCATGATGATATCTCCATATCTATTTGGAGAGCTTTGTTCTTCTTTATCAATAAAAGACCGAGGCCTCCTTTTTCTGTTGGGAGGTTTATAATATTTCATCAAACAAGGTGTGGGGCATCTTTCCACATGTAGTTTCTGAATAATTTTTCTATATCTGAAGCCACTTTTTGTGGCATTTCAAATAGAGACATGTAGTACGTGGGGAGGTTGGATAATGTGGCTTGTATTAGGGTAAGTCTTCCGCCTTTTGAAGTATAACATGATGACCATGTTGACAACTTTCGTTCTATTTTTTCAATAATAGTCTTCCAGAAGGAAAAAGATTTGTGGTTTCCTTTTAGAGGTAATCCTAGGTACATATTCGATCATTCTCCCTTTTTACAACCATATATGCTAGCAAATTCTTCAATAATGTTTTTGCTAATATTGATGCCCATGATCTCAATTTTTTGGAGATTGATATTTTGTCCAGAGAATCCTTCGAAGGTTTTTACCATCTCGATCGTATTTTTTATGGAAGAGAATCAGCCAAGTTAGAAAAGAGGATTGTATCGTCCACAAACTGTAGGTGGTTGATACTTAACTGAGGCAGTTCATTACCATGATGAAAAGAAAAGGGGATAGTGGATCCCCTTGTCAAAGACCCCATGTGGCATAAATCTTCCCCCTCGGTCTTCCATTGTTGATGATGGAGAAGTTTTTGGATGAGATGCATCCTTTTATCCACCTTCGCCATTTTGAGACATAGCCTTTTGCCACAAGAATGTTTTCGAGGAAAGTCCAATCAACCTTTTCAAAGGCATTTTCCATGTCAAGTTTGATTACTACACCTTTTGTTTCTTTCTTTCCATTCATCTATGAGTTTGTTTGCCATGAGGGATGCATCGATAATTTGTTGCCCCTTTACAAAAGTTGTTTGTTGCCAGTAATTGTGAAAGGGAGAACCTTTTTAAGACGTTTTGATAATACCCTTGCTATGATTTTATATAGTCCAATCGTAAGACTTATGGGACGAAAGTCTGCAACAGTACGGGCATCCAATTTCTTTGAGATCAGACAAATGTATGTTTTGTTTAAGTTGCCAATGATAACTCCATTTCATAAGAAATCTTGGAATACTCTCATGATATCAGCTCTGGCTACTGCAGCCATTATCTCGCTTACTATTACCTTGCTCACACTTATTATCTTCTTTTGACTAAGACATATAGAAGCAACATTGCTCCTCAGATATCGTGAGATCGTGAGTAGTAGGCGTTAATCGGCTATGAATGAAGTGGTACCTACTTGAAATTGTGATTTTAGGGATATGCACAAGCATGTACATGCACCTTAATGTGATATAGCTCACTTGGACCCCAAAATGGGGAGAAAAATCACTCAACTTAAAGCATTTTTTCATTTCTCTCACACTCAATTGTAATGTCTTCATGTTGTTAGAAGATTTCTTTCCTTTTACAATATGAGGTCATTTAAGAAAGAATGGGCCATCAAAGCCATGATATTTCAAAGAAGGAATAGCAAAGACATACACACATACATCATTTATCATTCTATTATTATTTTTAAGCCAAAGCTTGAAAAACAAAAATAACAAACAAATGTTCATGATTAAGTTAAAGAAAACAATAATAATAATTAAAATAAAATAAAAAGTTAAAGAGAGAATCATAAGCAATTCCAAAATCTTTTAGAGAAAGTACATCTGTAAGTCAAACTC
Organism: Cucurbita ficifolia; assembly: GCA_033971965.1. Lineage (NCBI taxonomy): Eukaryota > Viridiplantae > Streptophyta > Magnoliopsida > Cucurbitales > Cucurbitaceae > Cucurbita > Cucurbita ficifolia. The sequence continues at coordinate 10,771,212 of CM066972.1, forward strand.
ATCAAAATCTTAAGCAGCCATAAATCTCCATATTATTACATGGAATGCTTTAAAGGATGGCAGCAAAACTTTTATACGCAATCTGTAAGATCAAACTCATAAATAATAGTGCAACAAAAAATTAGACAGCAAGTAGAGAATGTACCTCTTATTCGGCCAAAATGAGAGAGATCCACAACCTAACAATTAACAACATATGAAAAAAAAATCAACTGTGAAGGATATAACTTTTGTTTTTTCTAAGAAACAATTTCATTGAAATATGAAATTACAAAAACAGGGAGAAAACCTCCACTCTATGTGAGTTACAAGAAACTTCTCCAATTGAACAAAAGTGTAGAGTAGCTACAAAAATTAAAAAAAGAGGTGACAATTCACCCTATGAGATGGGAAGATAAACAATAGAAGGAAAAAAAAAAAAGGCAATCAAAAGTTTTCTCTTCCTCACAAACCTAATGGTCTTGCCTAACAGTCAAAAAGCTAACTCTCGTGACACGTGCGATATTTTTTAGGGCAGACACACAGGAGGAGAGCTTCTAATTGACCATCTTATCAAAATTATTACCATCTAGACTTCTACAGCACACTGTACTGCCTCTAATTCATTCATCCATCTTCTGACTTCATTTGGGTACTAAGAATTAATTGGCAAATTGTAATTCAGACAAGTAGCAATTTAGAAATGTTTTCATATATTTGAGAATATTACCAAATTAACACAGTTAGAGATGCATATAAACAGTGTTTTCTTTCCAAAGGGAGCTATAGAAAGTTTCCAAACTAAACAAAGCAAAAAAGAAAAATGACACCAGTAAGAAAAATGTTGAAAGACTACATACTGCAACCCCATTATTGGCTGCATCCAGCGCTTCATCATCATTATGAAAAGTTTCAATAATCCCATCATCAGAAATCCTCGCACCTTCAGTCGTTGCAGCCTCCTGTCCATCATAGATATCTAAATTAGAGTATTGCAAGTACTAACATTTCAATTGGAATTTAGCACATAAAACAACTGTTAGTAATTATACAATCTTAAACCACCGTCTGAAAAGGGAAGCGAGAGAAGGTTCTCAATCTTCGAACAAGATTTGAGAATCATTTCTCTGAAATCAAGCATACCAGCACATTGCTTTCTTTCTTTTTCCTCCTCTTTCCTAATTTAAATGTATATGTCTTCATGTCATCAGTTAAAATATCAGAACTCCAACATGGCAATAAACAATAGCGTCTCATTCCACTTTTTACGACAGAGCCAAATCAGTTGAAACAATTTCAGCTAAAATTAAAAAACAACAACAAACAGCCTCCGCAAGCACCGATTATAAACATCAGTCTCAAAGCAAAATCATTTGGCAATAGTTTATCCCTCCTCTCCAGTTTCTACCGAAGTAAACAGATCAACAAAGTGAAATAAAAGGACGAAAGAAACTTACAAGGAGGTCCTCGTCGATCGGAGGAGGGGAGAGGTCGAAAGGCAATGCAGAAAAGGAAGTTCTGGTTCTGTTCGCTTTGGTATGGGGCTTTCTAATGTTCCGAGGTCGAAATGCAAGGAGCCGTAGGCGACATGGCTGTGGATTAGAGATGAAGGCTCTGCTAGTAGAGGGAATCGCAGCATCTGAGACGGAGAATCCATAGCTCCAGTAAGAAGCCATAGTTGTCTGAATCTTACACAGCTCGTCTCAAAATCCGAATTTATCTTCTCTGCCATTGCGCAGCGCTAGACACGATCGCCATCTATTAAATCCTCATAAATAATAATTTTTATAATTTTTTAAAATTTTTATGGTTCAAACTATAATTACAAATAGCTCGTAAAGTCATAAAAATTTGATTTTTTTATAATGATTATATTCATAGACATAATTTATCTTATGTGTTACTTTTATTTTTTAGCAAAAGAAACACGTTTTATACGGAATAGATGCGTTCATGTTTTTTTTTTTTTTTTAGCTCTTAGATTAGATCGGGTAAATACCTTACTTTCTTTGTTTTATTTACATTTGTGTTTATTTTTTTCCGTCACATTGTTTTAAAAATATTTAATACCTGCTCGAACTTTATTCATATTTTTTTTAATATAAGTTTGTGAAACCTTTAATTTTATTTAATTCTAAATAAAATCACAATGGAATATAACGTTTCTAATGTGAATGAAGTGTTAATTGAGTTCAAACTTTTAGGACTTTTTGTTTACGGTTTTTAGTTAATTTCAAATTGGTTGAATAAAGTTTTTGATTATGTAAGTTGTTTTAAACTTACTCGAGACTATGGTCAAATCAAACTAAGTTTTTTTTATTACTAAGGGACATTCCTCTTAGATAATAAATGTTTTTTTACGGTTAGATATGTATTTATGGACAGTATGTCATCGTGTAACAATAATATATGTTTTGAACTATAATGAGATCTACCTTTATTCGTGAATTGAATGATACATTGCAAAATAATTTTGTGGTAATTCAGAGCCCATGTGTTTGTTTCTTAGTTTAAAATGTGTCTAATAGAATACTAAGACTGGTTTAGTGACATTTTGATTCTTGTTTCCCATTTTCTCGTATGCTTCCTCTTTTAAAGAAAGAACGGAACACAATTTGACCATTGTTCCGTGTAAAAAGTAGAAACCTCGTCGATAATCATTTCTTGTTCTCCAAAAATTTAAATTAAAAATATCAAATTTTAAATTAAAATTAGTATTCAAATTAAATATCCTACCCATGAATCAACAAAAACAATTTGGACGGTAGCCTAGAAGAGACGAATTGATACAATCCATGCCAACAAAAACAATGTTTGGGGAGGAGATGATGGACGTCGAGCGGGTAGGGGTCGCTCGGACGGGGAAGGTCATTCATCTAACATAACTAAGACGTATGACATTTTCTTATCGAAAGCAAAGCAATATAAATAGATGAGAGTATTCGCTAACTTATTTTTCCAATGTGGGATTACTATCGGGAATAACGTAATTCAAATTTTCGTGATCATATTCGAAAATTCAAACGCTCAATCCTCTCCTGATCTCCATTATCTAAGTTTTAGCAAGAAAAAACTTTTATGTCTTCAAGAACTTTAGAAAGAATCCATAGTTCTCAAAATTGATGTTGGGTTCTTGAAAATAGCTTCATGAACTTAACACAATACTCATCATTCAAGAAAACAGAATCAAATGGAACTCAGTATTCAATTTCAATTAACATACACATAAACAGGATGCAATTCAACTGCAACTAAATAAACAATTTCAATCAATTTACACTAACATTATTTCATACCGATCTGAAGCTTTAGTTGAGAGTTGCAGAAGTTCCATGATATTCATCCCAATCGTCATCTTCAAGCACTTCCTTCACGATTCTTTTCCCTTCATTAAGCAGAGCTAAGCTTTCAACAAATGTATCCAGAAAGAAAGAATCATGAGCTCCACGAATTCCAAGCCCCTTCACAACTTGATTCTCTGGTTTATATGAAACCAGTTCTCCATTTCTAGATGTCATAAGCATCTCACCGTTTTCCCTGCAACCGAGAGCCATTCCCAGCCCTTGAGATGGATCAACACTCAGAATTTCTGTCCAAGATTCAGGCACATCATATTTTCTCAGCATCCAAACAGATGAAACGTATCGATTACCAAAAGGATACCAGCCACATTGAAGAACAGAAAGTGCTCCTCCAAGCACTGCAACTTTCAAATTTTGTGGAAATCCATTCACCAAACTATGAGGAAGTGCAATTGTGCTGAAAGATTCACTATCCATATGGAACCTCAGAATTACACATCGAAAGCCTCTGCGGCTTCGAGTGAACGCAATCCAATGGACAGCTTCGTTCATAAAAATCTGTGTCCATTGCGATTTGAGTATTTCATAACAAGGAGCAGGATCGATAATTTGTCGCCAAGAACCCGTACTAAGCTGATACAATTCAACCTTAGGCGGAAGTTCATAATCATACAAAGGCGATTCACCTTCAATATACACTAACCTAACCAATTTGAAGTCGCTAGCGCGAGAATCGAAGCCAAATCCAAGCGCGTACTTGTACGGGGTGCCATATACAGTGAAGATATCGCTCGGCCAAGGAACAGCGAGGAATCGCTGAATCGAAGGATTCCACAAGAAAATATTCAAACCTAACAAACACAACAATCCGTTACAAGAACCTACCAGTTTAAAATTCTCATTCCAATTAACATAAGGAAGCTTCAATTCCTTGTAAATCCCCAAGGTTTCGGTATCGAAATGCAGAGAGTAGCGCTCGCCTTTCTTGCTGTCGGTACCATAGCAGCGCCGGAGGAGAAGTAGACGATCGCCGCCGCGGTTCGTGTTGGATTGATTAAGGTGAGAGAGGACAAAAACCGGATCGGTGATTAGAGAACGCCATGGTTTTGAAACGCAGCTGCAGAGTATGAGGGTTTTGGAGGAAAGTTTGAGGAAGATGTAGAACAAAACCTCCGGCGGGAGAGAATCGAACATTTGATGAAGCTTCCGATTGAGGAATTCAGATGAGAAAATTGCAGAATTTCGAAGAGCTCTGGATTTTTCTTGTTCCGTCTCCAAGAAAGTGGCTGCAATTTCGAGAGCTTGACGAGGTGAAAGAGAAAACAGCTCCGAGAGATAGAGAAACAGAACGAACAAAGAAATATATAAAAATCAGCGGCGGTTTTGTTTGATTATTTCGTCGTCGTTCAAAAGACACAGCAATTCATAGCGTGTATCTTTCCCCACGTCATTTAATTTAGAGAAATAGTTCAAAAATATTTTAAACCCTTCAAAATTTCAAAAAAAAAAAAAAAAAAAAAAATCAAACGTTAATGCTAAATAAACTAAGATAATACTTTTCCCGAGTCAGGGTCTTAGCTACTCGCTTTCGAACAGTCTTCCACGGCCTTTCTGAGTTCTGGCCATAGACTTTGTTTTAAGGGTTGGGTTGTTGTTGCTGCCCTCGTAAGTAGTCCTTGTTGGAGAGTCCTAGTTTATCTCAATTGAGAGTCATGCGCTGCAGTCTTATCTAGACCGCTGACAGCCTTTGCTAGAGTCACTGCATGTATCATTGGGGTCGAATGTGTCCTGCCTTGAACGGGGATGAACAGAGACTCCTCGAGACATCAAGTTCGAATTTCGAAACTTACAAAATTTTCAATAATACTCTTAAAATTCAAAAATAAATTTACTGTTAGTTTTTTTAAGAAAAGTATTGATATTCTGTTTCAACCATATCATTGAACTTTTAAAAGTTTTATTAATACTACGACTAAAAAATAAATAAATACATTTACGACTAAAAAATAAATAAATACATTTGCATTTGATTGGAGGAGAAAATTGTTATTTTTTATTTCAAAATTATCTGAAAGTATTTTATTATATTTTCAAAAGTTTTACTAATATCTTTAAATATTTTTTCTATAGTAAATCTATGCTTCGATCTTTATAAAATTTAATAGAAAATTATGCATAAATTGATAATAAGATGGGATAAGGGTCGGGTCAGGGACAAGAAAGTCATTTTACCTCCGCTAAGTGGACACCTTCATACCTAATCAATTTATGTATTTTAAAAAAAATCATTAAATCTTAAGAATATATTTTTAGGAAAATTACAAATATTAAATTTAAGGACTAAATTATTACAAAATTTTAAAAAATAAAAAATATATTACTAAATTATTACCGACTTTATTTTATAGATTAAGTTGTTATGTAATTATACTTTAAATATGATTTATTGTTAATTAATTAATTTTGATTTACGAAACTTAATATAATTAATTGATTTTGATTTACCAAAATTAATATAATTAACTATTTAGTTATAATAAATCAATAACCTTTATAAAAATATATTTAATTCATTATTTTATCAATAAATGTAGTTATATATTTACTAAAATTATTAATTAGTTAATTAGTTAATTAGTTAACACCATTTTAAATATATTTAATAAGTAATTTATGATTATTTAAGTTAAGTTGATACAAAAATTTATTTTCAATAATTATAATTATAATCCACTAATTATTTCTTGGAATTGATTTTGATTACAGTAATTTCCCTTGAAATTGCAAATAAAAATCTTATAAAAATAAAATACAATTGTTTATGTAAAATGTTTGGAAGAAAAAACAAACCTAAGGTCAAATATAGGATTTCAAATTGGGTAAATGACTATTTTAACCCTGATTTTTTCGGTTCAATAATAATAGTGAAATTTTAATTTTGTGATCGAGAAAAAAATTAATTTTATATCCTTAAAATTGTGATCGATTCAACCTAAAGTTTAGTAGAACTTATGAACCAACTTAACATTTATTGAATCTAACCTAATTCAAACCGTACAAATTGAATCGGGTTGATCGGATTTCTGAGCACCTCTAATTAGATGACTGCGATATTAAATTTATTATTCTTTAGGTGGTGAAAATTTATAACCGATAAAACTATTTAAATATTTCACTTATTTTAATATTCGTGGTGTAATAATAAAAAATAAATTTCCGATATTAAATTTATTTGGAGGAATGTATTGATAGAAAATTTAAAATTTAATGCGTAGGTAGAATTTAAATAATTTATGTGAGTACAAATTTGTTGATAAAATTACAATATTGTCCTTAATAGCATCAAAACTACCATCAATTAAAAATATATATAATAATTATTCTATAATATATATTATTCTGCCACTAGAATAATTTATTAAATAATTATATATTAAGAGATTGAAAATATTTGAATGGTTTTCTGAATTAAATATCTATATATTGTATGCAAAATAAGAATAACTCATATTGGTGTAGTACTAAAGCACTTATAACTGACACTCTTTGAAATTCTGGTTTAACTGTCGAGATGTCACAATTACTTAACGCTCTTGCTCAATGTCTCCCCCTTGAGCTCAATAGAAGCCTCCGAGAGCCAAAGAGTTAAATATTAGCTACCACTTGGTCTCACGCTCACCCTTAAAGTTGATTTCGCTTCAAGATTCATTAAATTGATTGATATATTGATTGACCTTAGTGGCTTGAGTAAGAAAACTAGAATCACCCCTAAACAATCGGTTACATTGCTCTGTCGAAGTAGGTTTCAACCAAACTAGCCTTAAATCCTTGAGGGGTCGATAGGTCAGACAAACGGGCATAGGCCTACCCCTTAAGGGATTGACCAAATGGGTTCGGTCCAATTTGTTGGATCAACCTTTCTAGAGTTCGGCCGGGTTTAACCTTGTGACTCTTTAGACCATACATTAACTTATGATAACCCTACTTTCTTTGAGCGTTTTGTATTCAACCTTATGATTAAATTTTACCTCGAACATTATAGTTATTACTACTTTTATAAAAGTCCAACAAACAATAATTGGTGACTGAATTTGTCTACCCAAAGACTTTATAACATAATTGGAACTTTGAAACATGGAAGTTTTTACCTAAAATTGATTTATTTTAGGTAAGACCCGTGCTCAGAATTCATATCAAAATTTAGAACATGGATTCGGCATATGATGGCTCCAACATTCCTCTACATTTCGTGCGATATGGTCACGTTACCTATGTTCCTTGCTTCTTAAGAGTGAATACTACCCCAGAGTCCTTCCAGCATGTTCCGAATTCAGCACTTGATGGCCCCAATATTTATCTGCATCCCGTGTGACACGGTCTTCAGAATTTAAACGTCTAACTTTCTAGAAGGTTTTAACTTTCCACGTTAAGAACTCATGTTTCCCATCTTTCCTTCTACTTTTCTAACTTGTTTGATTATCTTAATTAATAATTAATCATATAAAGAAGACTTAAAATGACATTGTTATAAGAGATAACTATTTTCATTAGTATGAGACTATTTAAGAAACAAACAACGAGGTTGTGGGAGCTTCTACTCAAAATGGATAATATCATACTATTACGGAGATATATGGAGGGTCAGTATCCCTAACAAGTGGTATCAAAGTCATGCTCCTAACTTAACCACGTTGGTAAAATTCTCAGGTGTTGAACAAAGAAGCTGTGGTCTCGAAGATGTACTCATAATGAAAAGTAATGGTAGTTGGTATCAGATAGTGCTAGATAGATAGATGACTATTTGATGAGAGAATCAGTGGTACTTTATTTAAGAGAGGATTGTTGGAGTCCCACATTGACTAAGTAACGGGAAGATCATAGATACATAAGTGAAGGACGCTATCTTTATTCGTATACGGTTTTTTGAGAGAACAAAAAACAAAGGTATGATAGCTGTGTCGGTAAAATCTTCAAGTGTCAAATAAAAGAGTTCGAACTTTGAGCCTTGAACGTGTACTCATAGTGGATAATTAATTTCTTATCTACTTAAATATGCTTAAATTATATATAAATGGGGTGGAAAGAAATTTAATGCATTGTTGTTGTTGAGTTGATGAGTCAAAAGTAGTTGTTCTTTACCTAACATTTGTTGGCCACACATGTCTATGAGAATCGTGAGCCTATATCTCATCTCTCTCATTGGCTACCTTCACATCCAACAAAACTCCATACCCACCACTAATTCCCATTATATTTTCAACGTTTGGCATCATCGAACACGTAAGGGGCGTTCGGAGGTGCAAATTTGACATCTTCAAGTGTAGAAGATTTTTCTTTCGGTTTTGTGCTGATGTTTTTTGTAAGTTTATTAGGTTAAATTTTGTGATACTTTGATTCGACGAATGTGTTTAAATTTTAAATTTATCGATGTATGATAATTGAGTGTAAGTGCTGGTGGGGTTGGTTTGATTATTGATCCTCTTTTCGGGCGAGACAAAGAAAAAGAAAAAAAAAATAGTGATGAAAAATGGAAAGTAGGAGAACACGACTATCTATAAAGTGAATCATTAGATGCCAAAGCAAATAATAGGTCATTGTCATATATGACTTTTCTATATTATAAACATATACCGAAAATTCTTCATGAAATTTAAACCACTTGAATTTAAGGAAGGAACTTACTTTCGTATATGAAAAACTAAAAAATTTACGGTACCAAGCACTTCATTTATAGTCGTTGCAATAAAAGGAAATCTAAGATCAAACTAATCGACCAGATTTACTTGAAGGAGTATAATATCAAATAATTGCCTTTTGAGATGATAATCGGTGTTTAATCCACTAAGTTATGCTCAGATTTACAACAAACTATGTTGGTAAGGTTGATTTGGGTCAAGTGGTCGGTTTGATTCGGTTCGGTTCGTTTAAAAGAAAAAAAAAATTGGCATCAGTTAGGCCGAAAACGAGCCGAAAACCGATCTCAACCGACACCCTTGGCACAAAGCAAACCAAAAGTTAGTAGCATCATCCATGGTGTGGAAGTATGAAGCAAAAGTAGACCATCTAAACACCTAATTCAGAAACAAGGTGTCTTCTCATGACTTGATTTTCACTTTGATCACAGTTCTTAGAACAGAAGAATTTCTTGATTTAACTATCCAAAACTAAACCAAATCAAGTTAGCTAACACAAGATCAATGGATTCAGATGCAAACATTTCTTCCATGAGGAATCTGTCCCTGCTTTGAAACTGGTATTGTTTGAAATACTATTTGTAACAATCCAAGCCCACCGCTAGCCGATGTTGTCTTTTTTGGACTTTTCCTTTCGAGCTTCCCTCAAGGTTTTTAAAAGCTAAGCAGAGGTTTCCACACCCTTATAAAAAATGTTTCGTTCCCCTCTCCAATCGATGTGGGATCTCACAATCCACCCCCTTTGGGGCCCAGCGTCTTCGTTGGCACTCGTTCCCTTCCCCAATCAAAGTGGGACCCCCTAATCCACCCCCCTTCGGGGTCCAATGTTCTTGTTGGCACACCGCTTCGTGTCCACTCCCCCCCCTTCGGGGCTCAGCCTCCTCGCTGGCACATTGCCCGGTGTCTGGCTCTGATACCATTTATAACAGCACAACTGAACGGGAAGTAATATTCCAAAGTCACCTGGTCCAAGTTTTCCTAATACAATCAAATCTAATTAAACTTGAAAACAACTGAACTGTAATTATCCACAGCTAAAAGAAGAAAACAAAGCTCCAAACCTGGGATGACTTTCTCAAACAATCAAGGGCTTCAAGTAACCGAACTTCGATAGATTCAGGTTTTTATTTCTTTGTTAAAGTCACAAAACCAGCACGAGCCACCTCCCGTAGCTCGTTATGAAGCAAAGAAAGTCAGAAGTTGCAGTGTTAAGAGTCATAGTTCAAGATGAAGGACAGAGCATATCCTAATTCCTTATTTTTCTTCCTATAACAAAACTCCACTTGTATCAGTCTTCTCATACTTTCTATTTGATCGATCGGATTATGTCTCCGAGTCACCAAAATCTACAATAAAGAGTCTAAAATTCACTTAAAAAAAGAAAAAGGCACCATGCTTCCCTATGCTGTACGTGTACCGTTTAATTTAAACAAGTTATAAACACCTTGAATAATTCCGTTGTAATGACTACCGAACCTATAGCGTTTTCCTTCAGAAAACTTATGATGTTTATTTAATATTCTAGGTAGGGTGACCACCAATGATTTAAATTCAGCACCTCAAACTGTCTTCATTTCCAGCTTGCCTTCTAAACCACAGTAACCCAAGGTGGTTTATTGTGTTGTTTTCTGTTCGATCTCGACTTCTTCACCAAATAATCTATTGATAAATGATAACTCAAATAATAATTTGATTACAAGTTTCCTAAGTTCTTAAAAGTAGAAACAAATGTAGAAGTAGTGCAATTCATCATCAAGGCAACTCTTAACTATGAAATAAGCTGTAAACCAGTAATATGACTTAAGCCTGACCTCTAGGAAGTGTAGGAAAAAAAAAACATATGAAGCATCTAACATCCGCTTCCAAATAACGGATCAAAGTGTTGTACTTAAAGAAACTCAAAGATCAAATATACTTGTTTCTTCATATATTCTTTTACTTTCTATATGCTCCTTCTATTACTGATCCAGTGTAAGCTTGAGCCTTACAATGGCAGTGATTTCATCATGTCAAAACAATGAAGTCACTATGTGAGATCCCACATCGGTTGGAGAGGAGAATGAAACATTTCTTATAAGGGTGTAGAAACCTCTCCCTAGCATACGCGTTTTAAAAATCTTGAGGGAAAGCCCGAAATGGAAAGCCCAAAAAGGGCAATATCTGCTAGCGGTGGACTTGGGCTGTTACAAATGGTATCAGAGTCAGACACCGAGCGGTGTGCCAGCGAGAACGCTGGACCCCCAAGGGGAGTGGATTGTGAGATCCCACATCGATTGGAGAGGATAACGAAACATTCCTTATAAGAGTGTGAAAACCGCTCCCTAGCAGACGCGTTTTAAAAGCCTCGAGGGAAAATCCGAAAGGGAAAGTCCAAAGACGATAAGATCTGCTAGGAGTGGGCTTGGACTATTACACACTAACTTCGTCATTGTCTCAGAGATTGAGACCTTTCATTTTATTTTCATGTCATAAAAAACAATGACCAAAATGAAGAACCATTCAATATATTTCAAATTGTACACTGAACCTATTAATTTAATAAAACATTAAGATATGTGTTCGAATCTTTGGATGAGCTTATAACGAAAACACTCGATATCTCCAAAGTCGGCCTTGACCAAGTAAAAACATAATATACATGCTAAAAGGCGCATATCATATATTCACTAAGAAATGAATCATACCATTATTATCAATCAGCTAACAGCACAGTAAGAACTCAGTCATAAACTTCAGCCACTTTCTCCAAGCCTCCTTTCCCTTCATTCAACAAAGCCAAGCTCTCAACATAAGTATCTAAATAGAAAGAACCCTCACCACCATAAATTCCAAGGCCCTTCATAAGCTGGTTTTCAGGCCTATACAAAACCACTTCTCCACTTTTAGATTCCATTATCATATCTCCATTTTGCCTAAGACCCAACACCATTCCCAACTCCTGAGACGGTTCGAAGCTGGTTAATTTAGTCCAAGACTCAGGCATGTCATAGTTTTGCAGCACCCAAACAGAACACACATATGTTTCAAAACAGTACCAACCACACAACATGATAGAAAGTGCTCCTCCTAGCACAGAAACTTTCAAGTCACATGGTGAGCTATTAACCAAAAAATCAGGCAAAGCTATTAAACTGAAACACTCCTCAACTATATCAAATCTCAAAATGAAACACTTATAACCCCTGCAACTTTCCCTGTAAGCAACCCAATGAACAGCCCCATTGAAAAAGGCTTGAGTCCATTCTGATTTAACTATCTCACAACGAGGAGCTTTGCTTTCAATTACTCTCCAACAACCTGTTCTAACCTCATACAACTCAACTTTAGGAGATCTTTTGTAATTAAAAGGACTCTTATCTTCAAAATATAACAATCTTACGACCTTGTAGTCGTTGGCCCGAGGATCGAAGCCAAACCCGAGTGCAAATTTATCTAGGGCATCATAGATGGTGATAATATCGCTTGTTCTAAGAACAGCTACGATTCTTTGAATTGATGGATTCCACAAGAGAATGTCGAGACCAGATAAGCAAACCAATCCATTGCAAATACCCACTAACTTAAAATCCCCATTCCAATTGATGAAAGGGAATTTCAATTCCTGGTATAGATCTAATGTTTGTGTGTCGAAATGAAGCGAATACCGCTCTTTCTTCTTGCTTCCTGTGCCAAAATACCGCCTGAGAATCAGCCATTTCTTGTTGCAGATTGAAGAGTTGTTGAAGTGGGCGTTGATGAAAATTGGATCAGAGATGGCAGCGCGCCATGATTTTGAGACGCATGAACAGAGGACAAGGGTTTTTGGAGGAAGTTTCAGAAAGATGTTAAATAAGACTTCCTGTGGAAGATAAGCTGCCATTGCTAAGAACCATTGAAGAATTATCCAATCGAAGAATTGAGAAAGAAAACCTGTAAATTTCCGAAGGGTAATTCGCAGCGATTTTGGAGAAGAAATTGAATAGAGATGCTAATGGTCGAAGCGAAGAACAGAGCAAGGGAATTCTGTACTTCTATTGCGATGGCGGTTAAAAATGTATCTGCCAAAAATAAAGTAATAAATAAATAAATAACCTTAAATTAATAAAAATACCCTAACCTATGGGAGTACACAGGTTCGAGACAATTTAAACGTTCGAGTCCGTTGAATTAGTAACTCGACCAAAAATCGAAATTGATTCACAACCCAACTTAATTTTTTAAGGTTGTTTCAATTTTTTTCATTCAATTTTTTCTTATTCAACACAATCTTTAAAATTTATCAATCTCTCGAGATGATCTAATATATCTCACTGCATTATGAACACTAGAAATGAAGCCATGCATTGTCTTAAGCCCGTCATCCACAATCAAGTTAATTATGTGGACACAACATCTCAAGTTTTCATCTTAGACCGGTAAATTTCATAATATACAAAATAATATTATTCGAACACATGTTGCTCTACGTGTTGTTTAATTAAATAATAAAATAACAATATTACTACCTCCCTCTCCATCTATTAAAGGTCGAAAACTCACGGTTTGTCTTTTATCTTCCACCTTTAGGTACTTTCTAAGTTGATTTTTTAGAGCTTTACATTGGGTTGATTTCTTATCATTTGGTATCAAACCTTTCCGTATGTTATTTTTTAAATAATAATAAATAAATAAAAACAACCCGAAACCCAATTCTCTATTTTCGAGTTTAGTTGGATTGGGTTGGGCTATAAACTTTATTCGGGTTACTCGAGTCACCGGCTTAAGAAATCCGAAATTTTGGGTTGGCCCAAATTATTTCTCTAACCCAACCCGTGTACACCAATACTTTAATTCATTCAACTACTAAACGTGAAGAGTATAAATCGAGATTCCTCCGCTATTTAAAAAAAAAAATCCAATCAATTATTTTAAAAAATCTATCGATTTCAACCAATATCTCATTTAAGAATTTCAACATTAGTAACTTATTACATTTATTGTCAATTTTTGAAGATTGTTGGGAGTGAGTCGGCTAATCTAGGAAAGATCATGAGTTTATAAGTAAAGAATACATCTCCGAGATCTCTTGTAGAAGCCCAAAGCAAAACCATGAGAATTTATACTCAAAAGGGACAATATCGTACCATTGTGGAGATCCGAGAAAAAAAAAATTTATTTAAGACAACGAAAGGAATCATGAGATTAGATGATGATCATCATGTGCCATCTGACTCAGACACTCATCCAACCAATCAAAGCTATGTTCTTCTCAAAAGCTGCTTCACAAAATCATTCAAGTTCATGTCAGAGCTTCCACCTTCATCCATGGCGGCTTTTGCCAGCTCCCTCCACTTCTTCAAATTCCTCTTAATTTCTTCACTATCTTCTCCCTCCATAACTTCATTAATACAACTCTCAATCTCCTCTCTTTTACACACTCCATCTTCCTCCATTCTCACCTTCTTCCCCACCTTCCAAACATCCTCCACATACTTCGCGTTCGTCGGTTGGTCCGACCACTGAGCCATCGCCACCAACCGCACCCCCAAGCTCAACGCTTCGAGCGTCGAGTTCCAACCGCAGTGCGTAACGAAGCATCCCACTGATTTGTGGCCCAAAACTTGCAGCTGAGGGCACCATTTGACTACTAGCCCCTTTTGGGATGTTTCTTCTATGAATTTTGGTGGAAGTTTGTGAAACTCGGATTCTCTCACAACCCATAAGAAGGATTTGGTGCTTAGCTTCAACCCTTCGGCTAACTCCTCCATTTGAGGCTTACCCAATTCGGCTGAGCTACCGAATGATACGTATACGACCGAGTTTTCGGGTTTTGAATCGAGCCATTTCATGGAAGAACTTGTGTTTGATTCGAATAGGCTGACCCCGTAATCTTTGTCGTTTGGGATCCGTCCGTCTAAGTAGATTGAGGGAAGCATTGGCCCGATGTTCTTGAATGGAAAATGGCTTCCCATCCATCTCACTTCCTGATATGTCGAGCTAAATTAATAAAAATATCAATAAATTTTTAAAAATACTTTTACCATTATTACCTTACAAAATATGTATGAACTTTAAAAATAGTGTTAATATCCTTAACCTTTATTAAAAAAGAATTATAAATTTTTTTACCATGATATATAGATAGAAACGGTGTATCTACGTCCCATAGATCAAGAACTTTTAATTTTTTTTTCCTAAATAAGCATATTAATATTATTTTTAAAAGTTTATGAGTATTTTAAAAAACTTAGAATATTTTTGAAGTTTTTTTTAAAAAGTTAAGGGTATTAATGAAACTCTTATATAGGGTGAAGACGGTTGAAAGGTCCACTTCTTCTAAATTTTGAATTGTTTTCCTCTTTTTTTCCTTGTTTTTAATTAATTCACAATCTTCTTTCTCTAAACTAAATATATTTTTTTCTTTTTTTCTATTATGTCGGGATTATGTATTTCCTTTATTTTTCTTGGTTTTGATTGTGATTTCCTAAAAATGAAATTAGGATAAAAGAAGAGAAAAAATTAATATATATCTTAATAGACCGACTAGATCTCTCTTCTCCAGCCATTTTCATTTTCTCAAATTTGACATTTTTGTTTTCTGTTTCATTTTACAGTGACTTGAGATTCTGTCGTAAAAATTGGTTGGGGGAGAAATGATGGAGAAAGGGATAAGAGATTAGTGGAGAGGAGTGGGGAGGGTTGTTTTTTTTTGTTTATTTATTATTTTTATTTGTTTATTTCTTTGTCTTTCCATTCATTACGAACCAAACATAACATGAATCTTTCCATTCATTTGGTTTGAAATTTTTTGAAATAAAATATTAATAAATTCCTTCGAAAATCAATCAAAAATAGTATTTTTTTTTTTTTGTTTTTTAAAAAATATTTTAAAAATTGATATGAACAAATTAGGAGAAATTAAAGATGGGTATTAATTTTGATGATCATACCTGTGGTTCCAAGGCATCAAAAGTGTTGGCAAAGATCCAATCAGCCTTATTCAAACGTTCAAATTGTTCATCAACCAAATGCTCAAGATACCCTGGATACTTCCCTTGATCACCCACGAACGACGGCAGATCCAACGCCTCAAAAACAGGAAACCCATCAACACAAATCAACCCTTTTTCCAATGGAACACTCAACCAATGCTTATAAACATTATAATAAACAGAATTCACCGCACAAGATTGAGTGAAAAACGCTGCTCCCATCACTCCAAACCCCTTCACAATATCAAGAACCCAAGAAATCACCGAGTCATACACCACACAACTTATGCGTTTGCTACCACCTTCATGGCGCCCCATAAGCTCCTTTAGATACACACCAATTGAAGCCTTCCTCCGCTCCCACAAGGCGAGCACGGTCTCCGTCTCCGCCTCTGCCTCCGACCCTTGATACGGTAGGAGAGGGACGTGGTCGACGGTGAGGGAGGGGGGGAGGTGGTGGTCGGAGGAGGAGTTGGTGGAAATGACGGGGAGGGTGACTTGGAGACCGGCGTGGGCGAGGTGCTTGGCGAATTGGAGGAGTGGGTTAATGTGGCCTTGAGCATGACATGAAACCACTACTACATGAACTTCTTCAAGGCTTCCCATTTTGTGGACTTTTGTTGTTGTTGTTTGTTCTATGGATTTATAGGCCTTTTTGAAGTGGTGTTGTGAGCTAAGTGATTACGTCATGAAACTAAAACACAAAAGTTTTTATAAGTCCTAATAATTGTTTGTGGGATCTACTATTTTTGGGTTCCCTATGTTTCTAGACTTGGACCCCATAAATTAATGTTATGTTTTAGGTCCGTTTGTTCTATAAATTTTGGACGGTATTTCTTTAGTCATAAACTATTTGTCTGTGTCGATCTAGATTTGCTTCTATTAGTAATTGATATTCTGTCTTGATTGGTTTGTGTTAATCTTGATTTGCTTCCGTTCGTAATTGATATTCTGTTTTGATTGGTTTGTGTCGATCTTGATTTGCTTATGTTCGTAATTAATATTCTGTCTTAGTTGGTTTCTTGGGAGAGGTGTTATTCGGAAGAATGACATTATCTACCGGTTCTATGCTCGTATTTTTAGAGTGACATAGTTGGATGATGGGAGAAACTCATAAAGGTACCAAGGTGGCAGGTCCTTATGGTGTCTTTATGCAAAAAGCTACTCCATAATGTAAAGTCTCGTCTAGAAATCAAAGTTTGAGAGAATGAAGTTAGAAGAAACTTTTTGAGGATTAATTATTTAAGTTTTCGATAGAAATCAATTTATACCCGTCAACTTTCCGGTCTTATCAATTAAAATCTTAAACTAACAATTATATCCGTTTAAACTTTGAAGTTTTGTGTATCCATTTATACCCTTCATTGAATTCAATTTATAAAGCGTTCGCTCATACATATGGAATTTATACTTGTATCAATTAAACTTGTAAACTTTCATAAATACATCAATTTAGACCATCTATTTTGAATGGGCGGGTAATTTTCATAGATAGTCTATTTTTCCAATTTTAAATTTGAAAGCTTAAATTAATTGAGTTTAATTGATATAATTATAAGTTAAAATGAATTTAATAAAGGATATAATTTTGGACTTAGATTGATTCCTAATTCTTAAATATTGGTGTGACAGACGGTGGACCATAGTATGAAGACAGATAAAGAGTTGTCCAATTCTCTCTCTCTCTCTCTCTCCCTAGGGCTTCGAATTTATTGCAGGTCAATTTTTTTAAATTATTGCAACACCCACCTTTAGGTATAGGTAAAATTAGGATTTTGCTCCCAATTATTGGACTATATTTTAATTCATTTTTAGAATTTAAGTTTATATTATTCCTTTGATATGATCAATTAAGTCGGGTCGAACTCCTCGAGAGATTAGTCAAAGAATGATAAGTTGAGATTTGGAAAAGAAAAAAGATCAAATAAATGCTCGTAAGAAGATTACTTTAAAATTTTGTGTCAAATGAATCTTTGTTTGACAAAAATGTTGTATTAAAGGTTAATCGAAAGTTATATATATATATATACATGTTGAGAAACCGAGTATGGACCATTGCGTAATAATAATTGACACTGAATGGGGTTAAGATTTATAGTAGGTTACCAACTAAAGCTAAAGTTTAAAAAGGCCAAAAAGCTTGCTAGATTATCTTCTAATTAAGAAACTTTTGAAAATAATATTTGCAATAAAAAAAAATTAAATCACATTTTGTATTATCTGTCCATCAAGTGTTTATTCAATTTTTTTTAAAAAAAATTAATTCAATTGTTTAGCACTTAAAAAAAAAGCACAAGAGAGTAAGATTAGTAACCTTTGTCTATCTAAAAGAAACTTCGGCTACATTCGGATTCACACAAGGGACCAGTGGCAGAGTAGAGCTATAAGGAGCGAAGCTCACACACTCGTTGATGGAGGACAAAATCACATTCACATGTTGAGTTTTCTCGTCTAAAGAGAGGTGGATTTTTTTCACTTTACAATGACTAGAACAAAGGGCCAAAAACAATGAATGAGGAGGAGGGGTAGAAGCTAGCCTTCCTTATTTTACTTTATATAAGAGTAGGAGTGAAATCAAAGCGAAGAGGGCAAGAATCAAAAGAAACGGACTAAAATGAAGAGTTCATGGATAGGATTCAACCAATTACAGGACCCATGACATCATATGATAGGATAGATAAAAGACCCCGGACCCTTTTGGAGAGAAAGGTTAACCCAATCGTCAAACCACTAGAAGAATTCCTTCCATACAGAATTGAAAAAAGACCAAACTTGACAATAAATCGAAAGAGAACCATTTTGTTGGTTCATCTGCTTTCTTTCCCATTTGATAGTAAAAAAACACCACTTTTAGTCCCATAAAATGAATTCGAAACTATGATGGTTACTTTTTCTACAACTGCTTATTAGAAAACAAATTAACTTCATCTAAAAAATTTATGTTTTTTTTTTTCTCTGTTCACAAATATTCCAAGCGCAGTAAAAAATATATATTTTTAATAAATACAAAAAGATGTGGACAAGGGGGGGCTAATATGGTCCCGATGGTGTTAGAAAATGGTGGGGCACAGAAATCAACGAGAGAGACCATAATTGAGATTCTCTTTCCTAAACAAACATGTCAATGCATAAAGCCTAACTGAAGGATACAGCAGTGGCAGCCATTATTTATACCAGAGACCTCAAATTCAATAATTTTTTTAAAATTTAATTTATAAATACTATTTTCACTTATATATATTTAAAAAAATCAAGCTAAATTTAAATTTTAAAAAGTACAAATATATATATAATTTTCAAAAACTATTAAAAATTCAAATGTTCAGTCAAAATTTCCAAAATCAAATGGTTATCAGACGTCGCCTAAATTTAACGAACTTTGTCCACGGACTCGAACCTGTATTTATATATTTTCAGAGACCATTTCTTTTCACTTACTGGAATAAGCACTACTAAAATATTACATACGTAGGTAGCTAAGTTTTCAGTTCCCAATACTTGCCATAAAGAACACTCATACACAGCTTAAAGTCCTCTAATTTTGTTTACATGTATTTATACCCATTGAACCTTTGCTAGCCTTTATAAAAACAGCAAAGCACTCCAAGGAAGCTATGAGCACAAGAACAATTTCTAAAAGTATTCCTATGTTCGGCTTGGAGATTTAACAACTTTTTTCTAACAGGTGATATGACTCGGATTTTGGTTTCGACTTACCTATACGGAGAGTTCAGCAATCATCTATCAAAAAATGTGAATATCTTACCTTTATAATTTGTTGATATTCAGAATTCAAGAATTGGCGTCTTCGGCCTGACTGCCCAATCTCACAATGTCTTCTACAAGAATTTTGCCATCTGTTGAAAGAAATAAATGGTAATACCAAGTTAAATTTACAGAATGTTGCAGCTCTATCATCCATGTAGAGAGAACTATCAGACAACATTATTTAGATTGGTAGGTTGATTTACGTTGTTCGTAATATTCGAACGCCTGCAGAAGCTCCATTTTCTTGCCAATATAGATTATATGCTAACATAAATATGACTTTGTTTCACTACCTCGCAGCAGTGAGAAAATTCGAAACGTTCGAAGTAGAATTAATACAGCTTTGAGCAAGTTGTACATTGACAGAGGAAACTGATTTTAGGAAAGTCATCACCACTTGTAGATTCAAATCATTTGAAGAATCAAAAGCTGGATCCAAAAAAGGTGATGAAGAGAATATACTTTCCTTCGTCGAGAGGCAAGAAGTCCCCCTATATTCAATGACGAACCGAAACCACACTCAATTTCCAATGAGCTGGGATCACGAGAATCCAATTCATGAGATAAGTTACATGACTACCCGGTATCATTATCATTAAAGATTTGGGCCACAGCTCCCTCCAAATTTTGGACTAGCTAAGTCCTAATTTCTCAACCAAAAATTGATCTGAAAGGTGATATTACTCAGAACTTTTCTCGTAAAGGGGGGGGGGGGGGGGGGGGGGGGGGGGATGTTGTTATGATCACCATTACTTTGCCATGTCAAGGTTAGCATGATACTTTCCAACGTAATCAGCATATCAGGATAGAAAAGAAATTGGTTTGAGAAAAGAAAGATTTCTTGGGCACAACGAGAAACCTTTGGCACAGTTTCTCAGGAAAACCTTGACCCATCTTACTAAGGAGCATTCTGAGGACAGAAAATAAGATCCGTAAGTTACCATGCTCACTGACAAAGAATTTATTGCCACCAAAAATTTGTACCTCCAGTCCTACACCACACCTCATAGGACAGACCAACTGGCCATATTTTTCATTACAAGATGAAGAACAGATCCCCCATCATAATGAGAGGGAACAGATGAAGGGGAGGAGAGAAAATGAGATGGAGGGAACAAGAGCTATGATCACACACGGTACCATGTGGTAGACTCTTTAACACCGTACACCATGGCACCACCTTTTTAGAAGTAGTTTCAGAGTTTTCACTGATCTTGTTAATTCTAAATCTGAATGATAGCTACGAGATTTATAGGATTTATTGACATCATTCCAATAAACAAATAAATAAAAAGGAAAAGAAACAACAAAGATGAGGAACAGAGTGAAAATTATAGTCTGTTCTGAACGAAAATGCAAAAAGGCTAACAATAAACCAGAGAACTTCTATAATAAAGCAACCAATATACCTTTATCTTTGGAAAGACTACTGACAAGCTCTTGGATGCCTTCCTTCCCTAATGTATCTTTTAAGTACATAGCAGCAGCTGCAACCTCTTCGGGAGTAACTTTACCATCAAAATCCCTACGTGAAAAAACCATTACCCAAGTTAAAATGTGAAACATGTAACAGAGGACCTCAGACTAATGCACTTACAAGCTTAGTTTGCTTCATTACTAAAATGAACAAAGTAATGAAAATTGAAAATTTGTAAAAACATATTCATGCTATTTAAGCAAATGTTTTGAGGAATATTCACATGACAAGCTTTGGTAGAGGTCACAGGGGAAAACGTTACAATTATAGGTTTTTTAGTCAAAATTCCGCTCATCAGCTATTATCCAAGGAAAATAACAAATTCCACCGACCAAGTATGACAGTAGAGAGGGAAATTCTAAATGCTACGAGAGAAAGATCCAATTAACAGACAAATAAGATCAGGGTTGCTAAAAAGGGAACAAAGGGTTGTCTGAAAGTGAAAGTGTGATGGCCAGCATTTAAAGTCGACCAGGACCTCCACCATCATTCCATGAACCTCCAAAAAGGAGCACCGACTAGGTAGGAGATAAATAGTGAGATATTTGTAAGCTTTCCCACATGTAATAGACCAAGATAACCCCTGACCATTTTAGATAAATTGCTTTTCATATTGCTTTGATTAATTTACTTGAAACGTATTGACCAAATATTGTAGGATTGGCGAAAAATGATTCCAAGAAAAGAAACCAAAGTGGACAACCAAGATCTTGACCAGTGTATTAGGTAAAGAGAAGCCTTTCACTTTTTCCATCAGAAAAAGTCAATTCTATCTGCATAGACCAAAGACTTAGAAGAAGGAATTCAACAGTACTAAACAGATAAGTTTCTAGAACCTTCATAATCTGAATAGAAAAATTTCAAACAAAGGGGTATCCATAGATCCAATCCAACTAAAAGCTAACCTAAACCCTAAACCCATCCTACACTTTAAATTTAGTATTTGAAAAGGACAAGGTATTTAGCTCTGCACGGAAAACAAGTGACTACGGAGAAGGCCCTAAATGAGGTTTTGTATCTAAACCATATTCATCTCATCCATAAGGAATCTAAACCTCATTATTCTGAAGGTATTCCCAAAACCAAGGCTTTAAAAATCTTTGAGGACAAAATCTTTTTCCAATTAACTAAACGGAGATCATGATCTTTGAACCTTCACCAAATAATTCCCCCAAAATTTTATTCATTAGACGAGAAAACTTCTTTTCGAGATCTTGAGACCCTAGAAATAGTTGGTATGTAGGTTGCAAACCGCTAGTTAAGCAAAAGTAATCCTTCATCCTTTTAAAAATGAGGAAATTCGTTCACTTTTGGAGCTTTATCATTTCAGCACTGGGTTTCAAAATTCATTTCTATCAAGATTACGAGACCAAGATACATAAAAAAAACCATGCATTAACATCCACAGTTAATACAACCTCTACCTCCAGGGATAGTACAAACAAAGACCCACCTCAGATATCAGCTAGTTTGAAACTTGAAAAGAATTCTACAATCAAGCTAGTATGGAAGGGATCTTTAATGGGGAAAATAATCAAGGGAACATCAGAGAGCATAGCAAAGCTCAGACCATGGTAACTCTCTGATCACGCAAAGAATTAGTTGCATGTCTAAGGGATCAAAAGAACTTGCATGATAGCAAATAAAATGAAACAAACATACGTGTCTAGTAATTGCCAACGGTCACCAATTTTGGCATCCACATCATCAATTTCCTTTTCTAGTTTTTGAAGCATAGTATCAACCTGAAAGAAGACCAAGAATGAGAATACATCAAGTCAAAAGAGCATTATGCAGACCAGAGATACAAAAAGAAGTTTAAAACTATATGAAGTATAAAAAATCTGTGAGAAGTCTCACTCTTTCAACAAGTGCTGATGAAATGTCATCTCCTTCTGACTCTTCAGTAGACTGATCACTTTCTTCTCGAGCAGCTCTATATGCCTCCCTGACCTCTTTTTCACCATCGGTGCCTTCTCTTCCTACCATGCTATTATAGAGTTCTATCTAGATATATCATGATATAATATGATAGTCACTACCAGAAGAATATCCGATCAATGAATACATAAAGTAAAATAAAAGAAATTAAGGTGCTTTTCTTTGAACAATACAAAAATGATCAAATAAGTCTGACAAATGTAGTTAAAAAACACAACAAAATCCAGAAGCTTTTTTTTTTTTTTTTTTTTGATCCAGCCCTCATAACAAGGGAATAACCTCTGTTCTTCTATGTTTTTCAACACATCATCTCCCAAACTTTTGAAGTCCCCACCACCTTCACCCAATCAACATTCTTACACAGTCCCCCACTTCCTATATTAAGTCCTCTACGCAAGACCTTACCAGTGTAAAAAGATTATGCATCCAATCTCCATCATCATCAATCTCCTTGCTTAATCCTCCAAGAAGGCATATCAATTATCATAAAGACATTTCCAATCAATTTGAACAAACTCATCCTTCCTATCCATCACCCTTTCCTCCTGATTAGTTCTGTTTTTTGACCTCTTTGTAACCCTTAACCACTTTGTACGAAAGAATTTTCATTATTGCCTGAAAATGTAACACCCCAAGCCTAGAATTTGGATAAGGATTTGAAATCCAGATTTGACACTTGTGTGTCCTGGCATTCCCCGGCATCCTTTGCGACATGGTTATGTTACTTCTCGCTTCTAAGAGTGAAGACTATCTCAACATACCAACACGGGTCCTTTTAGCATGCTTTGTTATCACTCACATGCATCCTAAGAAAATCCTAGGAGGTCACCCAACATAGAGTTGTTCCAAGCAAAGCATGTTTAATTATGAAATTCCTATGATTGAATCATCGAAGAGGAATGTGCTCCTTGTTGGTATAGGTAGTAACTTTCATTTCTTTTAAGTCTTTCTTAGTCATCCTATCCTCAGAATCCCTCTCATTCAGATGTGGTTTCAATTCATTC
Source organism: Cucurbita ficifolia (assembly GCA_033971965.1). Taxonomy (NCBI): domain Eukaryota; kingdom Viridiplantae; phylum Streptophyta; class Magnoliopsida; order Cucurbitales; family Cucurbitaceae; genus Cucurbita; species Cucurbita ficifolia. Next base: position 10,795,326 of record CM066972.1, read on the forward strand.
ATGTACCCCTCCTTTACTCGGGTGTCACATGCCCACCAGCTTCTACCTTGGTTCGTCCCCGAACCACATCTTATTAGGAGAAGTATTGTTCTGATACCATTGGAAACAACCCATCCCTAGGATTCGGATTAGGATTCGAAATTCGAGTTTGACACTTAATGGCCCCGACATTCCCTTGCATCCCCTACGACATAGTCACGTTACTTACTCTCGCTTTTAAAAGTGAACACTATTCCCACATACCAACATGAGTTCTTTCAGCATGCTTTGTCCTCACTCACATGCATCATAGGAAAATTCATAGGAGGTCACCCAACATAGAATTAGTCCAAATAAAACACACTTAACTATGAAGTTCCTATGATTGAGGCACCATAAAGGAAGGTGCACTTTGGATTGCTATGCCCACTAGCTTCTGCCTTAGTTCTTCCCCAAACCACATCAGGAGAGGTTCTACTCTGAAACAGCCAGCTTCCCAATCCACCCTTGTTTTACCCTATTGGAACAATGTCACTTCATACCATCATTGTGAGGGTGGTAATTTCAATGAACCAACCATTGTGATTTGATAATTTCTGCCCCATTGGTGCTTGATCCAACCAAAAGAATTGCTCCTATTACATTCTAACATATCAAAAATAAAATTTTATTTTTTTCTCTAACTAATGAAGAAACATCTAGATTCACTAATTTAAGCTCACTACATCTGCCAAAATTCATGGAATCTCCCATGCTTAAACAACATTTTCACTTTACAAGAGAGAGAGCATCGTGATGTCTGTTCTAATTAAAATACAGTTGATACATATCAATCACTAACAAATAAAAGAATTTAAGAGAAAACAGAGAGAAAGAACAGACAGGGTAGGGGCTCTGTATCCTAGCATTCAAATCAATGTCAATTGCTCTACCAATAGAGTGCTAATTACCACATTCGCTTATCTATATAACCAGAAAGCTATAGGCATGCATATGTTATGCAACTGAAGTATACCTCCTTATTCACAAGCTGCAGGAATTCTTCACGCTCTCTACTGACAGACTGCATGTACATAAGCAACATGAATGAGATCAAAGACAAGCTTATCCTTGAAAATTGTTTGGCGAAAACAAAGTGAGTTTACTATTAAACCAAGAGCTTAGTTTTCATTTTCTTACAGAGGCAGAAGCTAAAACAGCCAATGCACGACTGACTTCACAGAGGTGCTCTTGTTTTTCTGAAGCTTTTGCTCTAGCTTGTTCTACAGCTTCTCTTGTCATGGGGTTGACCATCTCCTTCAGAGCTATATCTTCTTGGCTGGATTTGGATTCCTTCATTTTAGCTTGTTCCTCTTCTTCTTTCTCCTCCTCCTCCTACATGCAGAAACAATTTGCTCAGACTTCAACCGAGAAACTGAATCGACACTTCATATTGGTTCAAATATAAGTTTAAAATGCATAGAAGCTAGAAGCATTGCCAAAGCTCACAGAGTGTATGCTTAAGCGCTCAAGACCCACAATGCAAAGTGGAAATAACAAAGAACGGCCGTCATGAATGAAGACAATATAAGTGTCTTGTGCAACATATTATAACAAGGACAACTAAGGAGGATTCTGATAGTTCGGAACGTAAAAGTGGAAAACTTTTCACTTCTAAAAAACCAATAAAAGTACAACCTTGATCATTTCCTCCTGCATCTCAAGGAACTCTAACTTTCTCCTCCTTTCTGATATGGAATCTTCAGATGGCAAAGCAGTAACACCCACGGTATCTACAACCTCATCTGGCAGAGAAGACAGTGTAGCCAGGACAGCTTCCTCTGGTTTCACCTTTCCAGATACTGTGAATGCTCTGAGAAAGGTACAAAACAAGAAATTCATAACGATGTGAGCAACAGCTGGGCTGAACATTTGAAGTAAAGAAACAACTGATGCAACTTCAAATCACCTTGAAAGGATCAAAAGTGAAGAGGGAACAGAATGGTTAAGCGACAGATCCAACCAATCACGAAGCTGCAAGTGAGTTGGCAACAAAATAAGAACACCAGACTCTAGTCTAGTCTAAAACTTAGCATAATCAGGAATTTAGATTTATGGTTTATATCAAATCTCAGTGTTTACAACCTATCAAACAATTTTCCCTTTTCAAGTTTCAACTGCTTCCAGAAAAAGAAAAGAAAATGGTGTAAAAGAAAAGTACCAATCACAAACACTTCAGGGTTACAAATACAAATACAATCAATTTTACAACAAATTATCAAAAGCAACTTATATGAAAAATGGTCAGGACCAAGGAACCTGTTGCCGCATTTCTTCTACTGAGAGCAACCCAAGCATGCCCCTCTCCCGACAATCTTCACGAAGCTCAGATTCAGAAAGGGACTCCACCCCCTCTGCTTGTATTAATTTATCGTCTTCCTTTATCCTGCAGAAAAACAAATTAGACACAAATTAACACAATTTTTCCAGTAAATACATTTTTCCTCTAATAATTCTAACACTGTCGTTAAGATTTTAATTCAGTTCCAGTATATAACCCTCTTGCAGATTTTTTTTTTTGGGGGGGGGGGGGGGGGGGGAGGAGAGAGAGAGAGAGAGAGAAGGGAGCAAGTGTGTTTCGAAGCTGCAGATTAATATTGAGAAAAACAAAAATTACCGTTGCAATCTTTTACGGAGCATATAACGTAAATATGCATCGGTCCCAAAAGGGCTGATGCCCATGTACTTGCACATATTTACTAATCGAGACCTGATAACAGAAGGGAAAAAAAACAAAGGGGATAGATTAGACATTAAAGAGAGAAGTTATCCGTACTACACATATGAAACTAAATGAACTAATTAACATACAAGAGAATTTATAAATAGCAACCTGCTGATATTATCTAATGTGAGCTCATCATTGAACAGCTTGGCAAATCCTAAAATTTCCTCATTAGACACACGTGCACCAGTCCTCAACTGCAGGCACATATAATAGGGGTAACAAAAAATACTCAGTCAAGGAAACTAGGAAAAGCAGCCTGTTAATTAATTACCCTGGTCAAAAACTCATCAAGATCTTCAGCTGTCTTCTTAATTTCTCCACTTCTCGAGTTTTGAACTTCTTTAGCCATTTCCTTGGCCGTGTCTTGAAGGAACTTAGCATACTCTATTCTTGCATTAAGCCTCCTTTTCAATGCTTCCTGCATGTTGAGCAAATTAAGAAGAAAAAAGGTGTTGAAGGGACTGAGAAGAAGAACCACATGCCATATTCATTCTAAGCAAGTAAAAATACATTAGACAGGCCACAGACTTAATATATCAACTGAGAGAGTAAAGATCTCTTTATCTCTCCAGTTGGCATTATAAGAAAATAAGTGTCTGGAGGTTTGAGGCACATACAAGGACAAGAAAAAATAAATTACTTTATTCTCAAGCTCTCTCTCTCCCTCTCTCTCTCTCTCTCCCTCAAATTGAAATTATAAGAAAGAAAGCTAGATTGCAATCACCCTCCTCAACTCATTTACCTCTACATTTCAGGCTCTAACTTACATATTCTCTCCTCATACTGCGTCTTGGAGAAGAAGCATCTCCCCACTAAGTGAGTAACTCGTCCCTCCACTCTTATTCAACCCATGACTGAATTTTCTCATAAATTTGAAACCTTCCCATCCCTCCCCTCCATGGTTCAAAACCTCCACCAACCTAGAGTCCTTAAACAATGAATGATTAAGCCACATATTCTTAAACCTCTTCCCCATATAAAAAGCCAGAACAATGAAAATTGGCCTAAATCCACGCAAAAAAAAAAAAAAAAAAACAAATATTTGTGCTGGTTTAGCAAGGATATCCAAACATACTGGTAAAATAAACAAAAGCTCGTTAGTGACCAATATATGTGTATTCAAAAAATTGCTAACAGTTTATTAAAGTTAGGCAAAATAGATACGATGCAACAAACCACAAACAGCATGCATTTTAAGGGTTACCTGTTCCTTCATCTTGTCCTGAAAAGTTGATGGTAACATGTTGGGAAATAATTTAAGAAAAACTGGCAGCAGAAATTCCATGAATGGAACTATGATAAAAACAGCAAAAGGAACCAATCTAAAGATATCGGCTGTGGTCCGAGTTAGCTGTTGTCTCTCCCGCCTTGAGAGATTCTTCCCACCAGCAAGTTTTTGAAGCAATCTTGAACTAATCCTCACATCAGCCCACAAAAGCTTGAAACCCAACCAGTAATGTTGTAAGGTTGATACAATTTCTTCTTTCCAGTGAACAAGCTTCTTTGCCCAGTCCTCCCTGAATGAATAAAAAAACCAGACCGTGTTCATTAGATCATATTTAAATCTACCATGAACAGACCACTTCTACATTAAATTACAAAAAAACAAAGTTAACCTGCTCATTGAAGCAACAGCCCTTAAAGCAGGACCTATCCCTATGACAATTGCCCATGCTCTTTGCAAAGAGGTGGCAACTATGCTTTGAGACTCTTGTAAGCGTCTAGCCTTTGCTTTAGCTTTGGCAGTGCTCAGACCTTCCACAGCTTGATCACATTCCTCTGGAGATGCTTCCTTCCTCTTTTTAGCAACCAATTCATTGTTCTCCTCATCGTCGCTGCTCAAATCAGGTTGTTTAGCCGCAGAAGTGGAAGCATTCCGAATGGACTGTGACATCAATCCAATTCCACCAGGAGTATAAACATTGAAATTCCCATGATCTGATATTGGAATGCTATAGCATATTTGCCTAAACTTCTGAACTCCCGTAAAATTAAGCAATTCAGGTCTGATTCTATTTCCTATGCTATGATTAGAAACAGCAGAGGGATCATCATTATTGGAAATAGAACCAAGTGAACCATCATTCTGACCAACATTCCCAGTCCACTGTAAACATCGAATTGTGCGTATATAGGAGTTCTCATAATGAGAAAAAAACCTCTTCCGTCTTAAAATTGCATTGGAAGCCATTATCACCAAACTGTACTATCTTTATGAGCATGTATGCACGAACCTTTCTTAAGCAAGCTAACAGTCAGCTCAAAAAGAAACATCCAAAACTTCAAATTAGTGCACCATAACTAGAAATATTAAATACATAAAATTTCTCACATAAGAGTTTCCGTCCGAGTAGTTCCACTCCACGGCAAGCAACACAAGTGGTATTCTTATTCCTTTAGCAAACTAAAATAAACAATTGAATATCGCAGCTCAAAGATGATCTCTTCCACAAAGTATCAACTTCTCGATCACAAACGATGAAGGAGCTAATTTAACAATTTCCACTCTCTAAATAAAAGAAATACAATACATCGGCCCCATCTATATACCATCTAGATCAAGTTTTAAAGTTTAAATTTCGTAACTTTGCTCCTTAATTTTGCTTATTTATGTACTGGACCTCATTCCCAAAATAATACTTCAAAACAACGGGGCCTGCATTTTGAACCTAGATTCACCTTTTTAGCGCTTCAATATCCAGTTTAATAATTAATTTTTTTTTCTTAACATAACTTCAACTTCCATATAAGAAGACACAGATTTAACAAGTATACACTGAAGTTACAATCGAGGACACTTTTCAGAGAACACGAGCTACAACTTATAAAATCATCTTTACTTATAAAAAAAATTAATAGAATTTGAAAAATAATAGTAATAACGAGACGAAGAAAGGGAGAGAGAGGGAGGACATTTTGGAGAGGTCGGCTGGGGCAAAAGGTTCTTCCGAGAAATCAAATACCTGGACAATGAATTTTTAAAAAAATCCTATAGGAAAAAAGAAACATAGAACATTTTGGACCCTATAAATAATCTAAAAAAACAAAAACCGCTCGTGTTTCATTTCCTTCACTTGCAACTCGATAAAAACTACACAGACAGGGACCAAAATACCAGTTCAAGAAATAAATAGACAACAACGAAAAAGAACATCCATTCCAATCAACTCCAGAAGAAACGAAAATTCATAATCAGCGCCAACAATAATCGATAAGACACAATAAATAATCAAACAAAAATCAGTACAATATTTCATCATGCATCATATACAACAATCACAAACCTTCAGGCAGTGAAATTGCGCGTGGAAATACAATGAAACAGGAAAATCAGTTTGCACATGCACTAAAGAAGCATTAACATCAATCAGAGCTCAAATTTCAAGGAGTAAATAACTTAGTAGAAACGAAAGGGGAGAAAGACAGTGTAAGAGAAAGGAGACGAAGGATTACCGGTGGTAGCAGTAGAGAGCGCCAACAATGGAGAAAGTAAAGGGAAGGGAGGGAGAGTGATCGCGGGAAGAGGAGGCTGTGCGGGGAAATGGAAATGGGGTTTTAGAGAGGTTGAGGTTTTGTTTTTGGGGCGCTCGTTCGGAATAAGTATTGTATGAAAATAATATTTCTTGTTAATTAGATAATTGCTAAATTAATAAAAAAAATAAAAAATAAAATATATATATATATATATATACACGGTTGGATTGGGTTCATTATTTCAAAACTATTTAGGTTGAAAAAAACTACGACCCTGAACCAACTCAACCCATTTATATGGTTGGGTTGGATTCATTATTTCATAACTGTTCAGGTTGAAAAAAACTACGACCCAAACAATTAAGTTGAATTTAAATAATGTCCCGACCTAACCCAATTCATAAACATCTCTATCCACGTCTCCATGTAAGTGGGCAACGAACTAATTGGCAGTGCATCGAAGCCATATTGGTTTAATTTCAAGTAAGACTTCCCTCACTAGCAGCACCCGAACAATTAGGTTAAATTTAAATAATGTGTCGTCCCAATTCAACTCATAAACACCTTAATCCACATTTCCACATAAGCGAGCAACAAGCTAATGGTTGGTGCGTGGAAACCATATTGGTTACATTGTAAGTAAGAGTTCCCTCCCTAGCAACACCCGAACAATTAGGTTGAATTTAAACAATGTCCCGACACAACCCAACTCATAAACACCTCAATCCACATTTCCACGTAAGTGGGCAACAAGCTAATTGTTGGTGTGTCGAAACATATTGGTTCCATTGCAAGTAATAGTTCCCTCCCTAACAGCATCCGAACAATTAAGTTGAATTAAAACAATGTCTCGATACAATTCGACCCAACCTAACTCGTAAACACCTCTATCCACATCTCTGTGTAAGTGGCCAACGAACTAATTGTCGGTGCATCGAATCCGAAGTTCCAACCTGCAATATTAATTTGGAGCAAATGGCATTTTTCCTTTTGTATTGAAAAAAGAGAAAAAAAAAGAACAAAATTACAGCTTTTCCACACATTTTACACTGGAACCCCTCAAGTCCATGAGACACTACAATCTGAAAATAAATGAGAGAATAATTTCATGGAGCAAAAAAAAAAAAAAAAAAAAAAAAAAAAAAGCTTTGAATTTCATTAATGGCGTTCAATCTCAACCAATCAAGCTCTCCATGTTCTAAGGCTTGTCCTTCATTCATCATCACTTTGCCCCCTTCTTAAGACAATGGGTTGAGTTCCCTACCTTCTTATTTCCTGCACATACCCCAAATCTTTATGAACTTAGCTCGAGTCCCGTCCCGTTTCTCGTCTTTCGTTTATGAAAAGCACCCCGTTTGCATTCTTTAGGAACGTTTTCACAATAGATTCAAGAACCAAAAGAGAGAAATGAAAACGTTATCAAACGAGAATAGTTTTAGAGCGAAAAGAACGTACCAGGGAAGTTTAAACGTGTCTTTCCACCATCCTTGTTTCGAGCAGTTGACAACTATTTTATCTAACCTTACAATAATTTCAGAGAATGTAGGCCTCACAACAGGTTCTGGAGCCCAGCATTCCTCAATCAATCTGCATCCAAATCGATCGAGAATCATGTTTACGGTGCGCTCTTTTAACGATCATCGACCAACTCAAAGTTATTATACAATTATGATGCATTATTTGAAATAAAACCATGCAAGTTTGAGTTTTCGTCAAAGATGTCGAGCAAGTCGATTCAAGGTGACCTCAGTATCACACTATAGATGTGATGTCCCACATTGGTTGGGGAGGAGAAGAAAACGCCCTTTATAAGGGTGTGGAAACCTTCCCCCTAGTAGATGCGTTTTAAAACCTTGAGGGGAAGCCCAAAAGGGGAAGCCCAAAGAGGACAATATCTGCTAGCGGTGGGCCTGGGTCGTTACAATAGAGTAGCGTTTTGAACTTAGAGTACTTTCGAGAATTTCGAAAAGTACTTCTAACAGACTAAAAACACTTTCATCGTTCCAAAATCGTCGACTTTGTTTGCTTTGAGCATTCGTGCCACGTTTTATTCAGGATTTTCACAAGAACTTGATATGAACAACACGAAACATTTGACGGTGACACTTACTCTTTTAGATCAGGTGGATAACTTTTCGATTTGATCTTAAACGGAGGTCTCTTTCGTTCGATACACAAAGCTTTCGAAGCCTCTTCCGGAGGCCTAGGATGGAATGGCTGCATACCTTCAACCATCTGGCCATGAAAACCGAACAAAAAAGCCATTATTATCAAGCAATTAAGACAACGTAAAAGAATGATCTAATTTTCGATACCTCGTATAGAATAAGACCAAACGAAAACGCATCGACGCTTCTGTCAAATACTTCGTCGTTGTAAATCTCGGGAGCTAAGTACAAGTCTACACGTGGGACAATATGTTACATAACGAAGCACAATAAATAACGTTGCTTATCGTTGAACGTATCGGCTTACTCGAAGTGTCGGTAACCATTGGCTGAGCTAGTTTAGCCTTGTCAGGAGACATTTTTGACAATTTTATCATGCCAAATCCAGCAACTTTGAGTTGTCCTCCATTATCCAGCAAAATATTTCTGGCACCTTACAAAAACTTCCAATATTAAAGAAGAATACGAACTGTCTCGAATCGAAACGACTATCATCCCGAGTTTAACTTTTGAATATGGTTGCCTTACTTTGGCTTTAAATCGCAGTGGATAATAGGATCCGGTTTGCATTCGTGAAGATAGTTCATTCCCCTGATAATAAAAAAAGGTTATAACGTTACGATATAGAAGATTAAGAATCGTTACGAGAAGGCTCGAACTTAGAAACGAAATGTCCTATGAACGTATAGAATATCGATATGCTTGTTCACAAGAACGCCATTTGATGAGAAAAACCGAACTTGCCTAGCGATATCGAGGGCGAATCTTAAGGCTTTAGACGGAGATAAACGACCTTTCTTTTGAAGATAGCAACCTAAATCACCCTGGAAGATTGAATGTAAAATGAAAAGGGAATTAGTTGACATAAAAGGTGAAAACAAGTGTGAAAATTCATCCATACCTTTGTATGGTACTCCAAAACGATCATCATCGGCAAATTCTGCGTAACGGCCCCGACAAACTGAACTACGTTCGGATGTCGAACCCTTTCGAGTAACGTCAACTCGTGTTTGAATGCATTTCTGTATGAAACACGAGGAAATAAGAAAAGTTCCAGCAAAATAAAACATGAGCTGATAGTTTGAAACTTCCAAACATAATGGTGAAAAGGATTTATTGACCAAGAGACGCTAGGCTGGTTGGATGAAAAGAATACTTATCGCTAACATGAGCATAACTCAACGGTTAAGACACCCCTTGTGACGGTCCAAGTCCATTGCTAGCAGGTATTGTCCTTTTTGGACTTTCCTTTATGTGCTTCCCCACAGAGTTTTTAAAACTTGTCTGCTAGGGAGAAGTTTCCACACTCTTATAAAGAATGTTTCGTTCTCCTTCACAATCGATCTGGGATCTCACAATCCACCCTCCTTCGGGGCCTAGCGTCCTCGCTGGCACTTATTCCCTTCTTCAATCAATGTGGGATCCCCCAATCCACCCCCCTTCGGGGCTCAGCGTCCTTAGTGACACTCATTCCCTTCTTCAATCGATGTGAGACCCCCCAATCCACCCTCCTTCAAGGCCCAGCGTCCTCGGTGACACTCATTCCCTTCTTCGGTCGATGTGGAACCCCCCAATCCACCCTCCTTCGGGCCCAGTGTCCTCGTTGTCACTCATTCCCTTCTCCAATCGATGTGGGACCCTCCAGTCCACCCTCCTTCGGGCCGTCCTCGTTGTCACTCATTCCCTTCTCCAATCGATGTGGGACCCCCCAATCCACCCCTTCGGGGCCCACCGTCCTTACTGGCACACCACCTCGTGTTCACCCCCCCTTCGAGGCTTAGCCTCATCGCCCGAAACTTGGCTCTGATACCATTGTAACGGTCCAAGCCCACCGGTAGCAGATATTGTTCTCTTTGAGCTTTCCCTCTCGAGTTTCCCCTCAAGGTTTTTAAAACGCGTTTGCTAGGGAGAGGTTTCCACACCCTTATAAAGAATACTTCGTTCTCTTCCCCAACCGATGTGGGATCTCACACCCCTTTCTTTTCTTGAGGTCAAAGTTCAAATCCCGAGTTAGAACAAGTACCAAAAAACAATAAAAACACAAAAACACAAAATTCATCATTCAAAGCGAATCAAACATAACAGAATTCAAGTGAAAATACATACATAGAATCCGGATTAAAATAACAATCCTTATCAAGAATTTTCACAGCCACTTTTGTACCATTCCATTTAGCAACTTGATATGTCCCCTGCAAATAAAAGAACCAAGTTATTGTAACAAAAATCTTTGTCTTGTAATACTCAAATCATTTGGTGAAGTGGGCATGCCTTTGATATACCGTCACTCCTTCGAATCTGAAGCTCCAATGGATTAAGCTCATACTCAGGAACTTCCCTGGGATTTGTAACAGTCATTGGTGTCTTCCTAAGATTCTAAAAACAAAGAAAATGAAGTATAATGAGAGATCGAATGTTTGTATCTCAACTTTGTTAGGAATCGCGGATCTCTACAATGGTATGATATTGTCCACTTCGAGCTTAAGCTCTCCTGGCTTTGCTTTGGGCTTCCCCAAAAGGTCTCATATCAATGGAGATGTATTCCTTACTTATAAACTCATGATCATTCCTTAAATTAGTCAATGCGGGACTCCCTCCCAACAATCCTCCCCTCAAACAAAGTACACCATAGAGCCTCCCCTGAGGTCTATATAGCCCTCGAACAACCTCCCCTTAATCAAGGCTCGACTCCTTTCTCCGGAGCCCGAACAAAGTACACTCTTTGTTCGACTTGACTACACCTTCGAGGCTAGTAATGTCTTTGTTCGACTCTTAAAACATGACTAAATTAAAGGCATGACTCTGATACCATGTTAGGAATCACAGATCTCCACAATGGTATGATATTGTCCACTTTGAGCTTAAGCTCTCGTTGCTTTGCTTTCAACTCCCCCAAAAGGCCTCATACCAACGGAAATGTATTCCTTACTTATAAACACATAATCATTTCCTACATTGGAGAGATCCTATCGAATGTTTATACCTGAACTTTAGCTCCACGAGCCTTTAAAATGTTGTAAACCTCGATATTCCCATAATATTTAGCATCAGCAGCTGCCTGCAAAGAATGACAGCAACATAAAACCAAAACCCATATGGTAAAACAGAGTAAGAACAGCAAAATCATACCGTACTCCCCCAACGATCACGAGCATCAATATTAGCCTTACGGGTAAGCAAGAACTTAACAACCTCAGCATGGCCCTCACAGGCAGCAATATGCAAAGCAGTGCGGCCATCCAAATCAATGCTATTAACATCGGTACCATCATTAAGCAAATCCTGAACGCCACGGACATCGCCACGGCAAGACATGAAGAGCAGCTGCATAGTGGAGTCCAAATTTTCAGGAACAGAGAGGTCATTGTCATCACCAGGAGAACGGCGAATAGGGTCGAGAGAGGATTGGCGGCCAAAGCTGAATCTTAAATTATTCCGACGGGGGTCTAAAGAGGATTGCCGGGAGAATTGGCGGCTAAGACTACGGCGGAGGGAGCCAGTTGAGAATTGGCGGGAAATTCCGCGCTTTAATTGCGCCGTGATGTTATCCATTAGAAATGGAATTGGGGAAATGTGGGGGGTCGGATCGAGAGCTTGGAGGAGGAGGAAATGGGCTCTCGATGCCCAGAAAGGAAAAGAAAACACGGACTTGGTTGCTGAATAGGAGCTTGGGGGATCATGAAAGGGAAGGAATGGAAGATCCGGAGGAAGCGTTGAGAAAAACAGGGTATGGCTGTCGTTTGAAGGGAAAAAAAACCATAGACAGACAACAATAGCTTAGGATTGCGCCATTTTGCGCTGTTTTTGTTTTAGACTTTGTCTGTGGACCCCACCCACTCTCTTAAAAAAAATATTATCTTATTTAAATTTAACGTTAAAAAATATTCTTATTATTAATACTATATTTTAAAAAATACACATTTAAGTTTAAAGATTCAATCAATCGAAATGACTATTTGTATCTATATGTATTAAAATCTCGATTTATGGATCTCCCGGTTCGAGAAATCAAAATAAGAGGATCGAACCATTTTTTATGACCCTTTTTCAAATTTGATAAATGTTAGGTTGATCAGATAAGTTTTAAAATTTTTTTATTATTAATATATGGATAAAAATCATCTATCTTTTATTTTTTTTCTTCAATTTGAAGGATATTAATGATAAAAAAAAGTTATGGGTATTAATAATTGTGCCCGTATACTAAATTAATTATATTTTTAAATTTTTTAAAATAGTTTAGGGATATTTTTGAAAATTTTAAAAGTGTTAATGAAATTTAATTCCGAAGTATTTTTAAAATTTTAGAAAGTTTAAGGGTATTTTTGCCTTTATACTTATTATTTTTATTTTTATTTTTTAAGTTTTTTTTTATAGATATTAGTAAAAAAAAATTGGGCACAAAAGGTAAATTTCGAAAATATTTTTATTAATTTAGTTTTTTTAATCATTTTGTATGAATTGTTTTTGGGTGGCGCGGGACCCACTTTCTATTTCGGGGTTCTTAAAAAAGATTTGCCTCAGTTGTCTTTCGCCATTCACTCTCCTCTTTTTGGCGCGTGTGCGCGTGCAGTCTGCCATAGTATGGACTTTATTTTTATTTTTATTTATTTTTAAATCGAAAGTAAATTCAACGTTAATTGTGTCGGATTTAATACTATGGAACTATGTATATTATAATAAAATAAGCTAGCAAAATAAAATAAGAGCGATTGAATAATATATATATATATATATATATATATATACATATACATACATACATGTTAATAATTTTAATAATTTAATCTATTATTTCTATCATTCTTATATTATTTTTTTGAAATTTATATTCTTGTCCAGAATTTGAACTAGGTGTGAAATTTAGATTCGAGTGTAAGCGTTTGAAATTCAAATTGATGATTCATACTAGGGTTTAGAATCTAGATTTGATACTAGACGGTCTCGACATTCGTTTACATTCGCTTGCAACATGAACACGTTAACTATTTGTCCTGAAGCGTTTCTAAGAGTGAAGATCATCAACACAAACCAACACGAGCTCTTTTAGGGTGTTTTGTCCTCACTCACATACTTTGAACTCAAACACACTTAATTTTGAAGTTTCATTTAATAGAGGTAGTGGCTATCAATTTGTGATAGCCTAGTAAATGAACTGAGACCATATCCAAATAAGAGCGGTCCTGAGGTTAAGATGACTAAGAAAGACTTAAAAAAAAAAATATTAAAAATCACTACCTATACCAACAAGATGCACCTTTCTTTTCGTTTCGATGACTTAATTATAGGAACTCCATAGTTAAGCGTGTTTTGTTTGGAGTAATTCTATGTTGGGTGACCTTCAAAAATTTTCCTAAGATGCACGTGAGTGAGGACAAAACATACTGAAATGACTGGTCTCCTAGAAGTGAGGAGTTGGCTCAATAACTCAGATATGGGAATGTCGGGTGTCGAATCCCGATCTCAATTTTAGTGGTAAGAACTAATCATTAATATTATATATCAAAATCCCAAAAACTAGAATGAAATAATTTAAAAATTAAGGTAATAGTGATATAAGTGACAAATATAAGTCTTAACTATATAATTAACTTTTCTCAATCAACTTTAGTCTAATTTTATATTCATTCATATTATGAAATTTATATAGTTAGGTTAGATTTTTAATGTCTACCACTATACTATAATCTATAATCTTATGCTTCAATTGTGTCCACGTATTTCTTTATAGAATTTTTTTATTCTCTATTCTTTAATTTATTTTATTTGTACAATTATCAAATTCTTAAAAGTATAAGCACTAGTTAATTAAGCATAAACATTCAATTTTAAAAAAAATAAAAATAAAAATCACTTATTAAAATACTTAATTAAGAGAATAATTGGCTTAGTTTAGTTACTAATATTAAATTAGAGGCATAATCACACCCTTCCCATAGTGGGAAAATTTATTTATCTTATCATTTTGTATTTATTAAACCCACTCAAAATGGCAAATCATCACATTGAAAAAAGACCCCGTCTGGGATTCTCGCATCCTCACCCTACACGTTTCCCCCCGACACTAAGAATACGCCAACGACCTTCAGTCACACCTCACAGAATTCATCTGCAAAGAAAAACAACATGATACAGAGGAGGAACGAGGGAGAAGAAGAAAAGATTGTTGAGTTACTTCATGACGAACACGACGCCGACAACCACCCTATCGAGACTCATTGCGCCGTATAGTGTAGATAACGCCATGAAGGAGAGGACTAAGAAGCCAGGGAACACCACGATGAACACGAATGATTACTATCGAACATGTCGTAACTTTGCTGGTCAAGAGGATGAACTGATTGCGGGTGCAACTCTTTGTGCGCAGGTCCGAACTTTAGTAGGGGTACAAAGGGAGATGGAGGGATTTCAAAGAGAAAAAGTAAATTATACGAACATTATCGATCATATAATTAACCGTTTATTCATTTATTTTATAAAATAGATGTCTACATGTGAACAAATATTTAAAGTCGTCTTTAATGGGTTAATTGTATTAAGTTCCCAAATTAAATGAATTTAGGTTATCGTTGAATCATTAATGATGAATTAATATTAAAAATAAATAATTTTTAGAGTTTAAAGACATTTACATATATATAACAACTAAAATTATTAACATATACTTTTATATTTATTAAACGTTACTTCCCCTATATAAAAATGTAAGATATATTAAATTTTCATAAGAAAAACACACACAAACAGATATTGTCCGTTTTGGCTCGTTACGTATCGTCATAGGTTTCCACACTTTTATGAAAAATGCTTCGTTCTCTCTACCCCTCTTGAGAGTCTAACGTCCTCGCTGGCATACCGCTAGAAACTTAGCTTTGATACCATTTATAACAGCTCAAGCCCACCGCTAGCAGATATTGTTTGCTTTGGCTCGTTACATATAGCCATGGGTTTCCACACCTTTATCAAAAATGTTTCATTCTCACAAACTACCCCCACGAAGGCCTAGCGTCCTCGATGACACATTTCCCGAAGCTTGACTTTGATAACATTTGTACGTATCGTCGTCAGCCTCACGGTTTTAAAACGCGTATGTTATGGAGAGGTTTCCACACTTTTGTAAAGAATGTTTCGTTCCCATCTCCAACCAATGTGGAATCTCACACTCCTGAATTGCGAGAGAAAAGATTAATATATAAAAGATAGAACGTGTTAGTAATAACTCGCACTATTCCAATAATCCAACTAGCTCGTTTTACTAATTCAATTATCGAGAAAAATTGTAGAATATTAAATTCTATTTACACTGGTACTTTTATAGTTCGTTTAAATTACAATGAAATCATTAATAATGTCCAAGTGCCACCATCGACTCACATCACCTACTCGACCCTACTCGAGTCAATCCCTAGGGTTGACCAAGTTTCATAACGTCTTTCAAACAAAAGCTAGTTTATTAATCTTAAAAAGTAAAAGAAAAAAAAATGGTATGACCAACATATATTCATCGTTACGATCCTTAATATACTATAATTCTCGAACCTCTCGGTTCCTAATGTACATGATCACTTGAATTATGTGTTCGATAAACATATATTCACTTAACTATCGTTGTATACCTGACTCGATCATCAACTGAATACTCAAAATAGTATCTCGCTTTATAAGTCATGTTGTAGCGAGAGATGTGGACGAGGAAGAGACCGAATATAATTAAATAAATAATATGAAATACATAATTATTGAGTTAAAATTAAATTGTTAATTTATTTAAAAAAATACCTATTATTGGAGAAAATAATAAAAAGAATTGAAGAGCAAGTGGTCATGTCGGCAAATGCTCTTTAAGAAAGCGCGCCACGTCAACGCGTGTGCTTCCCACTTGAGGAATTTTTAAATTTTTAATTAATTAATTAATTTATTAAAGGAAAAAAAAAAGGCACTGGAGCGTGTTGAATACGAATCTTAACCCATTATCGAGCTTAATAATTGGGCACAATTATTGGATTATTTTCCCTTAAAAATAAATATTTATTGAAGATTAATTTTTTTAATTAAAATTAATGGCATTTATTTAAAATTTTAAAGACGAATTTTGATCAATGAAAATTATTTTTAATTTATTTTTATATAATCTAATTTATTTTAGAAATTCTAAAGAAAATATAGTGTTTTTTTTTATTTAAATATTTTAATATTTTTTCTAAAAAATTGTTATTAAAAAACAATTACTTAAGCATACTTTAAAAAAAACGATCTTGACAGTTTTATATAGAAAACTATTTTTGTTTTTTTTTTTTACGGTTAATCATGCATAGGTCTCTTGCCTTCGTCTAGAAAAATATTTAATGAAAAGATAAATATTTAAAAATACTCGGTAAGTGACTCAACTGTTAGGATCGACAAATGCACTCACATACAACATTTTTCCAAAGATTCAAATAGTATTCAAACACGGAAATGAAAATTCAACAAAACTAGAATAAAATTTTATGAAAATTAAAAAAAATCCATCGAATAATTAATCATAATTATTACTATAATCACACGGCTGAAATCTAATTAAAGTCATATTTACTAAAGTAAATGAAATTATCACGATTAAACTCTTACTATCAAAACTCGATCGGTACCTACGTTTAATTCATATTTGATCTGTACCTCTTCCGAATTGAAAAGCTAACGACGATGTTATATCCATACAATTATAACGACTACGATCGATAGAAACAACGATATGTTACTAAGTTGACTTAGTCAACTCCAACATTGACCCATAAAATACTCCAACGCTCAAGAATTTATGCCCCAAACCACGTGGTTGGCTGCTACTTGGTGGGACTCTAAGAAATAATATTAAATAATAAAAACTTCGAAATTCATAGCCTCATTATCCTAATGTGAAATATAAATATACACGTATAATGTTTCACATGTGACATTCCATCCTAATTTCATATATTATAATGTTTTTGAAAAAATTATTCCATTTTTTTCCTTTAGATTTGATGGACGGCGAATAAAATACATTTTAGATCGGTTTCTTTCAGTATTTCATAGGAATATACATGGATTAGGTTGGGTCGAGTCGGGTTGGACGTTTTTTTAGATCTAACCCAACTATTTGATTTATAAAATTTTCAATCCAAGTAACCCATATTAAATAATGGATACGATCTAATTCGACCATAAAATATCTGAGCTCGATTGATTTGTTCTAATCATTTATTTAAAATTTTATTTTTAATAAATATGTAAAACGTGTATATTATTTATTTTTAATATTGAATTACACAATTTTAATATATATTTTAAAATTATGTTCAAGATACTTATAAGTTTTATTTTTATAAATTTTGTTTGGAGAATAAATAATAAAAAATAATTATGAAAAAAAAACTAATTTTAAGGAAATTATGAACTTCTCGACGTATAAAATTTCGTTCATAATTCAACTGGTTGGATTGAGTTGATTGGCCCGTTCGAGTGACTGAAATATTAAACACTCCTATTATTTTATTTTCATTTTATTTGGTTGTTGACATCATTAAGCGTCCTCGTGCTACCCATATGTGAAGCATTTATGACTCTTTAATTGAAGCAACTACTCGTATTGAAATCATATCCAGAATGAAATTCATGGATCACAAATCAAAAAAGGCAGGCTAAGAAAGGGCCGATTTCAATTTTTTATTTTTTTATTTTTTACAACAAAATTATTTTTAAATATTTTGAATTACTCTTTCGAGTTTTATAATTTTCTATAACTACCACGATATTTTTAAAGTTTTGTAATTTTGTCTTAAAAATTAACTTATTTTAGAATTTATGAGGGGAGTACATATCAAAACTTAACAATATATCAATTAAACATGAACGTAAATATTAATTAAAAGAAGTCGAGTTTTGGTGGCTGATTGTGTTATCGATGTTGTTCTTGCATCAGCTACTTCGTCACAGGAAAAAGGTTGGTGTCCATTCGAGTGTTGGCTCCAATGCTCGTGCTTGGCTCAATGAAGCAGCTCCATCGTGTCGACCTTTCATGGTCTCAATTCATCTCTTTTGTGTGATTGATCATCGTTTGCTACCATTTGAACATCACTGTTCTTTTTTATTGTTTTCCTCATCGTTTGATCATTGCACCTTAATCCTCAATGGTAGTACTAAGAAATAGTCGTTGGTAAGACCAATTCTCTTTGAAGTTTCCAATTCGTTCTCAATTTGAACAAATTCGAGAAAGTTTGATTTCACAGGAGGAAGAAGGATAACTGCTAAAAGGAACACCATGGTCGTGTTTTGAACGTGAGGGTTTGTTGAAGTCAACCAGTTTGACCCTGCAAACACCGGTGCAGTCAAACAAGTTGGACCGCCTACAATGTTCTTGCCTTTACTCGATTTGTTTTTTAAATGGCGGATAGTAAGTGACTCAACTCTTGGGTTAGAAGATACATGCACATGCCATCATGACTTAGACTAACACGACTATGGTGAGACCTAAAACTTAACATTTTGGTTTCAAGTTCTTCTAATTTCTTCGGGATCTACATCACTTTCACGCACGTGGTTCATTCATGCATTCATTTTCCACATAACATGAAAATAGTCGAATCCTTACCGGTTCGTGCTTGAAAATGTTCCAACTTACAGATTCGACCTTGAGGGACAGGATCTTTTATTACCATGACCACACCGCTGAATCATTCATTCCTATAAAGGTCAACCATCACTTTCATCGTCCCCTAGTTCTTTACGATTGTCGAAACTGAAATAATAATGAAAGTTACCAAAAAAGTAAAAGGTCCATCTTTTAAACATTTGTCACCTCCATTGTGTCTCCTTTATCTTTACAATTCCCAATCAAAATCCTTATGCTAATCTCTTTTTCTATTGCCTCCTTCATCGTCGTCTCCTTTAAATTCTCCCACAAAAACATAGGACGAGCGTGGTAATAACACCAAGGGTAAAACGGTAAAAGTCGTCAACTGGGTT
Organism: Cucurbita ficifolia; assembly: GCA_033971965.1. Classification (NCBI taxonomy): domain Eukaryota; kingdom Viridiplantae; phylum Streptophyta; class Magnoliopsida; order Cucurbitales; family Cucurbitaceae; genus Cucurbita; species Cucurbita ficifolia. Next base: position 10,814,700 of record CM066972.1, read on the forward strand.
TGAACATGAATCTCAGTTTAGTCATATTTCATTAATTTTTTTTTGGACATTCTTAGAACTCGGGCGTGTATATAGTCATTGCTTCCTCCAATATCATAAAAGAAAACTTGGCTAAACTCGAGAGTAACAGAAGTACAGAGAATTGAAACAATCAATTTCAAGTAAAACGAACCTTCGTTTTCTTATACGAACAAACCGAGCACAACGGTCCGAGCTAGATTTGGTCTAAAATTGAAAAAAAACTAACCGATAAAGCCTTCCACTAGTAGACGATCGTGTTTTTCACCGACCGACGTAAACACATATGGGAGAGAGAGAAAGAGAGAGAGAGAGAGAGGGGTTTGACGTATGAGGCACGCAAAGGCCCATTTCTTCCATTTGGACCAAACAAATTTAAAAGTTAGGAAAGGGAAAAAGGCCCATTCAGAACACAACATTGGAACTGCAAATTGGAGAACTGCGAGCGTCCCCCTTCCACCATTCTCCTTCTCTCCGCCACTCTCTCTCCGCCACTTGTCCTCCGCCATCGCTCTCACTCCTCGACACGTTTCTCCTTTATACTCTCTCTCTCTCTCTCTCTCTCAAGACCTTCGTTGAAGCCTTCTCAATCTCTCTCTCTCTCCATTCTTTTCTCTGTTTTTTCTCTTAGGGTTTCTGCTCTGCTACTGATGAGCTTTGCCGGAGTACTTGTTTGAAAATCAGAGGTCATCTTCTTCTTTTTCTTCTTTAATTCGTGTTTTCGATGATGGCTATGGATTGTTTTCAACTCTCTCTCTTTTGTTTTGGTTTTGATTTTCTGCGGTTTTCTTTCTCTCTGCTGCATGAGATGACAGTAATTGAAAATTGCATGAGGCTTTTCATTACATGTTTATTGTTCATGTGTAACTCTTTAGCTTGGTTCTTATTTAACAAGATGGTGTGGATTGTAAGATATAACGTTTTTGGAAGCTATTTAGATTGTCTTGATTTTCTGCTTTTTACCACCATCTGACTGATTTGAAATTGATATCCAAATCCATGATTTGTTTGATCGAAACTCTGTAAATGAATTCCTGTATTCGATTAGGAGTTCTGTTGGAGATCCAGGAAGATCAAGAGTTCATAGGAATTGATTGAGTTTGAAGTTAGGACGGATTGAAGAACTTATGATTTCTATTATCTTGTTTTGTGATTAGATGCCACTTTTTTAAGGTTCCTTTTTCTCATAATAATTACTATCCATTTCACTCCTAATTATTATCCTTTTTTTTGTCGGCTTGAGCCAGTTCTTTAATGAGTGGATATGTGAGAGTATAGGCTGTATTTTCTCTTTAATTGCTTTACTGAACTCTGTTTGAAGATTGGGTCCTTGTTCTTTTTCTTTTTACTTAATAGATTGATGCTGCTTTTAGTGTAATGCAAGGCTTTGGGAGTAGAATCCCCCTTGTTCTCCAACTTGATCAAAGCTATGAAGGTTCTTTAAGGATGGGAAAAATGTTGAACTGGTTAACTTTTGATTGGGCTTTTTACCAATATTCTCTTTTCTTCTTTTTTGTTTCTCTTTTTCTTCTCTCTTTTTTCTTGGGAAAGAAGAACTCAAATGGGTTTTGACTTCCTTTTCATTGAGTGGAAACAAAAATGTACTGTTTTTTTTTTGTTTCTTGTTCTCTAAGATTTCTAGTTTAAAATAAATTTATTTGAAAAATGGGAAAATAGGAAGAAAGAAAACGAACTCTTTTGTTAAGAACATGAATAATTTCCCCCTTGAGATGCTGATTGTTGATTTAGAACGCCTGGGCATGTTCTTTGCAATTGTGTTAGTGTTCTTATTGTTGAAAGTATTTTCTGTTCTGATCAGCAGTGTGCCAAATATACTACGTATTGTGAGCCATGGACCAATCAGAGCGTTCTCAGCATCAGCAACAATCCCAGCAGGCTGCAGGTGGTGTCGGTGCAGGACAATTACCATATTCTAATCCTTACCAAACAGCTCCAATGGGGGCGTCTGGAACGCCTGCTATTACGATTCCCCCGACTCAGCAACCATCCAGTTTCTCTAACTCTCCACACCAGCTTGCCTATCAGCAGGCTCAGCACTTCCACCAGCAGCAGCAGCAACAACAGCAACAACAGCTCCAAATGTTTTGGGCAAACCAAATGCAAGAGATTGAACAAACAACTGACTTTAAGAACCACAGTCTCCCCCTTGCTCGAATCAAGAAAATAATGAAAGCGGATGAAGACGTCCGAATGATTTCAGCTGAAGCACCAGTTATATTTGCAAAGGCGTGTGAAATGTTCATCTTGGAGTTGACTCTGCGATCCTGGATTCATACAGAAGAGAACAAAAGGAGAACTTTACAGAAGAACGATATTGCAGCTGCAATATCAAGGACCGATGTCTTCGATTTCTTGGTTGATATTATTCCTAGAGACGAACTGAAAGAGGAAGGTCTCGGAATCACGAAAGCTTCGATTCCTGTAGTTGGTTCTCCAGCTGATCTTCCTTATTACTATGTTCCATCACAACATCCGGTGAGTGCTACAGGGATGATCATGGGGAAGCAATTAGATCAAGCGAACATGTACGGTGCCGCTGCTCAACAGCCCCGACCACCGATACCTTTCATGCCGTGGCCTCATACTCAAGCTCAGCAGCAGCAGCAACAACAAACTCAGCAGCAAAGTGACGCATAGGTAAAAGTAGTAGAGATGCTTTCTGGACAGTCATGATATGATTGGTAGAGGCGATGATACCACCAAGTGACGTTTTTATGTGTTTAATGTCTGATTTAGTTCATAAAAAATAGGTGTAGTAGAGATCTTATCTTGTCAATGATGACAAGTTTCAGTTGAGTTTGTATGATGAGAGGGTGTTCATCACTTATTACTCTGATTATCTATTTACTATAATGTACAACAATGCATGTGGAAGAGGATTCAACTTTGCCAAAAAGAACTATAATTTCAATTTTGTTGAGGCTGTAGAGATGTCCATATGGTAGGACAGGGACTAAGAAGCCTTTTTCGTTCCTATTCTTGCTTCTTATTTCGATCTTCATTCATATAAAATATCTATTTGTTTTTCAGGTAAATTGCGGGTTCGAGTTTTCCACATAAAACATAAAATTTTTCATATGGATAATTTTTATTTTTCAATATATTTACTTAAAAAAATAAGAAAAAATATAATATAATGTTAGTAACATAATTTTTAAATAAGGAAGTGGGTTTCTCCGCCATTGTCCATTCAAAAGAAGATTCTTCCCTATTCGAGGTGGGTTTCTACGGGGCTCCGACTCCCGTTTAGATAAGGTGGAAAAATTCTTTTTCACTATCTCCTACATTTTTCATCCTACATTTTTCATTTAAATAAGAATTCTTTACCTGTTTAAGGTGGATTCTCATTAAGCTTCAACCTATATGATCATACCTCACAGTGTTTTATTGAACCTCCATTTTCATTCTACTAAAAAACGGTCTATTTTCTATTTTAAAATTGGATTTTGGTTAAAAATGTAATTCTTTAAAAAAAAAAAAAAAAAAAAAAAACTAAAAGGTTATTAATTAGAGGTTTTTAAAAATAAAAAAAAAAAAAAAATTAATTTTTAATTCTTAAAAATTGGCAAGTTAATAAATAATATAAGGTTCTTAAGGTGATAGTTTAGTTGCCTAATTGGAAGTTCGGTATTTATTGGGTGTGGTGTCCATTTAAGAGTTTTGGTATTTGTTTGATATTTATATTATGGAGATTTCAAAATAGATATTTTATTCTTTAATGTTTGGAAATTGGTTTTAATTGGTTTTCATAAGTTGACTATTACTCCACCCATGAAAAAGTTTCACATATATACAATAATAATATTAATAATATTTATATAATTTCTCAATTTATCTTTTAATAATTTATTTTTTAATAATTTATTTTTTAATAATTTATTAATTAGTTTGATTCACTCATATTATTAAAAATTGGAGTTGAACCTTATAAATTATTATTTGTTAATGAAATCATTTTACCTACCATAATAAACAAAATTTGATAACATATCTAAGAAAAATATGACCCAAAAAAAAATAATTCAATCAACAATAATGAATATGAATGTAAAAAAAATAAAATATAAATAAAATATAAAAAACATTTGTTATTACACAATCAAAAAAATGAAAGCCACACATTATTTTCATTATTATTACACAAATCAATTCTTCCTATCCGGAATTATATGCTATCTAAACAGTTGTGTTGCCTTTTTCGTTTAGATCCTATAACATTGTTTTCAACATTTCTTTCAATCTTGCTTTCAAACGCTCTTTTGAAAATCTCTCTACCCCCGAGAGGGTGCAATTGTGACCGTTAGTATCAGAGCCTAATTGGCTCCAAGCGACATCTCTGCAATCATGTCCATGACCAAGCAATTAAGCAAGTCATGTTGACCGACTGGTCGACATTGAAGAGCAAATGTAATACGTGGAAGAAGTCCTTGACAATATACCATACTTGGACGAACATGTCAAGGAACTAACCATCAAGACCGACACGATCAATGCAATTGCGGGTCGTGTGGATGGGGTGCCCATTCAACAACTGATATATAGGGTGGAAAACCTTGAAGAAAAAGCCACGAAGACTAGTGGCCTCGAGTGAGGAGATAACTCAACTAGTTCTGTCGCCCAGATAAAGGAGCGTGTCGAAGGCATAAACAACTCCCAGAAAGGAATCGTCCATATGGTCATTGAACTTTTCGAAGACGTCAAGACAACACTTGTCATGGTTAGGGCCGAAATGGCCGATTTGTGTACTAGATTGAACCTATCTACGAGAGCGATGGGGAACCACGCCCCTACAAGAGAGTCAATGCAGCTTAACAAGGGAAGAGTGTCGGAACCCAAACCCTTATGTGGGGTTCAAAATACCAAAGTCCTAAAGAATTTTATCTTCAACCTCAAACAATACTTTCGAGCAACAACACGGTGACAGAGGAAGCCAGAATGCACCTAGCTGAGGATGCAAAGTTGTGGTGGAGGTTGAAATACGTGGACATCATAGACGATCGATGCACTATAGACATATGGGAAAGGTTGAAACAAGAACAATGTTCCCAATTCTTTTCGGAGAATGTAGAGATCCTCGCCAGGAAAAAAACTAAGAGAACTAAAACAAATAGGAAATACTCGAGAATACGTCAAAAAAATTTCAGTCTTGATGTTGGATATTTGCGACATGTCCAAAAAAGATAAAATCTTCTACTTTGTCGAGGGATTGAAGCTCTGGGCAAAATCCAAGCTATACGAGCAACTAGTTCAAGAACTTTCCATAGCCTATGCCATGACAAAACGACTATTAGACCTAAGTGCTGAACAGTCTCAGGATGTAAGGCTAAATCAATCATCCTCGAGCGAGGAAGCAAGAACTACCAATCCAACTCTCCTAAGAGTGGAGGAGTCGAGAGAACAGGAATGAGAAGTGGAGACTATAGACCCTCCCAACAAAGATATGAGAACTCATGGAGAGGGCCCTATCAAAACTAGTACAACCGACCTCCCCCAACCTGTTTCATATGTGAGGGGGCCCATAGAGGATAGAATCTGAACCTTATTCCGGTACCATCGAGATAGGGACTACCCCATCCGAGAGTAGTGACAAACCTCGTATGAGGGCCATCAAGTTCGATAGAGAGCTTATGTATGTAGAGGCGTGGGTTAACCACAAAGCCAGTCTTTTGACTGTCAATTCGGCAGCCTTACCCATCCTAAGTGTAGCTAAGAGATCCGTCATTAAATTGGAGACATGGAGTTGTTAGATCGACTTTGTGATCGTCAAGATGGACGATTTTAACATGGTACCTAGAATCGAATTCTTAGTCGAACATAAGATCATACCTGTGCCCTTGGCCAAATGCTTAGACATCACGGGGATCGTCCAAACAAAAATCAAGCAACTTGAAGGGGTAAAGATGATATCGACACTCCAACTTAAACGGTGTCTAGCTCACAACGAGCCCAGCTTCATGCCCATCCCCGTAATGGAGGGGGAGAATTCGTCGAAACCAATACCCAGGGAGACACAAGAGGTATTAGAAAGGTATCGTGACATCATGCTGGAGAGCTTACCGACGACACTACCTCCGCGTAGAGGTATAAATCATGAGATCGAGCTATCGAGGGTCAAGCCGCCAGCCAAGAATGTGTACCGATTGACACCTCCCAAACTTTCGAAATTGTGAAAAAAGCTCAACGAACTACTGAGCGCAGGGTTCATTAGACCTGCAAAAACACCCCACGGAGCCCGAGTATTGTTCCAAAAGAAGAAGGATGGTAGCCTTCGCTTGTGCATCGATTACCGTGACTTGAATAAGATAACCATCCGCAACAAATACCCACTACCCATCATCACCAAATTCCAAGGCCAAAAATGTATTTTTAGAACCCATTAATAAATTACAAAAAAAACTCAACTAACAAAATTCTTATGATCATGCCACAAAAACGTCCGAAAGCAATCACGAATACACATTGAACCTAGCCACAAAATCAAGTTGGTAAAACAAATGAACAAACTCACCAATAAAATGCTCAAATCCCAGCTAAAACGTATATCTATTTTTAAACATGAATAAGTATACCAACAAAAAGCCACAAGAAAGCTCATAATAACCACAATTTTTAATAAAACAAATAAATATAAATATGGAAAGTGTTAATTTTACCTCCCATTGAAGTTTGAAGCCTCCTCCTAGATTGTTTTCCATAAAATCTTATGACAAAAACTTCACAATTAGGCCAATAATCCATACACATCAACAGGAAAGATTTAACAATATTCAGAGAGTGCCTGCAAAATACTTGTTGATCTATATCATAATAAAATATGTTTAGCTACAACAAAAGTGACCCACATGCTACTCCCAAATCTTCTCAACAATTGCTAAAAGCTGACAGAAATGATCATACCAGAAGCGGCAACAATTGCTAAATATCGACAGAAATTATCATACCGAGTGGCGCCATTTTTCGATGATTTAACTTTATTTTGTATCAGATTCTCCAGTTTTTATGTCAGGCTTGGATTGTTGCAATATGAGCTGCTGATGAACCACTCTAAACTTCTCCTTAAGTTTCTTAATCTGGGAGAAGACACAATTCATGTCGGATACAGTTTAAACTATTAGTAGAGAGAGAAAGAAAAACAGAGAAACAGAGAGAGAAGAAGTACCCTTCTTAGTTCAACTTCGGCATCACGCTTTCGTTGGCTCAAGGAGTGTACCAAGTTTGTAATGTCAAAAACAGTATCCAATTCGCTTTCAAAAGCCGACTCCAAGTCCTCGCGAAGGAGCACTGGCAACTTGTCCACTACTGGCATTAGAAGAAAACAGTTGAACTGAAAAAGAAAGAGAGCAAAGTGAAGAGCTTGGAAACGGTTATGCTCTTTGCTTTTCAGTACAAAGCAACCAAATCAACTACTTATTACAAGTTCCTAGATATAAAAAACAATAAATCCTTAGATACTAGGTAACAATAAATCTAAATTAGGAAGGTCTACACAAATATTTCTTAAATCGAGATAATTCCTTCAACACTCTCCCTCTAACTGAGGTATGCTAACAATTTCAAGATATTGCACAAGGGTTATGTGAACTCTTATGGTTGAAGATAATTCTTGATGACTTACAGTTAAGGGAGAAGGTTCTATAAAGTTGTACTGCGACAACAAATCAACTATCAATACTGCACACAATCTTATCCAACATGATAGGACAAAGCATATTGAAATTGATCACATTTTATTAAGGAGAAATTAGAGAAGGGGATAGTGTGCATTAGTTTTGTGCCCTCACAACTTCAACTAGCAGATATGCTAACAAAAAAACTTCCCAGTTCAATGTTCAAAAGAACTTCAACCATTGGGAGATCGGTAGCTATGAAGGCTACACTGATTAATAAGACCTCCTAGAATAGAATGGCTCTGATACCATGTTGCAAGTCTAAATTAACTTGTTTTTTATATTAACTTTCAACGAGGTACATGTGTCTTTTATAATAGAGGAAGACTAACTAAATCTCTAGATACTAAATAACAATATATCTAAGGTAAATAAATCCCTAGATATAAGTAACAATAAATCATTAGATACTAGGTTACAATAAATCTAAATTATGGAGATCAACTACTTGTTTTATTTAATGAGATTACACAAATATTCCTTAAATTAAATTTATTCCTTCCGCAAACCAAAGAATGGCGGCAGCAAAGTTGATATCACCTAAGTGAATGTCAATTTTACCTAAAAATCTTCAGGTGATCAAGATTTCCTATTTTCCAGTAGAGTTGAATGCAATTAATAAACTCCATACCAGTAGTTCCTAAGACTTGGAAAATAGTGATGAACATTCATGAATAAGAAAAAAGATCAAACAGCATGCCAGATTAGGGGAGTCGTTTGATCCTGAGTTACTATGAATAGAAGAAAATTTATAAGCAGCTATTTAAGACATTATCCTCATAATAGACCAACCTGAACTAATGAATCTAATGTCTGAAGAAAAATGCAGAAGCAGTTACATTTAGATCTATTGAATGCAGCAAGAAAGGAGGAGAATGAGGAAAAGATCAAACCTTTAGTTCTGCAGAAGCCAAGAAATATTCTCTAATGCCATGAAATATTTGCTGTACCAGAGCATGAACAATTCTTTCAGATGAAGGAGCAAGCCTTCTGTTCCAAAGCGTACAATCTAAAAGATCAACCAGCCTTGCTTCTGTTCCCTGAATACAAGAGCTGGAGTCAACCCCTGATGCCAATTGACTGAGTTTTACATCTGGCTTAGGCTTATTATCTTGCCGCTCATTGCTAAGCGACCCAAAAGTCGAATCTTGGGAAAGGCCACCAGATGCCAAATTTCCTCCCATAATGGGCTGATCACTTCCGCAAAATGAGTCTAGGAAGTGACGTAGTCCAGCTCGATTCTAAAGAATTGCACAGAAAGAGAGATGAGACTAATAATGCAACTTAAATGACAAGAAACAGCAAATGCTACACAGATAACTGATCTCAATTAGGCCAAAGCCTGAGCTTGAAAACATGCCATACAAAATAATCATTATCTTCAAAAGAATATGTAGAGACACAGTAAAGTGTGATGCAAAGTTATTGAATCCGGGGAGTATTAAAACCATTTCAATTTTGTCATTATTGACCTTATTATGAAGCGACCATGAGACATAGCGGGTAGTGCTCACTAAATCTTCCATGCATCTGCAACAAGAACAAGAGCAAATTCAGTATATATAAACATGGCATAATAGAAATCATGTAGAATATGGTAAATCGTTCATTAACACATTTATGTAGCCTAGTTATTCAAAGGCTCGCAAATCTAAGACTTTCCTCACCTCATTCAACGCTGTAGTGAACATAGTAGAAAACTTATGTCAGAAACCTCTATATTCATAATTAAGGTCAGCGTAAAAGAACTCTCCTCTTATACTAAATAAGTTTGATATTGTAAGGCTTTGAATCTTTATGCCTTGTGAAATAAATAGAAGAATAAACTGATTTATAATATTCTTTAGAAACATAAACGTTCACTTATGTATTTAGTGCAAATACACTGCAACAAAAATTGGTAATTTAGGTCATTATTACTTTTTCCACTGATATGATGACAAAAATTAAAGAATAAGTTGATTATATTTGTGCTAAAAATTGGTGATGATGTTGAGAATGATTTCTAGAAAATTATTTAAGAAAGTAACCATTGATAGACCACAAGGTGCCTCACTTCATGCACAAGCTCAATCCTAGGACTGACCCGCACAAGCACTATAAAAGAATTAGTTAAGGATTGACTAATTGCACATCAAGACAAAATATTTTTATGATTCCAATTTAAAACATTGTCTATAATTAGTCAGGACAAAGTACCAAGTATCAAGAATCTTAAGTATGAAAACAGCTTCACTGGGGTGGCTTATTGAGTATTTTTACACTCATCCATGTTATCTTTCTTTTCTTTTCAGATGGTACTGGAACTTACGAGGTGCGTGGCAAGGGCCTTTAGATTGGCGAGGATATGGAGCCAGATCAAAGCTCCCTAGAACTCTAGGAATTTTTCAATTTGTGTTTCACACTTAATCCTTTTATTCCTAAATTTGTAATTATTTAAAGATTCTTTATTCATTAAATGCTTAGAAAAGAAATGTTTTGTCAAGATCACGGACTCGAGTTTTCTTGGAGTTTTAATCACCTTATAATAATAAAGTCCTGCTAGTTAGCATAATTGAATTACCGCCCAGTTTTTTTTTTTTTTTTTTTTTTTTTCTAAAGTTAATATCTTGCACGTGTAATAGCAACCCTCAAGAGTCCAGTTTAAGAGTCGGTCATTACAGTGCACAAGTCCCACCACCAGAATCCTTCTTTCAAAAAAAAAAAAAAAGAAAAAAGCTTTGAAATGAAACTTCGAAGTTCTGTAAATTATGCTCATCTCTTCACAATCTCCTACCTAAGCTTTAATTTCTTAAATTTATCATAACTTATTATTTATGATACGATATACATTTTCATGTATAAATAATAATTGTTGCAAGTCTAAATTAGCTTACTGTTTTTCTTATTTATTTTCAGAGAATTACATGTCCCTTATATAGAGAAAAACTGACTCGATAATCTAAATTCACTAGATATTAGGTAATCTAAATAAATCCTAGATAATAGGTAAAAAAATAAGATAAATCCAAATAAATTTCTTGTTACTAGGTAACAAAATCTAAATAATAATCCCTACATACTAAGTAACTAAATCCAAATAAATTCAAAAGAATCCAACCAGATAAATTAGGGAGGTCAACTATTTCTCTTATTTAATAGGATAATACAAATATCCTTCGACAGTGCCCCTCAAACTGAGTAATATATATCATTCATTCTCAACTTGGATACTAACTCATGAATTACACAAATATCTCCTCACTTAATGCTAATCCTTGGCCTTTACCCTTGATACTTAAGCCTTGGAGAACTGTTTCCCTTTCGAGCACCTCATGTTTTAAAAAGGAATGGGCAGAATTGAAAGAGAAACAGGTTTTAATTTGAAAACCTTTTAAAACCTAAAAAACGTGTTTAGTTGCAATATCTAATTTTTAGTGTATGCAATCAAACATAACATCACAGTTGAACAAACACGATGTGAGAATGGCAATAATTTTAAACAACCAAGTTGCTTACTTTTCACGGCAAGCCTTCTCGGTAGATTCAGCAAAGTTGTTGAAGGCAGAAGAGACGCGGTTGAGAAACACTTGATGACCACTTAAATACTCTCCATCTTTCTGCTAAAATTGCAAGTTATGATGATCAAGACTTCTCAAACGTGAAAATTTATTTGTTGCTTCATGTTTTAAAGGGTTCTAAGAATATTAAAATAACAAAAGACAGTGCTATCTAAAAATTCCATGGAACAAGCTCAAACCTGAAGAAGGTATACAGATATGGGAAGCAATCTCTTCAAAATGTGCAATAATCTACAGCCCAACTACATCAAGTATAAAATATGTTAGTTTTCCATAATCTGTAACAGAAAACAAATTAATCAATAAATTGGTAAAATTTATCAAGAATCGCCCAAGAATCAAGCACAATGTTAAATCACAACATGGTTCATCGAGGTTCATTTGGTCAAATTTCATGGAACCTCTATGGCTCTTGGTTCGACACATTGCCTCAAAGTGCAAGGTGCAATTTAAGGCAACAAGAATCTACTTGTCAAAGATGAGAGGCAGACAAAATATGTTGCCAAATGAAGTTAGCACATTTTTTTTCCATAAATAAATAAATAAATCATGACAGCATAAAATGAAATATATGATTGGGCATTTGAGAAAAGGATATTGGAGTAAGATAAAAAAGGATAAAGATAAATAAATAAATAAATTACTATATTTCATCACAATGATACAAAAGATAACAAAAGACAATCAAATGTAAGAAGAACTAAAACAATTGAGATATACAGAAATATCACCTGATGAAGATATGGTTCAAAGGTATCTCGAGCTTTGGCCACAGCTATTACACAAGCCGTTCTGATCATTCATTTAAATTGCAAAGGAAAAAGCCATTCAAGATTATAATAAACAAGGAATAATTCACATAAGAAAGATATTAGTGAGATCATAACTAGGCAAGACCAATAGTACCTAGAGTAGTTTGCTCCATCATGTATATCTTCAACTCCACATGCATTTACAATTTCTTCCCTTGTAATTGGAGGACACTTTACTCCCCCGACCACAAAACGAAACTCAGCCATGGCACGATGATATTGTGCACCACCATACAAACGCATGCCTGCATTCTTTTTCACAAAGACAATAGATTTCTTCTTATAAAGTTCAACAATAATAAATCATTTTTATATTGAGGTCTTAGGTCTAAACATTTTTGTAATACTCTCTTAGTTATATATGTATCAAATTAAGCTTTCTTTTTTAGTGCATAAAGTTACAAAAATTCATTTAGCAATGAAATTTCTGTTATTATAGAACAAAGGAAAAAGAGAAAGAAAAAGATAGTGAGGGCATTGACTTTATCGTGCATTCAAAGCTATCCAACCATCCATCTTCCATGTATCTAAGTATGTCCCGGAGTGTACCCAAGTCTAAGTACCTCTGAAAACAGTGCCCATAACAAATATCAGTCTAGCCTCTAATATTCTATTCACAAGTCCTTTCTTTTATCTACAGAAACAAAAATACTTAAGTCCAATTATGACAACCAATTTGATGAGGAAGTATGAAATTTTGGTTGAAAAAACAATATTTACCGGGATTAGTTTCTGGGGAAATTGATGGCCATTGGTACCAACAAAAGCCCCTCCATTGATTCTTTCATCTTGTAGTGTTTCACCTGCATGACATTTGTTCTTCTTTGTTAAGCAGAGAAAATTGAATTGAGACAAAAAAAAGCAACAACCTAGAAGAGGCCATAGGAACAAGATGACCCTGTGCCTAAAAGGAGGAATCATATTAAGAGAGAGAGAGAGGGAGAGAGAGAGAAAGAGACGATGTATTCTGCAATAAAATTCATTTCTTCATACAAAAATAAAAGTTAAAGCTAGGATTACATGTTCAAAATTTTTAATTTCAAGCATCATTAAAATTTACCAAATTTATCTGGAGGTGCGACAACAGTTCCTTTTAATAGCAAAGACAACTGCATGATGATGAAAAAGCCAAGGTCATATAGTAATCTTAATCCATTAAATAGAAGTATCTCTATGAACTTTTTTAAATTGAAAGTAGTTTCATTTTTTTTAGAGAAGAACTAATTCCAATCCAAATTTATCAAAGAAAAGAAAAAAAAAAACTAGTTGAAAATAATTTCATTGATATATATGGAAAAAAAAAAAAAAAGAGTAAAAATACACTTTAGTCTTTGAGGTCTGGGTTAAGTTGCATTGGGGTACCTGAGTTTTCAAACTCAACAAATATCCTTTAGTTTCATATTTTGTTTCACCCTTGGTTTTGCCATCTGCTTTTACGTAATTACAAACAGAAAGCTGACATGATATTTATTTATTAAAAACTATATTTTTTCATTAAAAACATTTTTTGTAACAGCCCAAGCCTACCGCTAATAGATATTGTCTGCTTTAGCCCGTTACGTATCGCCGTCAGTTTCATGGTTTTAAAACGTGTATGTTAGGGAGAGATTTTCACACCCTTATAATGAATGTTCCGTTCCCCACTCCAACCGATGTGGACAATCCACCCCTTTTGGGAGCCTAGCGTTCTCTCTAGCACACCACCCGGGGTCTGGCTCTAATACTATTTGTAGCAGCTCAAGCCCACCGTTAGCAGGGTCCGTTTTAGCACGTTACGTATCGTCGTTAGTTTCACGGTTTGAAAACACGACTGTTAGGGAAAGGTTTCCACACTCTTATAAGGAATGCTTCGTTTCCCTCTCCAACCGATGTGGATCTCTCATTTTTTACCATTTCCTTTACTTCTTCCACATGCATCCACTCGTTGTCGCTGCTGGTAATTTATTTTTCTTTCCTTCCTTTTCTTCTTTCTCTTCTTCTTCCTCTCTACTTCATTCTCTTTTTTTTTCTTCTTCTTCTCTTTTTCTTCCTTACCGTTTTTCATTAAAACAAGGGACAAATTGGTTCTCTTTCTCTTTTTTAAATTAAAAAGGAACTTTTTTTTTTGTCATTTTTCTTCTTTCTCCCTTCTCTCACCTTTCATCCTCTTTCCTCCGTGGTCATCGCAGCTGCCCATCGCCTTCACCATCCGTTGTCCGCCGTCTTGGAAAAGCATAAAATCTTGCTCATTAAAACAAGGACTCGAGCCATTCAAGTTATCAAACCCATCCGTCGATTTTTCCATACAATCATCACCAATATCTGAGTTCTTCTTGTACTTGACATCTACAAAAGGTCTTACTGTTAGAGTGAGATCCCACATTGGTTGGAGAGGGAAACGAAACATTCTTTATAAGGGTGTGGAAACCTCTCCCTAGCAGACGCGTTTTAAAATCCTTGAGGGGAATCTCGAAGGAGAAAACCCAAAGAGGACAATATCTGCTAACAGTAGACTTGGGCTGTTACAGTTAGGATCACACAACAACACACACTCGATTTAGATGAACACAAAGAATAGGAGAGAGAAAATGCAAGGAGCAATATCGATTTGAGGTTTATATTGATGACTTCAAATATGTACAATAAGAGAGAATATAAAGAAGGCAGAAAGTACATCTTCAAAGCACTGCTTAAGGGGTATATATATGGTTCAGTTTACTATATATAGCTTTACCAAACATAACCATCTACTATATATATATATATAACTATCTACCATATATAACTTTACCTATAACCTTTTGCTATATATAATTGTTTACTATATGAACATTTACTTTATGTCATTTACCATATATAGTTTTACTATGTATAACTATCGAGTAAGCTATAAATAAGCAGCACCTCCATAACCTAACAATTCTCCCACTTGGAAATTGATCCAGTCAACCAAGAATTTCATTCTCAAACGACCATCAATGTCTTCACTACACCAAACTTATTAAGGCTTTACACAATCTCAATTTTCCAACATCAACAATGGAAACTTACAAGTAATAGTACCAAACCTCTCCAGAGTTCAAACACCTCCTCTATTAGAGCCGAGATGCACCACCTCAATTTTATCTCTAGGTTTGTTCCAGTTCTCAATTATTCTTTCAAACAGGTTCCTCCTAATCCCCATATCCAAATACTATTTAATTCGTTCCAACACTTGCTTACAATTTTTCCTTTTTCTTTTTCTTTTTTTGTGAGGAAAAATGCCATTTTTGGTAGAATTGATTTAGGTGTCCTAGCAACAAACGTGAAAAAAGTAATAATTCCTTCTCGATTTCCGTATCAATGACTAAAGAAGAGACAAACTAAAAACAATGTTAATGAATAGAATCAAGTCAAGGTGGCAACCCTTAATAGTATAGAAAATCAATGTAGCCAAAACATAAGTCCAGATAAAGAGAGACCTTGGTCAAAAACAAATCGTGAAATGCTCTTCCTTTCTCCTTCAATGTTACTTCATCCAAATTACTACATACAAAAAAAATAATAACATTAGAGAAATTTAATGAGCAAGTTCTTGTAGCAAACGAAAAAATTTGTAAGCAAGAGGGAATTGTTTTTAACATTGATTTGAGAAAACTTACGATCATTTGATAGGGATTTTTTTAATAAAGTTTTACATAAGAAAGATTTGGATATAAAAGAAGACTGTGGATTTGGAACTGAATTAGGGTAGTAAGATACTCAGATACACATTAATGGCAAGCCCAGGGGTAGGTTTTATGCCTATGGAGGCTTGAGACAAGATGATCTTCCTCCTTCCCAGTTTCTGCAACCTTGTTTGGGAGTATAAGGTTTAATTGTGATATAACTTATCTTTTTCTATTCCACCATAAATTTGTCTGTTTTATGAGGTTATGGCTGAAATGAAAGCAGTAGTGATGTCTGAAATGATTCCGATGTTTTGAACAATTACCAAACATAAGCTCAATGGATCTAACTTTTATGCATGGCCAACAAACATTCGTCATTTTAGTCTAATACCAAAGAAGTGTTTTTGCCATCTTAGTCTAATGGTGATTTGGTTGGACAGACAAGTGAGTATATCAAACACGTTCACAGGAAATTCCAATACACTGAAAGCAAATTCAGGAATATTGTTCGTCACTATTGTCATAAGTCAAGACATATAAAATGTGATTGCAAGAAATTATTGAATAAGGGTAAAAGGTTTCAGCCTGCACATGTTGTCTTTCCTCTTGATAACCTTGAAAAGTCTATTACAATTTCGGTTTATGAGTTTGCTAAACTTTACCAGGATCAAGAGTCATAATGACATCATTTTTTACTCCTATTACTACCATAGCCAACACAAGTATCATCTAAATGTCTTATTTTCCCTCTTCAAAATGGGTCGTGACTTTGGCACTACTAATCACATGACAGGTAATCCCAATTTATTCTCTAACGTTTTTCTATCTAAATTTTCACCTAATGTTACTATAGCAGATGGAACTACCTCTTTTGTTACAGGATCAGGCACTGTCACTCTTACCAACTCAATTTTCATTGACCTCTAGTTTAAATTTACCACAGTTCACTTTTAACTTTATATCTATTAGTAAACTCGCTTGCGATCTTAATTATTGTATTTTATTCTTTCCTGTTTATTGTTTATTTCAGGATCTTATGACGAAGAGGACTATTAGTAGAGGACGTAGTCTAGAGGTCTCTACATTTTTTAACCACAAATAACTACCAGTTGTTACATGCTCCAAAGTGTTCTATCCTTTTGAAGCACATTGTCATTTGACTCATCCATTTATTTCAGTTTTGAAGAGTCTTCGTCCTCAATTAATCATTTGTCTTATTTAGATTGTGAGTCATGCCAGTTTGCTAAGTTTCATCGTTTGAGTTTGTATCCCAAAGTCGATAAACAAGCTAGTCTTCCATTGAGTTAGTTCATTCTGATGTTTGAGGTTCGTGTTCCATTGAGTCCAGGAGAGGGTTTTAGTAGTTTGTTACCTTTGAAGAGGATTAATTCATGTGAACTTGTTATATTTAACAAAAAAATGTTCTACATTGTTTTCTCATTTTTGTAACTTTCATGCTGAAATTCAAACTCAATTTTTGGAGAAGAGCATGAATGACTAATTGTGGGAGGAAGTTGGTGAAGGAAAGGGTCTCACCTAGTGAATTGGAGAGTGGTGGCTAAGACCGTGGAGCTTTTGGGAGCTGGGCATAGGTAATCTTAAGATGCAAAACAAAACCTTTTTATTTAAATGTTTTTGG
Source organism: Cucurbita ficifolia (assembly GCA_033971965.1). Taxonomy (NCBI): domain Eukaryota; kingdom Viridiplantae; phylum Streptophyta; class Magnoliopsida; order Cucurbitales; family Cucurbitaceae; genus Cucurbita; species Cucurbita ficifolia. Next base: position 10,832,046 of record CM066972.1, read on the forward strand.
CATTTCCCGTGAAAATCTGCTCTCTTTGTCACAAGGTTAGTGCGAGTAACTACAGCCCTCACCCCTTTGAGTGGAGCGATGAAAGGCACAACCAAACATTTCTAGAAAGCTATTTCTAAGGAACTTCCTTTCCTTTTGCTCCTTGTCCAGAGTGTGGTAGGGATGGGGTGGACTCATACTATTGAGAGATATGTTGTTGAGGGATAGACCCCTTTGCTCTATTTTCTCGTTTATATCATTCGTCCTCTATGAAACTCTATTTGGTAGCTTTTGTTTTTCCTCTTTAAGGGGCTCCACTCCTTCTTTGGACCATGGATCCTATTGCATTAACCAATGGGGAAACATCAGATACTTTGGCCCTTTTATCTTTACTGGAGGATTTCACAGCTATTATGAGGAGGAGAGATCTACGTACTTGGAATCCTAGTCCTTCTGAGATGTTCACGTACGGTTCCTTTTTCTCTTGCTTGGCTAACCCCTCATTCTCCATTTTTCTCATCTTCTATTTGTTGTGAGAAGTTAAAATCTCCAAAAGGGTAAAAAAAAAAATTTGTTTGGCAAGTTTTTCACGACAAAGTTAACACCCTAATGTGGATTCAAGAAGGTCACCTTGTTTCTTTGGACCACAATGTTGTATCCTTTGTAAGAGAGTAGCAAAGGACCTCCATCATCTTTTGTGAACTTGTGATTATGTTTGGACAATCTAGACTTCTTTATTTCAGACCTTTCAGCCTCAACATGTGGCCCAACTTGAAGTTTGTAGCTTCATGCTTAAGGAGTCTTTACTTCATTCGCCCTATAGAAAAAGGGTTAGCTTTTTGGATAGTCAGCATTTATGCTTTGTTTTGGAGACTTTGGAGTGAGTGGAACAGTAGAGTTTTCTTAGAGGAGTTGAGAGATCTAAAGTGGAAGTTTGGTCCCTTGCTAGATTCCACACCTCTCTTTGGGCTTAAGTGTGTACGGACTTTCATAATTACCCGTTAGGTATTATCATCCTCGATTGGAGCCCTTTTCTTTTGTTCGACTCCTTTTCGAGATCACTTTCTTTTTTCCCTTTGTATTCTCTCTTCTTTTTCTCAATTACAGTCTGCTCTGAAATAACAATAATAAATTAAATATTAAAAAAAAAAAACTTAAATATATCTTTTGTAAAGAAACTGAGGTTTGAGATTTGATTAGTTTCTTTTCAAATATTTTGAGGTTTCTACAATTATTATCTAAAAAGAATTTTAAAATGTTTTCATTTAAAGAACATTAAATATACATGTATACTACTAGCAACTTCTCATGAAATTGCACTATTCAAGAGGAAACGCAAAGACCTGAGTTCTTGATCGATCTCATTCAGTTTTCGAGTTGTGCTCCTGTACTCCTTATCAAGAAGTGAAATGATCAAGGGCACGCTGTCCATATACCTAATAAGATATTTAGATCATCTGATAAATTTTTAAGAAATATAATTTTAAAACTTAGTTCAATAAATTGGTAAATAAAAATGAATACTCAATCTGCTAACATAGTTGAAGGAAGGATTACAAAAACAAACTACCTTTTCTGCAGCAGTTCTTCTAAGAACGTTCTTAATTTGCTTACACCAATCCTCACTTTTTCTTTCTCAGCCAGTGGCCGGCACAACTTTTCCTCTAAAAGGGTAACGTCTTCCTTCTCTCTCAAAGCTATAGCCTGCATCAGAAATGTAATTAACTACTTAAAACTTCCCTAAGTAAATGATAAAATGCCTAAATCCCAAAACTAAATATTTAGTTAATTATCAAATATTATTAAGTTAACCAGATGGCATCAACAAATTGCCGCTCTACCACAAAAATGGAATATGTAAACAAGCCAACATAAACATGTATAAGTAAAAAAAGTAAAGATAACATAATATGCATCGAATACCTCTTTGAATTCATCATTCGTTTTATAAACAGAATCATGTCCAGATCCAACTCTGCCTGAAGGAACTGATGTGAAAAATGGAGAGTCGCCCAATATGATACCATCAAGAGCACAAGAGGGTGGCAAAAGAAAAACTTCCACATCTGAAGAACGAGCAAATTGGGGTATCTTGGTATCAAGTTTGGTCGATACAATCACAGTCCTCGAGAGCTCAGGATCAATCTACAACGAAATTTTGGGTTATTTCATATCATCCCCATTATTTAGTAAAGCATTTAACTAGCAAAAACAGGTTGGTTTCCATGAAAATCAAAATAAAGAACTGATGACAAAATAACCAAAGTTAGATTTCACATTTGTATCTGAACAATCCTCAACAAAATCAAGTCCTTCTTCATTAATCTAAGCTAGGAATCATGGCTTTGTTTTTGGGCTTTCCCAAAAGGCCTCATACCAATGGAGATGTATTCCTTACTTATAAACTCATGATCACCTAAATTAGCCAATGTGAAACTCCCTCACAACAATCCTACCCTTGAACAAAGTACACTATAGAGCCTCCCCTGAGGCCTATGGAGCCCTCGAACAGCCTCCCCTTAATCGAGGCTCGACTTCTTCTCTGGAGTCCTCGAACAAAGTATACCCTTTGTTCAACACTTGAGTCACTTTTGACTATACCTTTGAGGCTCACAACTTCTTTGTTCGACATTTGAGGATTCTATTGACATGACTAAGTTAAGGGCATGACTCTGATACCATGTTAGGAATCAGGACTCTCCACAATGGTATGATATTGTCCACTTTGAGCATAAGCTCTCATAGCTTTGTTTTTGGGCTTCCCAAAAAGGCCTCATACCAATGGAGATGTATTCCTTACTTATAAACTCATGATCATTCCCTAAATTAGCCAATGTGAGACTCTCTCCCAACAATTCTCAACAAAGCTATGGATACATTGTTCACAAAAACAATACAAAATGGTACAAAAGTTTAAAGTATATATACGTACTTGCATTACGACCCTTCGTGTAGTCGCATTACTCCAATCACTACAATCTTCAAGACACAGTATAATGAACTCTTTGTGCTGCATTTTAGCTCGCACTAATGACTCGACAGCACGAGCTTGGCCCTTGAACAGAAGCCCCTCATTAACTCATTAGCATCAAATTCAAAGCAATGAAATATATATTACACAAAACAAAGGAAATGCATCTGTAGCTACAGAATTCACCTGCAACACCCGATTCTTTCCACCTGGGGCAGGAGCAATGAGGCCAGGAGTGTCAATAATGGTAAGATTAGGGCAATACTTGAATTCCACTCTAATAGTTATTTCCTTAGCCGAGAATTGACTCGATTCACTCTCCAACTTCAAGTTTTCGGCTTCAATGAATGCCTGAAAAACAACGCAAATAAAGGCCACTACAAACGGCGGGAGGAAGGGGAACTAAGCTTCATAAGCAACCAACTATACCTGAATTTCGTGGAGAGATTTCTGGTGAGCGACGGTGGGATCGTCATCGGAGACAAGATGACAAATAGGAGCTTCACAGTCAGGGTCGTACTTCATGTGAAGAGTAATAGGTCGGCGAGTCTTGGTACCACCGCCGACGTGGTTGAATTGGAAGCCCATGAGGGCTTCGACCAAGGCACTCTTGCCGTCGGTCTGGTGGCCGACGACCAGCACCGCCGGAGCGTCGAAAGGAGTGTCGAACTCCTGAGCAAGGCCGTGAAGCTCATTGTAAGCTTCGTAGAGACGCCATTTGTCGTGGTCCACCGCCGGTGGCTCTGCTCCACACTCCATTTCCTTTATCCTTTAACCGAGTGGTGAATTATCCAACAATCGGGCAAGAGGATGACAGTCCCTCCGCCAGCCGCTGTCCGTTTTGTTTGAACGTGACAGAAATTTTGCCCCTTGTTTGAACGTGACAGCGAACATGAGAGTCCCTCCGCTAGTCGGGCAAAAGAAAATTACACTTTTTAGTTTGAATGCCCCCCCTTGTTTTCCCACTAAAATTCATTCTTCGATCTAGGGGTAATTGTGTAATTGCACAACCTTTCCATTTTGACCAACAAAAAAAAATGTGAATAATATTTTCAAATTTTCAAAAAAATAAAAATAAATAAAAATGATCCGTGTTTATTTCAAAAATACCCATAAATTTTTTAAAAGTAGAATTAATCCTAGTTTTTATATAAAAAAATTAAAATTCTTATTGTCAATATATGATGAAAATGTTGAGGATTGTTGGGAGTGAGGGGCTCATTTACAGAATGATCATGGGTTTATAAGTAAAGGAATACATCTTCATTGGTTTGAGCATTTTTGGGAAGCCCAAAGCAAAATCATGAGAGTTTATGATGTAGACAATATCATAACATTATGGAGTGTCGTGATTCCTAACATGGCATTAGAGACATTACAATAGAATTCTCAAATATCGAACAAAAAATTATGAGCCTTGAAGGTGTAGTCAAAAGTGACTAAAGTGTCAAACAAATGGTGTATTTTGTTCGAGGTCTCCAAAGAAAGGAGTCGAGCCTCAATTAAGGGGAGGTTGTTCGAAGGCTCCATAGTACGGTACTTTGTTCCGAGGGGAGGATTGTTGAGGATTGTTGGGAGTGAGTCTCACGTCGACTAATCTTCATTAGTTTGAGGCATTTTGGGGAAGCCCAAAACAAAGTCACGAGAGCTTATGCTCAAAGTGGACAAATATCATACCATTGCGAAGAGTCGTGATTCCTAACAAAAAAAAAAAAAAAAAAACAAACCATTTATTTATATTTATATTAAGTTTAGAGTTGTTTAGTGGATATTTAGTATATTGTATTATATAATTAAATAAATACATACAATAAGCCAATCACCATATTTTATTTGATGAAATTAATTAAGATGACAAATATTACATAAATAATAGCAAAAGTACAAACAATAACTTATATCCTTCCCCAATTTGGAGCAAAAGTGATTAGCAAATAGGAATAGGAGCACCATTCCATTCCTTCAAGCACTCTAGAATGGAGTCGATCATCCTTCCTTGGCATAGCGCTGCAAACACTTTCTCGCACACTTCTCCCGGTGATATCACTTCTTCTCCGCTCGCCAATTTGGTTCCCAACTCTTCCCTCACAAACCTGTACAGCGGATAAGATCTGCACTCCTTTATTTGATTTTCAATTCTGGAAGTCCCCTTCTCATACGCCACCCTTGCGTTCTCAACTTCCTTTGCTACAATTGCCTTCAACTCCTCTTCGAAAGCGCCTATCTTTTGAAAGATCGAAGTGTTTGCGCTCTGCTCATTCTCCCCGTTGGCGAGTGCATGTTGGACCAGCACTTGCCTTAGTTTTTGCATCAATGGGTATGTAGCGCTGCACGGATCATCGATGTATGCGAAGGTGTACTCTCTGTCCACCACTTGGAGTAAATCTTTCTCGCAAAATCTCGATGGGTGAAGTGCGCCGTCGGAGGATGTGGTCAGCACTTTCTTGGCCACTTGGCTTACGCTGCTTTTAACACTGCTCTTCAAGTTCTCCTCCAAATGTCTCAAGTCGATTGCTTGGCAGAGTGCCACTAAGAATGTGGACGACATCAGTTTCAAAATGTCGATGGCTTCCGATGTCTTCCTCGAAGAGATTAAACCCAGAGAGTTGACGTCTTGGTTGTGTTGCTCGGCGCTTTGGACATGGCTTGTTACGGGGTTTGCAAGATATTGAAGCTCAGAGCAGTATGAAGCCATGGCGATTTCAGCGCCTTTGAACCCGTAATCCAAGCTTGGATTTCTACTAGCGGAGAGATTGGAAGGCAAACCGTTGTTGTAGAAATCATTGACGAGTTCTGAAAATTGGGCGAATATTAGCTTTCCCAATTGACGCGATGGCTAAGCGGGTGTTGTCCATGGAAACTCCGATTGGTGTTCCTTGGAAGTTGCCTCCGTGTATCGCCTTGTTTCTTGAAACGTCTATCAAAGGGTTGTCGTTGACTGAATTGATCTCTCGCTCGATGGATTTGGTGGAGAATCGGATCACTTCAATCAAGGGGCCAAGCCATTGGGGGGATGTTCGAAGAGCGTAGCGGTCTTGTTTAGGCTTTTGGAGGGGGTCGATCTCATGCAGCTCCTTAGCGGCTTTCATGTAAGAGCTTCCATCCAAGATGTGTTCCATGATTGCAGCGGCTTCGATTTGACCTGGGTGGTGCTTCAATTTGTGGGTTAAATGATCGGTGAACTCCGGCTTCCCCTGCATCACTTCGGCAAACAGGGCAGAGAGGATTTCTGATAGAACAGCCAGAATGTTAGCCTCGAAGAGAACAATGGAGGCAAGCCCAGAACCAACGGCGGTGCCATTCACGAGAGCCAACCCTTCCTTAGGCTGCAACTCGAAGAAATCGGATGGAATGTTAGCTTGTTCGAAAGCCGCCTTCGCATCGAGGGTTTCACCGTTGGGGCCGATGGCTTTGGAATTGTGACGGCCAGTTAGTAAGCCAGCAATGTAGGACAAAGGGACCAAATCCCCAGAGGCTGTGATTGTGCCTCGGAGTGGCAAACATGGAGTGACGTTGTGGTTGAGAAGACTAGCGATGGCTTCCAAGATCTCGAATCGGATACCGGAGTAGCCTTGAAGGAGAGTGTTGATTCTAACCAACATGGCGGCTCGGGTGGCGGAGTGAGGCAGAGTGTGGTCAGACTCGGACCCATTCCCAAAGATGCCAGCGTTTAAAAAACGAATGAGCTCCTTTTGAAGAGCTCCGCCCTGGTTGGTTCTTCGGTGGGAGGTGGCGCCGAATCCGGTGGTGACGCCATAGCTATCGGTGCCTTTGTTCATGCTGTCCATCACCCAGTCGCTGCTGGCTTTGACGCCTGCTCTGGCGGAGTCCGCCAGCTCGACGAGGACATGGTTGTCACGAGTGGCGATGGCAGCCACTTGGGAAATGGTGAGGGTCTGTCCTCCAAGCTTAACGAGAGGCCTGCGGAAGTCTTCCACCATGCGCTTGACCTCATCGAGGTGGCTGCCCTTGAGGGAGTCGGCAGCCAGCCCCCAGTTGAGGGGATCCTGTTTATGGGGGATGCTGCATAGGCTCTCTTTTTGCTGCAACTCAAGTGCGGGTGCCATCGCAATTACTCAGCTCAAATGCGGTTTGCTGAGTGTGGTTTGTGGAAGCTGTTTCTTCCTTGAATATATATATAAAGATTAAGGGGTGAGTTTGTTAGGCATAAAGGAAGAATGGTGGAAACAGCACACCGCAGTCACTTAGAAAAGAGGGGGAAATGGGTGGGGTTGTTGAAGCTCTCGCGCCTTAATAACTTGTTTTGAATGGTCAAATTTGACCAATTGAAGTGCTTTATTCTATATTATATCATATTTGTGATAGCTATAATAAGGCACATGTGTATTTAACCTATCTCAATGGGTAGAATAGTCTTCATTGAAATGGAGAGGTATGGAAAGATAATTGGGTCCTCTTGTGTTACGAGCAAACAGAAACGAGTTAGCTTCACAAAGACTACTCGAGAATTGAAGAAAGTGCGGTTGGAAATGGTCTATACAGACGTTTGGGGACCATCTCCAGTTCCATCACTTGGCGGATCAAAGTTCTACGTCACGTTTATCGAGGATTTCAGCAGGAAGGTGTGGATTTATTTTGTGAAACACAAGCGAGATGTGTTTGCCACTTTTAAGAGTGGAAAACTTAAGTTGAAAATCAGACCGGCTTGAAGATCAAATGTCTGAAGTCTAACATTGTAGGAGAGTACAATAAGTAGAACATTGGATGAGCGAGCAAAGAGTATGAGGATTCATTCTGGATTGCCAAAGATATTATGAGTCAATGTTGTAAATTTTATAGTCTACTTGATCAATAGAGAGTCGTCAGTACCTTGGAGTTCAAGTTGCCAGAAGAAGTATGGACAGGAAAAAAACTCGAGTACTCTCACTTGAGAACTTGATCAATAGAGGGCCGTCAATACCTTGTATTTTCTGTATTCTCTGTATTCTCTTACTGTATATACTTGAAGTCATCAATATAAACCTTTAACCAATATTCCTCCTTGCAATTTCTCTCTTCTCTTTTTTGTGCTCATATAGATCGAGTGTGTCGTTGCTGTGCGATCTTAACAGGAATACCGTGTTAGTGTTGTACAAACAAGAGGCGAATCAACCGTGACAAAACCGACAAGAACGATGTTGGAAATCGTCGACAACAAAAAGGAAAGATGTAGGGTTTTTCAATATGTTCTCAGTTAAGAAAGACGAAGTGTCCGTTCAGGTTGGGTTCCATTTTTCCGCATCTGAATACCCACGGTCTCACAATTTTCCAACCCAGTTGTCTCGCCCCAACAACCCAATCAACTACCAGATCCGCAACCTTGCCTCAGCATAGTTGCTCGCTGCCTGCCCAAAAACCTTCACAACCCAACAACCCAAGACTCTTCCTGCCAGACACCCGCCCCTCTTTGGGCTTTTCCTTTCGAGCTTCCCCTCAAGGCTTTAAAGCGCGTCTGCTAAGAAAATGTTTCCACGACACCGACCCATCTTTAGGCTTTCCCTTTCGAGCTTCCCCTCAAGGCTTTAAAACGCATCTGCTAGGGAAATGTTTCCACACCCTTATAAAATTTTGTTCTCCTCCTCAACCAATGTGAGACATCACAATCCACCCCCCCTTCGAGGCCCAACGTTCTCGTTGGTACTCGTTCCTTTCTCCAATCGATGTGGGACTCCTACCAAATCCACCCCCCTTTGGAGTCCAGCGTCCTTACTGGCACACCGTCTCGTGTCTACCCCCCTTTGGGGAACAGCGAGAAGGTTGGCACATCGTTCGGTGTTTGGCTCTTATACTATTTGTAACGACCCAGGCCCACCGCTAGGTGATATTGTCATCTTTGGGCTTTCCCTTTCGGGCTTCCTCTCAAGACTTTAAAACGTGTCTGCTAGGGGAAGGTTTCCACACCCTTATAAAAGGTGTTTTGTTCTCCTCCCCAACCAATGTGGGACATCGTAGTGACCCGCGAGCTTGGGTCCTACAGTTTCGGCCTAACATCACATAGTCCGAACACGCGACCCGAAAACTCGAGTTTTCGACCCGACTATGACCCGCACCTTCTTCAGCGCCACACATGGCCAACACGTGATCAGCTCTGAACCGCGGCTCCTCTCGGCTTGGCTCGATGATTCCCAGCTTGGCTTCAATGCGTTCTCGGCTCGATTTCGTCGTTTCGCGTGGCTCGGCTTGGCGGCTCGGTTTCTCGGCTCAAATGGCTCGATATACTATAATATATCGATTTCTAGGTTTCTGAACCTCCTGAAGCCATTTTTGACATTATTTAAGGCATGGAAGGTTAGTAAGGCTCCTATTTACCAAGTTTAACTAGTTTTAGGGCTTATATTGGAATTAATCGTAATGTTTAGCTAAGTTAAGTTATTAGTAGGCCCTAAGCATGTTATATGAATTGTTATAGGTAAGAGTTAGGCGTTGGATTGTTGTTTCGAGCCGTCCGTTAGTGACTTCGGTCAAGGTCAACCAAGTAATTGACCTTGGAGTTAAGCCTATTATTTGATGTATGATAGTGCATGCCATGTAGCTTTTGCATGTGTCATATTATATATGTTATGCTTATGTTATGGGATGTTTATGTAACATTTATATTGATATGAGGCGTATGTTGCGTATGCATGTATATCCATTGCATCACTTTTATGAATGAATTGAAATGTTATGCTTTACATTTAAAGTTATGTGATGGAACATGAGAAGTTTGTCATGCGTACTTGTTGCACACATGAACTATGTCATGAAAGAAAAGAAAAAAGAAATGATATGTATGTTATGTCATGAATGTAAATCACAAGAACTCATGCATGTATGCATATCATATGTATCGGGATATTTTTCCATTATGTTATATTAATACGGACGAGTATGTTCAATATTTATGTTCGCCAGATATCATGCATGCCTTTTCTTTTCTGTGGCATCTGGTGACGTGTAATGCGTTGTGCCCGACCAAGTCCGGCCCAGTAGTACGTATACGAGCCTGCCTTGTGGACCCATATGTGCGTACATGAGCCGTCGGTGAGAGAGAAACATACATCCAACCCTGCGCGAACTATAGTGCTATAACTCTTAAACCCATTTAGTTCAAACAAATTCATAAGAAGTCAACAACACAAATATAATATAATATAGAATAAAGTATTACAATTCGTCAAGTTTGACCATTCAAAATAAAACAAGTTATTAAGTAATAAAATTTCCACTCTCTTCAGCGTCACAGCTTCAACAACCCCACCATTTTCCTCCTCTTTTCTAAGTCCCAACAACCAATTAAGTTATGACTGCGGCTGCTGTTTCCACCACTCTTCCTTTATACCTAACAAACTCATCCCTTTATCTATATATATATATTCAAGGAAGAAGCAGCTTCCACAAACCACACTCAGCTAACCTTCTCAGCTTGATCAGTGTGTGGAAGTAATTGCGATGGCACCCGCACTTGAGTTGCAGCAAAAAGAGAGCCTATGCAGCATCCCCCATAAACAGGATCCCCTCAACTGGGGGCTGGCTGCCGACTCCCTCAAGGGCAGCCACCTCGATGAGGTCAAGCGCATGGTGGAAGACTTCCGCAGGCCTCTCGTTAAGCTTGGAGGACAGACCCTCACCATTTCCCAAGTGGCTGCCATCGCCACTCGTGACAACCATGTCCTCGTCGAGCTGGCGGACTCCGCCAGAGCAGGCGTCAAAGCCAGCAGCGACTGGGTGATGGACAGCATGAACAAAGGCACCGATAGCTATGGCGTCACCACCGGATTCGGCGCCACCTCCCACCGAAGAACCAACCAGGGCGGAGCTCTTCAAAAGGAGCTCATTCGTTTTTTAAACGCTGGCATCTTTGGGAATGGGTCCGAGTCTGACCACACTCTGCCTCACTCCGCCACCCGAGCCGCCATGTTGGTTAGAATCAACACTCTCCTTCAAGGCTACTCCGGTATCCGATTCGAGATCTTGGAAGCCATCGCTAGTCTTCTCAACCACAACGTCACTCCATGTTTGCCACTCCGAGGCACAATCACAGCCTCTGGGGATTTGGTCCCTTTGTCCTACATTGCTGGCTTACTAACTGGCCGTCACAATTCCAAAGCCATCGGCCCCAACGGTGAAACCCTCGATGCGAAGGCGGCTTTCGAACAAGCTAACATTCCATCCGATTTCTTCGAGTTGCAGCCTAAGGAAGGGTTGGCTCTCGTGAATGGCACCGCCGTTGGTTCTGGGCTTGCCTCCATTGTTCTCTTCGAGGCTAACATTCTGGCTGTTCTATCAGAAATCCTCTCTGCCCTGTTTGCCGAAGTGATGCAGGGGAAGCCGGAGTTCACCGATCATTTAACCCACAAATTGAAGCACCACCCAGGTCAAATCGAAGCCGCTGCAATCATGGAACACATCTTGGATGGAAGCTCTTACATGAAAGCCGCTAAGGAGCTGCATGAGATCGACCCCCTCCAAAAGCCTAAACAAGACCGCTACGCTCTTCGAACATCCCCCCAATGGCTTGGCCCCTTGATTGAAGTGATCCGATTCTCCACCAAATCCATCGAGCGAGAGATCAATTCAGTCAACGACAACCCTTTGATAGACGTTTCAAGAAACAAGGCGATACACGGAGGCAACTTCCAAGGAACACCAATCGGAGTTTCCATGGACAACACCCGCTTAGCCATCGCGTCAATTGGGAAGCTAATATTCGCCCAATTTTCAGAACTCGTCAATGATTTCTACAACAACGGTTTGCCTTCCAATCTCTCCGCTAGTAGAAATCCAAGCTTGGATTACGGGTTCAAAGGCGCTGAAATCGCCATGGCTTCATACTGCTCTGAGCTTCAATATCTTGCAAACCCCGTAACAAGCCATGTCCAAAGCGCCGAGCAACACAACCAAGACGTCAACTCTCTGGGTTTAATCTCTTCGAGGAAGACATCGGAAGCCATCGACATTTTGAAACTGATGTCGTCCACATTCTTAGTGGCACTCTGCCAAGCAATCGACTTGAGACATTTGGAGGAGAACTTGAAGAGCAGTGTTAAAAGCAGCGTAAGCCAAGTGGCCAAGAAAGTGCTGACCACATCCTCCGACGGCGCACTTCACCCATCGAGATTTTGCGAGAAAGATTTACTCCAAGTGGTGGACAGAGAGTACACCTTCGCATACATCGATGATCCGTGCAGCGCTACATACCCATTGATGCAAAAACTAAGGCAAGTGCTGGTCCAACATGCACTCGCCAACGGGGAGAATGAGCAGAGCGCAAACACTTCGATCTTTCAAAAGATAGGCGCTTTCGAAGAGGAGTTGAAGGCAATTGTAGCAAAGGAAGTTGAGAACGCAAGGGTGGCGTATGAGAAGGGGACTTCCAGAATTGAAAATCAAATAAAGGAGTGCAGATCTTATCCGCTGTACAGGTTTGTGAGGGAAGAGTTGGGAACCAAATTGGTGAGCGGAGAAGAAGTGATATCACCGGGAGAAGTGTGCGAGAAAGTGTTTGCAGCGCTATGCCAAGGAAGGATGATCGACTCCATTCTAGAGTGCTTGAAGGAATGGAATGGTGCTCCTATTCCTATTTGCTAATCACTTTTGCTCCAAATTGGGGAAGGATACAAGTTATTGTTTGTACTTTTGCTATTATTTATGTAATATTTGTCATCTTCTAATTTCATTGTATTCATGTTGTCATCAACCAATTTCATTGTATTCATGAAAGCTCATCAAATAGAAGTGTTCATCTGTTTCGATTCTATGATTGTTGAGGATTGTTGGGAGGGAGTCTATCTTAGGCTTTTGGGCCTTTTGGAGAAGCACAAAGTAAAACCATGAGAGCTTATACTTAGAATACCATCGTAGATGTCCGTGATTTCTAACCATAAAATTGTGTTCAGGATGGCACATGGAGACAACAATATATAGATTAAATAATATCATTATACTTAGCAAATAATATCATTATACGTGGCAATATGATTTCAAATCCTAAATGCAGTAAAATCAACAATGAGAACTGTTTTTAATTGTTTTTGGTATCCAAACAATCGAGTGCAATCTAAAAAATGTCTCGACCCAATCCACGACCCTCCACACTAGTGACCAAACTTTTATGATTTTATTTTAATGTCCTTAAAATACCTTTTACCAATAGAGATAATCTGTTCTAACAATTCTCAACACAAACATTCAGTCATAGATTTTTTAAAAAAATTAAGACGTTTTTTAAAATTTTTAATTTTCTTTTGTGTATGTATTTTATTGGCTTGATTTTGGAGACTTGTTAACGATGTGACATTATGACACTATTTATATATTAAGATGGACGAGACATTATACAATAAATAAATAAATAAAATAAGGTATTTTAATATATTATATAGTTTTTTATGTTATAAAATTAAAATTTGAATTTGTCATTATTAATTCACAAATCAGGTCTAAATTGATGGCTTGGGTTTTATTTGAGCAAGTTGTTGGTATGTGTTTGAATGATTGGTAGATCATTTGAAAAATACAATTAAGAAATAAAGTTAGATTATGATTGGATATAATTATATTTATATATTAAAGTTCCTTTATAGAGATATAAAAGAAAAAGTATTTCCAATTATCCTAATTTTAAAATTTCAATAAATTAATGGACGAGTCAAGAAAAAGTTCGGGATGAAACTATAGTAGATCTGCAACAAAACAGCGGCTCTGAGAATATGACGGCATGTGTTGTGCCATCATTTCGGATTCTCGACCTATTTCGACATTAGTGAAATAGAGTGAATCACCCAGATCGTGAATCAACTAGTAGAGTATTAAATCAACACATGGGCCCAATGCATTCTCCAAATGCGTCGGGAGCTGGGCCAGCCCGTACACTCTACTTTTAGCATATAACTAGACTGCTATTACGTGCATATCAAAGTGACTCACTGAGGTCCATTGCCTTTACCTAGAAACAATGTCTAAAAAAAATGAATATTTAAAAATACTCCGTAAGTGACTCGACTGTCGGGTTGAAAAAAAGCAAGCACATATAACATACATTATAACGGTTGTGACCTCAATTCATAATTGTCTTTGGGCTCTACGAACATTGCGCAAGAACTCACTAACATTGCGCAAGAACTCACTAACATTGCGCAAGAACTCACTAGGCAGACTCATTAATGTACCCTCCAGCTTGAATATGGACTATCGCATATTTACGGGTAGAATCAATGGAAATGTAAGGAATGCAAATAATATCATGAGTGTACGTGTCCGTCCGTACAATACATAATTGGAGAATTAATCCATGGCTAATTGAGCATACAACATGCATGAGATCCCATAACGTAAATCATTATTACACATAAAAAAAAATTATACAAATTTCATGACTTTAAACTTTTTATGATGCTTGCATCACATGGTGTAACGTATAACATTTAATAATTATACGAAGTCAAGATTGATCATATTACGATTGATGGAGTCTTAAATAAAAATTCAAAATATCAATTCATATATTTCCTTTTTATTATTGATGCAAGACTATGATTATTATTGAAGTAGACAAATTATATATATAAAATAACGTTAACATCGTTTTCTCATTTTTAATTATATGATTCAATTTAAACGCTAAAATTTGAAAGCTACAATAATTTTGACAACGAATTTGATTGTCAATAAACTATTTAGATTGACTTCTCGATTAACTCCTCTCCTCTCCTCTCCTGAAACTCTCGCATATGTTAATAATTTAGTTTATGACGGGTAAAGTTCGATACTTTAAATAAAGAATGTGAGAGTCCCACGTTGGTTGGGGAGGAAAACGAAACACCCTTTATAAGGATGTGGAAACCTTCCCCTAGCAGACGCGTTTTAAAGCCTTGAGGGGAAGCCCAAAAGGGAAAGCCAAAGAGGACAATATCTGCTCGCGATGGATTTGGATCATTACAAATGGTATCAGAGCCACACCGGGCTCCAAAGAAGGGTGGATTTGGTGGGTCGTAACAAATGGTATCAGAGCCAGGCACCGGACCATGTGCCAATGAAGAGGCTCCGAAGGGGTAGACACAAGACGATGTGCGGATTGTGAGAGTCTCACATTGGTTGGGAGGAGAACGAAACACCCTTTTATAAGTGTCAATTACCCTTATTGATAGGTTGACTTATTCCTTTAATCTTCTCTTCTTCATACCAATTTTTACAGAAACTAATTACATATCCAAAAACGTTTTATGCAAAAGTCAAAGAACACGATGGTTACGTCATTACTTTTAACATTTTTACATTTTTTTATGTTATAAGTTGAAAATGTTTGTGAGTTTGTGGTTTTGAGAAAAAAATGAATGATTTTGATTAGAAAAAGTTGGGAAGGGCCAACTCAGAAACGAGAAGGGACAGGTGGGCCGGCAGCTGGCATGCCAAAACAAGCACCGGCCTTGCGTTGATAGCCGCCCATGCTATGCTGATGTCTATTCCCTTTGCTACTCCCGTCTTTGAAGCCAAGCCATGGTCGGCTGTGTCAACTCACTCCAATTTGGAATTTGTAATTTGGGTTTTGGAATTTGTTGAATTTGGGTCTCATTTGCATTTGCATTTGCTGTTTGTTTCTTCTTTTCTTTCTCCTTTATAAACCCCTTTGTCTTTTTACCCCCAAATTTTCTTTCTATTTTCCCAAAACCCCTTTCTCTCACGCTGCTTCTTCTTTCATTTTCGCTCTGTTTCTGTACTATCAATCAAGGTGCGTGTCTATGGTGGTTGATCTTGCAGTTTTTTCATCTGGGTTTCTGTTTATATTCTGATTAGTTCATTCTATTGATCGTTCCCTTTTGCTTTTGCATGTGGAATTTTGTTTCTCTTTGGTTTATGCTGTGTTGATCATCGGATTTCATATCGGTTTTGCTTGAATTCTTTCATGATCAGCTTCCTTTTTGTTGGCTACTTCTTTTGCAATCGAATATGATCCTCTTTCTAGTGGTGTGTTGATCAGAATCGATTGTTGGTTCTGTTTGATTTTGCGATCTCTCTATTGGACATGATGTTTAGAATCTGGTGGTTTTTTGGGGGAATATATGATTGATAGAATAGCTGATTTGATTGTTCTTGTTATGTGTCTTTGTTCAAAAGTTTGGGGTCGTGTGGTTTGTGTTCATGGTGATATTGGTTTTGTGTTGTATCAGTTTGAAAGATGGCAGATGGTGAAGATATCCAACCTCTTGTCTGTGATAATGGAACTGGAATGGTCAAGGTTAGTGGCATACACAGATTTTTGTTCTTGAGAATTTGTTTTCATTGTTGTTGTCGAAGTTTTGTGATGGATTCGATATTGAATTTAGTCTTTGAATTTGATATTAAGTTCGATATGTGCTGTTTAAAACACAAGCTCACATAGTGACACTTGATGTAATGGTGTGAGATCCCACGGGAGAACGAAACATTTTTTATAAGGGTGTGGAAACCTCTCTTTAACAGACACGTTTTAGAACCGTGAGGCTGACGGCGATACGTAATGTGTCAAAGTGGATAATATCTGTTAGCGGTGGGCTTGGACTGTTACAAATGGTATCAAAGCCAGTCACCAAGCGGTGTGCTAGCGAGGACGCTGGGTCCCCAAGGAGGGTGGATTGTGAGATCCTACGTCAGTTGGAGAGGAGAACGAAGCATTCCTTATAAGGGTGTGGAAACCTCTCCCTAACAGACGCGTTTTGAAACCGTGAGGCTGACAGCAGTACGTAACGAGTCAAAGCAGACAACATCCGTTAGCGGTGGGCTTGGGCGGTTACAAATGGCAAAGATCATATTCAAAATTTCATTTCAAGTTCATGGATTGATATATAATATTTGGATCTTTTTTCAAATTTCATTTTAAGTTCACGAATGAGAATTGAAATAAGAAAGGAGTTCTTTTCAAATAAAAGAATTCGAGCTTTCTGATTTGAGAATTGCTTTGAAGCTGTCAAGTAATTTTAGTGTTAATAATATATGTATGTGGAGCTGTCGTGATAATATCTTGTTGAACATTGCAGGCTGGATTTGCCGGTGACGATGCTCCAAGGGCTGTGTTTCCTAGTATTGTCGGTCGACCACGTCATACCGGTGTGATGGTTGGAATGGGCCAGAAGGATGCATATGTTGGGGATGAAGCTCAGTCGAAAAGGGGTATTCTTACATTGAAATACCCAATTGAGCATGGCATTGTGAGCAACTGGGATGACATGGAAAAGATTTGGCATCACACCTTCTACAACGAGCTTCGTGTTGCTCCTGAAGAGCATCCGGTCCTTCTTACTGAAGCACCGCTCAACCCGAAGGCAAACAGGGAGAAGATGACTCAGATCATGTTTGAAACGTTCGACGTCCCAGCTATGTATGTTGCAATCCAGGCCGTTTTATCTCTCTATGCCAGTGGTCGGACAACAGGTATTGTGTTGGATTCTGGTGATGGAGTGAGCCACACAGTGCCAATATATGAGGGGTTTTCGCTCCCTCATGCAATCCTACGTCTCGACCTTGCTGGTCGTGATCTGACTGATGCTTTAATGAAAATTCTCACCGAAAGAGGTTACATGTTCACGACAACAGCCGAGCGGGAAATCGTCCGTGATGTGAAGGAGAAGCTTGCATATGTGGCCCTTGATTATGAGCAAGAACTGGAGACAGCCAAGACTAGTTCGGCCATTGAGAAAAGCTATGAACTACCAGACGGGCAGGTAATTACAATCGGAGCTGAGAGATTCCGTTGCCCTGAAGTACTTTTCCAGCCATCTCTGATCGGCATGGAATCTCCTGGAATCCATGAAACCACGTATAACTCCATCATGAAGTGTGATGTCGATATCAGGAAAGACTTGTACGGTAACATCGTCCTCAGTGGTGGGTCAACGATGTTCCCCGGCATTGCTGATCGTATGAGCAAAGAAATTACGGCTCTTGCTCCGAGCAGCATGAAGATTAAGGTCGTTGCTCCTCCAGAAAGGAAGTACAGTGTTTGGATTGGAGGATCCATCCTAGCCTCCCTCAGTACCTTCCAACAGGTATGTTCTATAATCACTACCTTCATGATATACAAACTCCATTGCATTTACAAATATCGAACAGGCTCGGTAGAATAATACATTGCATTCGTTTATGATTATAACTGAATGATGCAGATGTGGATAACAAAGGCTGAATACGACGAGTCGGGTCCCTCTATCGTTCACAGGAAATGCTTCTGAACAAGAGTTCGGATGCTAAATCGATGATGTCTTACTTCAACACTGTGTCATATGTTAAGTAAAGTTTGGTTAGTTTTTGCTTTTGAAGATTTGTTTATATTGTCTAAAGAGAGATTGATGAGCTGAGTTCTTGAAGTTGTAAGAACAAAATAATGTATTTATGGGGTTTTTTTTGGTAGTTTTGTAAGCCAAACTAGTACTGGGAATAGTTGGGCTGGTATTATTCATACTTGTCTGTCAGTGAAAAGGAAACAACGGGGGGATCCGAATCGGACCTAGACCTCGTTCAAAAGGGAGGAAAGCTTCATAAGGAGTCTTTACACGGTGCGGCGGTTAGGCATCCTTAGACGAAAGAGTGGTTCTTTTGTTGGCTTTGAGGTCATGAGTTGTATGCATTTACAGTGTTTTTTAGGACTTCCTTTCATGGTAGAGTTTGTGAGCTGAATCATTTTTCTTGGAAGAACATTATGAATCTTTGAATTGAATTGTTATTTTAGTTTGCAGAGTATTATTTTGTAGTTCATGGGTTTTTTATGTTCTAATAAGCTTTAATTCACTGTTGAGTTGATAAAAGGAATAGGATATGATTTGAAATTGTTTTCGTGTTCAACTCGGTAAATAGGTGTTTTTTTCTCCTTTCACCTGATTGAACGAGGTAAAGCATATTTTCCTCTTCCTTTTCCCTCCTTGAACTTTAAAGCAATTATGATTCTAAACCTTCAAACACTCGATAAAGCTACTTTTCTCTCGGTGATTAATAAACTTGATATCGAAGTTTTTTTTTTTGTTTTTTTTTAATGATATTCATGGATGTTCAAATTGAGAGCATAAAGTTAAATTATCAAAATAAATTTTTGGTTTTTCAATTATGTGTTTTATAAAGATTTTTAGGTATTTAAAATATTAAAAATTAAATTTTATATTTAATAAAATTCTAAACTTTATCGATTTATTAAATACTTAGATACTTAGATGTGCAACTTAGATTTGCAACTATTTTGAGCGAGCTTGTTAATTATTAATTATTGGATCATCTCTTAGTTTGTTGGATCGACTTTTGACTTGTTGATTCTTGAAGAATTCCTTGTACTTTGTTCTTAACGAGAGTATCTAGTAAACCTTACGAGCCAAATGATACGTTATTTGAATTTTGTCAATTTTTATCTTAAAATTTAATTTGTGACGTATGTCAATTATGATTTCAAATTTAATAACATGTAAATATGTCATTAATTTATAAATAATAACATCCACTAGTTGAATTCAAAAAGTAATAAGAAGAGAACTTAGTGTGAATAATATCATAATGAACAAGAGAACGAGAGAGGGTTTAACATAAGTTTTCTTCGCTATACTCGAAAAACATATACAATAATGTTTCGTGTTGCATTACAACCATAAATATTCAATTGATTATAAAGAAAAATGAAAAATAGAACAAAAAAAAAATGTAAACCAAAAGTTATCGAACAAGAACTTTCGGGACACATCATTTGAATTATAAACCAAATTTCAAAAACAAGATCAAGTTTTAAAAACTATTTTTCAGTTTTCAAGAAAATGTTTTTAAAAATTAAATAATAAAGCTCGAGAACTACGAGAACTATGTGAGAAAAAAAGTGTTTATAAACTTAATTTTTTAAATCAGAAAACCAAAAATAAAATGATTATCCAAGGGAGTCTAAATATTCCAAACGTAAAAGGTATCCCCTACGAGCATTACAGTTAATGTAGGCAGAAGACCAGCTACACCAATGACAATGAAATCCCCACCCATAAAATATTGCAGTCCTATCGAGGTATCATACTCCCTTCTATTTATTGTTTCACACGTTAGCATTGTTTAAAAAAAATGACGTAGTGTGAGATCTCACGTTGGTTGGAGAGAGGAACCAAATATTTCTTATAAGAGTGTAGAAACCTCTCTCCAGCAGACGTGTTTTAAAACTGTGAGACTGACGATGATACGTAACGGGTCGAAGAAGACAATACATACTAGTGGTGAGCTTAGACTGTTACAAATGGTATTAAAGCCAGACATCGGGCGGTGTGCCAACGAGAACGCTGGCCCTCAAAGGGGGTGAATTGTGAGATTTCACATTGGTTGAAGATGAGAACAAAGTATTCCTTATAAGGGTGTGAAAACCTCTCCCTAGCAGACACGTTTTAAAATCGTGAGGTTGACGGTGATACGTAACGAACCGAAGCGGACAATATCAGCTAGTAGTGGGTTTGGGCGGTTACACGTCGAATCCACTGACATTAAAGAAATATTTATAAGGACAGAACAGAGAGAGGATACGTAGTCCTATAAATTCTCCCCCACCCTCCCTACCCGGCCAATGACCAATCATCTCCAAACTCAATTGTCCCAGAACATGAGTCAACAAAAAAAGGTGTATGGATAAAGAAGAACACTTGGTTGGAAAACCACAAAAAAATTATCAGCATGATAGTCAATGCAGACAACAGTTCACCAACGTGTGTAACAAAAATGTTATCATGACTAAGATAGATAATAAAAGCTTCCGGAACAAGCATCAAAGAGAGGGAAAAAGATGTTATTGCAGAATCAAGAAAAGGCCAAAGACTGGGTACTTGCCTGATCTTTGTATCCTTCAACTGTAGTGTCTTGCAGTTGACAGATGACCACTTAACATCAAAGATCTTGCTTTGATATTGCTTGCTACTTTGATGTTCAGCTGGTGTTCTTGTACAACAAGAGAAAACAGTATGTTAATGAAGAGGAAATAGTTCAACAAGGACCTATGCTCTCATCTGCACACAAGTCCCAACAGGAAATATATCACGCATTCAGCCTGAGTAATCAGATGAAGAATTCATTCCACCAAATAAGCTTTTTGTACAAGAATAGGCCCGGTAAATAGTTAGATTTAGCAATTACCCTTCGGAATTGAAACCTTTATGGACCATTTTTCTGTCATAAACTTCTTAAACTTTTTTTTTGTTGCTGATTTGATGTTTAAAATGAATTTGGATTCCAAGAAATCACCATGAAATCACCATATTTTCGCTCCTAATCCATGAACTCATCAAAGTAAGAACTCACCAGAACATTGTATTGCTCCATCACCGAAACGTAATTAGCATCCACGAACCCAAGCGTAGTTTAATTCTCCAACAAGAACTTGTGAAACCAATACAAGTCTTGGACTATCAGAATGATGCATTGTGAGATCCCACAGGGGAACGAAACATTCTTTATAACTGTGTGGACACATCTCACTAGCATATGTGTTTTAAAGACCTTGAGGGAAAGTCCGAAAGGGAAAGCCCAAAGATGACAATATCTACTAGCGGTGAGCTT
This sequence comes from Cucurbita ficifolia, assembly GCA_033971965.1. Classification (NCBI taxonomy): domain Eukaryota; kingdom Viridiplantae; phylum Streptophyta; class Magnoliopsida; order Cucurbitales; family Cucurbitaceae; genus Cucurbita; species Cucurbita ficifolia. The sequence continues at coordinate 10,853,509 of CM066972.1, forward strand.
AGGCTGTTACAAATGGTATCAGAGGCAGACACCGAGTGGTGTGCTAGCGAGGATGCTGGGAGACACCCGGTGGTGTGCTAGCGAGGATGCTGGGAGACACCAGGTGGTGTGCTAGCGAGGATACTGGGTCCCAAGGGGGGGTGGATTGTGAGATCCCACATCGATTGGAGAGGGGAACGAGTACTAGCGAAGACGCTAGGCCCGAAGGGGGGTGGATTGTGAGATCCCATATCAGTTGGAGAGGGGAACGAAACATTTTTTATAAGGGTGTGGAAACCTCTCCCTAACAGAGGTATTTTAAAAACCTTGAGGAGAAACCCAAAAGGAAAAGCCTAAAGAAGATAATATCTGTTAGCGGTGGGTTTGGGCCATGGAACTCACCTAATCTAATAATCTAATGAAAGAATTTTATGTTGTATTTGACAAACCATTTGGATTTAAGAGTCCAAATGCTTCTTACACCATAAAGGAGCACTGGCATGCAACTCCAAGAAGTTTCAAGTCTCAGAGACAAAAGGCAGCACAAGCACTAATAAAGTAAAAGACCAACAATGCTCTAGCAATTCATGTATTGCACTCAAAATTGAATCACAGAACATACCTATAAATAGGCAATTTACAGTGAAGGAAACTCACCTAACCATTCAATTAACTTGAAATAACTAATAACTCAACTGATAAACTACATTTCAAAAGAAATCCAAAGAAGATGATTTTGTACAACTCAACCATCCCATAAAAACATTGCAAACCCATATGCATCAGTAAGATTTCAGAAAGCTTCAATTGCAGTTTCAGACCAATTTTTAAATAAAGCTGTAGACAATAAAGCTAGATGCCTATAAAAAGAACAAAAATTCTCAGAGAAAGAAAAACTTCTAAATCATAGAACCTTAAGCAATCTCGAATGCCTTTAGTTCATAGGATATTCCCCTTCAATCTCTTCTCCCAACAGGGCGAGGAACTTTCTTCTTTACATAGGAAGAGTTCCATTCACCACCATCCTGAGCATAATAATCCATAGGATATTCCCCTTCAACCTGATCACTGTTACATCCACATTTCTCACAATCATTACAACTCAATTTAGCAGCGTTTGTTCTCTCCCACCAACCAGGGATTAGTCCAAGAGCTACCTCAGCCTCAAATGGAGTAAGAAGAGGCTTAGCAAAAGCATCTCCCCAGTCAATTGAAAGACGGGGACAAGCTATCTGAATCCATGCATCCACCGAATCCTCAAACAAAGCCACTCTATAAGGACTGATCTCAGACATCAAAACAACAGTATAATCAAATCCTTTAGACTTCATCTTCTCCTCCAATCTCTCCAAAATTTTGGGATTCCCTTGCCTTCCCAAGGTCCCCAGAACAATACCCCAATTTCTCGCTTCCCTCGCCTTCAGAACCGCGCCTTTTCTCGACGCCTTCATTCCTACATGATCATATTCCTCAAGCAATAACTTACCAACATATGGATCATATCGGAAAACCCTAATTCCGGGGTTCGCTATCATGAAAGCCTCCAAATGAAACCTCCCATCGGCAACAAAAATCGCAACAGTCTCCCCGTCATTGCTGAAAGCAGACGAGGAAATTTTTGGAGCCGTACAGCCCAGAACTTCGCCAGCAGACAATGGCCTGGACTGGGGGATTAAAACCCGGAAGCCATGCTTCTCGAGCTCCAGCTTCCCAGCTCTAATGGCAGAGGCAAATTGAATCGTTCCGGCAAGCACTAAGTTGGTGGAATCAAGACCATCGATATTGAGACGAACAGTATTAACAAGACGAGGCACATCAATGGCAATGTCGACGAAAACGTACAGGCACGGAATCGTGGTGGAATCGATAGGGACGAGGCAGCTATGGCCGTAATGGATTAGGAGATCAGCGTTGAGGGCGGAGGCGGAGAGATCATCGACGCAACAGGCACCATAAGTGACATCGCCAAGAACGAAGCAGTGGGAGGCCTTGCCGAAAGTGGTGAGGATATCGGAGAGGATGAGTGAGTACATGAGAAGACCTTCGGGGAGCTGAAGGGCGACGCGGGAGGCGCCGGAGGAGAGGATGCGCCATACGCACTTGTGAACCTCAAAGTTGTAGTTGGAGGGAAGGAGGGAGATGGCGGCGTTCAAGGCCGAATTGTTGAGGATGGAATCAGGGATTTGGTTCTTCACAAATCGCTTCGGCGGCGGCCTTGATCTCGACGGGGGATTGGCTTCAGTGCTCTGAGAGAGCAGTGCCAGCTCCGGTGGCTTTTGGACCTCCGATTCCATTTTTTGCTCCGAGAAAACTCAAATGGCGAATCAGTAGGGGATTCGAGCATTATATTTCGAGGCAATTCCAAGAATAATAACAAATAAATAAATAAAATAAAATAATAACTCTAATTTTACATTTTTTTAAAAACTAAATTAACAAAAATATCCTTAAACTTTCCGGTACTACTTAACATTTTCAAAAGGCCTAAAAGGCCTAAAGTCTGACTAAGTCATAAAGTCGAGCTAAAAATGTGAATAGAGCTTGAGTCTTTGTTAAGACTTGTCGTGAGCGTGTCAAGATCACGACATTACACGATTGAAAAAGTACAGCCATGACAGTTGGTATCAAAGTTGTTGTTGTCGTCTACTCACTTTTAGCTTGTAATATTGATTTATTTCATATTATTTTCAACATATTTCTCCGTTCACATTTTCAAAAACGTTTCTCTCAAACGTGACAAATATGAAAAATATCAACGAAGAAATATCAACGATTCTTAATTTTCATAACAATTTTAAAAGTAGGGTAGGATTGGGATAAACGAGCTTAGGAACCCTATTTTCGAGTTGATTGAGTGAACCTGACAACAAAGTTACGACCCAATAATTAAACCATATATTTTTACATTATAAAAACTCAGTCCAACCCAAATAAAAAATAAATCTAACCCAAAAAACTTAGTCCAACCCAAATCGAAAATAAATCTAACTCAACCCTTATATCTTGAGTTAGGTGGCCCGATCCAAGTTGTTCGTATAACAGTCCATTCCTACTGCTAGCAGATATTATCTACTTTGATTCGTTATGTATCGTTGTCAAGCTCATAGTTTTAAAACACGTTTGTTAGGGAGAAGTTTATACACTCTTATAAGGAATACTTCCTTCCTCTCTCAACCAATGTGGGATCTTACAATCCACCCTTATTAGGGCCCAGCGTCCTCACTTTGGCACACCACCCAGTGTTTGCTTTGATCCATTACGTATCGCCGTCCGTCTTGCAGTTTTAAAACGTATGTTAGGAAATGCTTCGTTTCCCTTTCCAACCAACATGGGATCGGGAGAGACTATGCTGAACATGCATTCCATACTTCAAAACATGTCTAAAATAACAACAAAAGTAAGAGCTTTTCAACCAAAAAGCTCTGGCTGGCTTTCAGGCAAAAGCACACAATAAATTTATGCATTTAATGAACATATCAAGGATTTCATTTTTACAGTCCGCCCTTCATATGATTTACAGACAGATAGCCAAAAGAGGCATTCAAAGTTTTCACAAACAAACGAATCCATCGTGGCAATACAACAACTTAACTAGCCATGCCATTTGATTAAACAACCTCCATGCTTTACAGAGGCATAATTATATGCTATGATACATTATTTAAATAAACAAACAGCCTTGTCTTCCCCAAGCAAGCAGAGCTGGTCACGTCATTTCGCCTGCTGGAAATACCTCGAGATGGTTCGCAAACATCCGTTCCATGGATTTTTCTAATCATGCAGCACTCAAACAGTTCTCCCATGCCCCATACTTCGAACAAAAGCTGCCACCACCGCTCTGCTGAGCGTATTCGGAAACAACAGCACGAGCACAGACATCCCAAGTTCTTGCTATGTCCCCAAGCGACATTGGCTGCGAAAGGTTTCGCAACGATATGCTAAATCTGGACTTGGCCTTTATTGAAAGGTCTTCATATTCCTTGCTGCTAAACACGATGATAATAATGATAGTATACCGAATAAGGACCGAAAAAACTGAAACTGAAAATGACCAATAACGAAACCAGCAGCAGATGACCAATAACGAAATTATCTTGGAATAAAAACTAATGCGTAAAATAAAAAAAATTCAAAAAGGGGTGTGAGAGAAGTCGTTTTTTCGTATTTTGGAATATAGAACCGAATTTTTTTCAGTATATAAGAACAGAAACACAGCTGACAAACAAAACTAGGAGCCCATGTAGACTAACCTGACTTCAACAGGAAACTTGTCTAAGAGTATTGGGGAACAATTTGGATAAGTTGTAGGAACAAGCAACCGTAGAGGCTGAATTGGAGACTGCATAATAATAATGAACGAGTAAGAAAGCAGATTATTATGCAGACAATGAAGAACCTGATTAGTATGAAATATGCGCACCATTTGTGCAGAAGTGTATTGGGATTTTAAGCTGGGACTGAGAGCCACAGCACTAAAAGAGCACTTCACAATTGTTCCATCGCTGCCATCAGCAGCAGCCGCTAAAGCACTTGGATCAACTACTTCATCACTAATTACCACCACTGTGTCAATAAGACGTTGGTTTATTTCCCTTATTTCTTCCAGAAGAACATGACTGGCCTGCAAGGTCAATATATATATATATATAACTAAAAGAGTGAAGCATGTGATTGTTGAAACTAAAGTGGGCCAATACAAGTTCAACACGGACAATACCTTAAAAAGATTGATAAGAAAATAGCAAGAAGCCCAAAGGAAACTTACTTTAATTGTTAAACGAGCCGAACATTCTAACAGCAATGTCTATTCTATCTGTTGTGATCTATCATATTAATGTAACGGCCCAAGCCCACCGCTAGCAGATATTGTCCTCTTTGGGCTTTCCCTTGAGAGAAAAACGTGTTTGCCAGATTGAGATTTCCACACCCTTATAAAGAATGTTTCGTTCTCCTACCCAATCGATGTGGGATCTCACAATCCACCCCCTTGGGGGCCAACGTCCTCGCTGACACTTGTTCCCTTCTCCAATCAATGTGAGACCCCCAAACCTACTCCCTTCGAGGTCCAGTGTCCTTGCTGGCACACCGCCTCGTGTCCACCCCTCTTTGGGGCTCAGCCTCCTCGCTGGCACATCGCCCGGTAACTGGCTCTAATACCATTTGTAACGGTCCAAGCCCACCGCTAGCAAATATTGTCCTATTTGGGCTTTTCCTTTCAGGTTTCCCCTCAAGGTTTTTAAAACGTTGTCTGCTAGGAAAAAGTTTCCTCACCCTTATAAATAATGTTTCGTTCTCCTCCCCAACCGATGTGGGATCTCACAATTAATCTGTTGCTTTCTTTCTTTCCCCTCTCTTATAAATATTTATAAAATCTAAATTGATTTTAGGCCTTCATATTTGTTGTTTTGCTGCTTTTATATTCAAGTCTCCTTCACACAAAATTATTTCAACCCAATAGCACTGACTATCCTAAGAACACATATACGATAGCTCAAGTAACAGGTCCATGTACGCCTGTTGGACACTTATAACTATGTTGTTAGACCTAATTACTTAATTTTGAATTTCTGATGAAATATGAACATGTTTAAACATGTTCTTGCAATCAAATTAGAGAAACAATAAAATATTAAAATGAGAAAAAGGGGAATTATATGATTCTAAAATGGTGTAGCATATCCATATGTGAGACCTCTAATGTAGTTATATTACATTGCTTATCAGTTCTTAAACTTGTGGCGACTCCTAACTATATCTATCTAAACTACTACTATTTAATTTCAGCCTCAAAGAAAATACAATACGTAAAAATTGTTATTACCTCAATCCGGGGCCTCTTGACGCTAGATGTTGCAGTTGACTCAAGATCAGATGTCTCTGCACCGGTCAATGGTTTAAAAACATCATTTACACTTCCTGCTGATGATACAACGTTTAAGGGCATTGCACTTGTGTGACGTCTCATCTTTTTGGTTCCATTTTGCCCATCGTGTGAAACAAAATTTCTTGCTTGCAGCCGACATTTCGTCATGGCGACCAGATCCTCCCCAACTGCAGCTCTCGACCCATTACCGGGGGCTGAGCCAGCTATCCTATCAATCATACTGACAACTGATCCGATGCCACTGACAGAAGCATTCAAAGCTTTAGGTGACATTGATTTAACCTGAAAACCATAAGAAGGTTACCAATGATAGAAACAATCACGAAGCATAGGCAACGATTAAATCCATGAACAAATAGCACACAAGTTCTTGACTAACCGCTTTAATTAAGCGTTCAAGAGGCTGCTCTGTAACACTTGATTTGCCGGAAACAGTTGGTAATGCAATGGCATAAGCGCCATCTGTACCACTAAACTCAGCTAGCAATGGTGAGGCAGATATCCCAGGGGTGCCAATGGCAAGAGATGGGGCTTGTGCCCCAGACACATTCATTTGTTGTCCAGTATTCCCAGCATTTGGAAGTGACGAGACAGCAGAAGTAGGTTTTTCAGAATCACCAGGCATTGGAGATGGAGCCAGAGGCGTTGAAGGAGATGGGACAACAAAAGGGGAGCTCGCAGATTGCAAAGGTGTTCCAATTCTGTTCATGGATGTAAACATATTTTGTTGGTCGACCTGTGGGGAAGAATTTTGGGTAACTTGAGGCGATGTAGCCTGAAAGATCGGAGGTGAAATTGGAAATGTAGTTCCTGGTTTCATCTGTGGATGGGTATAAGCTGAGCGCTGAGTTCCTGGATGTTGAAACATCCCTGGCTTTGCAGCAACCCCTTGTCTCATCTTCAGGTCATTCATCTCAATTTGGTTAAGATGTGACATTTGGTGCGCCTGCATTTGCGTGGGTAACTGCTGCTTTCCTTGCTGCTGTAGCTGTGACTGTTGCTGATGTAATTGTGGTTGTTGCTGCTGTTGCTGCTGGTGCTGCAACATCTGCTGCTTCAGATGCTGCATGTGTCTCTGCTGCATCTGTTGTTTCAGCTGCTGCTGCGATTGCAGCAACTGCTGCGGATCCTGTTGTTTCATATGTTGATGTTGAAGAATATTAGCGTTGGATTGAAGAGAACTAATATTTGGCTGAAGAGCATTCACCCCATTTTGTGATGCCAAAGAACTATTGTTCACCCGTTGGGAGCTGTTCGCAGGATTCTGTTGCAAAGACACGGCACCAACCTGCTGCAACGAGCTCAGCGAATTCCCTTGTCCTGATTCCAAACTGGAACCCGGCTGCATCGGAATCGTCATGTTCTGTTGTGGTGCTGATCCTGAAAAGGTTGGAAGAGAATTATGTTGCATATTGTTCATATTGTTCATATTGTTCATATTGTTCATATTGTTCATATTGTTCTGCTGCACCGGAGCCACGGAACCTTGCATGTTTGCAGAATGTAGTTGGGGATTGATTTGATTTTCGGGCGACTGTAACGGAGTCATCTGTGATTGTGACTGCTGTATAGATTGCATGTGAGAGGCAGGGAGCTGTCCTTGCTGCAGTGTAGACACTGGATTTCTTGGCCTGTTCGAGTTTAAGAAACTAACAATCTGCTTCTCGTAATGGCCTATCTTATCTTTAAATCCAATCACAATATTATTCTTTGGAACCTGTAAGAACGCTATAAGGCGTTCCAAAATCACCCTAAATGCCCTTAGCTTATTTAGCTGCTCTGACTTTGGTTGTTGCGGAAGACTGTCAAACTGGAAAATAAAATATCACATTAAACAATATCACACTGCATACTAATACAAGGAGAATAAGAACTACAATGCGGGTAAAGGGAAAGGTATCAACAGCCAAAGGAGGAAAGAAGTTTTAGTTCATTTTGGTCCTTGTGCTTTCCGAACGTCCATTTAGGTCCATAAACTTTAGACTTTGGTTCATTTTGGTCGTGTACATTCCAAATTTCATTTTAGTCCTACTTTTAAAAAGCGACCAATTTGGTTTCGTTATAGCATGACACTTCACTTACTACATGTGACTTGCTACATTTCTCGACATGTGGTCAGGATTCGCACTAAAGGATTTCCATTGGGTATAAAATTTATACTTACAATTTGTAAATAGAGACTAAATTGGCCGCTTTAAACATTACAAGGACCAAAACGAACATTTTAATAGTACAGAGACCAAAATGAACCGGAGCCAAACATATAGAGACTAAAATAGACGTTTTGAAAGTAAAGGGACCAAATGAACCAAAGACAAAAGTTCAAAATAGTATTGAAACTTGTCTTCACAACTCCTTTTGGCTTTTCAATATATGGTATCCGATTGTTCGTCAGATATAGATGTTGAATCACATACCTGATGCACTTTTGGAAGAATTTTCTGATACATTTCTTTCAGTTCAAAAAGGTACAACTCCTTCATAGATTTAATCTACAAAAAAGAAGAAGGAAGCAATTTAACAATATTTTTAAAAGGATTCTAAATTCCACCAAGAAAAAAAGATAAATGCTAAAGAAAGTAGAACAAAGATTCCCACTTGACCAAAAAAAAAAAAAAAGAAACAAAGTAGATCATCCTATGTCGAAACGCCTAATTTTATTTGGAGATACTTTCTTCCAATCAAACCGACTGTAGCCACCCTCCTATATCAGACCTTTTGACAAAAGAAACCAACGAAATGACAATCCTCTAACACTTGGACGCCTTAAAATAAAGTTAGAGAGTAACAGAGAAATCAAAATAAACCAACCTACTTTAAACTATGCTTCTATGGCTTTAGAAGCAATTCTCTCCAAAGCCAGATTTTAAAACATCAAACCTCGACTTCCGAACAGCTGGATGCCAACCTAATGAACGGCCAAAGCCCAAACAGCTACTATAGAACAAAAGTCCTTAGCCACGTAATCAACGCAACATTCATCAATGCAATTAATACCCACAAGCATGGATCTAGTCCCATTCACCTTAGGCCCAAATGTCTTTTCAAAGATAAAAATGATTTTGAAGAGATTGTAGATCTTCCCTACTCAAACATTGAGAAAATAAGAGTATCATTAACTATAGAAATGGAGCTCACCCATTAACTATGGAAAAGGACTCTCGTCCAAGAGAATCCAACTGATCTCATAACTACAAAAAGGTTCGGAAACAAACACCCATAGAACGTATTAAACTTAGCAATCTTCCAAACCACCTCTCCAATCTCTCGAACTCCCTAAAAGTTTTATTGTTTCTCTCGAGTCACTATTGAAGGAGACAAGTCCCATGCTGGGAGTTTTCTTTGCAGCTTATACATTGTATTAAGACTTCTAAAAACTAAGCACCAAAGGAACAACTTCACTTTCTTAGGAATCTTGTACTTCCAGACCAGATCAAAGGGCAGTCGGACTTCTCTAAGGGAAGAATCAGCCTATTTATCTTCCCAAATCGAATTTTCTCCCACTATCCACTTTGAAGAAAACTGACTCGAGAAGGCATCTTTGTCCTTATCTATCTCTTTCAACAACGTATAACCCTTCAAGTTTTTGTTAACCACCAGCAACCACTCATGAGACTTCCACTCATAAATACAAGCAATCACCTTTCTCCACAGGGCCTTCTCTTCAAGCATGGATCACCACAACCACTTCATCTGGAGTGCTCTATTTCTTTACAATTGTGTCATTCGTCTCTTGTTCACAATGTTGTTTTCAAAAAATCATGGAATAACCCAACTAGATCTGATTTCAAGATGTTCTATGCTTTTTTTTAATTTTTTTTTATTTATAAAACTCACTAGACATCCCATCAGGACCAGGTGATATTAAGTTATCCATTTCGACTAGTGCTCTGTACACTTCTTCACTAAAAAGGCTCTTCTAACATAGCCCTCCAAGAGTCATTTATCGATATCCCATTCCACCCCTTGGAAATTAAACCTCGGCCCCTCATCCTTGAGTACAAATCTTCAAAGAAACCAAACATTTCTTGTACAACACTATCTTCAAAGTTTGTCTCTGGTTCCAAAAAAAAATATGTATCGTCTTCTGAGTTTAGGACTAATCCTTTGCGAGAAATCAAGGAAGACATTTAATTCCGACTCTTACCCCATGGGGTACATCAAACCCATGGTGGCCACCTACTTAGGGATGTCGAGATCTTAATAATTTTGTACCAGTCAAATATTGTAGAGTCAAATAGTGGTCCTCAAAGACTAGTTGAGATGCACGTAGGTGTGGACGAAACTCTTAGATATTTAAAACAAATATATATCCAATACTTGGTATTCACTCAACAATTATTTTTAATTCCCTTCATAATTGACTCAAATTGTGGTGCTTTTTACAAACTCCTCACGGGAGAACACTTAGTTGGCAACCTTTCACCATGCTAATGAAAAGCCATAATGTACGATATTTCATTAAAGGGCATAACTTTTCTTAAACCCAGAGTATACCTTGAGCATGCTAATCCCATTATCCAACCAATCCAATAAGGCCATCAGCACCTACAGAATCCAAATCCTACCCAACACCAAACAAACCCATAGCCCAATTCACTGCCTTTCCAATAGGACCTGAAATAAACTACCAACAAATCATTCCCACTGTCGCAACACCTACCCTTGTGGGACAAAAAATAATAAAACATTCTTTAACATCTTGAATTAATAAAAAGCTTCTGCACCCAATTAAGAGAATCCAGAAAAAATCAAAGAGATCAAAGTGAATGGAAAGGGCAAGGATGAATTACACTTTTCCACGGTCAATGCCATACACACTACCTAAAAGAATTCTAAATCTTTTTGTAATTACGTATCATATGTACACAAATTCGGTGAGTCATTTATTTATTTAATTATTTTTGTGAACTCTTGTAAGGAGGTATATAGGAGCAGACAGTTTACATTGGTAACTTTTCACTGAAGAATTAAAAGCATTTCTTTTTCACAGTAGGATTTGAATTGGTCTCTACTGATATAGCCACCTGTAGAATGAAATTAAGAACCGAGCCACTGAATTTTTATTATTGCAGATTTTCCCCAAAGCTTACTGCTCAAAATTTACCCCTTATCTACTTGATAGTCTAACCTTTGCATAGTTATAATTTTTTTGTATTATTAACATAAAAATAAATCAAGTTAAAATGAGCTGCTAGGTAGGAAACTCTGCCACAAGAAAGAATAGCAAAGCCAACATTTACACTTTGTAACTTCTCTAATAATATTGCAAACAGAACGAACTTTCTTATGAATCTTGAAAAATTCATAGAAGAGAGATGGAGTGTAAGCTTAGTACCTTCTGATAAATCTCCTCTTGCCAATCACCACCATTGGCTTGTCCTGTCTGAGCCGTGGAATCTAAAGATGCTACAAAAATTAAATAAAGGTCAGCGGATATGGACACTGTGTGCCTAGGGGATATAAGTGAACTACAGCAAAGAGATAGTGTGCTCCCTTGTAATAAGAAACTCAGTTTTTATGGAAAACAACAAAAGAAAGAATTCGGCAGTAGAAGGTCCACAGGCTATACAGAAAATGGGGGGAAAGAAGAACACCAACACCGCAACCACCGCTTCCTCACAACAAAAAAACATGGAAACAGGAGGTAAAGTGCCAAAAAAAGCTAAGTTTTTCTAATGAATACTCATGTGCATAAGCTTAAATATCCATGAACTACTACTCTAGCAAAACAATTCCTAGAAGGGGGACCTTTCTCCATCAAGATGTTTTTTGTGTACCTTGATAGAGCATGATTACCTCTTCTTAAATGCAGGCTTATTACCAAAAGTTAGTCTTATACGTTTGGATTATTCACCTTATCCTTGTGCCCTCCAATTACATTGGTGCTTGAAAGGAAAAACTGAATTTTTTAGAAGTGTACAGATAGCTTTTGATAGCTTCTTTAGTTAGAAAGAAACCAAAGAGCTTTCCACAACAAAAGAAACACGTAGATGGCTTCTGAATTATGTCCATTGCACAGCCTCACATTGCATCGCCCTTCACAAATCTTTGTAGTAATCACACTACTCTTTTTTTGAACCACCATGGTAGTGGACATGGGGGACAATGAATAAAAATAAAAGGCTTAGAAAGAGTAGGTTCAAACCATGGTGACCACCTACTTATGATTTAAAATCCTACGAGTTTTCTTGGCAACCAAAAACAGTCGGATCAGGTAGTCAAGGTGTGCACAATAGAACCTAAAAACTCGTGGAGATAATAATAACAACAACGATGATGATGAGAAAAATAAACTTGAAAATACTCCATAACATGGGGACAGTTCAGAGCTGCCTAACATTTTTCAAAGAGTGTCAGAGAGGCCCTCAGAGAACCAAAATGAGGAAAAGAAATGCCCATTGATGAAGGTGGGCCATCGAGCACTTTGGTTCCAAAGATAGAAGCTTCAACTAAAAAGAGGAAGGAAATAATACTGGGCTTTCATTCGTTTTGAGTGGCCTTGATATTAAAGTGGATGCTATGCCAAAGAGGAAAGGGAAGCATATTGTGCAGGCCATACCAGAGAATGTCTTTTGTTGTGATGCGAGGGCTGAATCTCTTGAGCCTTTGATCCTATGTTACTGTTCTTTCCCTCCTGTTCTCTCTCTCTCTCTCTCTCTCTCTCTCACACACACATTCCACACACGCCAGGTTTCAACAAGGTCACCAGCATTTAGCTATCATTAATAATATCTTACTAGTTTGATCATTCAGTAGTTATTGATAAAGGCTCTAAAACTAAGACAAAGCAAGAAAGCATACTTGATGATGTCTCTGGAAGGACCCTTTGTGGATGATACAACTGCTTTTGCTGATCCATTACATTCTGTGATTGAAGTAAGGGGCCTGGAGCTTGACCTCCAGCTTGAAGCCTTTGTTGGAGCTCATGTGACAAGGTATTTGACTGCGGCTGCTGCTGCTGCTGCTGCTGTAAAGATACCTGTTGTTGGACTTGTGCGGACTGCAACGGAATCTGTGACATCAACTGTTGGGATGATTGAAGTTGTCCTTGCTGACCTTGCGTTGACAACAAATTTGATGGATTTTGTGGAGGTTGTTGCTGCATTTGAACCTTGTTCTGTTGCATCATATGCACGCCGTGCTGATTTGATTGCATGTTTGAGTTACCTGACTGAGTACCATGCATTTGTTGTTGCTGTAGTCCAGAAACATTACTTTGAGGTCCTAACTGCGGCTGCTGCAAATTTGATAGGCTGCTTTGCTGATTCATTAACTGCTGCTGCTGCTGCGATGGTGGAGTCTGCATGTTTGATAGATTGCTCTGCTGCCCATGCGACCTTGATTGCTGGGGCAGCTGTTGCTGCATGTCCCCAACACTGTTTTGTATCAGTGGATTCTGCTGCATGTTTGAAGAATTAGATTGTTGATTAATTAGCTGTTGTTGCTGCTGTGAAGACAAGCTCGCCTGCTGTGACATTGTGGGCTGCTGATGCAGGACAGAATGTTGTTGGGACTGTTGCTGCTGCCTTAGAACTGGCTGTGGAGGTTGCTGAAGCATGGATTGATTGGGCTGTTGAATGGAAGATTGCTGGTTTTGCTGAAGATTTGAGAGCGAAGATTGCATAACAGATTGCTGAGATGATTGGAGTTGATTCGGTGGCATTAGATTCGTTTGCTGTTGTGGGATGTGAGATTGCATAAGTTGGTGTGGCATACTTCCCTGCTGAAACTTCTGCTTCATAATCTGCTGCTGTAAATGTTGTTGCTGAAAAAATAACTGTTGCTGCTGGGTTTGTGACTGCTGCTGTTGCTGCTGCTGTTGGGAAACCACTTGTCTTCCTTGTATTGGCCTCTGAGAGTTGGTAAATACATTAGAAGAAACCCCTTGACCCATAGCATTCCCAACAGAACTTTGTGGAACTCCAGATACGTTTTGCATGCTTGGATTCTGGCCAACTATGTTCGCCATTGGAGCTGATGCCAATCCCGCAACAGGAGGTACTGACGAAGGTAAGCTGGACGAACTCTGAGTAGCAATATTATTTTGGATGTTCTGCGAGAGTAATTGCTGGCGTGGCTGAGGTTGATTGGAAGACATAGGGCCAGACATTGATGGCCCTTGATTTAGAACTTGAGACTGCATGCTCTGTGATGCTGTTTACATTATCATACACAACATAAAGTCAAATAAAATTAATAAAACGCCACAAGCTAAGTAAGAAATCGTTACAATATTCAAGAACGGAGAAATAAAAAACGCTATAACAAGAAATTAATTCACAAATTGACTTAAAAAACGTTAGTGAAAGTTTCACCATGTAAAATATAGTCGCAGATCGTCTGTCGATGACTTACTAGAATCTAGAGGCTTATTGGTAGGCACCATAGAATTGGATGGTAATGCGGTGGTCTGAGATTTGGTTTCCATAGTAAGCATCTTCAGAGATATTTTCCTTAGGTAATCTGACTGAAATCAGAGGTTCAAAATAGAATTGGTGAGTACTCAGTGTTGTATTTAGTACATAGCATAATAAATCAGGGGTTTATACAAGTGAGCAGGACGTACCTGACTGGTAGCGGCGGTGTAAATCTTTTCCTCGAACCTTACAGCAATTTTCCTCAGCTCACTCAATCCCTCATGACCCGAAACAGGAAGGTGCCTCTTCAATGTCTCCATTCTACATAAACATGGAAAATATAATGGCCGAAAAGTTCATTAAATACAAAAGCACGGGAAGCTGTTCAGGAACAAAAAACTACAGCAGTAATCCACGTCCATGATTCAAAATATTAGTGTAACAACCCAAGCCCACCGTTAGCAGATATTATCCACTTCGGGCCGTTACGTATCACCGCCAGCCTCACGGTTTTAAAATGCGTCTACTAAGGAGAGGTTTCCACACCCTTATGAGGAATGTTTCGTTCCCCTCTCCAACCAATGTGGGATCTCAAAATTGGGCATTTTGAAGGAATGAACATTAGAACCGTCGGAAAATTCAATAGGATCCATACATCAAATAACTTGTACTTCTTATGTTCAAAGAAGGGGGTAGTACCTGAAGTAACAAATAGGAACCACCTCCACAGAACCTAACCTAACCTACCCTACCCTACCCTACCCTATCTTCAAACCAGATATGGAAAAATGAACAGGGATAATTTTAACGAACTAGGTTTGTTAGGAATCACGACTCTCCACAATGATATGATATTGTCCACTTTAAGTATAAGCTCTCATGGATTTGCTTTTGGTTTCCCCAAAAGACCTCAACACCAATGAAGATGGTATTCCTTACTTACAAACTCATGATCATCCCCTTAGTTAGCTAATGTGGGACTTCCTCCCAACAATCCTCAACAAGGTTTTGGAATCAGTTCACATCTGTAACAGTCCAAACCCACCACTAGTAGATATTGTCCGCTTTGGCCTGTTACATATCACCGTCAGCCTCATGGTTTTAAAACGCAGTCTACTAAGAAGAGGTTTCCACACCCTTATAAGGAATGCTTTGTTCCCCTCTCCAACCGAGGTGGGATCCCACAGCATCCATCAGTTATACACAATCTAAGAACAGGTAGAATACGGTCGAGGATGATTCTATACTTCCAAAGTTTTGCAGTTCATAGCTTAATTCAGAAAACCATCCCATAGTAACTAATCTAAGCAGCGAACTATGAACACAAAAAGTTACAAAATCTCAGACAAATTTCTCAAAGAAGCAAGAAATCATACATCTTGTTGACAATTCGATGCCGAGAATCCGGCTGCAATTGAGACCTCCAATCCCCAACATCGACTCCGGATTCTCCACCTTGAGCAGGCCTCCAATTATTCGAATCCATTCAAAAACCCAATAACAACGTAAAAAGAGAGATTAAATAGAGTCCTTCAAGGATCGAAAGTAAGGCTGTTACGGAGTTCACTCGTGGTTTAGGGCTGAATCAAACCCAGAATTCGGCGGCGGAGATGTAAATCAGGTAGAACCAATTCGGCAGTTGATCGGAAGCTGATTACAGGAGAAAAAAGAGTTTTACTCAGAGATCAACCCCGAAATTGAGAAAATCAAGGAGATTCCAAGAGAAAAGATGATGATCGAAGGCTTGTTACACAAACTTAGCCCGATGGGTGAGCTGAGTATTGATCGAGAAGCATTTCCGTTGCGTGGAAGACAACCCCAGACAGGAAAGAAACGACCTTTTCCTTCTAGACTTGTTCGGGAACAGCCTCATAAATGGTTGTCTCCTCAGAACTTGCACACCAAGTTCCTCGGTTTCTCCCCAATGTCCATAAAATTAAAATATGTTCTTATGAATTTCTCAGAAATTGAAACTAAAAACCTCTCACATCTTTGAATCAGATTAGGTAAGTAATCCCCCATTTCATTCCCATTCCAAATTTCTCGAGACCTAACGCAGGTACTTTACTTATAAATTTTTATCGAATAATGAATTCAACTCAACCAAATCATGATCGTAACGTCGATCACGGTAATTTATGTCTTTGATCATTATCTTTTGATGAGACATAAAGGGAAGAATTTATTTACGATGCTCGATAAATATTTTTATATACCTATCTACTTTCAGAATATTTAAACGGAGTTAGGTATTGTCAAAATGGAAAAATCAATACTTTTACTTTTACGAGCTTCAACCATATCGAATGTTTTAATGATAAGAATCTTGTTAAGTTATTAATGAATTTAGCGTTTTGTAAACTTTCCATAATATGGAGGTCGAGAAGAAATTTTTAACGCGTTTGAATTGCTCAAATCGAATATAGACAAATAGGTTATAGTCGAAAGAGCATTGGAAATAAATGGTGATGACGTGGATGAATAGGATGGTAACGTGCGGTAATGTCGGGAAATTACACGTGTCAACATTTGGTTGGTACTCTCTCTCTCCAATTATTGTTGCCGCTTGACAACTCATCTCCTCCGCTCGGTATACAACGTTTCTCCCATCGATTTCTTCATGAAACTTAAAGATGTGTTACAGGAAAAGAGTAGGGATTGGTTTCATGGCTTCGTGTGGATTGTAGCCTAAGTTATTCACCTCCAAAGTTCATTGGAAAACTATTTTCTACAACGTTTCCGTCCTCGATTTCTTCATGAAACTTAAAAATGGTGTTACTGGGAAAAGCTAGGACTTGAACTCATGCCTTCGTGTGGATTGTAGCCTAAGTTATTCACCTCCAAAGCTAATTGAAAAACTGTTTTCTCACCGGAGTTCAAGCCAAAGAATTTATTCGGCAACCGTTTCTAGAGGTTTTCAAGGCTCAATTTCTTCATGAATTTTCTTTCTTATTCTTCCTTCTAGCTAAAGGAATTATTTCGGAGGAACGCCTTTAATTGTGTGGTCTTAATTTTAAAAATTGTTCTTCGGTATGCAACTCAACAGAAACACATAATTTTTGTTTTCTTGAACACCTTGTTCTAGGATGTTTTAGCTCTCGATTTCTTTATCAAAATTACTCATTTCAATCCGCTTAAGCCAGAGGAAGACTCAAATTTTAGAAAAATGGACTGTAGACGGGAATTCGATCCTTATCTCTAATTCTTGTCGAGAAATTACTTTCTTCAATTGGGACTTAAATGGATCGTAGGTTTAAGAAAATGACATTTTCGTCCTATATGCTTATTCTTTTCGTTTCTATCCTTTTTCAAAAGACTTCAATCCCTAAAATTACTTTTTAGGGTATTGAAAATGACTTGCTCAAGACTCGTGTTCGTTCTTACATGAATATCTGAATTTTTTTTCTTTTTATGCTTTGGATATTACACCAAACCTCAAACCCCAATCCAACGAACTTACAGACTCGACTCCAATGGGACTACAACTGGACAAGGTCAGTTGCCCAATCCAACATTTGTTGACTGATTCAAAGATGTCAAGAGGTAATTTCTTAGAAATTCATAAGAAAATATTTGATGAACATTGAGGAGAAACCGAGAAACTTGATCCCCAAGCTGTTCCCGATTCACTCTCTCCTTTTGCTTTGTTATTGGGGTTTTGACGCAATTTCTTCTCGTAGATTGTTTCGAAACTTTTCAATGGATTCTAATCATTTGGGGCCTGCTCAAGGTGGAGAACCCGAAGTCAATGCCGGGGATTGGAGGTCTCAATTGCAGCCGGATTCTCGGCATCAAAGTGTCAACAAAATGTATGATTCCTTGCTTCTTTCATGCATATTTGAGAAATGTGTTTGAGCTTTTGTCACTTTTTGTTTCATAGTTCGCTGCTTAGACTAGTTACTATGGGATGGTTTTGTGAATTAAGCTATGAACGGCAAAACTTTAGAAGTATAGAATCATCCTCGACCTTATTCTACCATTTCTTAGATTTGTGTATAACTGATGGATGCGAACTGATTCCAAAACCTAGTTCTATAATATTATCTCCTTCATTTTTCCATTTCTGGTTTGAAGATATGGTAGGTTAGGTTTTGTGGAGGCGGTTCCTATTTGTTACTTCAGGTATTAGCCCCTTGTTTGAACATAAGAAGTATAAGTTATTGGAAGTAGTATGGATCCTATTGAATTTTCGTCAACGGTTCTAAAGTCAATTCTGCCTAATAGTGAGATCCCACATTGGTTGAAGAGGGGACGAAACATTCCTCATTAAGGTATGGAAATCTCTCCCTAGTAGACGTGTTTTAAAACTGCGAGGCTGACGGCGATACGTAACGGGCCAAAGCGGACAATATCTGTTAGCGGTGGGCTTGGGATGTTACAAATAGTATCAGATCTAACACCGGGAGGTATGCCAGTGAGGACGCTAGGCTCTCAAGTGGGGTGGATTGTGAGATCCCACATTGGTTGGAGAGGGGGACGAAACATTCCTCATAAAGGTGTAGAAACCTCTCCCTAGAAGACACACTTTAAAACTGTGAGGCTGACGACGATACGTAACGGGCCAAAGTGGACAATATCTACTAGCGGTGGGCTTGGGCTGTTACAAATGGTATCAGAGTCAGACAGTGGGCGGTGTGCCAGCGAGGACTCTAGGCCCTCAAGGGGGGTGGATTGTGAAATCCCACGTTGGTTGGAGAGGGGAACGAAACATTCTTCCTAAGGGTGTGGAGACCTCTCCCTAGTAGACGTATTTTAAAACCGTGAGGCTGAAAACACAATACGGGGCCAAAGCGGACAATATCTGTTAGTGGTGAGCTTGGACTGTTACAAATGGTATCAGAGTCAGACATCGGGCGGTGTGCCAACAAGGACGCTAGGCCCTCAAGGGGTGAAATGTGAAATCCCACATTTGCTTGAGAGGGGAACGAAACGTTCCTCATAAGGGTGTAGAAACCTCTCCCTAGTAGACGCGTTTTAAAACAGCGAAACATAACGGACCAAAGCGGACAATATCTGCTAGCGGTGGGCTTAGGCTGTTACACTAATATTTTGAATCATGAACGTGGATTACTGTGGTAGTTTTTCGTTCCCGAACAGCTTCCCGTGCTTTTGTGTTTAATAAACTTGTCAGCCATCATCTTTTCCATTTTTATGTAGAATGGAGACATTGAAGAGGCTCCTTCCTGTTTCTGGTCCTGAGGGATTGAGTGAGATGAGGAAACTTGCTGTAAGGTTCGAGGAAAAGATTTATACTGCCGCTACTAGTGAGATACTTCCTGCTCACTTGTTATAGTTCTCAAGGATTGTAAGAACAAACGTTATCTTATTTATGTTTAGCCCATTTGCTATAACAATAAGATTCCAATTTGATTTGGTTCCTAAGATTTAGTTCTGTACTGAAAGATACTTTTGTATAAGAACTTGTTCATGATTTATTATGCTATGTAGTGTTGCACTAAATAAATACCAATTATATTTTGAACCTCTGATTTCAGTCAGAGTACGCAAGGAAAATAACTTGGAAGATTCTTACTATGGAACCCAAGTCTGAGACGACCACTGCATTACCACCAATGTCTGCGCCCACGATCAACTGCCGAATTCGTTCGACCCGATTCACATCTCCGCCGCCGAATTCTGGCTTTGATTCAGCCCTAAACCACGAGTAAACTTCATAACAGCCTTACTTTCTATCCTCGAAGGACTCTATTCAATCTCTCCTTTTGCTTTGTTATTGGGGTTTTGACGTAGTTTTTTCTCGTGGGTTGTTTCCGAACTTTTGAACGGATTCGAATAATTGGAGGCCTGCTCAAGGTGGAGAACCTGGAGTCGATGCTGGGGATTGGAGGTCTCAATTGCAGCCTGATTCTCGGCATCAAAGTGTCAACAAGATGTATGATTCCTTGCTTCTTTCATGCATACTTGAGAAATATGTTTGAGCTTTTGTAACTTTTTGTTTCATAGTTCGCTGCTTAGACTAGTTACTATGGGATGGTTTTGTGAATTAAGCTATGAACATCAAAACTTTGGAAGTATAGAATCATCCTCGACCTTATTCTACCATTTCTTAGATTTGTGTATAACTGATGGATGCGAACTGATTCCAAAACCTAGTTCTATAATATTATCTCCTTCATTTTTCCATTTCTGGTTTGAAGATATGGTAGGTTAGGTTTTGTGGAGGCGGTTCCTATTTGTTACTTCAGGTATTAGCCCCTTGTTTGAACATAAGGAGTATAAGATATTGGAAGTAGTATGGATCCTATTGAATTTTCCTCAACGGTTCTAAAGTCCATTCCTCCAAAATGCCTAATAGTGAGATCCCACATTGGTTGAAGAGGGGACGAAACATTCCTCATTAAGGTATGGAAATCTCTCCCTAGTAGACGTGTTTTAAAACTGCGAGGCTGACGACGATACGTAACGGGCCAAAGCGGACAATATTTGTTAGCGGTGGGCTTGGGATGTTACAAATGGTATCAGAATCTAACACCGGGAGGTATGCCAGCGAGGACGCTAGGCTCTCAAGGGAGGTGGATTGTGAGATCCCACATTGGTTGGAGAGGGGGACGAAACATTCCTCATAAAGGTGTAGAAACCTCTCCCTAGAATACACACTTTAAAACTGTGAAGCTGACGACGATACGTAACGGGCCAAAGCGGACAATATCTACTAGCGGTAGGCTTGGGTTGTTACAAATGGTATCAGAGTCAGACAGTGGGCGGTGTGCCAGCGAGGACTCTAGGCCCTCAAGGGGGGTTGATTGTGAGATCCCACGTTGGTTGGAGAGGGGAACGAAACATTCTTCCTAAGGGTGTGGAGACCTCTCCCTAGTAGACGTGTTTTAAAACCGTGAGGCTGAAAACACAATACGGGGCCAAAGCGGACAATATCTGTTAGTGGTGAGCTTGGACTGTTACAAATGGTATCAGAGTCAGACATCGGGCGGTGTGCCAACGAGGACGCTAGGCCCTCAAGGGGTGAAATGTGAAATCCCACATTTGCTTGAGAGGGGAACGAAACGTTCCTCATAAGGGTGTAGAAACCTCTCCCTAGTAGACGCGTTTTAAAACAGCGAAACATAACGGAACAAAGCGGACAATATCTGCTAGCGGTGGGCTTAGGCTGTTACACTAATATTTTGAATCATGAACGTGGATTACTGTGGTAGTTTTTCGTTCCCGAACAGCTTCCCGTGCTTTTGTGTTTAATAAACTTGTCAGCCATCATCTTTTTCCATTTTTATGTAGAATGGAGACATTGAAGAGGCTCCTTCCTGTTTCTGGTCCTGAGGGATTGAGTGAGATGAGGAAACTTGCTGTAAGGTTCGAGGAAAAGATTTATACTGCCGCTACTAGTGAGATACTTCCTGCTCACTTGTTATAGTTCTCAAGGATTGTAAGAACAAACGTTATCTTATTTATGTTTAGCCCATTTGCTATAACAATAAGATTCCAATTTGATTTGGTTCCTAAGATTTAGTTCTGTACTGAAAGATACTTTTGTATAAGAACTTGTTCATGATTTATTATGCTATGTAGTGTTGCACTAAATAAATACCAATTATATTTTGAACCTCTGATTTCAGTCAGAGTACGCAAGGAAAATAACTTGGAAGATGCTTACTATGGAACCCAAGTCTGAGACGACCACTGCATTACCACCAATGTCTGCGCCCACGATCAACTGCCGAATTCGTTCGACCCGATTCACATCTCCGCCGCCGAATTCTGGCTTTGATTCAGCCCTAAACCACGAGTAAACTCCATAACAGCCTTACTTTCTATCCTCGAAGGACTCTATTCAATCTCTCCTTTTGCTTTGTTATTGGGGTTTTGACGTAGTTTTTTCTCGTGGGTTGTTTCCGAACTTTTGAACGGATTCGAATAATTGGAGGCCTGCTCAAGGTGGAGAACCTGGAGTCGATGCTGGGGATTGGAGGTCTCAATTGCAGCCTGATTCTCGGCATCAAAGTGTCAACAAGATGTATGATTCCTTGCTTCTTTCATGCATACTTGAGAAATATGTTTGAGCTTTTGTAACTTTTTGTTTCATAGTTCGCTGCTTAGACTAGTTACTATGGGATGGTTTTGTGAATTAAGCTATGAACAGCAAAACTTTGGAAGTATAGAATCATCCTCGACCTTATTCTACCATTTCTTAGATTTGTGTATAACTGATGGATGCGAACTGATTCCAAAACCTAGTTCTATAATATTATCTCCTTCATTTTTCCATTTCTGGTTTGAAGATATGGTAGGTTAGGTTTTGTGGAGGCGGTTCCTATTTGTTACTTCAGGTATTAGCCCCTTGTTTGAACATAAGGAGTATAAGATATTGGAAGTAGTATGGATCCTATTGAATTTTCCTCAACGGTTCTAAAGTCCATTCCTCCAAAATGCCTAATAGTGAGATCCCACATTGGTTGAAGAGGGGACGAAACATTCCTCATTAAGGTATGGAAATCTCTCCCTAGTAGACGTGTTTTAAAACTGCGAGGCTGACGGCGATACGTAACGGGCCAAAGCGGACAATATTTGTTAGCGGTGGGCTTGGGATGTTACAAATGGTATCAGAATCTAACACCGGGAGGTATGCCAGCGAGGACGCTAGGCTCTCAAGGGAGGTGGATTGTGAGATCCCACATTGGTTGGAGAGGGGGACGAAACATTCCTCATAAAGGTGTAGAAACCTCTCCCTAGAAGACACACTTTAAAACTGTGAAGCTGACGACGATACGTAACGGGCGAAAGCGGACAATATCTACTAGCGGTAGGCTTGGGTTGTTACAAATGGTATCAGAGTCAGACAGTGGGCGGTGTGCCAGCGAGGACTCTAGGCCCTCAAGGGGGGTTGATTGTGAGATCCCACGTTGGTTGGAGAGGGGAACGAAACATTCTTCCTAAGGGTGTGGAGACCTCTCCCTAGTAGACGTGTTTTAAAACCGTGAGGCTGAAAACACAATACGGGGCCAAAGCGGACAATATCTGTTAGTGGTGAGCTTGAACTGTTACAAATGGTATCAGAGTCAGACATCGGGCGGTGTGCCAACGAGGACGCTAGGCCCTCAAGGGGTGAAATGTGAAATCCCACATTTGCTTGAGAGGGGAGCGAAATGTTCCTCATAAGGGTGTAGAAACCTCTCCCTAGTAGACGTGTTTTAAAACAGCGAAACATAACGGAACAAAGCGGACAATATCTGCTAGCGGTGAGCTTAGGCTGTTACACTAATATTTTGAATCATGAACGTGGATTACTGCGGTAGTTTTTCGTTCCTGAACAGCTTCCCGTGCTTTTGTGTTTAATAAACTTGTCAGCCATCATCTTTTCCATTTTTATGTAGAATGGAGACATTGAGGAGGCTCCTTCCTTTTTCTGCTCCTGAGGGATTGAGTGAGATGAGGAAAATTGCTGTAAGGTTCGAGGAAAAGATTTATACTGCCGCTACTAGTGAGGTACTTCATGCTCACTTGTTATAGTTCTCAAGGATTGTAAGAACAAACATTATCTTATTTATGTTTAGCCCATTCGCTATAACAATAAGATTCCAATTTGATTTGGTTCCTAAGATTTAGTTCTGTACTGAAAGATACTTTTGTATAAGAACTTGTTCATAAAGCCCTGATTTCTTATGCTATGTAGTGTTGCACTAAATAAATACCAATTATATTATGAACCTCTGATTTCAGTCAGAGTACGTAAGGAAAATAACTTGGAAGATGCTTATTATGGAACCCAACTCTGAGACGACCACTGCATTACCATCAATGTCTGGGCCTATGGCTTCCAATCAACCTTAGCCACGCCTGCAATTACTCTCCCACAACATCCAAAATAACACTGCTTCTTCTAATGTATTTACCAACTCTATGAGGCCAATATACTTTATTGGCTAATAAGGTGAATGCGTCTACTATTAGAAGTCTTAGTGTTGGAATGAGATATTATATGATAATTGAAACTGTTCTGAATCTTGAATGTTCACGAGATTGTTTTGAATGAGATATTATATGATAATTGAAACCGTTCTGAATCTTGATTGTTCATGATATTGTTGTGATAGTTTTTGATGTTCGTATCACTAAATGGAAATATTATGGAATCTCACACATAACTGCATAAATGCTATGTTTACAAAGGCTATGTGTAACTGGAAAAAATATATATATATATCATAAACGGCGAGATTTCCGGCAAGCGCCGTAAATCTTATGGAAGCAACCGTCCACGAATGGCTACACTCATTTGTTGCGTCAACACAGTAGCAATACAAAAGGATAGAACGTACGGAACACGTCGGAAAAATCCTGTGCTTATGGGCTTCTGGGCTTCGATCCTTATTTTGGATATTACATCAAACCTCAAAGCCCAATCCAACAAGCTTACAGACTCGACTCCAATGTGACTACAACTGGACTAGGTCAGTTGCCCAATCCAACATTTGTCGACTGATTCAAAGATTTCAAGAGGTAATTTCTTAGAAATTCATAAGAAAGTATTTGATGAACATTGAGGAGAAACCGAGTAACTTGGTACCCAAGGTGTGAGGAGACACTCATTTATAAGGCTGTTCCCAATTCACTCTCTCCTTTTGCTTTGTTATTAGGGTTTTGACGCAATTTAAATTGTTTCGAAACTTTTGAATGGATTCAAATCATTTGGGGCCTGCTCAAGGTGGAGAATCCGGAGTCGATGCTGGGGATTGGAGGTCTCAATTGCAGCCGGAATCTCGGCATCGAATTGTCAACAAGATGTATGATTACTTTCTTCTTTCATGCCATTAATACCTATTTGAGAAATTTGTTTGCGCTTTTGAAACTTTTTGATTCATAGTTCGCTGCTTAGATTAGTTACTATGGGATGGTTTTCTGAATTAAGCTATGAACGGCAAAACCTTATACTACCTTTTCTTAGATTTGTGTTTAACTGATGGATGCGAACTGATTCCAAAACCTTGTTGAAGATTGTTGGGAGGGAATTCCACGTTGGCTCTAATTAAGAGGATGATCGCAAGGAATACTATATTTTATTGGTATGAGGCCTTTTAGTCCTCTTGGGGACCAAAAGGCAAAAACCATGAGAGATTATGCTCAAAGTGGAAAATATCATACAATTGTAGAGAATTGGTATCAGAGTCATACTCTTAACTTAACAATATTAATAGAATCTTCAAATGTCGAACAAAGAAGTTGTGAGCCTTGAAGATGTAGTCAAAAGTGACTCAAGTATCGAACAGAGGGTGTACTTTGTTTGAGGGCTCCAGAGAAAGGAGTCGAGCCTCGTCTAAGGGGAGACTGTTCTCAAGAGCTACATAGGCCTCAGGAGAGGCTCTATAGTGTAGTTCGTTCAAGGAAAGGGTTCAAGGAAAGGATTGTTGAGAATTGTTGAGAGAGGGTGATTCCTAATGAACCTAGTTTCCATTTCTGGTTTGAAGATATGGTAGGATAGATTTTGTGGAGGCGGTTCCTATTTGTTTCTTCAAGTATTACCCCTTCATTGAACATAAGACGTATAACTTATTTGAAGCAGTATGGATCCTATTGAATTTTCCTCAACTGTTTTAAAGTCCATTCCTTCGAAATCCCTAATTGTGAGATCCCATATTGGTTGGAGAGGAGAACGAAACATTCTTCGTAAGGGTGTGGAACCTCTCCCTAGTTCTAACGAAACATTCCTTGTAAGGGTATGGAAACCTCTCCCTAGTTCTCCCTAGTAGACACGTTTAAAAATCGTGAGACTGACAGCGATACGTAACGGATCAAAGCGGACAATATATTTTAGCGGTGGGGCCCTCAAGGGGGTGGATGGTGAGATCCCACATTGGACATTGGTTGGAGAGGGGAACGAAACATTCCTCGTAAGGGTAAGGTGTGGAAACCTCTCCCTAGTAAACACATTTTAAAACGGCGATACATAACGGGCCAAAGTGGACAGTATCTACTAGCGGTGGTCTTAAGCTGTTACACTAATATTTTGAATCGTGGACATGGGTTACAGCTATAGTTTTTCGCTCCCGAACAGCTTCCCGTGCTTTTGCGTTTAATAAACTTGTCAACCATCATCTTTTCCATTTTTATGTAGAATTGAGACATTGAAGAGGCATATTCCGGTTTCTGGTCCTGAGGGAATGAGTGAGGTGAGGAAAATTGCTGTAAGGTTCGAGGAAAAGATTTACAATGCCGCTACCAGTCAGGTACTTGGTGCTCTCACTTGTATAAAGCGCTGATTTATTATGCTATCTACTAAATACAACACTGAGTACTCACCAATTCTATTTTGAACCTCTGATTTCAGACAGATTACCTAAGGAAAATATCTCTGAGGATGCTTACTATGGAAACCAAGTCTGGGACGACCACTGCATTACCATCAATGTCTGGGCCTATGGCTTCCAATCAACCTTAGCCACGCCTGCAATTACTCTCCCAGAATATCCAAAATAACACTGCTTCTTCTAATGTATTTACCAACTCTCTGAGGCCAATAATGTAAATATACTTTATCCGCTAATAAGGTAAATGACTCTACTATTATTAGAACGTTTCAGTGCTGGAGTGAGATATTATATGATAATTGAAACTGTTATGAATCTTGAGTGTTCATAAGATTGGTTTGAATGAGATATTATATGATAATTGAAATGGTTATAAATCTTGAGTGTTCATAAGATTGGTTTGAATGAGATATTATATGGTAATTGAAACGGTTATGAAGCTTGAGTGTTCATAAGATTGGTTTGAATGAGATATTATACGATAATTGTAACTGTTATGAAGCTTGAGTGTTCATAAGATTGGTTTGAATGAGATATTATATGATAATTGAAACGGTTCTAAATCTTGAATGACCATGAGATTGTTTTGAATTAGATATTATATAATAATTGAAACGGTTTCTGTTCATAACAAATGAATGCTACACTCATTTGTTGCGTCAACACAGTAGCAATACATAAGGATAGAACATACTGAACACGTCAGAAAAATCCTGTGCTTATGGGCTTATCGGCGACAATAACACGAAGAGGGACTTAGAGTGACGTTGTGTGAGTGAAGAGTAGACGCGTGGTGGCCGAAAATCAAGCAGAGACGTCGGAAGGAAAAAGAATCGATCGAAGATTAGGGTTGCGATTTGCGTGACAGTCGGGTGAAGAAGAAACGACCCGTGGGCTCGGGTTCGGACTCGGGGCACACCATCTGCTGCCACTGATTTCGCGCAGCCCACGATGGCCCGTAAGCTAGGCCCACGAAATGCTACGCATACGGCCCAGTAGACGCACCTCGCAACCCACAAAACTCGCGCGGTCCAACAGACGCACGCGATCTGCGCGCCCGAGCAACCTGACCCGAAGTCTGCGCCTCGACCCGATTAACGACCCGCGCTTCTAAGCCCCACACGTGTCTTGTCTCCAGTCGCGGCTCGTCCAGCATCGCACTCCCCGGCTCCGGTGCGGCTCCAGCGGGGTAAACGGCTCGGGTTTGTGTATTTGATACTAATTCCTACTTTTTTTTTTTTTTTTTTTTTACCCTCTCCGAACTGATTTTGACCTTATTGAAAGGATTTAAGATCAGTATAATTCCTGATAAGGAATCAACGGTCTGATACCAAATGATATGGAATCACCACCAGATTTATATTACCTTGTTGATCAAATATCTCAAGACAATAACACTTGGTTGAGATTCGAATCACTCCACAAACAAGATCGATCATGTCTAGCTTGAATAATTCTAAACATGCAATCTAAACTTAGCCCTAATGATAAAGGATCATGTCTAGCTTGAATAATTCTAAACATGCAATCTAAACTTAGCCCTAATGATAAAGAATCACCCGAAGGGAAAGTTAAATTTAGATTACCTTGTTAATCAAATATCTCAAGCCAAAAACACTTGTTTGAAATTCGAATCACACTACAAGTAAGATTGATCGTGTCGAGCTTGAATGATTCTACATGCAACCTAAACTACATAGAATTGCAAAGAAACTTACGTATTGGCTAAATGAAAGAACAAATGCTCATTTTGCTACATTTTCCAAGTCCTATACTTGACATTATATAACCTCAAAATGAAAAATTTTAACCTTACATAAAGTTTTGTAAGAGTTAGTAACTTTCATACCATATGATCATAATTAACCACTGTGCATGCTTTATGACCATAATTAGTCATTATGTAAATAAACCTTAAAATACATTAAAAAACACAACACTTCTAGATTATCCTCCATCATAAATTTGTAACCATGCAAGAATAAATGATCCCCACTTGTAGTATCTTGAAGCATTTGTTCATAAATGAAGCTTGATTATTCTTAATATGACATTAACATTGCATGATTAAGATGCTTTGGTTTATATCAATTCTCGTTTCCTCAATTTAAGTTAAATTAAGTTAGGAGTTGGATTTACAGAAAGAATTAGGTGAATATTTCTAATAGGTTGAAGCACCTCCGAATAAGTTGAAACGAACTTCGAGGGATGAAGTCAAACCAATTCGAAAATTAGATAGAGCTTCGGCTAAGGCCAACCAAGTAAGTGGCTCTACTATGGGTATGGTTGGAAGAGTTGTTTTATATATGATGACACGTGCCCAGTGGTCATGCACGTGTCATATGTTTGATATGTTTAATGATATGATATGTTTTGCTACATGATATGCCTAAATATGCCAAGTAATATTAGAACGTAAATGAATTTCGTATTATGCCTCGATGAATTATGATATGCTATGAAATGTCATGATACACTGGCCATGATATGTTATGACATGCTATGAAATGTTTTGAGATAACGAGATTTATGATAGACAACC
Source organism: Cucurbita ficifolia (assembly GCA_033971965.1). Taxonomy (NCBI): domain Eukaryota; kingdom Viridiplantae; phylum Streptophyta; class Magnoliopsida; order Cucurbitales; family Cucurbitaceae; genus Cucurbita; species Cucurbita ficifolia. Next base: position 10,882,549 of record CM066972.1, read on the forward strand.
CCTAAGATATGTTTCAAAGATTATGCTATGAATGAAATGATTTTGTAAGGACGATCTTGCACGATTTGTTTACAATGAAAAATGTTGGGACCTCATGTATGTTCACATGCGTAGGGATATTTCCCCTTATGATGAGTACGGATGCGTACGTTATGAAAAGGAAAATGATCATCATATTTATCATGATGCTATGACGGTCGCTATTCTATCGCTAGCTCGACCAGCACTAGAATTTCTGTTTGAATTTTGGGCGTTGGATATGATGAGGTGTGCCTCTTCTAGAACATATTCAAATTTGGTGAAGATACGGTAGATTTTTTTCGGACGGCTCATGGCCGCGGATCTGATTTTCTGATATGTAGCATTTTCGTAATTATTTTGAAGTTCAAGGGTATTTTGGTAATTTTCTATTTTCTAAATATTTTATTATTATTTTATCGTAACTTTTTCTAAAGATTCTTTACCCTTTGTTGGTCACTTTTTCCTTCTCAAACACCTTGAAATTTCTTCTCGACAAGAAATTAAAAATTCGAGAAATTCCTTAAAAGTAAAAAAAAATGACATTTTCGTCCTAAATTACTTCTTAGGATATTGAAAATAACTCGTTTAAGACTTGTTCTTGTTTGAATGTCTTAATTTCTTGTTCTTGTTTGAATGTCTTAATTTCTTTTCTTAACGTTTTGGGTCGGGTCTTATTTGAGTTATTTCTATCCTTATTTTGGATATTACACCAAACCTCAAAGCCCAATCCAACAAGCTTACAGACTCGATTCCAATGCGACTGCTACTGGACTAGGTCAGTTGCCCAGTCCAACATTTGTTGACTGATTCAAAGATTTCAAGAGATAATTCCTTAGAAATTCATAAGATATTTTATGAACATTGAGGAGAAACCGAGGTGTGTGGAGACAACCATTTATAAAGCTGTTCCCGATTCACTCTCATTTTGCTCTGTTATTGGGGTTTTGACGCAATTTCTTCTCGTAGGTTATTTCGAAACTTTTGAATGGATTCAAATCATTTAGGGCCTGCTCAAGGCGGAGAACCCGAAGTCGATGCTGGGGATTGGAGGTCTCAATTGCAGCCGGGTTCTCGACAACGAATTGTCAACAGCATGTATGATTTCTTGCTTCTTTGAGAAATTTGTCTGAGATTTTGTAACCTTTTGTGTTCATAGTTCGCTGCTTAGATTAGTTACTATGAGATGGTTTTCTGAATGAAGCGATGAACGGCAAAACCTTATTCTACCTTTTCTTATATTTGTGTTTAACTGATGCATGCGAACTGATTTATCAAAACCTTGTCGAAGATTGTTGGGAGGGAATTCCACGTTGGGTAATTAAGAGATGATTGCAAGAGTGAGGCCTTTTGGGGAAACCAAAAGCAAAAGCTTTGAGAGGTTATGCTCAAAGTGGACAATATCATACCATTGTAGAGAGTCGTGATTTCTAACTTGGTATCAGAGTCATGCCCTTAATTTAGCAATGTTGATAGAATCTTCAAATGTCGAACAAAGAAGTTGTGAGCCTTGAAGGTGTAGTCAAAAGTGACTCAAGTATCGAACAAAGGGTGTACTTTGTTTGAGGGCTCCAGAGAAAGGAGTCGAACCTCGTTTAAGGGGAGACTGTTCTTGAGGGTTACATAGGCCTCAGGAGAGGCTCTATAGTGTAGTTTGTTCGAGGGAAGGATTGTTGAGAATTGTTGTGATTCCTAACGAACCTAGTTTCCATTTCTGGTTTGAAGATTTGGTAGGATAGATTTTGTGGAGGCAGTTCCTATTTGTTTCTTCAGGTATTATGGTAGGTTAGATTTTGTGGAGGCGGTTCCTATTTGTTTCTTCAAGTATTACCCCCTTCATTGAACATAAGACGTATAACTTATTTGAAGCAGTATGGATCCTATTGGATTTTCCTCAACTGTTTTAAAGTCCATTCCTTCGAAATCCCTAATTGTGAGATCCCATATTGGTTGGAGAGGGGAACGAAACATTCTTCGTAAGGGTGTGGAACCTCTCCCTAGTTCTAACGAAACATTCCTTGTAAGGGTATGGAACCCTCTCCCTAGTAGACAACCTCTCCCTAGTTCTAACGAAACATTCCTTGTAAGGGTATGGAAACCTCTCCCTAGTAGACACGTTTTAAAATCGTGAGACTGACAGCGATACGTAACGGGTCAAAGTGGACAATATATTTTAGCGGTAACGGGTCAAAGTGGACAATATATTTTAGCGGTGGGGCCCTCAAGGGGTGGATTGTGAGATCCCACATTGGACATTGGTTGGAGAGGGAAACGAAACATTCCTCGTAAGGGTAGGGTGTGGAAACCTCTCCCTAGTAAGCGCGTTTTAAAACGGCCAAAGTGGACAGTATCTACTAGCGGTGGACTTAAGCTGTTACACTAATATTTTGAATCATGGACATGGGTTACAGCTATAGTTTTTCGCTCCCGAACAGCTTCCTGTGCTTTTGTGTTTAATAAACTTGTCAGCCATCATCTTTTCCATTTTTATGTAGAATTGAGACATTGAAGAGGCACATTCCTGTTTCTGGTCCTGAGGGAATGAGTGAGCTGAGGAAAATTGCTGTAAGGTTCGAGGAAAAGGTTTACAATGCCGCTACCAGTCAGGTACTTGCTGCTCTCACTTGTATAAAGCCCTGATTTATTATGCTATCTACTAAATACAGCACTGAGTACTCACCATTTCTATTTTGAACCTCTGATTTCAGACAGATTACCTAAGAAAAATATCTCTGAGGATGCTTACCATGGAAACCAAGTCTGGGACGACCACTGCATTACCATCAATGTCGGGCCCTGTGTCTTCCAATCAACCTTAGTCAGAGATCATCCAAAATAACACTGCTTCTTCTAATGTATTTACCAACTCTCTAAGGCCAATATACTTTATTGGCTAATAAGGTAAATGACTCTACTATTAGAACGTCTTAGTGTGTTGGAATGAGATATTATATGATAATTAGAACTCTTCTGAATCTTGAATGTTCATTAAGAACTGTTCTGAATCTTGAATGTTCGTATCACTAAATGAAAATGCTATGGTATGGAATCTCATGCGTGTTTGTGACTTTATAAACGCTATGTTTATAAAGGCTACGTGTAACGGAAATTATATATATATATATATATATATATGTATATATAAAACAGCGTCATAACTCTCATGGAAGCAACGGTCGACGAATGCTACAAAACCTTGCCACTCGCAAATCATTCAAAAGTTCTCACATGCTCATCTGCAGTGTCAACACAGTAGCAATACATAAGGATTGAACGTTTAGAACGTGTTGGAAAAACCCTGCGTTTATGGGCTTATACGTGACAATAATACGAAGAGGGACTTAAAGTGACGTTGTGTGAGTAAAGAACAAACGCGTGGTGATTGGAAATCAAGCAGAGACGTCGGAGGAAAAATAATCATTCATATGATAGTCGGGTGAAGAAGAAACGACATGTAGACTCGGATTCGGACTCGGGGCACACCATCTGCAGTCACTGACTTCGAGCAGCTCACAACGAACCATAATCTAGGCCACGAAATGTTACACATGCGGCAATATGTTAGATTCATAAACTAATTAATAGCCAAATTATCATTTATAAACTAAAAAGAAAAGATTGAATCATTAAAAACTAAAATTAAAATACTAAATTATCACTAATTAAACTGTTATAAACAATCCTCTTCAACCGATGTGGGATCTCACAATCCAACCCTCTTCAGGACCTAGCATCTTCATCTTCGCTGGCACACTGCTCAGTGCCTAGCTCTGATATCATTTGTAACAGCCCAAACCCACAACGGTTTGACCCGTTACGTATCGCTGTCAGCCTCACGATTTTAAAATGTATATGTTAGGGTGAGGTTTTCGTACTCTTATAAGAAAATGTTTCGTTCCCTCTTCAACCAATATGAGATCTCGAGCTAAAGATATTTTTAACGTTCAACTTTTAAAGTTCTTGTCAAAATACATCTGGATGTCCACTACAACTTTTATTAAAATCCAATAGAAGACAAGTAGTTTAGAATTTTTGATGATTGATGAGTTGAAGCAACACACTATGAATTTCAACAAGAAATTGAAAACTTTTGCCCATTCCATTTCCATAAACTTTCTTCTTTGCAATCATTCTAAAATTTAGTACATCCTTTCTATACTTCAATGTACTATGTTACTCAATGTATAATTTTATAAATTTCGTGAATCTTCAGCTAGGGATTGCGGATTGCTACTATGACGTAAATAATTCGACATAATTTAGTAGAAGTTCATACAAAAGGCACCGTAAATACATCATTAAAATATGAGCATAATAGAATATTAAGAGCCTGGAATCGAGATCCAGATCTATCTCAACTCATTTAGTCCTTCGGCCTCGTATACGCTTTCATCTTATAAGGTTCATGACTCTTATTTCATAGCTAAAATATCATATATCAAGACATATCAGGGCTCTTCTCGTTCTCATCGTTCAACTCCTTAGAGCTCATCTATCTTATTAAGGTTATCTTAGAATTTTAAGACTAATTATTCTTCATCTCATACATATACATAATCAGTGAGGCACGACCTAGTCATAGCTCCGTTTATTCAGTCATTCGTTTTCTTCAACTCTTATCTTGGGTATTATCCACGAAATACAAGCCAGTTGATTAAGATCAAAATCATTCAAAGCCCTCGAGTAAGTTGGGATAATTTTATCGAGGAAGAAATCAGACCAAAACCCTAAAAACTCAGCCAACTCTCGTGAGTTCATTACAAACTTTTTTTTAAAAAAAATATAAAAACTAAATAAACCCGACATCTTTTTTTCTTTGAGTTCAACAACGGTCGGAAGAGAGATAGCAAAAGTCTTCTAAAACTTAAAAAATAAAATTTTAAAAATAAATAAATATGGAAAGTAAAGAGCTTAATTATTGAATTAAAGAGGGATTAAAAAAAAATTAGCGAAGAAAGTGAAATGGAAAACTCAGTTACGTCAGTGTCTAAACAAATCCCATCAAAAACTAAAATTAGTAATTTAATTATTATTATTATTATTATCTTCCCTTATACGTCACATTAATTTAATTTTAAATTTTAAATTATTAATTTAGAATAATTGTGTTCAGTTAATTAAAAAATATTTTTTTCGTGAGGGTGGGACCCACTTGAGGCATGCCCCTAAGAAATATTTGATTACATTTATAAATAAAAAAATCTTTTTAAATAATTATAATAATATATATTTTTTATAATAAAAATTTTAATTTTATGTCATCAATTATTTCAAACCTATATTGACAGCGATTCTTAAATGTCGTGAATTTGATACGATAAAATAGAATGTAATAGAAAGAACCGATTTATTTCTATAGGTAAGGGTATCGTTCTTCAAATAAGATTATAAGTTCAAATCTCTCAGAGAATTGTTTCTATAATCAGTGAACAATTTACCATATATATTAATTTCTTTCAATTTCAACTATGTTGTCCGAACATAGTTTAATGAATAAAACACTAATTATCAATCTAAATGTCGATGGTGGCTCGATCTTCTATCTCCCAGCTTGTAATTGAAATGATTTTAATAGTAAAAAAGTTTTATTCTTAATAAACGTCGATGGTTCGATCTCCTCCTGAACTCGTAATTGATGATAAAAAATATATATATATATATATATATATATTAGTTAAAAAAAACAATAATGGTTGATGTGAATGAGTGTGTAGGGACAGTTGACACTCCAATGATGTGGGCCCACTGACTTCTGAAATTGGTCGACGACCAAACCCATTTTCGCGCGTGACACGTGGGTGTAGCAGGTGGGGTGACGTAAGCGTGACGTGTGATGATGCTTCAAAGTCTTCCATTTTCACACTATTTTTTTTTAATAATTAAAAGTTGAAACTACAATTATCCAATTCCATATTATATATATATATATATATATATATATATATATATATATTTTGCGTTTCAATATTAATATAAGATATAAAATCATTGCATATTGTGCTCTTTAATTTAAAGATAAATAAACATAAAATTTAAAATTTTAATATAATCTCGATTTTAGTTCAGTACCAAAAGACATGATTATCCTTCTCTAACTAAATTTTATCGAACATGTCTTACTATTAATGAAGAGAAATTGACCTAACGTAAGTAGATCCCAAAAACAATCATACAAATAACATTATAAAAAAATCAAAAGTTTTAGTAAATTATTAGAAAATTCGTAAGTATAGAGAAGAAAATCCCAAAACCTGATCGAGGGTAGTACATATGTTTTATCGGTAGGGACTGTATTAAAAAAGCACAAAATATTAGCTTCTAGTAAAAATGTAGAAATCTCCGTACTAATAGTAAGCTAGAGTCGTAATCGAATGAACATACACGAATGGGCGATGTATATGATCGAACATAGCTAAGTTTCTGCATGAGTTGTGTTCGGTTAGTGAATGAGAACCTCACGTAAAACCTGATGAAGTTTTCCTTAAGGCTTGACATTAGAAGTGTGTCAAAATCATGACTATAACAGCCCAAACCCACCGCTAGCAGATATTGTCTGCTTTACCCCGTTACGTATCGCCATCAACCTCACAGGTTTAAAACGCATCTGTCATGGAGAGGTTTCCACACCCTTATTAGAAATACTTCGTTCCCCTCTCCAATCGATGAGGGATCTCACAATCCACCTCTCCTTTTGGGGCCAGCGTCCTCGTTGACACATCACCCGATGTCTGGCTCTGATACCATTTGTAACGGTTCAAGCCCACGCAAGACTTACAAAAAATTGTGAGATCCTATATTGGTTGTTGAAGGAAACAAAACAATCCTTATAAGGATGTAGAAACCTCTCCTTAGTATACGCAATTTAAAACCGTGAGGCTGACGACGATACGTAATAGACTAAAACGGACAATATTTAATAGCGGTGGACTTCGTGACAATTGGTATAAGAGCAAACTTTTCTATTTAAAATTGAATACACTCAATATCTCGCAAAAATAAATAATATATGGAAGAAGAAAGGAAGAGTATAATAGCGGTATACGGTGGCATCATTTGAGAAAGTGAAAGTGTTCGTTCCATTTTCCCGCCGTCTTCTTCTTCATCATAATCATTATCTTTGCTTTTTTTTAAGCATTTGATTTTGATTTCTCTTGTGGGTCTTCATTACATGTGTGTTTAGTGATCAAATTGATTGCCTAACTTCACTCTCACGTCACCCTTTCTTTATAAATATCATATCATCATTCTTCTCTTCCATTCATATTCTCCCTTCTTCACCTCCCATGGATGCTGCTCATACCCACAACTTCACCCTCCCTCCCGGGTTCCGATTCTATCCCACCGATGAAGAGCTCGTCGTCCATTTCCTCCATCGCAAGGCCGCCTTGTTACCGTGCCACCCCGACGTCATTCCCGATCTCGGTCTCTTCCCCTACGATCCATGGGAACTCCACGGTATGTTTAACTATATAAGACTTTTTTTTTTTTTTTACCTCTTTGATCTTTTTCACTTTCTTCCAAATCCTTTTAAATTTTTTAAAGTTTCAAAAATATCTCTAACTTTTCAATAAAAAAAAAATGCTCTAAGTTTGAAAGTGTTTTAATTTCAAAAATTTCATTAATACCTTCACGTTTTTTTAAAACTTCAAAAATATACCGCGGTAAATATCAATTTTAAAAAATACTCATAAACTTTCAAAGGTAAAATTAATATCCTTAAAATTCGTACGTTAATAAAAGTATTTTTGAGTTGTAAGATAAATATTTAGATATTTGTCTGATAAAATATGATATATATGATAAACTATAATTCATGACTAAATATCATTAACATATTGGATGATTTTTCAGGATTACAGCAAATGGGTATTGTGCAGAGTTTACGAGGAGGAAGAAGAAGAAAATGGTGCAGAGCTGTCGTGTTTGGATGAAGTTTTTTTAACGCTGGATGATCTTGACGAAATAAGCTTACCCAATCGCCTCCATTGAAGATAAGAATAGGATTAAGCTGTTACCAAACAACCCTTTACCACGTGGCACTAAATTACCAACCCAACCTACCTCCATTTTAATATTTTCCACTTTTTCTTATTCTTTTCTTTATGCTTATTTTTATTAATTAGTTCTACAAAAATAAAAAAAAAATAAAAAAAAACTTTATTTTTCTTCCATCAACTCTTACATTTCATGTAAACTTTTTTATACATAATTTGGTTGAAGTTTTACGATAACATATATAGAAAATATGAGTGTTCATATGACTCGAGAATCCGATCCATTCGAATTTTTTTTATCCAAACCATACAAATTGGGTATATTTTTAATTCAAACATAAAAAATAATTATTAATTAGTTCTAAAAAAAAATAAAGATTAGTTTAATTGAGATTTAAATCCTTTCCGAAACAAAATTCATTATGTCAAGCTGTAATGATTTTAACACAAGTCATCTCAACTACACGAGAGAGCTAAAAGAAAGCATATTTTTCAAATCTACTTTACAAAGATAACATACATGACTTTCTATAGTCTCAAATGAAAACCCTTAACCTTCCTACTTTCATATTTTATGAACATAATTAGTCACTATGTAAATGTAAAACTTAAAATAAATAAATTTTTTTAAAATATATTAATGAAAAATTTGTAATCATTTAAGAATAATAAAACAGGATTTTTCTTTAATGCGGCATGAATTGCAACATCTCGTGATAATTTTAACAACATTTTCTTTACATCTTCCTCGAAGTTTATATCACATAATTGATGTCTTGGTTCATATCAAAATGTGAAATATTTTTTTCAAGATATCATTGTAGATATCTCTTTCGGATATTATTAAAAACGAACAATTATTATTATTATTATTTTTTGTCTCCCATGGTAGATTATATCTTCAAGCAATAAGTATTGAGTCTATAACCCACACTCACTTTCTTCGCTAATTTTATGTTCATACAAAAAAGGAAAATTGTTTGAAAACAAATTTTCGGTTAAATTATAAATTTAATCTCTGTTGTAACGTCTTATGTTCATAATTTGAAATTTGGACTCAACACTTAATAGTCCTGACATTTCCTTACGACATGACCACATTATTTATTCGTTTTAAATTGCTTCTAAGAGAGAAAACTATATACACGGACAAACATGAAACTTTTTAACATGTTTTGTTCTCACTCACATAGTTTCTTAACATGGTATTAGAGTATCATTCTTAACAAACATGTTTTATTATACCGAACACACTTGAATTAGTAGAGACAATTTTTTAGAATCAAACGATAGAATTAACTCTAACGTTAAATTTTAACCTTTTCGTGAATCAAATAATTTATTTATTTACCTTGTGTGATCCCTACCAAAAGTAACATCACATAAAAACTATTGTATCATTTACTTCGTAAAAAAGCACAAGATAAAAAGAATGGAAAGTAAATAAAAGAAAATGAACTAAAGAATGATAAAATTACAAATTAAATTGATTGAAACCAATTGAACCAAAACCCTACTAACTTCTTGTGAATCCTCCTGTATAAGGGTTATGTTGTATCTGTCTCCCATCCCTTGCATATTGCTGCCACATCAGTTGCTCCTCCACCAACAGCTTCTGCTTCCTCTCCATCTCCGACATCTGCACGTACGACGGGGGCGCCACCGCCACCGACGCAGCAAACGGGTCGCTTACGATCGACGACGAGCTCGCACTTCCATCGGTCGACGACGACAACGTCGGAGGGGCTGCCAAGGCTAGCATGGCTGGCCTCCCAGCAGACCCAAGCGCCATGCTACTTGCACTGCCACTTACTCCATACCCTGCGCTACCCATTGTTGATATCATTGTTGTTTGCTTATACATGCCATCCAATAATAGCATATCAAATCCTCCACCAAGATCAGCTCTTTGGCTTGTCAAATGGCTTGCTGATTGCACCAAAGCCATCTCCCAATCCGGTGAGGTATCATTGAAGGCTTGCCATGGAAGAGTTGATGAAGGGTTTGTAGTTGAAGAACTTCCATCAAATAATGCCAATTCCAATTTATTTGCATTTTGTTCTCTTGTTAATGCAAGTTCTTCACCAAGATTCAATAAATCACCCATTAATGAATCTTGTTTTGGCTTAATTTCATCGTTTTCTTCCTTAATTTCTATCGCGGTTTCTTCTTCTTCTTCTTCTTCTTTGAGTTCCTCGGGCGGTGGAAGAGCTTTAATCGAATTCATGTCTGGTTCTGGCTCTGGCTCTGGTTCTTGTTCTTGTTCTTCGTTTGTGATTTGTTCTTGACGTTCGTTCTTTCCTCTGTCCTTCTGGGATTGAGCTAAGGCGGATTTGTCTTTAATGAATTCATCCATGACTTCGAGTTTCTTCGGAGTGATCTTTTCGACTTCTGGATATTCAGAAGAGCGAGCAATTCCAATGCTTCTACTCCAACAATAGAACAATTCTAGCTCGTCGAATTGTTTACCGACACGACAGAAAATCTCGTAAACTTTGACACAATCTCGGATGCTTAGCTGCATGAAACGATCGATTAGGAGACCCATAATTTCGGTTATGTCGAAATATATTTGGAAACTCTCTTTCACGATTGGATACAATGCTACCAACACCACCCTATTGTTCTTTGCAGCACCTAGGAAGAAACAACACCAAAAAAGTAATCAAATCGAGTAGTTTACGTGTTTTAGACGCTTTTCAAATCGATGCAAAGAGGGAAGATCTTGAATTTTATTTTGGTATGTTCGATTACACGAACCAGTTAGCGAGATGGGCGGAACGTAAGTATATATGTAAGTTTACCAAGAATCAAGATATGGAAATTGGCTACGAACACACATACATAATGAAACGAACCTGTGGGACGACAAGCCAAAAAGCGTTCGAGAAGCTGTTGCAAATGTTGTATCCTCGAGAATAATTGTTCAGTTGTCATTTCTCGTACAGGAGCAATTCTTACAACAATAGCCTGACTATTGTCGTTGTCGTTGCCACCGCCGTTACCATTATTATTATTATTATTATCATCATCATCATCATCGTCGTAAGGATTAATATTAATATTATTGTTTTGTTCCCCTTCTTCGTTTTCCAATCCAAACGCGCTTCTTCTCCCTCTTCGACTTTGCATCCTAAACTCGAGCTTTTCATCGAGGTACAAAGCATAAGTACGAACGAAAGCAGAGTAATCCCATGAATTTGATAGAGAAGTGTCCCTAAAATCCGACATGTTAAGGAACCTCGTACCACGCCTAGTCGAGAAAAAGATCTCTTGTTCATAAGCTGGGTCACCTTCAGACACCAAACGTTGGATTAGCATTAGGGTTTTGAGGGCAACTATCCAATTCTTGGTCTTATTGAGACGCCTGGAGAGCGTGTTAACACACGCGCTTATATACGCTCTGGAGTAGCACGTGAGGCTTAAGATCTCGCTCACGTATCGTTCCTCGGCCGGGTATTCTTCATGTCTTGTAGCTTTGACAATGGCCACTTCCAAATCCGACAACGAGGCGCTATTACCGACTTTTGCCAACCCTATGCTTGTCTTGTCCTTGACAGCCCCTAAGGCTTTTCTGATCTTGCTTGGTGCCATGGATGAGGTTCCAAGTTTGTTGGAATGTGTTTTTTTTTTTGGGATTTTGTTGTCGTTTAGAAGGAAGGAGAAGAAGAGGAGGAAGATGATTTTGTGTTGGGTTTTGGTTGGGTTTCTTCTATTCTCTAATAATTCCCACCTTTTTTTTCTTTTGATTTTCTTTTGATTTTGTGTTTCTTTTTTAGTGGGTTTTTGGTGTGTTTCTCTCTCTTTTCTTCCTCAAATTCAACGTTGCATTACCCATTATTTTAGCATCAAAAAGTGGAATGTTTTGTAACATGTTTGTCATACAAGGTTGTTTTAGTTTGTCTATTCATAGAACTTGACTTTGACCTTTTCATAGTTGTTTCAAACCACAAAATGACAAATGGATAATATGCTCCATCGTGGGGAGTCCAAAGATGAAATTATCAAAATGGTGAACATTTTAATAATATAATTGATAATGTGATGCTCGAGTAAAGGAATGATACATGAGTACACCGAGATCACTTCTAAATGAAAGTGATTATGATAATAGGATGGTTGAGAAATATTTAAAAGAATTGAAATTACCCGAGTGGCGCTTTATTCCTAACGAGTGTCCGGCAAATGCTACCCGACCAAGAAAGGGGCCCAGGAGGTGTGTGAACTGACTGGTGGGTCCATACTCGTACATGTGGATCGTGTGTAGAACAGTAAATTCACATCCAATTACCCACTTTGGATAGCTGCCCAAGGAAATATAGACTGATATGATAGGTCTCATTCATGATTGTATGTGCTTACATCTAACCCCAATAGCGGGGTCACTTACTGACTATTTCTTAAAATACTCAAGTCATGTGCTACTCTTCTTTTCCAGGTAAAGGCAAGGCTTCCCTATACGGTTGACGGTGACATTGCAACTCAAGAAACCATGACATATGCTAAATTTCGTAGATTATAGGTAGAGCATTTCTACTTTATTTTATTTCATTTTTTGTTATTTCATTTAATGAACTTCTAGAAAACATGTAAGTCCATGACGGTTTTATGAACAATTTTGAATGATTTTTTCTTCTTTCATAAAATGACTATAACATGCCTATATTAGTAGCAACTTTAGGTTAAGTAGAGATTTAAGGTTGTTACACATTCTAACCCAAGCAAATCAAATAGCATACCCGCATAGTCCAAACTTTACGATTCACTTCATATTAATATTATGTTAAATATTTATCATTTTAGTTTTAAGAAGAGATTAATTTTTATGATTCAATATTACACCGGCTATAACTACACCAGCTATAACTGCATGTTATAAAATAAGTCAGGTAACACGTGTTATTAGAATAAAGCAACCAACTTTAGAACTCTAATCTTCTTATATTTTTAACTACATATGGTTCAACTTTATTTCAATAATTTTAAATTTTAAAAAATTTGCATAACCAGTAACAAAGGGTAAGATAATAATCAAATAATTTATTCAGGAATATTACAAATTACGAAGCTTTAAGATATAAATTTTAATAATTTATGACACAAAAGTGATTATCAATGATTGGTTTAGTTCAAGCTCTTGCTTACTTGGTCACCACACAAGCATAACCAAAGCTTCAGATCGGCCTAACTTTGGGCTCTCGATACCAAGTTTTTCTCTCGCTCCTGATTTTCACAAGTAAATGACATAATATTCTTAATAAAAAAAATGACAAATATCATGAACGTTCCCGTAGGTTAAGCACCCTTTTCAAGGAAATATAGAATAGCAGGAACACTTAAATAGGTTTGATTCTTTATGAGATCATAAAAACCCACTTTACGAAGATCTCTTCCTTCTCTTCGGGCTCGAACATCAATCGTAATGATTCGATAGACGGCTCATTGGGATAGACTCCTTCAACTTAGCTTCAAAATCATGAGCTCTAATGGTTCAAAATTAATGCAATCTATTGATTTAGTTTGAATTCTCATCATTCTCTTCAAAAGGTTGTGAGTAGCCTCTTTTCCTAATCAATTTGAATGTTGAAGGTCATTCCCAGAGTAAACACCAACCTAGCAAACTAGCAGAAGCAGCAAGCTCAGCCACCTCAACATCAGCAACCCAGAGCCATTCCAGACCCCGAACGTCACGCCCTGTCGAACAGCTTCATCCCTCAACCCACATGAAGCCCAGACCTCGGCCGAGGCATGCGCCCAAGTCCTCACCCTTTTGCTGCTAACCTTAGAAAGATGATAAAACAACTTGTTAAGGAGAGAGAAGCTTAGAACTAGCTAGATCAAGAACGAAGTAAATTTTCATTCTTCTAATTGAACTCCTTTCGAAAGAAACTTCGAAGCTGTACCTCGACAAAATTATCGTTTCTCAACGAAAAAAAAGTAACCGACTAAATGGCAAGTATATTGAAAATAAGACTACTAGCATGTTAGGTTTTGTTATTCCACATGTTAGATTGTTTTAGTGGTCTGCTACCACTTAGTCAAAACATTCCTATTGTTAAGGGATGTCTGTTTACATTTCTATTGTTAAGAAATGTCTGTTTATTTCATTTAGTCATACCACGTTATTAGGAGTGGGAGTTGTTAGACGTGAGCTGTTTTTCCTTGTTTTCCGTGTATTCTGAAAGGCTATAATAGCCAATGTAGAGCCAATTTCATTCTTCAATAGATTGTGAGATTTCTCCCAATTTTTTCTGATCTTTCCAGTTTTCTGTTCTTAACATTTGGTATCAGAGCCAGGTTAAAACTAGAAGCAACAGTCTTCTACGTGTGTCATAATAAAAGTATGTCGATGGAGAGTTCATTTGTGTAGCCTGTCGTTTCGAAATTTGATGGGTACTATGATCATTGGGTGATGCTCATGGAAAACTTTTTGGTTCAAAGGAGTACTAGGGTTTGGTGGAGAATGAGATTCCTGCAGCAACAGAAGGCATCATTTTCACAGATGCCCAGAAGAAGCACATTGAAGATCATAAGTTGAAAGATTTGAAAGCAAAGAATGATCTATTTCAAGCATTAGATCGTTCGATCTTGGAGACAATCCTCAACAAGGATACAACAAAGAACACATGGGATTCTATGAAGAAAAAATATCAAGGTTCAACACGGGTAAAGCGTGCACACTTGCAAGCTCTTCAGAAGGAGTTTGAAATGCTTCACATGAAGGCAGGAAAATCTGTGAATGAGTATTTTGCTTGGACCCTTAGCATAGCCAACAAGATGAAACTAAATGGTGAGAACAAAGGAGATGTTGAAGTAGTTGAAAAGTTTGATTATATGTGTGTTCCATTGAGGAGTCCAAGGATACAACATCTTAATCATTGATGAGTTGCAAAGTAGCCTGCTTGTGCATGAACAACGCATGAGTTCTCATGTTGAAGAAGAATACGCTTTGAAGATCACTCATAGTGAACAATTTGTTGGAAGGGGTCAAGGTCGTGGAAGTTTTAGAGGCAGAGGAAGGGGACGAGGCAGGCAAACCTTCAACAAGGCCACGGTGGAGTGCTATAATTGTCACAAGCTAAGACATTTTCAATGGGAATGTCAAAGCAAGGATAAGGAGGCAAACTATGCAGAGACTCAAGAAGAGATGTTGCTGATGACTTATGTGAATATGAATAAGGCCAACAGAGAAGATATAAAGTTCCTTGACTCGGGATGTAGCAATCATATGTGTTGAAAGAATATTTTTCAGATTTTGATGAAAGTTTTAGAGATTCAGTGAAGCTGGACAACCAGAAGTTGGACAACCACACAAGCATGGTTGTAATAGGAAAGGGTAATGTACGACTGCAAGTGAATGGAATCATACAGATAATCACAAGACTGTTCTATGTGCCGGAGCTGAAGAGCAATTTGTTAAGTATTGGGCAATTGCAAGTAAAGGGGCTTACCATTTTGTTTCAAAATGGAACGTGCAAGGTGTTTCATTCTGAGAGAGGCTTAATCATGGAGACAAAGATGTCTTTGAATCGAATGTTTGTACTGCATACTATCTCTCAGCTTGTAGCATCCACTTGTTTCCAATACAATCACAGAAGATATTGAACAACTTTGGCACAGTAGATATGGACATTTGAGCTTTAAGGGATTAAAGACTCTTCAGCAAAAGAAGATGGTGGATGGTTTACCACAGCTCAAGTCTCCATTGAGACTGTGTAAAAATTGTCTCGTGGGTAAGCAACAAAGGCACTCGTTTCCCGAAGGGGGTAGACATGAGGCGGTGTGCCAGTAAGGACGCTGGGCCCTGAAGGGGGGTAGATTGTGATATTCCACATTGTGCCAGTAAGGACGCTGGGCCCTGAAGGGGGTAGATTGTGATATTCCACATTGTGCCTGTAAGGACGCTGGGCCCTGAAGGGGGTGGATTGTGATATCCCACATTGGTTGGGGAGGAGAACGAAACACCAGTGAAAATCTTTCCCTCTAGCAGACGCATTTTAAAGCCTTGAGGGGAAGCCCGAAAGGGAAACCTCAAAGAGGACAATATCGGCTAGCGGTGGGGCTGGACCATTACAAATGGAGGAAGTTCGACAATGTTTGTCACTTCTCTAGTTCTTTGACTGAAGCAAGCTCTCCTAGCTCAAAATGAGGGGAGGAATAGGAGACCACCAGTCTGGATGAGAGACTATGCAACAGGAGAAGATCTTTCTAAAGAAGATAATGAAGCTCACTTGGCTATGTTTACCACTACTGATCCTGTAAACTTTGAAGACGCATTGAAGAGTGAGAAATGGAGGCAAGCCATGGATCTGGAAATGGAAGCAATAAATAGAAATGGCACATGGGAATTGATGGAGTTACCTGAGGGCGGAAAGAAGGGAGTAAAATGGATTTATAAGACGAAATTCAATGAAAATGGAGAAGTCGACAAATACAAGGCTAGGCTTGTAGCAAAAGGGTATACTCAACCGTATGGGGTAGATTATACTGAAGTATTTGCACCTATTGCGCGCATGAAGACAATTCGTTTGGTGGTAGCACTTGCAGCTCAAAGAAGCTGATCCATCTATCAGCTGAACGTGAAATCTGCATTTCTACATGGTGATTTGAATGAAGAGGTCTTTGTGGAGCAACCCTCTGGATATGTGCAAAAGGGACATGAGCAGAAGTTTTACAAGTTAAAGAAGGCAATTTATGGACTTAAGCAAGCTCCACGTGCTTGGTACAGACGTATAGAAGCCTATTTCATGAAGGAAGGTTTTGAGAAGTGTGACTATGAGCATACTTTGTTCATCAAGAGAGGAAAAGAAGTCAAAGTATTAATTGTAAGTCTTTTTATCGATGATCTCATTTGTACTAGAAATGATGAATTAATGTTTACCGAGTTTAAAAATTCCATGAAAAATGAGTTTGTAAGATGAGGTATTTTCTTGACCTTGAAGTCTTACAAAAATCTAGTGGTATTTTTATAAGTCGGAAGAAGTATGCTTTGGAGGTGCTGAAACGATTTGCAATGGACAAAAGTAATTCTGTTCATAATCCTATTGTCCCTGGATGCAAACTTATAAAAGATGAAGATGGAATAAACGTGGACAAAACTTACTATAAGCAAGTTGTAGGCAGTCTTAATTATCTCAGAGCAACTCGACCCGACATAATGTTTGTAGTGAGTCTGATTAGTAGATATATGGAGAATCCCACTGAGCTTCATTTACCGGCAGCAAAAAAGGTACTACGTTATTTGAAGGGAACAACTGGGTTTGGAATTTTCTATCGGAAAGGAGGAGGAGATGATTTTGTTGCATACACAGACAATGATTACGTTGGAGATTTGGATGAGAGAAAGGGTACTTCAGGCTATGTGTTCTTATTGAGTTCTGGAGCAGTATCATGGTCATCAAAGAAACAACCAATAGTAAGTCTATCTTCCACATAGGCAGAATTCATAGCTGCAGTTTCATGTGCATGCCAGGCAGTATGGTTAAAAATAGTCAACTATTATTTGCTGTGATAGTAGCTCTACAATCAAGCTTTCAAAAAATCCAGTAATGCACGGTCGGAGTTGGTACATTGTGGCACACAGGAACAATTAGTTGATGTGATGACTTGTTCTGACATAGATATAAACTGATTACTATTTGTGTTCACGTTGAGAAGGAATTGTTAGGTTTTGTTATTCGCGTGTTAAAACATTTCTATTGTTGAGTGAGAGATGTCTGTTTACATTCCTATTGTTAAGGGGTGTCTGTTTATTTGATTTAGTCCTACTACATTATTAGAAGTAGGAGTTGTTAGAGGTGGACCGTTTTTTTTCTTGTTTTCAAAGTATTCTATAAGGCTATATAATAGCCAATTTTATTCTTCAATAGATGGTGAGATTTCTCCCAATTTTTCTGATTTTTACCGTTTTAACATAGCATTACTCTTACACAGATGCATTACACAACCCTCGACTGCCTTAGTTTTCATATACTATACAGCATGATAGTAATGAAATACCTGGCGCCCTCTGTGGAGATAGAAACAAACTTCTAGTTTATGTATGGTTCATATGAAGATAGACCCAAATGGAATGAGAAAGGATTATGGAAGAAACCAACAGCAGCAGAATCAGTCTGCGGAGATGGCAACTGCTTGTTTCCCAACATTGCGACCACTAAAGAGTCCAATCAAAGCTGCTGGTCCGCTCTCGAGGCCGTGAACCGTGTCCTCGACGTATGTTATTTTCCCTTCTCGGATAGAAGGCAACATTGCTTCTAAGAACTCGGCATAGCGATGGAAATATTCGGGAGCACGGAAACCTTCCATACGGACCCGCTGAGTCATAAGACGCAAGAGATTATGCACACCCTCAGACTGACCAAGATTGTATTGAGATATCATTCCACATACTGCAATCCGACCATGGGGTCTCATGTTTAAAAGCACAGCATCGAGCGTCTCCCCTCCTACATTTTCGAAGTAAATATCTATACCTTCAGGGAAGCACCTGCCACCAAAATAACATACAAAGATAAGGAAGGCGGCGCTACAATTTTCAATCATCCGTGCAGTCCATCTATGTTATTATGATGTTATTCTATATTGGATTTCTTATTGCTTTTGCAGTCAAATCATCGATTATACCCTTACATACATGTTTACCAGATACCAACGGAGAGGCACATTACAGAAGGGAAACTAACCGCTTTAGTGCAGCATTTAAGTCACGTTCTTCCTTGTAGTTGAAAACCTCATCAAATCCGAACTTGTTTTTCAGCAGCTCAATCTATTTCAGGCATATAAGACATGAATTTGATATTTCAGTAGAATGTATGGGGAGAATAAGAATCCTTTGTTTGATGAGCATCGATGAGCAAAAATTGATCAGAAAGTAGCAAAATTCAAACAACCTTATAAATATTAGACCTTTTCAAAACTCAAAACTACACCTATTTGTTACTTGGTTTAGATTTTATCTACTTCCTAGGTAACCGCCCAAGCCCACCGCTAGAAGATATTGTCCTATTTGGGATTTCCCTTTCGGGCTTCCCCTCAAGGCTTTTAAATAGTATCAGAGCCAAACACCGAGTGATGTGTCAACGAGGAGGCTGAACCCCGAAGGGAGGTGGACACGATGCGGTGTGCTAGCAAGGACGTTGGGCCCTGAGAGGGTGGATTGGGGGGTTCCACATCGATTGAAGAAGGGAAGCCAGCGAGGACGCTGGGCGCCGAAGGGGGTGGACTGTGAGATCTCACATCGGTTGGGGAGGGGAACGAAGCACCCTTTATAAGGATGTGGAAACCTCTCCCTAGTAGACGCATTTTAAAAACCTTGAGGGAAAGTCCAAAGACGACAATATCTGCTAGCAGTGGGCTTGGGTTTGAGCTATTACATCCTATGCTACATCCTAAGCTTTGATGCTTATCTTATTTTAGCCCCCAAAACTTAGAAATAAGTACATTGACTAAATTTGTAGTTTACATAATCATTTTCATGCATAGATTTATGGACTAAAACAAAACCAGCATTAAGATTTTAAACCAAATTAAGGTTCAACAACCAACATATATCTATCAATCAAATATTGATAAGAGAAAATTTAAAACAGCACATTTGCATAGATGAATAAATATCACAGAATCTTGAATAGAGAATGAACGGTTTTCCCATTGCATGAAACTGAATTCCATCAAAGAAATGAATAATTGGAAGAAAGAGGCCATAGAAGCAAACTTGAACAAAATAGCTTACCTTCTCTCTGCTTCCAGCACTCCCAACAACATAACAACCCATCAATTTTGCTAATTGGCCAACAAGTTGACCAACAGCACCAGAAGCTGCTGATACAAACACGTATTCTCCCTGCTTGGGGGAGCATATATCATGAAATCCAAAATAAGCAGTTATACCAGGCATACCTGTGAAGATTAATTATGTATCAAATATAAGGTTCAACATTTATCACTTTCTCAAACAGAAGGTAGAAGGTATCATACATGTTTAAGTGACAAACATGATATAGAAGTTTCTAGAATATAAGAATACGAGTGAGTTTGGTATGATTTTTAGGAATGTGTAGAATGAGTTCTTGTCACCCAAAATTGTGAAGATCTCACATCGGTTGGGGAGAAAAACGAAACATTCTTTATAAGGACAATATCTACTAGTGGTGGGCTTGGGCTGTTACAAATGGTATCAGAGCCAGACATTGGGCGATGTGCCAGCGAGGAGGTTGAGCCTCGAAGGAGGGTGGACAAGAGACGGTGTGCCAGCAAGAACGCTGGGCCCTGAAGGGGGGTGGATTGGAGGGTCCCACATCGATTGGAGAAGGGAACGAATGCCAGCAAAGACGCTGGCCTCGAAGGGGATGTGGATTATGAGATCCCACATCGGTTGGGGAGGAAAACGAAACATTCTTTATAAGGGTGTGGAAACCTCTCCCTAGTAGAGGCGTTTTAAAAAACCTTGAGGGGAAGCCCGAAAGGGAAAGCCCAAAGAGGACAATATCTACTAGTGGTGGGCTTAAGCCATTACAAATGGTATCAAAGGCAGACACCGGGCGGTGTGCCAGCAAGAACGCTGGCCCCGAAAGGGGGTGGATTGGGGGGTCCCACATCGATTGGAAAAGGGAACAAATGCCAGCAAAGACGCTGGGCCTCGAAGGGGGTGTTGAATTGTGAGATCCCACATCGGTTGGGCCTTGAAGGGGGTGTTGAATTGTGAGATCCCACATCGGTTGGGAAGAAGAACGAAACATTCTTTATAAGAGTGTGGAAACCTCTCCCTAGAATAAGAGTTTTAAAAAACCTCGAGGGGAAGCCCAAAGAGAACAATATCTGCTAGCGGTGGGCTTGGGCTGTTACAAAAGTACTCTCCAAAATTTACCAAACGTGACTACAAAAGTTCTAAAAACACTCTCTAAGTCCTCTTGGCTCTTAGTTATGCCTCTTCACAAAGGTCTTATCCAAACTTGCTTTGCTTCGAAGAACTATTCACAAAATCATCACAAAATCACTGTACTACTCTTCTACAATCAGTGAACTAAAAATTCAAGAAAATTGAAACAAAAAGCTATACCAAGAATTCCAGTATAATATGAGAGGGGCACATCCGTATGCTGGATTTTGAAGAGTTTTTCAGGCTCCTCGAAGACAGAGTATTCTTCCCATTTCAACATTCCCCAAAGAAGATCACCTTCCTTGAAATTCGAGTGTGCAGACTCCAGAACTCTGGCTACTCCAAACCCAAATAGCAACTGCAAATATTTCCAGCAGAGAATTAAACGATCATCTCAAAATTTCATTTACGTGCATCTGAAGTTTCCTTCCCTCAACTTCCTAGCTATGACTAACAGTACAAACACAGATTTCCTTCAATATCATCATCACATTCAAGATCAACATGCGGAATAACTTATACATACCATAATCTAGAAACTCAAGAAAACTCACCTCATCCGATCAAGTACGTAACGGGAGGGGGAAAAAAAGAAATCATAGAGCGAAGGAAATGAAATTACCGAGGCAGGAGTATAAGAAGTTGAGGGGGGTCGACTTTCCATGAGAAATCGCATGAAGGGATCACAAGAAAGATAGAGTGTTTTGAGCAATACGCCATTTGAACCTTCAGGAAGCTTCAATCTGATGCTACTACTGGAAATGATGAAATCGGATTCCTGAGGAAAACCGCTAACAAAATCCCGAAAAATCACCTGCTTGTTCTTCACTTCGCCGCCCCCGAGATTCGCCATTTTTCAATTCTGGTAATGCTAATTAATAACCGAATTTGAACTATGAGCTAAACCTTCAGCTATCTTATAATTATAAAATTATAAAATTATAAAATTACAAAATTATAATGTTAATTATAAAATTATAATGTTAATTATAAAATTATAATGTTAATTATAACTAAATGCCGAATTTGGACATATGTCTAAACCTTTAGCTGATTGATTATCTTAAAATAACTAAATTATAAACTTATTTTAATTTTTTCACTTTTTAATATATATCTCTTTAAAAAATCAAAATTTTTAATACATAAATTATGATATCACTTTTTTTATTAAAAAATTATAAAACATTTTAATAAATTTAATAATATTTCATAAACAAAAATATTTCATTAATAATGGGTCGCTAATATAATTTCTAAAAATTCCTAATTATAACATAACTTTTAATACTTTAAAAAACTCGTCATATATAAAATTAATATTATTCTTAAAATTTTATAGATAATTTTTAAACATGAACATAATCAGTAATGATATTTTATAATTTTTTTAAAAAAATAAAATTATTAATGAAATATTTTAAACTCACCCACATATTCTTAACTTGGTAGGCTAATTAATGGCCGAATTTGGACTACGTGGCTAAACATGGAACTGACCCGGCTATCTTTAAAAAAAATCAAAATCATAATATCACTTTTTTATTAAAAAATTATAAAATATTTTAATAAATTTAATAATATTTCATAATTACTAAAAATTCATATTTCAATATTTATATATAACTTTTAACACTTCAAAAGAACTCGTTATATATATATATATATATATTTTATAAAAATAAAAGGTATTAATGTTACTTTTAAAATTTCATAGATAATTTTTGTACTAATAATTTTTAAATATAGTAGTAATGATATTTTTAATTTTTTTTAAAGAAATAAAATTATTAATGAAACAGTTCACGTTGTTTTTTAAACGGAAAAAATATCAAATAGATTTATTTTTTTAATTATTTAGAC
This sequence comes from Cucurbita ficifolia, assembly GCA_033971965.1. NCBI lineage: Eukaryota > Viridiplantae > Streptophyta > Magnoliopsida > Cucurbitales > Cucurbitaceae > Cucurbita > Cucurbita ficifolia. The sequence goes on from CM066972.1 coordinate 10,905,304, forward strand.
TTTTAAAAGTTTACAAAATATAAAGTTTAAATATATTATTATTAATTTATCCTATTATTAAAATATTTTTTAATTTTCTCAGGTATTGGTTTCGTGGCCATTTATTTTATATTTTAATTATTATTTTTTTAGTATATTATTTTAAAAATAAAATTTCAATATTATCCTCCACCTTTTATAAAATATTAAAAGGATAAAAAAAATAGTTATAATATTATGGGAAAAAGTTCAAATTTATCTTTTTTAACATTTCATCAAAGTTTCAAAACCGGTAAAAAAATCAATAAGATGTTAAATAAAAAGATTTTTTTTTTCAAATTTGATTGAAAAAAGCGTGTTAAAGATCAAACGTAATATTGTAACTTCTAAAATAATAAAAAAAATCAACAAAGTAAATAGGTTATTTAAGTTAAATTATATAAACCCCTTGAACTTTCACGTAATTAAACCCGTGATTTTCTTTTATAACCATTGAACTTAGAAACAAATGAAATACGAAGATTGAGGTAACAACAAAATAATCACAAATGCCTCATATATGTCCATTTTGCTCTTTCCCTAAAACAGTTCGACATCCTTGCTGGAATATTGTCTGGTGTCCATCTCTCTTTGGGGCTCAACGTCCCCTCTGGCACATTGTCTGATGTCTGGCTTTGATACCATTTGTAACACCCTAAGTTTACCGCTAGCAGATATTGTCCTAGTTAGGCATTCTCTTTCGAGCTTCCCTTCAAAGTTTTTAAAATGTGTCTACTAGGAATTGGTTTTCAAAGTTTTCAAAGTTTTCACATGATCTCACACTTACATAATTTTTACAATTTATGACACAAAAGTGATTTGAATGTTGAAGGTCATTTGTCTTTGTAGAGTAAAGACTGATAGAATCCTCGATCATCGTTTGGTTTTGGTTTCATATTTGTAGGTCGTCAATTACTCTTGTCGTCCGTGCCTTTGAGGGTAGCTTCGTCTCATGGCTGTAGGGCACTTTGTGGGATCAATCGCCTCAAATCCTTGATAAATTTCTTTTCCCCCTCTCGGATCAATAGTATTCATCATGAGTTTAATATCGAAATCTTCTTCAATAACTCCTAGATTACCCACGCCACCGTGAATTGGCTGTTGGAGGGGATTCATTAGTGTTATCCGCTACCAAGGGAATACTGTCGTCACAAATCGCCATCGAAAAATGTTGCTAGATATTCGAATCGAAAAATTGGGCAAAGAAGAAAAGATCCAAAGACGGATCGAGTCGGACCTAACCCACAGACCAACCTAGCAAACTAGCAGAAGCAGCAAGCTCAGCCACCTCAACATCAACAACCAAGAGCCATTCCAGACCCAGACACTCAAGCTCCCGTACGTCACGCCCTGTCCAACAGCTTCATCCCTCAACCCACATGAAGCCCCGACACCAACCTAAAGCCCCCAACTCAGCCGAGGCATGCAGCAAGTCATCTCTAAATTAAGTTTGGTTCAGTGCGTATTTTCGTTGATGGTTGAAGATGAGAACAAAACATTCTTTATAAGAGTGTGAAAACATCTCCTTAGTACTCTCCCTAGTAGATGCATTTTAAAACCTTGAGGAGAAGCTTAGAAAGGAAAATCTAAAGAGAATAATATATGTTAGTGATGAGGTTACGCCATTACACTTCTCCTCACCCTTTTGCTAATTACACTTCTCCTCACCCTTTTGCTAACCTTAGAAAGATGATAAAATAACTAGTTAATGGAGAGGGATTTTGGGAGTGAGAAGCTTTGAACTAGCCCGATCAAGATCGAAGTAAATTTTCATCCTTCTAATTGAACTCCGTGTGAAATTAAAGTTTTCGAAAGAAACTTCGAAGTTGTACCTCGACAAGATTATCGTTACTCAATGAAAAATAAGTAACTGACTAAATGGCAAGTACATCAAAATAGACTACTTGCATTACACAATCCAACCAGTCTGCCTTGTTTTTCATATATTATACAGCATGATGGTAATGAAATACCTGGCGCGCTCTGTAGAGATAGAAACTACTATAGTTTATGTATGGTTCATTTGAAGATTAACCAAATGGAATGAGAAATGATTACGGAAGAAACCAACAGCAGCAGAATCATTCTGAGGAGATGGCAACTACTTGTTTCCCAACATTGCGACCACTAAAGAGTCCAATCAAAGCTGCTGGTCCGCTCTCGAGGCCGTGAACCGTGTCCTCGACATATGTTATTTTCCCTTCTCGGATATAAGGCAACATTGCTTCTAAGAACTCGGCATAGCGATGGAAATAATCGGGAGCACCGAAACCTTCCATGCGAATCCGCTGAGTTACGAGACGCAAGAGATTATGCACACCCTCAGACTGACCAAGATTGTATTGAGATATCATTCCACATACTGCAATCCGACCATGAGGTCTCATGTTTAAAAGCACAGCATCGAGCGTCTTCCCTCCTACATTTTCAAAGTAAATATCTATACCTTCAGGGAAGCACCTGCCACCAAAATAACATACAAAGATAAGGTTCCATTTTCAAGATTATGAATTAGAAGTAAAGTCAGAACATCAACTGTTCAGCTGAATCCGTGCAGTCCATCTATGTTATTATGATGTTAATCATGTTTAAGTCTGTCAGGGAAACTAACCGCTTTAGTGCAGCATTTAAGTCACGTTCTTCCTTGTAGTTGAAAACCTCATCAAATCCGAACTTGTTTTTCAGCAGCTCAATCTATTTCAGGCATATAAGACATGAAATTGATATTTCAGTAGAATGTATGGGGAGAATAAGAATCCTTTGTTCGATGAATATAGATGAGTAAAAATTGATCCGAAAGTAGCAGAATTCAAACAACCTTATAAATATTACACCTTTTCAAAACTCAAAACCACACCTACTTGTTACTTGGTTTAGATTTTATCTACTTCCTACTTGGTTGATTTTATCCACTTCCTACTTGTTACTAAACCAGATTTTATCTACTTCCTATGTAACAGTCCAAACCCATCGCTAGCAAATATAGTCCTCTTTGGGCTTTCCCTTTCAGGTTTCCTCTCAAGGCTTTTAAATGGTATCAAAGCCAAACACCGGACGATGTGCCAGCGAGGAGGCTGAGCCCTGAAGGGAGGTGAGCACGAGGTAGTATGCCACCAAGGACGCTGGGTCCCAAAGGGGACGGATTGGGGGGTCCCACATCGATTGAAGAAGGGAACAAGTGCCAGTGAGAACGCTGGGCCCTGGAGGGGGGTGGATTGTGAGATCCCACATCGGTTGGGGAGAGAACGAAACACCCTTTATAAGGGTGTAGTAACCTTTCCCTAGCAGACGCGTTTTAAAGCCTTGAGGGGAAGCCCGAAAGGGAAAGCCCAAAGAGAACAATATCTACTATCGGTGGGCTTGGGCTGTTACATCCTAAGCTTTGATGCTTATCTTATTTTAGCCCCCAAAACTTGAAATAAGTACATTGACTAACTTTGTAGTTTACATAATCATTTTCATGCATAGATTTATGGACTAAAACAAAACCAGCATTAAGATTTAGAAACCAAACTAAGATTCAACAACTAACATATATCTATCAATCAAATATTGATAAAAGAAAATTTAAATCAGCACATTTGCATAGATGAATAAATATCACAGAATCTTGAACAGAGAATGAACGGTTTTCCCATTGCATGAAACTGAATTTCATCAAAGAAATGAATGATTGGGAGAAGGAGGCCATAGAAGCAAACTTTAACAAAATAACTTACCTTCTCTCTGCTTCCAGCACTCCCAACAACGTGACAACCCATCAATTTTGCTAATTGGCCAACAAGTTGACCAACAGCACCAGAAGCTGCTGATACAAACACATATTCTCCCTTCTTGGGGGAGCATATATCATGAAACCCAAAATAAGCAGTTATACCAGGCATACCTGTGAAGATTAATTATGTATCAAATATAAGGTTCAACATCAACTAAACCAATGAAAAACTTCCCCTGACATTTGTCACTTTCTCAAACAGAAGGTATCATACATGTTTAAGTGACAAACATGATATAGAAGTTATTAGAATATAAGAATACGAGTGAGTTTGGTATGATTTTTAGGAATGCGTAGAATGAGTTATTGTCACCCAAAATTTTGAGCTCCCACATCGGTTGGGGAGGAAAACGAAACATTCTTTAGAAGGGTGTGTAAACTTCTCCCTAGAAGACAAGTTTTAAAAAACCTTGAGGGGAAGCCCAAAAGGGAAAGCCCAAAGAAGACAATATCTGTTAGCGGTGGGCTTGAGCCGTTACAAATGGTATCAGAGCCAGACACCGAGCGATGTGCCAACGAGGAGGTTGAGCCTCGAAGGGGGGTGGACAAGAGGCGGTGTGCCAGCAAGGATGTTGGGTCCCAAAGGGGAGTGGATTGGGGGGTCCCAAATCGATTGGAGAAGGGAACGAATGCTAGTGAAGACGATGGGCCCCGAATGGGGGTGAATTGTGAGATCCCACATCGGTTAGGGAGGAGAATGAAACATTCTTTATAAGGGTGTGGAAACCTCTCCCTAGAAGATGCGTTTTAAAAAACCTCGAGGGGAAGACCAAAAGGAAAAGCCCAAAGAGGACAATATCTGCTAGGCTTGGGCTGTAACAAAAGTACTCTACAAATTTTACAAATTTTACCAAACGTGACTACAAAGGTTCTAAAAACACTCTTAAGTCCTCTTGGCTCTTAGTTATGCCTCTTCACAAAGTTCTTATCCAAACCTGCTTTGCTTCAAAGAACTATTCACAAAATCATCACAAACTCACTATACTACTCTTCTACAATCAGTAAATTAAAAATTCAGGAAAATTCAAACAGAAAGCTATACCAAGAATTCCAGTATAATATGAGAGGGGCACATCCGTATGCTGGATTTTGAAGAGTTTTTCAGGCTCCTCGACGACAGAGTATTCTTCCCATTTCAACATTCCCCAAAGAAGATCACCTTCCTTGAAATTCGAGTGTGCAGACTCCAGAACTCTGGCTACTCCAAACCCAAATAGCAACTGCAAATATTTCCGTCAGAGAATTAAACGATCACCTTAAATTTCATTTTCGTGCATCTGAAGTTTCCTTCCATCAAATTCCTAGCTATGACTAACAGTAGAAATACAGATTTCCTTCAATATCATAATCACATTCAAGATCAACAGGCGGGATAATTTATGCATACTCTAATCTAGAAACTCAAGAAAACTCCACCTGATCCAATGACAGAAAAACAAGAAAAGTACGTAACGGGAGGGCGGGAAAAAGAAATCATAGAGCGAAGGAAATGAAATTACCGAGGCAGGAGAATAAGAAATTGCGGGGGGGCGACTTTCCATGAGCATTCGCATGAAGGGATCGCAAGAAAGATAGAGTGTTTTGAGCAATACGCCATTTGAACCTTCAGGAAGCTTCAATCTAATGCTACTACTGGAAATGATGAAATCGGATTCCTGAGGGAAACCGCTAACAAAATCCCTAAAAATCACCTGCTTGTTCTTCACTTCGTCGCCCAGATTCGCCATTCTTCAATTTTCTCTCAAATTTTCTCACTCGCATAGACTGGGAGATACGATAATGCTAATTAATGGCCGAATTTGGATTAGGAGGCTAAACCTTGTACCTGACGTGGCTATCTTAAAATGACTCAATTATAAAATTATTTCTATTTTTTATTTCCAGAATTAAAAATTTGTCCCCACCAGATATTTTAATATATATATATATTTTTATAATCGAATTTTTTTTAATAGATATTAACAACAATATACCATCGGTGTAATTTATACAACTTAGCTTTCAATACTTAAAATAAATTATCAATATACTCAGAAAGTAATATATATATATATAGATATAGAAGCAAAATAATACAAAAACATAATATTTTCTAAGTCTAACGTGGCTATTTTAAAATCGCTAAAATTATTAAAATATTTTTAAAATGTCCCCTATATTGGTTTCTAACTCCGTTTATTTAAATATTTTATGATTATGAATATTATTATTTTACTCTAACATTGCTATTTTTAAATGACTAAATCAAAACAAACATTTTTACTTTTTGCCCATTATTTTTTCAATACTACCCTTTAGCATTTCATAATTATTTTAAAATGAATAAAATAATTATTAAGATATTATATTATGTGAAATAAACATATTTTATAACAAACTTAAAATGTCATATAAAAAATCTTAATATTACCCTTAACATTTAATAAAAGTTTTGAAACATAATATTTCAACTTTTTAAATAATAAAAAAAATCAACGTGAAATTTTTTTATTTTAACGGTTGAACGAACTTAGAAACAAATGAAATACGAAGATGGAGGTAACAACAAAACAATCACAAATGCCTCGTATATGTCCATCTTGCTCTTTCCCTAAAACAGTTCAACCTTTAAAATGTATGGAGACAAAAAAGAAAAAAAAAAGAAAAAAAAAACCATCCTATATGATAATTGATACAGGAAAGCAACCATGGGCAAGAAATCATGAAAGAAAACAAAAAGACCAAGTTTGCAGTATAATCTGTAAACAATTGTTGTCGGGTCGGTGTCGGGGTCGTGTCGGGATGCTATTTAGCTTCCTCGGTCTCACCTATACCACACTTTCCACATGGTATAGCAAACAGGGAAGAGGCGACACGAGATGGTTTCCTTTAATTGCATAGCAGATAAGAAAAAGAACAGAAAGAATCCTCAAAGGACAAGGAACCAGACTGATCATCCAACAAGCAGACAAGGTGAAAGGGACGATGATCATGATAGAAACTCCAAACATCTGAATCAATCTCCGCAAACAAAACCAAGAACACAAGCAGAACCAGAAACAAAGCAAGAACACCAAAAGACTCCCCCAACAAGAGCAGACTGGAAATAGGAATCACAAGTGGAAAAGATAGGGCAGCAGTTGCCGAACTCTCAAGAGCTTCCAAACAACTTGCCAAGCATTTTAGTGTACGAGACCACTCGACCGTAAGCCAGCCGGACGTATTTGTAGATTAAATGATTTTATTTGCAAAATTGCTTGAGCATCCCAAAGGCTTTGGTATGTTTTAAGTTAACAAGAAACGGTATTATGCACCCAAAAAGATCATAAAAAGGAACGATGCTGCCAAAAAGTTTACACCATCAATATAACACAACATGTGATAGATAGGTCATACTAGTAGAAAGGCACCATAAAGAAGAGTAATTACCTGTAAATTCCTCTAAGACAATGGGAAGAACGTCCTGAAATGGAGATTTCACATCCAACTTTCCGGGTCGGGACACAGATCACTAGTCGTAGCTTATCAAAAACCCGGTCCTTTCAATACCCATCCAGATCAAAAACCAGGTCTAGTTGTACTTTAATAGAAATTTTTAGCAGTTATTGCAGTTTGCCTGTGATAAGTAATCCAGCAGCTACATTGGCATTCAAAGACCATAAAACCAGATTTGAATGAATATGTCAAGAACACATTAGACACCATTGTACCAAGATACCAAATTCATCACATAGGAACACAAATGTCTCAATACTAACGCCAAGTTCTGCACTTCAGATATCTGAACTGTAACATAGACAACCTGTTGAAAGAAACATTAACACTCTGCCGGACATAACAGCAAGATCCCTCCATGTAAGCTGCATTTAATGTGGAGATAAATTCAAGTCATCAGTACAAGGCAGCCATAATGAAACCAGTAGAGTTAAGATGAATTACACACCTTAACAGAGAAGACACAATTCTATCAAGAACGAAAGCCACCAGAACCAGAACTCCGTCGTTCATATGGCCCAGAGCGGTCGCGACTGTATCGATCACTTCCCGAACCTCCTCGATCACCAGTATCCCTATTGCGCCCACCAGATCTATCTCCATTTCGATCTGGTCCATAACGACCACTGCCACCGCCGCCGCCACCACCACTACTATATTTGTCATCCCTTCCTCCATACCTACCTCCTCTACCGCCTTCACTGGGACATTCCCGAGCAAAATGCCCCGGCTTCCCACATTTAAAGCAATCTCTACTGTTGTTAGATCCACGTCCACCACCAAAATCTCGATTTCGATCACGATCATGGTCACGACCACGTGGACGATCACCATCGTTGTCTCTACCTGAACCTTGGTTAGGCTGAGCCTTATCGACTGTAATAGCCCGGCCATCTAAATCCATTCCATTCATGGCTTTGATTGCCTCATCCATAGCTTTTTTCTCATCAAAAGTAACAAACCCAAAACCACGGGAACGTCCAGAAAACTTGTCAACAACTACCTGCGAAATGGATGATGCATCATCAAAAAATGCCAAGGGTAACTATGGAACATCCTTAAGCAGCAGAGACCTTACGGTATCATCCAATATCATCAAATGCAACAAGCACCAACCTCACATTTCTCACATTTCTATTTCTAAACATTAATCAATAGCCATTAAATGTGTATAGAAGAATCATAACTCAAGGAGTTCTTTTCACCATTTTATTTCGAGGAAAATATGACAAAATAGAAAGACCCAATGGCAAGCGACATCTATTTCAAAATTAAACAGAAAAATCAGCTAAAATAGGAAAAAACAAATCAGATACCTTGGCCTCTTGAAGATGGCCAAACTTTTCGAATGCTTCTTTAAGACCTCTGTCACTAGTTGACCAAGAAAGGCCGCCAATAAAGCACCGATACTCCGCCTCTTCAGCCATTACACGAGCTACATCGAAGAACCACATTCAAATCAATTTAATTTCCCGAAATGAAAAGAGTAACGAATAATTCGAGAAAATCCAACATTAAGAAAATTAAAAGAAAACGCAATTAAATCAACAGAAGAAAATACTTAAGAACTTACTCGATCGGAAGAATCAAAATACCACAATTTAGCTGATTACAGAATTAGACACGTATAAATTCAATACTTTTCTCGAGCATATTGAATTGACAAAATCATTAAACGTAAACAGAGAGAAGGAAAAAACATGTTACCAGCAAAATTGAGCTAACAATTTCCGAAGAACGAAAGCCCTAGAATTCGATTCACTTTCGAGAGAAACTAAAGGCGGTAGTGATGGTGGGATGGTTAAACTGGTTGTAGGGCAAAGAGCCAGTCAACAAATTGAAGACCTCCGCAGCTGCAGTGATTTATTAATCGTCACAGTGGGTTGTTTTAGTGGACTCGGCCCATATTCAAAAACTTTTATGGACTTGGCCCACATTCAAGTTTTCGTATCTGCCTCTTATTTCAATTTTATCTTTATAAAAGTTTTCATTTATTTTCGTAGGAATCGAGATAAGGACTCTCTACCGAGCAAAGAATTTGCAAAGATCGAGTAGGTTGTGACCTTCAATGCAGGCATGACAAGGTACCGACACTAAGTAGCGCCCAACCAGCCAACTGCCCACGCGAGGATTGAGGAGGATGGTGCATCATCGAACACACCATATAAGGTGTACATTGAAGTCAAGTCGAGGCATAAGTAAAAAGGAGGTAACGAGTAGGCAAGAGTGTCAAAGATAGGCTTGTTGAAGGGTCGGGTAGAGCTTCGAGCCTTAACCGCGAAAGTCGAGGTTTCAAAGCAAATTTGGGCATGCGATTTTGAAGTCAAATCCATCCATATAAAATACGAAAGCTCTCCAAATTTGGTGTTAATTGAACATTGGATGGATGCTCCACGACACCATATGACCATTTGCCAAAATCATATCTACACGCTAGTTTGAAAATGCTTCAAAATGTACCTCTAGTGTAGGCATGGTCAGCTTTCCATCACCCTTAGGCTTTGTGCCCTAAGCGAGTTACCTTGTGCACATACATGTGTCATAGTGAGAGCGAGCGTTACGAGACGAGTGTCTCATGTGACTTCCTTTGAACTGAATTTTTCAAGTACAATATTGGATGGAACAGGTGTGCCAACATTGTGCCCCAACTCATGTGTTGGAGGTCAGATCATACACCCGTTATTTGGTATAGAGTCCATAAATGATATGACATGGACACATGAGGGTCTAATGCCTTGATAAAATCGGGATGAATGGATGTTTGGGATGTCTCAATATTATGAACGACACGTGGGCCCATTCTCGATGGCATGATTGAGTGAGCTACGATGGTCGACGACACCCCATAACTTGGGATGACGTCAAGACATATGAGTCATGTTAATTAAAAATCTAGATAGTGTAGAATGTGACGTTCTATTTTCTCTTTTAAATTTTAATATATAACAATTTGTAACGATTTAATCTTTATAAAAAAAATATAGTAACGTCATGAAGTCTAATTCCTCAAATAATAAAAATTAGAATTAAATTTTTATGATTTTTTTATAACAAGAATTAAATGGTTGCTCATTTAAAGTTAAAAACTAAATTATTTTATATGACAAAATTATTATTTTCACGAAGGTTTTGAGACATATTTAACCAATAATTTTCCCAAATATTATAATTTTGTCTCAATAGTTATCTGAATTTTATATTTATTTTTAGAATTTTGTTAAGAAAAAAAATGAAATTCATATGAAAAAAATAATGAAAAAATAGACTTAATTTATAAAAATTAAATGTTTGTTTATTTATTTTTAATTATATTATAATATAAATTTCTTCGTGAACATCAAATTAGGGTTTAAATTGTCAGCTTCAACGAACATGACGCTAGTGTTAGTTAACTCTCTCAAGCCTTCAATAAATTTTATTAATTGTAAAATTTGACAAACACCACACTCGTGTTAGTCGAACTTCAAAATCGAGCACACACGCTATTTTTTAATATTACAATTTTAATGAGGTGACGAATCGAACGGTCTGTATGGTTTAGTAGTAATTGACATGTATTTTAGAGTAAGAGATCAGATGTTCGAATTCCTGGTTCCAAATGTTACTCCACTAAAATGTATGTTAGGTATTTTTATTAATTAAAATATTATATAATTATATTTAAATTTCATATATGAAATATTTTAACAAGAGAAAAATCAAATGTGAAATATATAATCAAGAGCCTTAAGATTTTGGAAGACACTTTCATTTCTATGTAGTTTTTGAGAAAAGGAATCATTCAAAGAGTTTAGCACTCATTTCAATTTTCCCCATTTTTTCCCCTCAAATTCCCACAAATTCTGTGTGTATTTTTAAATAAGAATTGAGAAAATTCTAAAGATCTCTCAATTTATTTTACAATTTTGATTTCCCCTCCTACTATAATGCATAACAGCAACGATTCAGCATCATCCACCGGGAGCGGCGGCGGTGGAAGAGCTCAACGGCACTTCCGATTCAAACCCCGATGTTCAACGAGTGTTTCAGTGTTCCTACATGAAGAACATGAAGACCCAATGCAACTTTCCGGCTTCCGGTTTCGTCGGCTACACTCAAATCCTTACATACGTCCACTTTGAATTGAACCACCGTTTCTCCGCCGGCTTCGAGAGATACCTTTTCGAAGCCCAGAAGGTGTTTCTGAGGCGCATTGTGTACCGATGGCGGTGATGAATATAGAAAAACTGTGTGACTTCCTGATCTCTGTCCGAGATTTTTCACTCTCAGATGAACCTCGAATCCCAGGTTTTGGCAGGTCTCTTGGACAACGTCTAGCGAGTAGCATTTTGACGAGCGGCAAATGTGGCCTTCTTCCAAGGGGATCGATACCATCTTTGGCGCTTGTACAAGGTGATGTTTGAAATCTGTGTAACTCAATCCGTCCCCAAAAGAGTATACTGTTTCTCCTTTGTAGAATCTGTATGTTCTTCCTGGATATCCAGTAGATGCATCTGGTCTCATTCTCATGTCTGTCATTGGGACCTTCTCTACGTATGATTGTGGGTACCAGGTCATGGGTAGTCTACCACCTGTTTGATGAAATGCCTCAATGAGTTTTTGAAAATTTTCTTCTTCTTAAGTACAGTAGTTTAATTGTTTTCATGGTAGTTAGTTGAAATAAAGTGAATTCTATGGTTGGAGAAGTAGAGAAACTTACTTGGATTGAAGGACCCAAAAATTACATCGGCTATGGCAGCACCCCCAGCTTCGCCAGGGAAACCAACCCATAAGATGCTTGTAATTTTGTCATCGTTTTTGGCAAATGTTACATCCATGCCTCCACCAGTCATTATGACAAGAATCACAGGTCCTTTTGATGCTTTTGCCACTTCTGTGATTAGAAGTGCCTGCTGTCCTGGAAGATTCAGGTCGACTCTGTCTTGACCCTCGGCTTCAATCGATTGATTTGTTCCTACTACGAGAACTGTGGCATCTGCTGATGCTGCTATCTTCTTTGCTTCATCTAGCTGGGCAGAGACGCAAGCCACATCGATGCAGCCAGGCTGATATGAGGTGGATACTATGGCTGATAGGCCTTGTAATGGTGTTGTATATTTGCACGGTGTGCCTGCAAAATGATAACCAAGTCAGAACATGGTTTCATATTTTGACGAGCAGAGCAAGTTAGCGACTAGATTCGAAGACGAAATTTCAGAAAAAAGTTTACCTGCGTAGTTTCCAATCATGGTGTCTGTGACATTTGCATTGGGGCCAATTACTGCCAATGATTTGATTGCAGAGGGAGATAAGGGCAGAGATTTTGGGCTGTTCTTAAGCAAAACTATGCCTTGTCTTGCAGCCTCTCGAGCCAACTCCTGATGCACTGGTGTGCAAACATCGTTTGGACCAAGCTTTCCATAAAGCTGCTTGCTGGGATTGCCATCAAAGAAGCCTAACCGCATCAATGTCATAACATTGTTAGAAACCGCCCTATCAATGGCTGTCTCATTCACCAGGCCTGCCGTAACCGCTGCTTCGGTATGTTCCCCAAGAAATTCGCCACAGTCAAGATCCAACCCTGTTAGGTAAATCCAATTTCATTGAATCATTCTCTTTCAAGTTCAATACATGAGAACACTGGAATTGACAAAGTTCTTCCTGAAACTAATCGTAGTAAATGATTGACCTGCCAATATAGATTTAGCTGCAGCCTCCTCGGGCGTCTTGGTATAGTGTTGTTTGTCGTAAAGAACTTCTACTGAATCACAATCTGAAACTATGTATCTGCAATTATCTTATGTCAGTGGAAAATATTAGCCAAAACTACAAATTTAGTCTTCCATTAAGTGGTTTCCTTATTCTATCTAGCTCAATTTGTAAGCTAACCCATGTGTAACGAGTTCATTTTTGTTCTGTTACTCAGGGCAAAGGAAGGAAAGAAAGAAACATACCCATTCAATTTCCACTGGCCGCGGATAACCCCAGCAAGGAGGTCTGGATCAGCACAAGTTGGCTTGCCATTAACTTGATTGTAAGAACACATGACACTGGCCACATTGCCGTCGATCACACAGCTCTTGAACGGTGGCTGGAATGTGTCCTCCAAATCTTGCGGGGACACCTTCAATCAGAATACAAAGACCACCTTCAGGTAAAAAAAAAAAAACCCCATTGACAAACTCAAAGCATTGATAGTGAAAGTGATCTTTTATTTACCACAGCATTGAAGTGAAAACGATCTATGCCTTTCCAGTTATCCAAATCATAGGCAGTGTAGTGTTTGCAGCAGGCGGCGACTTTAAGGCGGTCGGGATTGCCATCCTCCTGCTGTTGCAGGCCTCGGACATAGCTGACAGCATACTTGCTGGAGAGCAAAGGGTCCTCCCCAGGAGTCTCTTGGCCTCTGCCCCATCTGGGGTCTCTGAAAATGTTAACATTGGGCGACCAAAAGGTGAGTCCTGCTAATCCTGCATTGTACATAGCTCTTGCCTCCGTTGAAACTACCTGCACAGTTAACAAGTAGAATTTCTTTCATTTCAATCAAATCTAATCTCCACTCTTGTGTTCTTCATTCTTGATGAGTATTTGCTTTTTTTTTTTTTTTTTAGATTATCCTGAAAAAAAATGTGAGCTGTAGGCAGTTTCCAATGTCTGAATCAAAATCTTCCTTTTGAGCTGGAACCATCAAAAGGTTTTGAAAAACACTTGAATTTGTGTACAAAACTCCAGTAGGTCAACAACCACCATTTTCTTTTGCTAGCAATTATTGGATAATTTAGCTTTTTATGCAAGTCTTTCAATCTCTTTCTCTCTCCTCTTTAAGCCAAGAGATTTCTGAACAATATTTCACCCACCTCCACATAACATGCCTAGTAGCAGCTGTTGAAGGTAATCTAATATCTACTTTTTCTGACAGAAAATGAGGTGGAAATAATCTAAAAAATATTAGATTCTTTTTCTTCTGAAAAAAGGGCTGATACACTTCAGTTTTGCCTCAATTGACTGATTCCATTTCAGCATCCACCTTAAGACAGATAATTTTTTTTTTGAAATCTGAAAAAACCTTTGATTTTCATGGATCTTCTTATATTAGCTCCGAGTTCTTCACTCAACTCACTGAGTCACAATTCCAAGTTCTATATGCTATGCTAAAAAACACATTTTGCAGGTTAAAAACAGATTGTTTTGGCTTGATTAAAGCATTTCTGCTACCCACATTGTCCAGAAGCAGAGGTAGAGAGAGAGAGAGAGAGAAACAGAGGAGCATTGTTTGTATTACCTTTCCAATGGCTTCAAACAGAGTAGCATTGAAGGATGCTGCTGTCAAGATGACCTGAGGGAAGCTAGTGGCGCCAGGAACCACATTTGAAAAATTCGTCCCCGGACCGACACTAGAGACACCGTGCAAAGCCTCCGACCACCATTCGTACTTTGGAATCCCCAGGCGGGTCACACTCCCGGCCTTGCTGATCAGAAACCCGATCTTCTCCGTCAATGTAAGCCGCTTCACCAAATCCTCGACTCGAGCCTCAAACCCGAGCGACGAATTGCAGAAGCCGAACCCCGCCAAGGCCGGATTGCTCTCAGTGTCACAGGCAAACGGCGTTCCCTGCTGGCCGGTGCTCCGGGAGAAACAGAGAGACAGAAGCAAAAAGAAGAAGGAGAATGTGAAAACAGAGACCTTTGGTGCTCTGTTTTGGAGAGCCATGGCGAGCTGAATTTCGGCTGCCATTGAAATAAGAGAGCTCTAATGGAAGAGTGAACCAAAGGGTATATTGTAATGGTCATGCAATGAACATTATTTTATAGTGAAAGAGATGATGGAATTACGTAAGCCCAAAACCAAACCACGTTGTTTCTTTTAGCTACCCATGATGGATAATTTGGAAGGAAAAAAAAAAAAAAATTAGTTAAATAATTTTGTATTCTACTTCAGTTAACTAAGATCGATGTCATCATCGTGTAGAGTTATGCTCATATAAACTCTTTAAAACATAGCCCGGGTTCTTAAACGTTATTACTTTATCTTTTAACATACGAGGATAAGTCTTCTTTAAATGTGACGTAGAGATGGAACGAGCTAAGCCCGAGCTATAGGGACTAGAATGTAATTTAGGGAAAGAAAAGGAAAAGAAAATGAAAAGCAAAAGTTGATTTATTTTGGATTGGGATTGGTTGTTTGGGAAAAAGGAATTGAAGTGGGAATCTAATTTAATGTAACAAAATTGAGGGGGTGGCTGTGGGGTACCCTACAAGTCCATGACTTTTGTTTTAAAATTTTACTTTTGTATGTTTTTTATTTATATTTACAGAATTACTTTACCCTTCTAAAAGCATTATAAGAACAAGAATTAATCACTTTTTTAAAGAATTTATTCCAATTGGGTATTAAATTCAAAAGTGTTTTCAATTCGAAGGTCTAAATGATCCATAAGCCACACTTTTACGGTTCATATTCGTACTGAAAATCAGAATCAAACGAACTTTTACCTTTTTATTCCACACGAGACTTCTATTCTCGTTGAACTCATCTTAGAACACTTGTGTTATCTTTTAACAGATCTATCGCCCCAGCCAAACTCCCCACCTGACAATGTCTTTCTCTCGGATCGGTCCATCGAGGTAGGCATTTGACCTCTTAGGTTCATTGTTCCTAATGGGTATTTGACTTGTGAAGTTGCCTTAGGAAGCATTTTTTGTTCTTTTTCTTGTTATGGGTTCCCATGCTATAATTAGCCCATTGATTCACAAGCATAGCTATAAGATTAATAAATAATCTCCCTAGTTAGGCTAGAGGAAGCTCAAATCCAATCAATTTGAACGAGTATATTTGGTAAGAATGTTCGTGAGTTAGTTTGGGTCATTAAATTTAACATATTTGGTAAGAATGACAGGGCCATCACATATTGAATTTGAATTTCAAATCCTAGTTTGAATTTGAATCGTACGAGTGAAATTTTAATATAGAGTAACACATACTAATGTGGTTTATTTAGAGACAAATCTCGAATGTTAATAATGTAACGACCCTAAATTTCTATTTATCTAGAGTCGCTACCGTCATCATCATCTATACTCATATACAGAATTATACATTTAAAACTTCCTCATAAACCTAAACTCAATCTTAAAACACTCTCATGAACTTATGTGTTCGAAAACATCTTTTAAATTACACAACAAAATACTAAATAAAATAAATAAACGTTAAAAATTAAAAACACCGTATTCTAACTTAAGTCTAAGAAAGTAAGTACAGATACCCTATGCGTGTGTCATGGTCTCGAATTGCGATGTCGTCATCGGCCGTACATGGATGTCTTGCCTTTACCTGAAATAGAAGTAGCACACGACTTGAGTATTTTAAGAAATACTCAGTAAGTGACCCCGTTATTGGGGTCAAGGAATGCAAACACATGCAACTCATGATTTGGGGACCATCATTTAAAAACCATCATAGGGTGGCTTCTAGTCGGGACAAAATTGGATGTGTAGTACTTTCCTACACACGACCCACACATGCGAGTGTGGATCCCCAGGTGGTTCGCACCCCTGGGGATCATCACATCATATAACATTATCACATCTTCATTTAACGTCATCACGTCATCATATAACATCATCACGTCATCATATAACATCATCACATCATCATATAACACTATCACGTCATCATATAACATCATCATATCATCAAATCATCATATAACATAAAAGATAAATGACACGTGCGAGGGCCATTGGGCACGTGTCATCATACATAAGACAAGTCTTTCAATCGAGTTGATAGTATGACCACCTACTTGGTTGGCCTTAACCAAGTTTCTATCTAGCTCCAAATTTAGTTGTTTTTCTCCTTCAAATTCATTCTCACTTATATCGAACCTTCACCTATTTTGAATATAAACTTAATTGTCTCACTGGCATTCGAATTCCATATTTTCATTGTTTCTAAATTGGTAATAAAACTTAAATTAAAAAATACATCAATATTATTTTAATTTCCTAAAAATGACTATGTATCATGGCTCAATTTACCGAATAGATTATTGTTATTTGATTTCTAACTAAAATCCAAATAGGATAATAAAATAATTTTGTAACTAAAATCTAAATGAGGCACCAAAATAAATTTATAATTAAAATCTAAATAAGGCAACAAAATAAATTTGTAACTAAAATTTAAATAAGGCAACAAAATCACGATAAAATAAAAAGAAATTTAACTCACCTGACAAATTCTTCTCGCTCCTTAGATAAATATGCCTAAACCTATTTTTATTTACTGTTTGTTTTTTAGCGGGAGAGAATAATTACTGAATGACAAAGGTATTTTAGGAAAGAAGTGGAGAGATTAAGGAGAGGTGGTTTTATTTACTGTTTGTTTTTTAGCAGGAGAGAATTATTACCGAATGATAAAGGTATTTTAGGGAAGAAGTGGAGAGATTAAAAGGGAGGTGGTTGGTTATATTATTTATTTTAATATATTATTATTATTATTATTATTATTTTAAGGTAGTTACAAATGAAATAAAATAAAAAAGTATTTTAGAGAGTTTTTTCACCAAATAAATTTTATACTTAGTTAAACTAAATGTAACAAATATGCAAAGCTCCATAAGTCAAGAACATTAGGGCAAAAAATATCTCTTTGGAGCACACTAAATTATCAAGCATAGGAAAACCCCAATATTTCTATCTAGATTCAAAACTTAACTCTAATTCTTTTAATATTTCTAAATTGATTCAAATCTCTTGGTCTTAAATGTAACGATCCTAAATTTTCACATACCAGAGTCGTTACAAATGGTATTAGAGTCAGACACCGGACGATGTGCCAACGAGGAGGTTGTTCTTCGAAGGGAGTAGACACGAGGTAGTGTGCCAGTAAGGACGCTAGGCCCTGAAAGGGGTGGATTGTGAGATCCCATATCGATTGGGGAGGAGAACGAAACACCCTTTATAAGAGTGTGGAAACGTCTCTAGGTAGACATGAGGTGGTGTGTCAGTAAGGACACTAGGCCCTGAAGGGGGAGGGTGGATTTTGGGATCCCACAACGGTTGAGGGAGGAAAACGAAACACCTTTATAAGGGTGTGGAAACCCTAAACCTTGAGAGAAAGGCCGAAACTAACACAACGTAGTCAACTCCATTTGTTAGAACAACTTGCTCAGGATTGTCCAGGGTTTCTCAGTTATCACTTAGTAGGTTTCTATATCAAAGCTCAATCTAATTAAGTCTGTAGCGTCTACCGGTTTCGCCATATCCGTTATATTTTCTATATGTTTCAAGTGTTGAGACACTCCAAATAGCGCTCAACGCCGCAATATCACTATTACTCCACTTCAAATGCTCGATACCTACCAAAATAAATAATTACGAACATAATTTTTTTAATAAAACATTAAAAATAACAAAAAATAAATTCAAAAAATAAAAAATAGAAAAATGGTACATCATTTATCTATTATACATAGAGATTGGGAATCGTATTGGAGTGTAAGCTGTGGATAAAGTCAAAAAAGGCAGCGACTTTGGAAATTTGGGTTCATAGGAAGCTGTTTCTGTCAGTTCACGTCAGAGCTGTTAACAACACATGTTTGGGACTATGCTCTCCAACAAGCACATGATTTAATTGATAATCGATATTGTTCATTTTAGTTCGTTACGTATTACTCTCAGTCTTATGGTTTTAAAACACGTCTACTAGAGAGAGGTAAGGAAATGTTTTGTTCCTCTCTCCAACAGATGTGGGATCTCAACGACGATACTTAACGGGTCAGAGCGGACAATATCTGCGAATAGTGGCCTCGAGCTGTTACAGATTAATGTATTCGAAGTAAAAAAGTGTAAAATATTAATAAGAAAAGAAACATGTCTAAACTATATTCGGTGACATTTACTTTTAAAATTAAAGTAAGTAAACTATGTTAAGATGTTAACAATTCCGTCCACATCAACATTTAAATCTTTTGTTGAGAGATTGAGTCACACAACTACTATGGTGTTGTCCATAATTATAAATATAGAAACATAGATTAAATAAATAACATATGCTATGAAACTTTATGTTATATTTGGGGATATGAAATATTATTATAAAAGATTTTGAAGGTAAAATTAAAGAAACCAAAAGGGTTTGAGTTTCCTTGCTAAATGATGATATCAATAATTTTTTAAACGGTTAACGTCTCGACGTTCGTTTCAAAAATGAAAATGAAAGAGAAAGACACGTTATCATCGACGACTTTCGGGTTACACAGAGGCCTTTTTTCTGTTTAGTTCTTTAAAAGTTTTAACTTCATGTCGTATTGGTTTATATTTTTCGATTAAATTCTCCTCATAAATGTAAGTAACTTGTCGAACATTGGAAAACAAATTATCAACTGCTTCATTCCTCGGATTATAGGTACTCTTATTGTAGTTAATAGATCCCACATTGGCCTAGCTACGGGAATCATTTATTTTCCTCTATTCTAGCTTCAATTTGATTAAGTTTAAAATTGGGTGTGTTCATAACTCAATAGCCGATTATATCGGTTGAAAGATCAATGATGATATTTGAATTTTTTTAAAAAATGGTATAATAGACAATATGTATTTGAAGCGTTCAATGATACAATGACTGTTATGCTTTTTTATGACATCAAAAGTCCACGGTATATAATACCCCATGTCCAGAATTCAGATCAAGACTCAGAATCCAAATTCAAGACTTGAGCCCGCAACATTTCTCATATGACATGATCACTGTTACGTACACCATGCTTCTAATAGTGAATACTATCCCCACAAACCAACACAAGTCTTTTCAATATGTTTTGTTCTCACATACGTGCATAAAAGTTCCCATAAAGTTACCCAACATATAATACTTCAAGCAAAGTATGCCTAATTTTGGAGTTCTCATGATTGAGCCACCGAAAAAATATGTACCTGGTTAGTATAGGTAGTAACTTTCAATGTTTTTAAAAAAAAAAATTCGTCATCCTATTCTCAGGATCACTCATTCAAATGTGACCCTGATTCATTCATGTAACCCTCATTTAGCTTAGGTGTCACACGGTATCTTCTAGAGGTTCTTAATCGTCTCTTGTGCTACATAGATTTTAATTACTTTATAGGTACGTTGTACTTGTGTCGCTCAACGTATTTCGATAGACACTCGAATTTTCATTCTATTATTTGGTTCATCAATCGGGTATAAAGTATTTGCTTGACCATTTTGATAAAATTTTACCTATTTTTTTATTATAAGATATTTACATGGTTCAATCTCACAAATTTCTTATCTTTTATGATAATAGTGGCAATTGAATTTCACGGTATTTGTGTTTGAAATTCTAGGGTAGCTAGGACTGGTTGACGTGACTTTTTTATGTGAAAATATTCATAAAATAATTCATAAAATGATATCATGAACTTAAATATTCGTATTAAAGGCCTTAAAACAAAACGACGAAAAATAATCCATGTGAAATATAAATAAAACAAATAAAAGATTAAAACAATAATCTGATCTAACCTGAGAGCTATAAAATAAATAAAATGCAACTATTCTAATACAAGTTTCATAGTCTTCAACGCGACGTCGCCGTCATCCGTACAGGTGTGCTTTGCCTTTACCTAAGTATTTTAAGAAATATTTAGTAAGTGACCCCACCATTAGATTCAGAGAAATGCAAACACATACAGAATGATGAGACATCATTTAAAATTGTTTTCTCAAAGGCGACTTTTCAGTTCGAGCAAATTGGATGTATAATACTTCTCATGCACGACCCACACGTGCGAGCGTGCGCCCACATCTCTAGACCTGCTGGTCGAGCTAGCACTCTCTAAGATAGACAAGTTGAAATGAATTATCAACTTGAACCTCCCTCGATCAAGTAAGATATTATCATATCACCAGCTACACGATTAGAAGTTCAAGTCCGCTCCTCTCATCATTAAACACATTAATTTTTTCAACATATACATCATGTGAAACGTGCACTTAACTCGATTGAAAAGCAAGATATAAAAAGGTGAAATTTACGTAGATTGCGTGAAGTGCAATACAAAAGAAGAGAAATTAGGTGAAATGATAATAAGGAAGTCACATATTCCAATGAAACTAGTAAGTGATATCAATTTTGAAATGTACATATGTCTCTAAAAGCCCCACAAAGCATTCATGATATCAAACACAACACATGTTCAATATCTCTTTGATAATAGCTATCATTTGCTCCACACCTATAAACTTAACAATATTCTCACCCTCTTTCACAACTTGCAATTGCTTAAACTCTTTCATAGTTGTTCATGAGTGCTACCCACCTACCTTTGCTTTTATCACAAGTCTCTTCTTCTTCTCACAAGCTTTGCTTTTTAGACTATTGTTGTAGCATTTAATGGAGGAGTGTAACGAGTTAAGTTAGATTGGATTGGATTGGTCGGGTTGAAACTATTTTTAAATTCTAACCCAATTGTTCGGGTTTTAAATTTTTTCAGTTCAGATAATCTTTATTAAATAATGAACCCAATTCAACCCAATCCAACCATAAATTTTTTGAGTTGAATTGGTTCACGTAATTTATTTAGATTTTTATTTCTAATAAAAGTAAAATATTAGTTTGCAAAACATTGGTAATTAAGTTTTACAATTCAATGAGTTAAAAGTTATATTCCAAATAGTTAAAAATTATTTTCCAGCGTTATTGAAGAATAAATAATCAAAATATAATCATTGTAGTTTAAGCAAAAATGTATTTTTTAAAAATTAATAATAAAATTCATAAACCTTGTGAGAAATCCACGAACCAACCAAATCTATAAAATTTTCATTTATTTGAATCCAACTTAACCCACGTAAGTTTATATCTCAACACAATCTGTACAGATTGAGTTGAGTTAATGAATTTTTTGGGTCATTGAATTTTTTAAAAAACCCTTATATTGATACATTTTATTTTTACGGTTCAAAATTAAGTTGGTTGAGATATTTCTTAAACCCAACCCAAATGTTCGGGTTGTAAATTTTTTTAACTTAAACAATCCTTATCCAATAAATGAACCAAAACCAATCTAATCCAACCACAACTTTTTTGGGTTGGATTGGTTTGAGTTGTTCAAGTCAGTTTTTTCAAATTTTTGTTTTTAATAAAAAGTAAAACATTTGTTTGTCAAACATACGTGTATATACTTTCAAACATTTAGTTAAAATTTTTAATATATATTTTTAAAAATTATTTTCTAAATAGCTAAAAATTATTTTCAATTACAAAATCAAATAAAAATAAGGTTCGTAGCTCAATTATAAAAATTTCATAATTAAGTGTGTTTTACTTGAATCAGTTCTATGTTGGGTGGCCTTTCGAAAATATTATTAGGATGCATTTGAGTGAGCTCAAATCATGTTTGAATGACTCGTGTTGGTCTGAACGATAATCTTCACTCTTAGAAGTAAGTAACGTGAAAATTAATGACTTTTTTTTTTTCTTCTAGCATGCTCCATATGAGGAAATTTTTTAGATTACCAAACATAAAATTGCTCAAAGTAAGATACATTTATCCAAGAAGTTCCAATGGTTGAAACACCAAAAAAGAAGTTGCACATTATTTGTAAATATAGTGACTTTCAATTTTTTTAAGTCTTTTTAATCATCCTATCCTTAGGATCGTTCTCATTAAGATGTGATCTCGATTTATTCATGTATCTCTCTAGAAACTCTATTAATACTGCATTGGTTAAATTTGGTTGATTTGATAAACCATCAACCTGTGGCATAAACATTTAGGTCACGTAACCCGTTGAGAGATTAGTAAATAATGAAATCGTTTCGGACTTGAATTTTACTCGTTGAAATCATACACAAATATTGGTGAATCTATTGATGTTAGAAATTGATTTTTGAGGTTGTGAAAGACAGGATGTGACTAACAGACTATGTTTAAAACATTCAACATCACAATCAGTTCAAATGTAAAAACGTGTACACATGCACATGTGTTCAATTTATTCTTAAAGGAGGGAATAGGATGGGGTACAAAAGATGTGAATAATGTGTCAAACTACAAAAACATGAGGACAAGACAAAAATCTCGAGTCAACACCTCTCTTTGGCTACTGAGCTTATGAGCATCCTCGCCACGACCATCAACAACATGCACTTGGAAAAGAGAAGGGTAGAAAGGGTCGAGCATATAAATATATCCACACAATCTACTCGTATACTCTTATCGCATCCTTAACCTAGCAGGAGACCAAGAGGGAGCGAAAGAAATTGCATATTACGAAATTGAAATTTCTTCTGAAAAAGACGCAATTGATCAAAGACCAAGCAAAGATGATACTAGAGAGCAACGTGCAGATATTATCACCAAGACCATAGTAAAGGTTAAATTTGCAAACATGCAAGAGTTGCTCATAATAAAAAATCTCGAACAAAGTCAAGTTTACGGAGCGATTATGAGCTTACGCTTTATTCACAAAAACAAAAAACAAATTGAAAAACATAGTACTTAAGGTTGTTCAGTACTCCCCTCAAATTGTTTCTTTTGTTTCGGTTACTCATTTGGGTATTTTTGGATCGAGAATCAAAACCAATATCGTGTAGATCGCTACAAATTAATTATTATCATATCATGAAGCCAATGAAGCAATAGACTCAAGTATTAAACAAAGTAATGATAATAGAAAAACAACAAAATGAGATTTAATTATTTGTTCCACTTAATTGGACAATACATTATACATAAAAGGAGTTGAGATGAAGTTGGTGGGAAGAATAAAGGAAACCACCCACCGGCTACCATATCATCAAGATTCATATCATATTGAACTAAAATAATAATAATAATAAAACTTGTTGTAAAGTTTTAGTTGGATTTGGTCACGTCACAATAATTCTATTCTCAACAATTGTTTCATCGAACAAAGTATATCATAGAGCCTTCTCTTGAAGCTTCCTTCTCTAGAGCTCTCGAACAGCCTCCACTTAATCGATACTCGACTCCTTTTCTCTAGAGCCCTCGAACAAAGTACACTATTTATTCGACACTTGAGTCACATTTTGTTAAAATATCACCACTAACCCAATAACATCAAGTCCAATAATTGTATGAGGCCAGTATATTTATTTAGGTATTTTAGGAAAAGGTTGAGAAATTTCACGAAAAATTACAGGAACAATTATGAAAATGATTTAGGTATGGTAAGAATAAAGATAACAAATATTTTGAAAAATTTTAGGAACAAATTGTCTGGCCTCTAGTATAAATACATTGCACTTTGTTTTGTAATCTCTTCTCGAGAAGAATGATCGATCTCTGTCTTGTAATCTCTTCTCGATTGGTGTTAATAAAAAGTGCGAGTGTTTCCCACAAAGAGTTGTGTTCAACACATTTGACTACACCTTTAAGATTCACAACTTCTGTCTTAGGACCGCGACTCTCCACAATGGTATGATATTATCCACTTTGAGCATAAACTTTCACGAGTTTGCTTTTAGTTTCCCCAAAAAATCTCTTCCTCATAGGTTGATTCTTAATAAATGTGCCTGAGCGAGATGATAAGGAAGATGACATCCTAATACTCAGAATAGTATAATGTAAAACTGATAGGACTCGATAGTTCTTAATTGGCACGAACCCAACAAGTTCTGGTAAAGCATTATAAGTCGTTTTGACCCAATGAAGGGGACAAACTCATCCCAAGACATCTTGAATCGATGTAGAAGCATGAGAATCGTGTTGTTGAGAACCAATATTGTGAAACAAGATGTAAC
This sequence comes from Cucurbita ficifolia, assembly GCA_033971965.1. Lineage (NCBI taxonomy): Eukaryota > Viridiplantae > Streptophyta > Magnoliopsida > Cucurbitales > Cucurbitaceae > Cucurbita > Cucurbita ficifolia. The sequence goes on from CM066972.1 coordinate 10,930,324, forward strand.
ATTATGTTTCAAAGACCTTAACCAAGGGTAGAGACAAGTTGGTAGAGTCGCTATCGAAGGAAAATACACTTAAAGGCGATATTTATGGCCAAATAAAGTTGGTTGAACATAAAGTGAAACTTGATTGAGGATGAAAGAACATCACCTACGATCCAACAAATCCATAAAGACGAGTGAAAAAGTATAAGATTGGTCATGATCGTGTGTAAGTCAATACTGCACGGTTAAAAAACTGATCGTGAAACAATGCAAATCGAAATAGATAACTATGAGGAGTCGTGATGCTAGGCTTCTATTGCAACAACGAGGTTGAGGCTTCTAGGATTGTTGTGATGTTGAGGTTAAGGCTATCAATACATCGACAAAGCTACTATTACAAAAACGATAACGCTACTACAAAATCTTATTTCTCCAACACTATCTAATAAAAGAATGTAGTTCGAACGTTCACGTTCCAACCACAAGTACTCAAACAATAACTATTTCCTTTTTCACGAGGAAAAATTGAATACAATTGTCCATCTCGACCAGATGAATCAAAGTAGATACTCACACAAATAGAAATTCGAATCACTTCACGAATACACGATAATTGTAGAAACAAATGAACAGTAATTTTAAACTAATGGTAGCATTTAGGCAAATCATGTGGAGGACGAACAATTTTTTGATCACGAGCATGCCCATTCTTCACTAAGAACACCATACTCATGCCCCATACTTGGTGACGCTCAAGGTGACAATGCATCAACCACATACCTACATGATCTCAAGTATTAACCTTTTCAATTTTCACACGAAATTAATGTAGAATACAAAATCTTAAAAGACATACCTGGATTATTCGCCTTGAATCTAATGGCAACCCAACCATTCTTCGGAACTCCAACCGTCGTCTCCTCCGGTGGGTCAACGAGATTATATCGTTTCGTGTCAGTTTTCGGGTTGAAATTCCCAAACCCCCATCCAACAACGTAAAAGCTATAACCATGCAAATGAACAGGATGATTATCACTAGCAACCAAATTGGTACCTTGCAAGATCATCTCCACATTAGCATTATACTCCAAAACCATAACCCTAGTCCCGAACGAAGTAGACAGAAAAGCTTCCGGAATAACCTCAGCCGTGTAGTTAAATTTTCTCATCGGCTTTCTCGGGAAATCCCTCGTAAAAACTCCGGCAACATTGTTGTAATAAGCTTCAAGCAAAGAGAGTGATGGAGCTACAAAGCTCACATTGTTAACACTTGCAGCAAACCTCATCCCAAATGGTCCAGCACAAGGCTTATTAGTAGAGCAATTCATTAGATTCACAGATAAAGTGAAAAGCAAACGAGTATCGATTTTCAACGGAATATCGGCTCGACGACCGTTCATTGTAAAGCTTCGGAGTTTTTTCGTGAAATTCGTCGATGCTTCGGTTCGATCATATGGAGGCAAGTGTGGGAAAAATTGGAATGTTGGAATTGAAGATTTTGTTGAGTACTTGAGAAGGGCTGTGGCTGTGGTGTTGTCAAAGCCAGCTCCAAAGGCACTTGAGTATGATCTTGTGGCCATAAAATAGGTGCCTGGGGCTTGATTTGCAGTGATCAAAAGGTCCATGGATTGGCCTGGTGTGATCATTATGTAATCTGTTTTGAATTGTTTCATGTAGATTCCATCTTTCCCTACTAAGATCATCTCATGCTTTGCAATTGCGAAGAACAGATCTTCGTCCATCACTGCATTAATCATTCGTAGAAGATATGTTTTTCCATGCTCCACTGTTAATTCAAATGTTCCTGTAACATTCGACAAACTTTGATTATGTTCGTGGGTTGAATTAGGTCAGGCTGAGACATTTTTAGACCTAATCCAATTATTCGTGTGGTAAAAATTTTTAACTTCAAATAATTTTTTTGTGAAACAATGAATCTAACTAACCTAAACCATAAAAAAATTTTGTGTTATAGGTGGGTTGGATTAGCTCGGGTTGACATTTTTGGACCCAACTCAAACAACTTTTATGAAATAATGAATCAAACTGAACTCAACTATAAATTTGGGTTGTTCGAGTCATTTATGTAAATGTCCAAGCCCACCTAGCAAATATTGTCCTCTTTGAGCTTAAGGCTTTAAAATGCGTATGTTATGGAAAGGTTTCCATACCCTTATAAGGGTGTTTTTGGGCTTCTCTCAAGGCTTTAAAACGCGTAAAAGTTTCCACACTCTTATAAGGGTGTTTCGTTCTCCTCTCCAACCAATGTGGGACTCTCACAATCCACCCCTTTGGGGCCCAGCTTCCTTACTGACACACCGCCTCATGTCTACCCCTTCGGGGAACAACCTCCTCACTGGCACATTGTCTGGTGTCGGGCTCTAATACCATTTGTAACGGTCCAAGCCTACTGCTAGCAAATATTGCTCACTTTAAAACGCGTCTATTAGGGAAAGGTTTCCACACCCTTAAAACGCGTCCACTCGTCTACTAGCAGATTTTTTTAAGTGAGCGATTTTTTTTTTTTTTTTGTAAGAGCGGGTAGTTTAAAAAATTGAAAAATTAAAAAAAATTGTAATTTAGTTGGTACCTTTTTTGGAACATGGATAAAGATATCCTGGCTGGCCATTGATGGTATAGGCATCTGAAAGTATTGGTTCACCACCGCTTCTATTTGCATTCTCTGGAATTTCCATTACATCCTTCTTCCACCACTCACCTAAAACAACTTAAATATTTAGGCATTTACTCAAACAAAATTAAGACTTCTAATTATGATTAACATAGATTCAAGCGTCCCGTCAATAGATTCAGACTAAATAGACGTTAACTTAGTTGTTTTAGCACTAGATTCTAATCACGATGACTCAGACAAAGATAAAAAGCAGATAAATATCGATCTAAAACATAGTTCGAAAATAGAGACGGAGAATATAATCCTTGTCTCGAGTCCCGTCTAGCTAACAGGATCCATATTCCTGTCGTTGCCTGCTATAGAAATTTTCATTTATTTTTACAAGAATCGATTATTTTTCTCTATTTTCTAATATATTTTTAAAAACACACGCACACGCTCATACGCACGCACATGTACACACACACAAAAATGGAGATGGAGAATATTATTCTCGTCTCCACGACCCCATTTAGCTAACAGGGAGAAATTTCTCCTCACTCCCTCATTCACTCTCCTATTTATAAGGAGATTCTCCCACCCTGTCCCGGTAGTCTCCACATGGATTAAATAAACATCTCTAACGGCTAATATGTATATACGTGACGTTCAGAAACACGACAAAAGCATGGTAGAAAGGTAGACTAAGAATTACCAATAACAATTGGAATTTGTGCATGAGGTTTAGGAAAGGGATATGTGGTTGGTGGGGCTGGGTAGATAATGAGAGGGCCATGGACCGTGGCTCGAGCCCAGCCGCTATGAGCATGCCACCATATGGTTCCCTCTTCAGTGGTGAGTTGAACCTTGTAAGTGAACTTCTTGCCTGGTCGGATTGGACACTGAGTTACGTGTTCAGGACCATCGTACCATGGATTTCTTACTTGTTTTACACCATGCCTACATCATATTCAAGTCCTTCTCTCAAAAAAATTATATAATAATCGATCATAACAGTTCACTACGATAATCTATGTCAAAGAAAATAAAATATAGATCGTGAAGACTTATAATATACACTTTTGGTCTCTAAGTTTCTATACGGAAGGGACTAAATAGGAAAGGGATCCACCGAATCCACCGAAAAAGATAGTGCTCATTCCCTTTTTTTGGGAAGAAAATGAGGATCTGAACAAAATCGATGAAACGGAGGAGATCCGAGTGAATGAAAAGGAAAAAATAAAGGATGAATTCCACTTTAAAAGGACACCCTATCAAAAAATAAAAAGACCCGTTTATGAAAATTCTTATAATATACACTTTTGGTCTCGAAATTTCAGAATGGATATACGTTTCTTAGCATTTAGTCAAAAATTAGCTGTTAATTAACTCATTTGGTAAGCCAACCTCACCTTCCATTAAAGTACCCTAATTTTAAATTACTGTATAAAAGTGTTGTCAGTTTGCGAGTTGGTAAACCGGGTTGGTTTGGGTTAGGTTGAGATATTTTTTAGATCCAACTCAATTGTTCGAGAGATAAACTGATTCAATCCGAACAACTTTTATTAAATAATGAACCTAACCCAATCTAGAATTTTTTTTTGTTAGGTTGGTTTCGATTGTTCGAGTCATTTATTCATTTATTTAACAAAAATAAAATTTCAGTTCATAAAATATTTATTTATTTATTTTCACATTTAATTAACATTTACCATTCAATTAATTATTTTTAAAACTATAAGAGAATAAATAATCAGAAAAATATTTATGAAATTATATATAATTATATGACAAAAAAAAAAAGTATAATAATAAATTCGAATAGGTTCTCTTCAACCAATTTAGTTTTTAGAGGAACTTATGAACGAATCAAATCCATAAAATTTCTATTTATTTGAACTCAACCCTGATAAATTCATAACTCAAGCTAAACTGTATGGGTTCGGTTTATTTGATTTTTCGGGTCATTAAATTTTTTAAACCTCCCTAATTATATTTATAAAATAACAAAATTTTCATTTTCTAATTAGAGGAGGAAAAAAAAATCACATCAGATTTGATATTATCAACATTAGAACGATCCACAAAATATTTTATTGAGAGCAAGAGAGGACTAACCAATGAAAAGTGATATTATATTTTGACTTATTAATCACACGAACGATGATTCTATCCCCCGTTCGAGCTTCCAATGTCGGTCCTGGAAACTTCCCATTTACCGTCAAGATGTTCTTGGAGCTACAAAGCCGAGTGAATGGACGTAACTTCACCTGTTCCAACACAATTCTCAATCAATATATAGCATCATAGCCACAAAACTCCTCTTCGATGTCGAGGTCGAGGTCGAGGTTCGAACGAACAAAGGATATTTGAATCGACGTACCACAAAACTATGACGGTGAGTTTTTGCTGCCGAAAACGGAACGAAAACGAGGAGGATGCAACAAATGAATAGCCATGAGAGCTTGGAGGTGAAGCCAATGGAACCTATCAAACCCATAAGACGTTTTGAGAGGTAAATTGTAGCAATGAATTTGATTGTGATTGTATAGGGCCAATATGAAGGGAAGTTAAGCCAAGTTTTTTTGGTTTTAATACCCTTCAATGTTATTACTTTTTATGATATCCTCTAATTAATTCCAAATTAGCTTCATATGGTATGTTATTTTATATGATTCTCATGATCATTATCAAATTTTAACGTTTTCCTTCAAATTATTAACTTTCCAGTAAGAAGTGTAACGGCATAATACTATTTAAATGAAAAATGAGGAAGGAAGCAGAGAGAGAATCTCGTTCATCCTCATCCCTATCCCGCTTAATATATATATATATATATATAGATGGTATTTATAACTCCCATGAAAAATGTTTATATATATATATATATATATAGTAGATAGTTATATATGGTAAGTGGTTATATCTCGTAAAACTATATATAATATAATAAACTGAAATTATATATATAACTATTTTCTTTCTTTATATTATCGGTAGATATTTGAATTCATCAATATAAACTTTTAACCAATATTAGTCATTGTGTTCTTTATGTTCAATGAGTGTGTGCGTTGTTGTCATCTAGATCGTGTGTCGTTGTTGTGTGATCCTAACTAGTTTGATGTGTATTTAAGATTAGCTATGAGCCGAAGGTACGAATAATTTCTTTAATTTCCGACATAGTTACTATCTATAAAGTTTTGTTACGTCCTACCTAAGAAATTTCATTTATACTGCTTTTAAATAAATAAGTGCGTTACGATCGATGTCAAAGTGTTGAAGAATGTTAGGATCGATGATGAGGTAAGTAATCAGTTTATATCTTCTAATTAATTTTTTAAATTATTGAATTATTATAAAAACAATTATTATTTTTATTTAGAAATTTATTATAAAGCTAAAAAACTATGTTGAAGATTTTTTAAATTATTAATGCCTATGCTGTCATATTAAAATTTAAATTTTCAGAAGGATATTACGTGTTATTTTTGTTTATGAAATAAATTAATTTATTATAATTTTTTATTATAAAAATTATATTGAAAATTTAACTTTTTGTTTAAAAAAAAATATACCAGAAAAGATTTCCCTCGATAATAAAAATAAAATAGGTGGCACGAATACGACAGGTAAAGCTTCTTCATCTCTATCCTAATATGTGACTTTGAGGAAGAACAACGTAAGGAGAAAGCTAGATTCGATATTTGTGACTTTGTGGATGAAGATGTTGTTTTAGTTAAATTTGTAACTATTCATGACGATTTATGCTTAGATTTTGAATAAAAATACGAAATCTGGATTCGGTATCAAATGGCCCGAACATTCTTATGTATCCCTTGGAATATAGGTTTGTTACCTATTTTTCGATTCTTAAGAGTGAACTATTACCACAAACCAACACGAGTTCTTCCAACATTGTTTGTTCTCACTCACATGCCTTTTAGGAAAATTCTTAGGAGGTCACCTAATATAAAATCGCTTCAAGTAAAATATGTTTAACCATGAACCTCGCATATTCGGATCCACGCAGCAACCCGTAAACCCACAACCCTCAGCCTGGTCCACGTGTCTCTCGTCAACCCAAGGCTCAAACACCCACGACCCAAAATCCACAACCAATCCAAACCCAATACTCTCTGAATGATCTTTATTTTTACCCCCATTTTTCCATTTTGGGCCTATTTCCTACGTTATTTTTACCCTTTTGGAGTCGACTTTGGTACTTTTAAAGACATTTGAAACGAGTATGATCCCTTTTTGGTCAAATTAAAATATTATAAGTTAAGCTATGGTATAATTATGAATGTTAGGTAGACTAGGTCGATCAATGAGTTCTAATCCAATGTTGTGAACGCATAAAGGTTGATTTGGATTTCAAGGGATGAGTTTGGAATAGCTTCAAGAATAAATTAATGACTCCGACTTAAGCTGCTCATGTAAGTGGCTCTACTATCAACATAGTTGGATGAATTGAATGATGCATGAATGACACATGCTCTGTGACCCCTCCATGTGTCGTATTTTATTACCGTTGTGATGTGAACTACTTTATGTAATGTTATGGCTCATGTATGTTACATTATGTCATTCTCTGTATGATGATGTACTATGACTTGTATTATGCTATGATATGTCATGCACGCCATGTTAGAATGATTGTTTTCAAGCATGTGAAATGTTGATACGCCAAGAATGTTATGAAAAAACTATTGTACAATCTCCATATTATATAATTTGTAGCTACGAGGACCTCATACATATTTGTGTGTCATTTGCATTGGGATACCTCCTCATTATTATCAGTACAAACGCGTACCTTACGACATTTATGTTTGCCATGATGCTATGATATTGTATTGTATACGTCACAATAAGTATTACACATGATTTTTATGAAAGGATAGGTCACTCTATGATTGTTTGTGTATGCATTTCCTGACTCCAATAGTGGAGTCACTTACTGAGGCTTTCTTAAAATACTCAAGTCACGTGTTACTCTTACTTTTCAGGTAAAGACAATACACCTTTGCAAAGCGACGTTTCCGTGAGGTTTTAGGATTGAAGTTATGATCGATGCATCTCAAGTAAAGACAAGTCTACGGCATCGTTTTGAAATTTTTTAGAAGATTTTTCCACATTTCGTACAAAAATCAACCTAGTTAGTAATACTTTCATTTTTAATGATAACTCTATGGCATCACGCAATAAATTTCGAAGCAGAAAAAAGTAGAAAGAGACATCATCGTTTTGGTTACGCTTTGAAAATGTTTTTAGTTTTTAGTTTTCAAATTGGGTACGGATCTGAGTACGTTGAGTTGAATTTTTTTAGACGAACATTGTTTGGATGATAATTTTTTTTTTTAACTTAAATAACTTTTATTAAATAATAAACTCAACTCAATCTAGCTTTAAAATCTTTATCCTTAATAAAAATATAATCAATACAATTTTAGTTCATAAAATATTTATTTATTCATTTTTTCAGACGGTTAATATTGGATAAATATGAATAGGATAAGCGTAAGAATGAAATAAAATTGAAATAAAGACAATGTCATGAACACGTATGTAGTGAAATTGGTCACGGTGAAATAAGGCTGAGCTATATGGCGACGGTATATTGTATCTAACTCAACATAACAACTTCTTGTTTTTCCTTATCCTCGTGAACCTAAGCAAGGGTATCTCCCCGTGTCTCCTTCCCGGTATCACACCACTATTGCTTGAAAATTGTTGAATTATCTCTAAAACAACTAAGTGATTTTATGCTCGTTCTTACTTTACATGAGTATTTCGACATATCTCGACTATTGTGGTGCATAAAACATGTTTTTACTCTACATCGAACAATCATATGCATACAAGAGAAACTTTAACATTAACTCTCATGTAAACGTGGTAATTATTCTTTAAAAAAATTATGATCGTTATTTTAACTATTCTCAGTAGAAAATTAAGGTCGTTACAAATGGTAATAGAGCTAGACATTGGCCGGTGTGCCAGCGAGGACGTTGGGCCCTAAGTGGGTGAATTATGAGATCCCACGTAAACATTTCTTATAAAAGTGTGGAAACTTCCCCTAACAGACATATTTTAAAATAGTGAGGCTGATTGCAATACATAATCATCCAAAGCAGACCGTATCGGTTAGTGGTGGGTTTGGACTGTTATAAAAAAATGACTATTTTAATTTTCCCGTGTAGAAAATTGAATATTTTTAAAATACTTTAATCTAAAGGTAAGGTGACAACCTTTTATATATCGAGAATCGAAAGATAATATTATTTTATGAACATTTTTAGATCAAGATTCTCAAAAATCTTCAAAACTAAGATGCTTGAATTATAATTTAATTGAGTAATGACAAATAAAATGTGACATATTTTCTTGGAATTTACAACTTTGAATTAAAAATCAATCAAACCCTTGTGTAAATTTACCAAAATACCCCCATAAAGAAATAAATTGATGCCACATGCTATGATTTGAAGAGGCCATACTTTTGAGTAATATCTTTTGTTGAGTTTGAGTAATTTTTAATTCATTATTACTGAAAAAAAAACAAAAAAAGGAAGAAAATTCCACAAAAAGTTTTGGAATTATTGAACCAATACTAAATAAATGTCGTGGTCGATGACCCGACCCTCGTTTCACAACCTTATATGCTTTGAAGGGACGGGCGCCTAACACATCATGGGATAAGAAATTTCTCGGGAATAGGAAATGAAATTTGTGGCGGATATCGAGACGTCTCTACTTTTTAGTCTCTTTAGACTGTAATGTTTCAAAATATATATTGAAATTGAATTACATATCTTAATTTAATATTTAAAAGTAAATAAATAAATTTTTTACAAAATAAAAATTTGAATAAACGATCCCAATAACCCTAAACAAATTCATTCACAACTAGAGCCCAAAATGGACAGATTCTGGTAATGATTCTCTAATTAGGAGCATTTTTATCTCCTTTGTACGAAGCTGTGTAGGACTCGAAAGTCCGATAAGATGGAGTTTCTGTTTGAAATTCAACCTAGTTCTGTAAAAATAACGGGAAGAATTTCTTAGATACCAATAAGAGAGACTTATTTAGGTCGTGTTAGAAATGACCCGGCTAAATCTATTGATGACCGAGGTGAAATTTCAGCTTCTTCTAACTCTCGGTTAATTGAATCCCCTACTTTTAGTATTATTTCCAGACGTTCTAACCTAATTTATAACCTATAAATACAGACCAACAATTCAGGACCGTCCATTACGATTAAATATAAATCTTTCTTCCCGTTGATGAGGCAATTTGAAGTTCTAAGTCTGTCTTTAACTAATCAATTTTGTTCATAATTTCTATGCATTTCCTTTCCATTAATCTTTTTTAAACCATAAAAGATATTATTTGTCAAATCGTTTGTTCTTCCCGAGGATTAAAATATTATTTTTAATTGTCCTCGAAATTTTCATTTTATGAATATGTTAATAAAATACTATATCAACGAGATACTCGTGCACATGATTCATATTGACCAAAACGTCTTGTGCTCGAGCTTCTAAATAGTCGTTTTCTTCTCGTTAATATCTATTTTCACGAATCTTCTACTTATGGGTATACACGGATTGAGTTGGGTAGAAGTTTTGGACAAATTCGAATTTTCAGGTTAACCGGATGGGTGACCTGAATAGAGTTCCCAACCCAACCCGAAATTTTTTGAGCTGGGTTGGGTTATCTTCTCACAATAAATGTTAGATCAATAACTAAATTCTCATAAAATTCAAATATTAAATATTTACAAGCCACGACGCATTACTAACATTTGATACAAACATCAAATATTCTTAATCTTCATAACAATCCTAAAAGTCGGGTTTGATTACGTTGGGTTGCGAACCCTATTTTCGGGTTGGTTGGGTTGACTCGACCACAAACGTTTCAAGCCGCAAACCAAACCAAATTTTTTTATTTTTAAAAAATTCAACCCAATCCAAATCAAAAAAAGAAATCTGACAATTGGGTTAGATATTAGAGTTGCTCGGGTCGTCAAGTCATATAAATACCATGTTTTCTACCCTTCGTTGTATAAATATATCAACATATTGAGGATGTTTCAACGGTGGATTCTTACCCGATCAAATTAACTTTAGAATCATTCAATTCTTTATTAAATATCATATAAATAGAGTCATACAAATAACCAAAAACATGAAGAGTTAAATAGACATTTCGGTCAAATGATCGAGAAACATGGTTACTTTCCCCCATTGATCGTCTTATTGGATAGAAGAACTTCATTAGTAACTCGATCCAAATTTGTGCACGACGAACCACCAATCTTGCAAGCCTCCTCAGCCTTCTTCTTCCACTCCTTAGCATTTTTCTTCATGGTTTCACCCTTTTTCCCTTCCATCAACTCTCTCACAAGCTTCTCAACTTCATCTCTCTTCACATTGTTATCAATCTCCATCCCATTTCCCCACTCCGTGTTACAATAGCGACAATTTGTCTGTTGTTCAGCAAAAAACGGCCACGAAATCATCGGTACTCCGCTCACAATACTTTCCATCGTCGAGTTCCATCCACTATGCGTCAAAAACGCTCCAATCGAACCATGCTTCAAAACCTCTTCTTGGTTACACCAATTAGCCAACATACCTCTTTCTTTTGTCTCTTCCAAGAACTCAACTGGCAACATTGCTGATTTCCCTTCCACAAGATCTGGCCTTGTGATCCACAAGAACGGCTTCTTGCTATTTGCAAGCCCCCATGCAAACTCAATCAGTTGCTCTTCGTTCATCACCGTAATGCTTCCAAAGTTCACGTACAACACAGAGTTGGGTTCCTTGGAATTCAGCCACTCGACGCACTCGGATTGCTCGTTCCATAGATTCGAACGGATTTCCTTGACTTTTTCGTCTTCGATCAGTTCGGAAACCAAGGAATTGATTGGACCAATTGGGTAAATGGGAGGAAGCTTGGAAGAAAGTGATTCTAACACGTGATACTCAAGTGAATCAAATGTGTTTATAATTATTGCATCAGCTTTAGGGAGAGCATCACATTGTTCGATGAAAAAGTTGAGCATTATGTCACTTTTATCGGTTGTTCTAACGAAACTTGGGATATCTCTAAGACGAATTCTTTCCATGGGTGGAATCCATTCGATTGTTGTTTCTAGATCTCCGTTTGTCATAAAGTTTTTATCTGTACAAAGAATATTCCAAAAAAAAATCAAAGAATTAATAAGAATATCTATTTTTTTTAAGAGTAGAAGATAGAGATATCTATTTAGCCCATAAAAATTATGGCTGAGAATGAGAGAGAATCTGGAGAGATTCCTCCTTATCAACAAAATGAGGCTTGGAATATGGATTATATTCCATTTTTCCATCTCGAACCCCTACCCCAAATCCGCTCATATATATATATATATAATTGATTAATTAATTACGAAAAAATATAGTTTAATATTAAAATCTAAGTTTATAGAAACTATTTTGAACTTAAATATTTATTATTAGATTTGTTATAAAATTTTACATTTTTAATAGAATTATGTATTAAAAATATTTTTAATAAATATATTAAAACTTCACCAAAATAAATAAAATATTTCACAGTATAAATATTAAAATAAGAGGAAAGGACGAGAACGGATCTAAATAAGAACCAACCCTATATTTATTTATGAACTTATAAAATTTTAAACTTTTTGTTTTAATTCCATAGACATTAAATTAAATAATTTAAAATTTATATCAATTTTTCAATAAATTATCTAATAGAATCCATGTAATGGATCAAACTAATTGTGAGATCCCACATCGGTTGAAAAAGAGAACAAAATAAGGTGTAGAAATCTTTCATACCTGTTTTAAAAACCTCGAATTCAAAAGAATTGTAATATCTGCTATCGGTGAATTCAAAAGAATTGTAATATCTGCCATTGGTGACAAATCTTCCATTCAAAAATTTTTTAGCAATAGGATGTTCATACCTTTAAGAGGCACAATGCCCTGCTCAACAAGCTTTCTATACTGCATATATCCAAGGCACCCACAAGCACTCGCCGTCCAAAAAATGGCGATGGGAATCCCAAACTGACGTGCAGCCATGACGGTGAAAGTCATGACACCATCACCAACAACACAAGAAACAGGCGGCATATGGCTTGAATTGATCTCTGAAATCAGGCTGCAAAGTGGAGCCAAGCAGTTGCGGGAGGTGGAGTAGCAAAGCGATGGCACATCTTGGGTGGCGTCCTTCACCTCCGACGGCGGCAGCCCGTCGGGGATGGTTCGGAACTGAAAGTCAGGTAAGCCATGGAGGGAGTTGGGGCCTCTGGCTTTGAGGTGCCGCTTGTGGTTGTATTCTGTGTTGACGAAGGTTATGTGGAAGCCTTTGTTGTGGAGGAGCTTTGCTAGCTTTAGCATCGGACTTATGTGGCCTTGTGCTGGATATGGGATGAATATGGCATGAGGTTTCTCTGCCTTGGAAAGGGAACCCATTGGTATTCTTTCTTTTGGTTTGCTTTCTATCTCTTCTAAGTTTTGATTGCATTCTTTTATAGAACGAGGAAACGGGTTCACGTGGAATCGAGAAATTCTTTTAGAAATAGTTTGAAGAGTCAACTACAATGAAACTTATCATTTTGTGTCAAATCTCATATCAATTAGAGAGGAGAACGAAACATTTCTCATGGTAGACGCGTTTTAAAATTGTGAAGCTGACGGTGATACGTAATGGGCCAAAGCGGACAATATCTGCTAGAGATGGGGTTGGGCTGTTACAAATGGTATTAGAGTTAAATATCGGGCGGTATGTCAGCGAGGATACTGGCCACTAAGGGGTGTGGATTCTGAGATTCCACACTGGTTGGAGAGAGGAACGAAACATTTATTATGAAGGTGTGAGTGTGTGAAAACCTCTTCCCAGTAGACGCATTATAAAGTTGTGAGGTAACGATGATACGTAACAGGCCAAAACGGACAATATCTACTAGCGGTGAGCTTGGACGGTTACAAATGGTATCAGAACCAGACACTGGGCGGTGTGCCAGCGAAGATGTTGAACCCCTAAAAGGGTAGATTGTGAGATCTCACACCAATTGGAGAAGGGAATAAAACATTACTATATCAACAACGGGCCAAAGTTGTCAATATATACTAGTGGTAGTTAGGATTGGGTTGTTACAAATGGTATCAGACCCAGACATCGGGCGGTGTACCCGCGAGGACGCTGGCCCACAAGAGGTGGATTGTGAGATCTCACACCGGTTGTAGAAGAGAACAAAACATTACTTATGAGAGTGTGAAAATCTCTCCCTAGTAGCACGGTTTAAAATCGTGAGGCTGTCGGTGATATGTAACGGACCAAAACGGACAATATCTACTAGCGGTGAGGTTGGACCGTTACAAATGGTATCAAAACCAGACACCGAGCGGTGTGCCAGCAAAGATGCTAGACCTCTAAAAGGGTGGATTGTGAGATCTCACACCGGTTGAAAAGGGGAACAAAACATTTCTCATAAGGGTGTGGAAACCTCTCCCTAATAGACACGTTTAAAAACTGTAAGGCTGACGCTGACGACAACACGTAACAGCTCAAAACGAATAATATCTACTAGCGATGAGTTTAGACTCGTGGGTCAATTTTGTATTACTCTAAATAAATAAATACATTTAAAGACAAATTCATCACTTGTAAACCAACCACTATATTATAGCGGCATTATTACTTTTGCTATAATTGAAGTAGGAAATTACATACTTAGAGCTGATTTTGTTAGTTTGCTATAGAAGGGTGAAGGGTAAAATTGTAAATATGAGGAATATGACATACATGACCAAGACAGATCATTGACAAATCATTGTAGACCATATGGCTCGGCAACTTTCTTCAACCAAAAAAAACAAAAATGTGGACATTTTTTAGAAAATGACAGAAAATTCTATTTAAAGGAATTTATGTTCTTTAAGACATTATGGTTAATAAAAAAAATTACAAAAAACTTTTTATACCAATAATTGAATATTGTGGATGTGTAAGTCCGTGTTTGGTTCGTGGCTTGAGTTTAGTCGTGTCGAGTAAACCGCATTTACTATTTAAATTTTCGTATTTATTGAGAAACTTTACTAACTTCAATAATGTTCGATGTTGAAGTCTACAATATCGATAAATTTCACATTCTCTTTTTTATTTTTAATCTCTTCCTTTAAGGGTACTTTTGGAATAAATTATTAAAATATTTTATGAATGACGTCACATGCCCGAAAATTCTTTTAAAATATTTTATGAATGATGTCATGGACTTACACGTTCATAAAAAAGACATTAAGACAATATAACATAATATAGCATAAGAGTCATAATCATGACACATGCAGGGACCACGAGGCACACATCATCATACGTCATACAATTCGTCCAACCAAACCAACAATAGAGTCACTTACTTGAGTAACTTAAGTCAGAGTCGCTAATTTATCTTTGGATCTAGTGTGAATCTGTCCCTTGAAATCCAAATCAACCTATGTAAGTCCCCGACACCGAGTTAGTACACAATGAGCGCCTTAATCTACCTAATGCTCACAATTAAACCTCTAATTTTAGCTTAGAGCACTTTAAATTAGTTAAGCAGTGATCGTATTCACCTCAAACACTTTTGAAAATGCCAAAATCGGCTTCGAGAGAGTCAAAAGGTCCCACCATATTACATGTGTTTTCATTTTCCGACCCCAACAATGCGGTTATTTACAAAATATTTCTTAAAATACTCAAACGTGCTACTTTCATTTTTCAGATAAAGGTAAGACACTCATGCACGAATGATGACGTCGCCGTGACGGCCCTGATACTAAAAGCTATGTTGTTTTGTGGCCCTTAGGTTAAATGAGCGCAATACTTTATTTATTTATTTTTCTTTATTTTATTTAAATTTACGTTACTTATTTTCCATCATATTATTTTAGTGACTTCATTATGAACGCGTAAGTCTATGACATCGTTTATAAAGTATTTTAAAAGAACTATAAGCGTATTTTCTTAACGTTTTGAAAGTTTAACGCCATTTTTCAACCTTTTTTTTAAGTTAAAAAATATTATTAAAACTTTTAATTAAGCAAAATGGTCGAGATTTCTTAACTAAATGGCAAAATTGTAATTAAGGTTAAACATGTTTTGACAAGTCTAATCTCAATTATTCTATGCCATTGCCGCCGGAGCCATTGGGTTACCCATTGTCCTCGATCTGTTGTCTTCTTCCTTTTATCTGTTGTCTTCTTCCTTTTGTCTGCTGGTACCCACTGCAGCCGTATTGCGATTCAACGTTGTCACTAACTTTGTTCTTTTATTTTTTTTGTTGCAGCTGTACTGCCTCCTAATTATTATGGTTCGCTATCTTGCCGAGTAGCGACACGAGAAAAAGGTCTAAAATGGTAATAATTTATATTCTAGGACGTAAGAAAATGTCTAAAATGGTACTAATTTACATTTTAAATGTTGAGAATTATCACGTAGATTTTGATTCATAAATTGTGAGAATGAGGGTGTGGAAAACTTTCCTTAGTAAACATGTTTTAAAGTCTTGAGAGAAAGCCCGAAAGAGAAAGCACATAGAGGACAATATCGACTAGCGGTGGGTTTGGGTCGTTACAAATGGTATCAGAGCCCGACACCTAGCGATGTGCCAGCGAGGAGGGTGTTCCCCAAAGGGAGTAGACACGAGGGGGGTGAATTTGGTGGAGGTCCCACATCGATTGGAGAAATGAACGAATGCCAACGAGGACACTGGGTCTCGAAGGGGAGTGGATTATGAGAATCCCACATTGGTTGAGAGTCCCATTTCGATTCATGAATATACGAGAATTTCTATATAAACGTTTGTTTAGCATTCTGAAGAGATACAGAATGAGTAAACGAATGGTATATGAATGATGTGAGACCACATCCAAATAAAAGGGATCGAGACAATAGGATAACTAAGAAAAGGGTAAAAAAAATTGAAAGTCACTCCTTAGGCTAGGAAGGTGTACTTTCTTTTTCAATGACGCAATTATAAGAACTTCATAGTTGAAAGTGTTATACTCATAAACAATTTTATATTGGGTGACCTCTTAAATTTTTTTTTAGAATGTTAATAGACAAAATATCTTAGAATGACTCATATTTGTCGGTTAGGGTAGTCTTCACTCTTATAAGCAAAAAGTAGGTAACGTGATCATGTCATAGACACTAACAGGTAGGCAACCAGAGCCCGACTATTAACGATTCTATACTAGTTAAACCTAATTTTGCATAAAATTATTTAAATTAGCTCGAGAGATTGGCTCACCTAATTTTCAATCATAAATTAGAATTCCACTAGAATTGTGTCACCGTATAAAATAATTTAAACTAACTGAACCTAATTTTGCATAGAATAATTTAAACGGAATTACAAATAATTTAAACTAGCTAATCCTAATCTTGCATAAAATTATTTAAACGGGCTCCAAATAATTTAAATCACTTAAACCTAATCTAATTTTGCATAAAATAATTTAAACGAGCTAAAAGATAATCATATTAACTTTAAACGCTTACAAATAGTTGAAACTAGTAGAAAATTGTCCAACTGTATCCGGCTCAAGTCGGATTAGCCGAAATACTAGCCTAGAGTTGTCAGAAAAATATATTTTTCGACTGGCTTCGAACTGACAAGTAGGATGAAAGGAATACTAAGGAGCCTCTTTTTTATAGTGGAATCCAACTCTCCACTTTCTCAAATCCGATGGGACGACTTTTTTTTTCTTTTTTCGATTTTTGGGTTATTATAGATGACCTCCTATAAATTTTTGTAAGATGATGTGAGTAAAGATAAATATGCTTGAATGACTCATATTAGTCTGTAAAAATAGTTTTATTTTTAAAAAGAAAAAAAAAAGAAAATAACTAACATGATCATGTGGCAGAGATGCAGAAAGATAGGTTATTATTTTTATTATTATTATTATTATTATTATAACGAGTATAATTATTCATACCAAAAATGTCGGAGAGTAGAATAAAATATCAAATATTTTCGAAAGTAAGTTTAAAAAAATATTATTTTAATTGGTTCACAACCACGTAAGAATTATTGGTCAAGAGATTCCCATAAGCAAATTTGTTTTTAAAAAATTAAATAAAATACTTATAGTCAAGGCATATATTAATTTTTAAATTTAAAAAGTTTAAATTAATTTATTTTTTGCTTTATTGTAAACATCATTAATTAAAAATACAAAAGTAACACAGATTTAAATAAAGTGGTTTTGGTGCATTAAATAAAAAATTAGAGGCAAAAAATCAATTGTAATCTGACAGCTATCAATAAAAAAATTTAACTAACAATTATATTAATTTATATACTTATATAAAAAATTAATTAAGATCATTAAAATACTAAACCTTTATAATTAAATCAATTTAGATTCATTAATTTTACAGGAATATAAACTTTGTATAATTATTGATTAATATTACTTTTTTAAAATATTATAATTATTATTTATAATATAATATATTATACCTATTTTAATTTTTATAAAAATGAAATGAGTTTGGAGTATCAAACATTTTATATGTTTTTAGTGTAATTCTACATTTTTACAATTTAAATCATATAAAAATGTCTCGATGGCTGGACAACTTATTCTCGAGCATGTTTGTTAGTCTTTTCTAATCAGCCTCGGGCTTGTCGATCAGCGAATCAGTCTTTGTCTTGGCATCGATCGAAATTTTGAAGTCTGGATTGAGTTCATTCTTTCAAATATGTTATTTTCACACTTGATTTAATTGATAATAATTACGATACTTTTCTTCCTCTAATTTTCTCTCTTTGGTCTTTATTATTTATTTAATTATTCACGTGTTTCATGAGTTTCACAATATTGAGTTCGATTAATTTAATCTCAAATGTGTGGATATCAATGACGACTCATTATTTCGATGAACATGTTACTACCTACCTTTAACGATCAAGACAAGCCCTCAAGTCTATTTCATCCATTAACAATTGTTAAGAAATCACACATTCATCGAGAAAAATTGTAGTAGGCAATAGCTGAGTTTTAGTCAAGGGCATGTTCGATGTCACGGTCATACTTGTCCAAGGCGTGTTGCTTGTGGCCGCATGTCAGATGTCCTAGTCATGCTTGTATAATACCCGTTCCAAATCCCTTTTACATGCTTTTATGTTAGATATGTTTTTAGTATTTCATGTTGTGTTAATACGGGGTGTATGACCATTCATCAAAATCATGTCTATACCCGCTAGGACTAAAATGCCCCAAAATGTACTATAGGGGGACGTGACTAGTTGTCAATTCTTCCGACCTGGGTTATATGCTATCAAAGTCGTTGTTGGCCTACTCACTTTTAGCTTATAACATTACTTTCTTTAAATTATTTTCAACATATTTCCTCGCTCATGTTTTCCAAAATATTTCTCTCAAACGTGACCCGAGACTCGAGCATAGATCGATATTGTCTGTAAAGTCTGAATTCCACACGGCTGACTTGGTCGCTAGGTTAGAATAAGTGTCGCACAACTGCAGTCTCATTGCCACAAGAGTGCAATTATGACACTCACGTACGCCACGCGAGTATGTGGATCATATTCTTCAGCAGATTGTGGGGGGGAGACAAGCCAACTTGCCCCTCGTGACCACACGCCACACCAGTATGTGGATCAATAGGCTGTACCGATTGACGTAGGGTTTGCTTCATTCCATGTATTTGCAATGGGATCGTACAGCCAGACCCATCTCATTGCCGAAGCACTAGAGAATCCACCTAACACATATGGACACCCATCAATCTCAACAACAGCACAACCACAAAATGGAGTCCCATCACTTGATATTTAAACTCTTCAAAGTCCGCCGCCCTACAATTAGTATAGCATATTCTTTCGTCGGTCCACTAAACTGTGAAAATAGAGAAATGGGTGAGTATCTAATAGGAGTCATTTTGGTTATATGCTACCGTTAGACATCACGAACCTCCATAATAGTATGATATTGTCTACTTTGAGCATAAGTTCTCGTGGCTTTACTTTTAGTTTCCCAAAACGCCTCATACCAATGGAGATGTATTCCTTACTTATAAACTCATGATCAACCTCTTAAATAGTCAATACGGGACTTCCTCTCAACAATTCTCTCCTCGAACAAAATACACCATAGAGCCTCCTCTGAGGCCTACGTAGCCCTCGAACAACCTCCCCTTGATTGAGGCTTGACTCTTTTCTCTAAAGCCATCGAACAAAATACACCATTTATTCGACACTTGAGTCACTTTTGACTACACCTTCCAGGTTAGTAACTTCTTTATTCGACACTTGAGTATTCTATTGACATGACAAAGTTAAGGGCATGACTCTGATACTATGTTAGAAATCATGAACCTCCATAATGGTATGATATTGTCTACTTTGAGCATAAGCTCTCATGGGTTTGCTTTAAGTTTTTCCAAAAGGCCTCATACAAATGGAGATATATTCTTTATAAACGCATGATCAACTCCTTAATTAGCGAATGCCGGACTCCCTCCCAACAATCCTCAACAGCCACGAGATCCCTATAGACAAGGTGACAAGTGGATCGAGACCAACATTAAGACTCAAGTAATGTATCCTGGGAACTCTAGCTAGAATCAGCTGGTAAGATATCTCATCAGGAAGGCTGGAAATCAGTGTCTGGTTTTCCTCCCAATAGTTAAACATCAATTTATGCAAGTTTCAACAGCCACAAAGTCATGGGGACAGCCCCAAAAATATTTAGGCTCAACTTTGCTCCCATTATTGTGAAGACTTGACCAATTCAGTGTACAGAAATAAAAATCTTCTCGATTTCCGTACACGCTTTCAACACTTTCTTTCATTTGTGAGTAACTGCCTAGTATGCTAGCAAGTCAAAGCACCTAAACAGAGAATGGCGGGATTGTTGCAATCCCTTGATGTGTCAGAATGGAAATGGGAGAATATAGCTATGGATTTTATATAGGATTGCAATAACTTTAAAAGGTTACACAGTCATATAGGTAATTATGGATAGATTGACAAAGTTAGTGTATTTCCTTCTTGGTAAAACTACATACACCGTGGACAATTGCGCACAACTATACATAAAGGAAATTGTTAGACTGCATGAAGTTCCTGTGTCAATTGTGTCATATCGAGACTCACGCTTTACGTCAGTATTTTGGCACGGACTTCAGAAAGCTTTAGGTACTTGCCTAGATTTCAGTACGTCTTTTCATCTATAGACAGATGGTCAAGCGGAACGTTTAAACCAGATCTTAAAAGATATGCTACACGCCTGTGTATTAGACTTCGTACGTAGCTGAGACTCGAAATTACATCTAATGGAATTCGCCTACAACAACAGCTTTCAAGCAACTATTGACATGACACTCTATGAGGCTTTGTATGGGAAACGGTACAAGACTCCATTATGTTGGGACGAAGTAGGGGAACGAGAATTGTTGGGTCCTGAACTAATCCAAGTTACTAATGAGGCGGTGCAAAAGATTAGAGCAAGAATGCGCACTGCTCAGAGTAGACAGGAAAATTATGCAGATGTAAGGCGAAGGAGCCTAGAATTTGAGGTGGGCGACATGGTATTCTTGAAAGTGACCCCAATGAAACGTGTTCTAAGGTTTGGATGCAAAGGCAAGTTGAGTCTATATTTTATCAGACATTTTGAGATCTTAGATCGGATCGGACCCGTTGCATACAGATTAACCTTACCACCATCCCTCTCTGCAGTGCATAACGTGTTTCATGTGTCCTTACTTCGTAAATCTCTGACCAATCTCACGCACGTGATACATTATGAGCCCCTAGAAGTGGCAGAAGACTTAAGTTACGAAGAAAGAACAGTGAGGATCTTGGCACGTGAGGTAAAAACTCTACGCACTAGGATCATCTTTTTGTCAAAGTATTGATATGTCCTAAAATATGTGATAGGATTGACATAGGTAAATTTAAACGTTGAAGCATAGTTTTGAAGCAACTACAGAGCAATTAGGAACTTTGGCTAAGGCTAACCAAGTAAGTAATCTTACTGTTAGATAATTTAATGATGTATGATGGTACATGCTTTGTGGCCCCTGCATGCACCATATTATTTTATGATAAGCTTATGTGTTCTATGTAATGACATATGATGCTATGCTATGTATGCATGTGATAACTATTCATGTTATGTCTTGCCATGTAAAGCTATGTGATGGATTATGTGATGATTGTCATGTATACATGATGCACATATGTAATATGTCATGGATGAAAGGAGAAAAGGAATGATGTTAATGTTATGCTATGAATGTAAATCATGGGGACCTCATACGTGTATGTATGTCATGTGCATCAGGATACTTCCCCATTGTATTATTTTAGTATGGACGCGTACCTTCGATATTTATGTTTGTCATGATATCATGCAGGTCTTTCCTTTTCTGTGGCGTATGACGACGTGTTAACGCATTATGCCCGACCAAGCTAGGGCTAGGGGTATATATACGAGCTCGCCTAGTGAGTCCATGTGCACGTGCATGAGCAGTGTGTGGAGAAGTACCACACATCCAATCTTACCCGGAACTGAAAAGAGTCCAAGGTCATGTTACAGTTTTAAAGGATAGGTCTTATCATTATATGTGTGTGATTGCATTACTAACCCTAACAGTCGGGTGACTTACTGAGTATTTCTTAAAATACTCAAACCACATGCTATCCTTATATTTTTCAAGTAAAGTTAAAACGTCTCTACACGAATGACTATGAATGTTGGAATGACATTGGAAGTCAATAGGGCAATAGTATGCATTAAATTTTATTTAGTAGTTGATAAGTGGTTTATTTCCTTTTTCATGTTCAAAATTATGTTATTTTTATTTTCTTGTTTTTAAGTTAAATGTGTAAGTCATGGTTTCATTTAAAACGTTTTATTAAAATGTTAATTAATAAAAACACTGGACGTTTTAATAATACTTTTAACTTTTAAAAAGATATTTAAAAACATCCTTAAAAAATATTTTTACAGTTAGTTTGGAATAAAAACGAACCGTATGTAGTTGACATAGAGGAGAATTATGCTAAGTAATAACCTAAAATGTTTATAGTATATGGATAAGATTGAGTGTTTTATCTTGATAACATTATTGATACGACCTATTTTGTGATTGTTACAAATAATTTAATCTAAATTATTCGTGTTGAAATATGTTAGTGGAGATATCCTACACAACATGCTTATATAAGACTTAACTACAGAATATTTAATCTCTTTGTAAATCCGTTCATTGAAAAAATTATTATTTCACAAGATAATCATACGTGATTCAATTTTAATCCTAAATGAATTATGAACTCTTGTTTGAAATGGTTTGTCATTTGATTTGTATGATTTGAGAATGACTTTTGTAGCCGATTCAATGTGCCTGTTATTTTGGGGACTTGAACAAGTTTTTAAAGGTTGATTTCGAAACTTGAACGATAAGGCCCCACCCCTCTCACTAGCTTGAGAGGGACATCTTTTAAGTTAGATCATAAACAAATTGTTATCACGGGAGGATCGAGGGTACTTAAGGCATAATAAGATTTAATTATAGGAGTAAAATAGATTTTTAATCTAGCGAAAAAGTTTTGGATTCCGTTGATTTAGGTGGTTTGATTTTATTTATTTTTAAACATTTAATTAAAATTTGCAACTGAACGGTTTTAATTAAAGTTTTTTTTTAAAACAGTTTGCTGGTAAATAAATTAAAAAAATGGTTATGAAATTAAATAAAAATATGTATATATAAATGTATAAGTCAAAATGTAATGCTCGTTAATTTGAAAAGCCCGAGTCACGATGTTACTACTGACCCAGTCAGAATAATTTTATAGAAAAACCTTTCATGTTTTAATATTCATTTAAATAAGTACATAAGACCAACACAGACTCGAATCTAAGTATGATCTTTGAAGTATCCAACTCGCCTATATCATCATCTCGATTATACTATTACTCGTTTTACCTTGAAAGAGAATAAATAATTCTGATGATTTATTCCGTAATTAGCCAACTTGTTACTAGTAAGTTGTACTAATCGTCTTTCCAACATATTTTAAGTTTTAATCTACGTTTTTTTTATATGGATCGAGCCCTCGATCCAACCATTACCTAGTCACTTCGCCTCATCTTTTAGGTCTTTCCATCCATAATAAGATATTCTACCTAACCTTAAGTTTTATCTGTAAGCTCTTTTTATGTGTATTACAAATTTTGGACTCGTATGTAAAAATTCACTCTCGACCAAATACGACCCGTCTACTAAATTTTCTGGTAGCTAAAGTAGTGCACAACTTCATGGTTAAGAATACTCATTGTTCCTAACTTAACATATAACATGTCAGTCAGAGGTTCCACGGAGATTAGTACACAAAAAAAATACTTATATACATAAACTAGAGTCATGCATTATAATTATTGTTCACATTTTATTAATCCTGAGCCCGTAATCACATGGTCACTATGCTTTACTCACATATAACAAGTTAAAACATGTTTAGGAGTTTCGATAAGCTTCTTACATGGATTGTCTAAACCCTTCTCTTTCTTAATTTACTCCTAATTTGGTAATTTCGTCACATTTCTTCCTAATTTGACCTATATTTTATAATTTTGACAAATATTGATGGAATAGATGAAAAGAAGTTGGACCAGTCGAACAGGAACTACCCGTCCACACTAGCAAAGCCCTTGGTCACTCGTAGTCTCATGCGCCTCATGCATCTTCAACCGGGCAATCCTGCAATCTCCCGCTACCTCTCCCGAACTAGTTTGGAATCAATCTTGACAAGTCTAGCTTGACGGGTTAAATGAAGATTTTAATTAACAAAATAAATAATAAATTTGGATTTATAATATGGTTTGAAAAAATATACTTTTCAAAATTTACGAAAAAGTACTTGAATTAACCTCATATTACGAATTTCCCTCCCTCAATCCTTTCAAACCGTCGTCTTCTTCCTTCCGCTCCTCAGTTGAAGCCCACCATTGCAGACTCTCCACCAAAACCAACTCGAACCTTTCAGACCCATTTTCTTCGACTTCACTTTCTCCTCCATTAAGCTTCCTCAGTTCTCACTGATTCTTCTGATCCATTGAAACCATGAGCAAATTCAGCCGATTCCATCTCATTGAGCCCTACTACAGCCATTACCCTTCTCTTCTACTCACCGAGGCCGAGACCTCCATTGTCGTCCCCAAACCTCTCTCATTCCCCGATGTGGAAGATTTCGATTTCGCCTTCGATTTGTTGAGCCATTCTCGTGTTGGACCTGCCGCGTTTGACGTCTTCGATTCCTTCACCGATCTGGTTCAGATCGACGAAGCGCCGTCGTTTTCGTCTTACAGGCGGATTCGGAGAGTTGAGAGATCGAGAGATGAGGTTTTGTTGAGGAAGCTGAGTGACCGAGTTAGTCAGCTCGAGGCGCGGATTGATCGGCTGGCTAGTGCGAGGGTTAGCAGGTATGGCGACCAGAAGTACACATGGACGAAGGAAATCAGAGGAGTGGAGAAGAACAGCGTCGATCGGAAGTATAAGCTGGTAGCTGAGATCAAAGATGGGAAGAAGAAGAACGAGGGCAAGAATGGCGGGGTTTTGCAGAACTACAAGTGGAGTGCTGTGATTAAAGGAAAGGACGAGAGGGATCCGGTCCGGAAGTACACTGTGGAGGTTTCAACTGGAAATGGAAGTGAGAGTACAGAAAAGGAGGAGGAGAAGAAGAAGAAGGGGAAGAAGGTTGGGAATGAGACGCGTGTGGTTGAGATTGAAGACTCTGATGATCATGGAGCTGTCGTTTTGAGACAGGTATTGACATTAACTGGATCAGTTTATCATAGTAGTTCCAAAATCTGGTGGAATTTGTAGGATTTTATTTTGATCATTTTTATCTTCTCTGTGAATTGGTATGATTATATGAACAGGATAGTGTAGAATACAGTATGCTTTAGGATGGGGAGGGGGAAATGAAGCAAAATGAGGTGGATTGACTATTTGCTTGAGCTTGGCTTGTCTTTTCAATGGAGGCTTAAAACTAGAAAAGGGATTCATCTCCTGTAAAAGCATATTTGGAAAAGTATGTATTCATTCAATTTGAAGAGATTTAGATCTACTATCGTAGGGCGTAGGTTGAACTAAAAAGCCATATAGAAAGGAAGATCCTTCCTTTGGGCGGTTACTTTAAGATTGGAAGAGAGAATATGTGAGATCCCCCGTCGGTTAGAGAGGAGAACGAACATTCTTTATAAAGGTGTGGAAACCTCTCCCTAGTAGACGCGTTTTAAAAATCGTGAGGCTGACAACGATACTTAACAGGTCGAAGTGGACAATATCAACTAGTGGTGGCCATGGCTGTTATAAATGGTATCAGAGCCAGACACCGGGAGGTGTGCTAGCAGCGACGCTGGCTCCCAAGAAGAGTGGATTATGAGATCCCACATCGGTTGGAGAGGAGAATGAAGCATTCCTTATAGGAGTGTGGAAACCTCTCCCTAGTAGACTCGTTTTTTAAATTGTGAGGCTGATGCCGATTAGTAACGGGCCAAGCGGATAATATCTGCTAGCGGTGACCTCACTCGGTGGGAGAGGAGAACGAACCCTATTAGTAACGCCTCAAGGGGGGTGGATTGTGAGATTCCACGTCGGTTGGAGAAGAGAACGAAACATTCCTTATAAGAGTGTGGAAACCTCTCCTTAGTCGACACGTTTTAAAAACTGTGAGGCTGACGCCGATTAGTAACGGGCCAAGCGGATAATATTTGCTAGCGGTGGCCTCGGGCTGTTACAGAATAAAAGATGGAAGTTTTTGTGCCTTGGAGATTTGGTAGAAGATGGGGTTTGTAAACCTCTTTGAGACCCCGCTTATGATTGATTAGGTTAATAATTCAAGAAATGTTGTTTCGATATGCAACTTTCTACGTACTTAAAAGCTCATCAATCATAATAGAACTTAACTCCATGTTTAGTTTTCCAAGTTTACACTTTCAACTCTGTTCTATGTCAAATATTGGAAATGTTGCAGCAAAATGGCTGTGTAGAATACCAAGAATAGAAGTTTTTGTGGGGAAGGAGAAGGGTGTAACGGCCCAGGCCCACCGCTAACAGATATTGTCTTCTTTGGGCTTTCCCTTTCGGACTTCCCTCAAGGCTTTAAAACGCGTCTGCTAGGGAAAGGTTTCCACACTCTTTATCCTTATAAAGGAGTGTTATGTTCTCCTCCCCAACCAATGTGGGATATCACAAGGGGAGGAAGTTGGATGGTGTGTTCTAAGAGCATTAGGGAGGGTTATGTTTCTTGTTTCCTTTTTTTATTAAGAACGAGCGAAAACGAAACTTAAGTACATCATGTAGCGATGTCTCGTCTCTCTTGTAGCTTTTTAATTTCAAGCTTTACTGTTAAAGGAAATATACAGGGAACTTACAGAATGTGTTTTTGTGGTTATAAGGCCTTTGCTAAGAGAAGTAGAGTTGTTGAAAGTAAGAAGGGTAAGAAGGAGCTGTCTCCTCAAGATGCAGCTATTATCATTCAGATAAACTTTAGAGAATACCTAATTCACAGGTCAAAGGTTCTCCGTGCTCTTAGAGATTTGTCAGTTGCTAAGACAAAGTTGAAGGAGATCAGGGCATCCTTCAATAACTATGCTTACAGTAAGCGGCTAGCTTGGGATGCAGAGGAGCGCCAGAGGTTCACTGAAAAATTGATTGTCTTGCTCCTCACTGTTGATGCTATTGAGGTTAAGATCTCTCTCTCTCTCTCTCTGTCTTGTTTCTATGAGTGAATTAAAATGTGAAATATATGTTTGTTTATCAGAAACGATGATTTTAGTTATGCAAAACTTTATTTACTTTTAACTTGTAAGATGGTTCACTCCCACTCTTGCTTACATTGATCAGGATTTACAATTTTATTGGGTTCTCTGATCTAACCGCCCAAGCCCACTCCAACTCGTTTCTCTCTCTAATCGATGTGAGATCTCACAATCCATCCCCTTTGGATTGTGAGATCCTACATCGGTTGGAGAGGGGAACAAAGCATTCCTACAGCTAGTTTAGTGTCTTGTGAGATCCTACATCGATTGGAGAGGGGAACAAAACATTCCTACAGCTAGCTTAGTGTCTTGTGAGATCCTACATCGGTTGGAGAGGGGAACAAAACATTCCTACAGCTAGCTTAGTGTCTTGTGAGATCCTACATCGGTTGGAGAGGGGAACAAAACATTCCTTATAAGGGTGTGGAAACCTCTCCCTAACAGACACGTTTTAAAATCTTAAGGGAAAGCCCGAAAGAGTAAGCTAAAAAAGGACAATATGTGTTAGTGGTGGACTTGGGCTTGGGCTGTTCTGGCATCTGTTTTAATTTCAAGCTTAAGTTGCATCATTCTAGGAGTCTGTCATATGAAGCTTCAAGCACAAACTCTTAACCCATTTCTGTCAAATATGAAAGCTTATATCAATGTGATTTCCAGTTGATCCTCTGATAAATAAACTAGAAGGATTGATGCATTAAATTTTTTTTGTAGGGAGTTGATTTGATGGTGCGAACTGCAACGAGGTCGATGATAGTCGAGCTAGAGGCCATGCTTGACGTGGTCGATCCACAACCTGCTAAAAGATCGATTTCCTTTCGGAGGAGGATGTTCGATATGCCCAGTCGAAGCATCAACGAGGAAATTGCAGCTGGTGTAGCCGAGATAGTCGAGATGATTGATCAAGCAGAAAACAACGTCGATGCTCATGAGTCATTTGAATAAAGTGACATGATATCTCATTGTACTGCCTCGTTCGAGTTTCGAGTCAGAGGTTCGTTTAGAAGATCGACTAGATATCTTTGGCATGATTCGATCTAGGACAGCTTTTGATTATGCAGTTCTAACGCTCTTCAGTTTAGTAGTGAATTGTCTTCCAAATGCTTATGCTTCTGCATCTTTTGCTTGTAATCTGTCAAAACTATATTTTACCAAATGATTTCCCCTATGGATTGTATCTAATGTGATGTGAAACCTCTTGGACCGTTTTGTTTTATTGCCGTGTTCTAAGACGCTCTCACACTCTCATTTGGAGGTGTACATTCAACTTGACAACCTGAACTGATCCAACTTGAATTATAGAGATTGAGTTGGGTTAATTTTCTGAATCTGAATAGATTCGATTTGGGTTTCGGGTTTATGAGACAAAACTTCCGGGTTAATCTGAAGCAGGAAAAAAAACTTATGATATATATTAAGAATTAAGAGTGTACATCCAACCTGAAAACTCGAACTGATCCAACTCGAATTATAAGGGTTATGTTGAATTAGCATTTTGGGTTGGGTTAATTTTCCGAACCTGAATAGTTTCGATTCGAGTTCTTCGAGTTCATGAGATAAAATTTTTTAGTTAACCCAAACCGGGCAAAAATCTTATAATATATATTAAGAGTTTTGGTTTGAACCATATTTTTAAAAATAAATATTAATTTTAAAAGTTAGTATTTTTTATTTTTTTTGAAATTTAGGAGTATTTTTTATTTTGAAAATTTGGGCCATTTTGAGTGATTTGGCGATATAAAAGCCCAAACATGAATTTTAGGTCAAAATTGGTCGTTCGCTCATTCCCAGCGCCCGTCGCCTATAAAGATTCCTTCGTTAGGGTTTGGTTTCCAATCCAGCAGTCTAGCTTTCTCTGATTATCGCATCACCCTC
This sequence comes from Cucurbita ficifolia, assembly GCA_033971965.1. Taxonomy (NCBI): domain Eukaryota; kingdom Viridiplantae; phylum Streptophyta; class Magnoliopsida; order Cucurbitales; family Cucurbitaceae; genus Cucurbita; species Cucurbita ficifolia. Next base: position 10,959,665 of record CM066972.1, read on the forward strand.
TGTTCTCTCTTCTTGTTCTAGTTTTTGTTTTCGTTCCCTCATCAATCAATTTGTCCCTTCTAGACTGACTGAATATCATGGCGATAATCTATTTTCCTATTTGTTTCATTGCTTATATGATCGCATTCTAATGTATTAGCTTTAGCTGATTTTTCTCCCCCGGTTTCCGTTTTTGTTTTCACTTCAATTTGTGGTTTTCGCATCTACTTTTTGTTCTTAGTATCGGAAAGATGATTTTCTCTCTGGAGTTATATCATTAATTCTTAACTTTTATTTATTTTCTCCCCTTTTCAAATCAACTTATGGTATTGAGATTAGCAAGTTCATAGTTTCCATTGTGCATCATTTAGCCGTCAATTCGGACTTTATTTGATGAAGTTACCAGGTTTTTGAAGTTTCGCATTTTTAAGCAGATTTTTGTCTTTGTATTGATTCTATAAGGTTTTATGATTCAAATTCTCAAGAATGAAATGATGAGCATTATTGTTTTGATTGTCGCGTTGATGGCAATTAATGTATTAGCTCTAACTGATCATTCTTGATGCTCTATATTTTTTGTTTATCGGATTTTCTTTTTACTGCAGTATTGCCTTTTATTGTCGTTCATATTGAATATCTATTCAGGTTTATACGTTTTTAGTAATCAAATTATTAAGAACGAAGAACGTTCTTGTATGTCGTTTTTAATCAGAATTAGCAGAGGGCACATTATTAAATTCTTCCCATTTCAAACCAACTTCTGTTATTGGGGATTACCTTGTTTCTTGTTTCTTTCTGAATCATTTAGCCGTCTATAACTTTGAGATTCTAATTCTGGAGAATGAAATGATGAGCATTATTGTTTTGATTGCTATGATGATGGCAATTATTGTATTAGCTCTAACTGATCATTCTTGATTCTATTGTTCTTCATTATCCGGTTCTCTTTTTATAGCAGCATTGGGTGTTCTATTCTGGTTTATACTTTTTTGTTTTAGGATTTAAACTATCAAGAATGAAATGAGGATCATTGTTGTTTTGATTGCCTTGATGATGGCAACTATTGTATTAGCTCTATCTGATCATTCTTGATATTGTTTTTTAACCAAAAAGATGATCGATTGCCGTCTTGATATTAATTGAATTTATATATACAGATTTATGAGATTTTTTATCGTTGACTCATTAGTTGACTTGTGAGAAAACGTGATACAGAACCTAGTTTTAGGGTTGGATTACTAACTTGAAATCTCCTTATACACGGAAACAAGATAAAGGATGAGAACGTGGTTTTAGAGTTGGATTACTAACGCAAAGTTTGCTTAGGATTAGCTTGGTATATTGGGTAAGATAGTTTGTATTAGTCAGTTTGTCAGCGGCTTAAAAGATCCTTCCTGCCTAGTTGGAATTCATTATTCTCTACTCTTTTCTGGTGAGCTTATTGGTATCGGACCGGTGGAAACTCATTGCATATGACACTCTCTCCCGACGATTTGGATCAAATCATTGTTAAATAATTGATTAGACATAAATCTCTGCGAACATGTCCTAGGGTAGATTCCTAGAATGAATCCGAATTATGATTTATGATCCTTCCTTGTTGGAACCCAATCTGAATTATAAGGGAAGAATTTCAAGTATGAGTTTGGTTTGTTTCTAATTATTTGGTCAACCCGACCTAAATCGAAAAGCTTTGAAAAAAAAATGAATAAAATAGTTGAATCCTACCAGCCTAAGCCAGTGTCTACCCCTGCACTCTAGAATGCGAACGGTCTCTCTGCTCTTCAATACACTCTGTCTCTCTACTCTTCGATACATACGAGATTTAATTAATAATTGTATCTAAGTTGTAAAACTCTCATTTCTCTAGCGTATCGAAGTTGTAAAAGACTCCTTTCTCTAGCCCAGCAATGCTTTTTTTTTTAATTGTTCTTATTGTTTTTATATTAAAAAATGGCACAAAAACATAATCCCACCCATTTGATTTCTTTAATTAATAATCACAGTAATAAATATAGAAATAATTAACTTGTGGCTTCATTCATAATTACTAAATAAACAAACGAACAAAAATTATTATTCCATTAAAAAATAATAATAATAATAACGTGAAAAAACTCTAGGCATATTTACGTGAAGAGAGAAAAACTCTAGGCATATTTACGTGAAGAGAGAAAAACTCTAGAGGCATATTTACGTGAAGAAGAGAGGAGAAAAACTCTAGAGGCATATTTACGTGAAGAAGAGAGGAGAAAAACTCTAGAGGCATATTTACGTGAAGAAGAGAGGAGAAAAACTCTAGAGGCATATTTACGTGAAGAAGAGAGGAGAAAAACTCTAGAGGCATATTTACGTGAAGAAGAGAGGAGAAAAACTCTAGAGGCATATTTACGTGAAGAAGAGGAGAAGGAAGATCTCTAGGCATATTTACGTGAAGGATGAAAAACTCTAGAGGCATATTTACGTGAAGAAGAGAGGAGAAAAACTCTAGGCGTGAAGAAGAGAGGTACACGCTGTGAAGGAAGATCTCATCAGTTTGTTAGGTATATATTAAACTTCCTTTTATTTTAATTTCATTTATTGGAAATCACAACCAATTATATTTTAAATTGTTTTAGATCTTCACTGTTGGTCAATAATTTTGTATGAATTATGGTCTTGCCTAACCAGGGAAGATTTGGGTGAGATTTGGGTGTAAGAATGATAACTGTGAACAAAATAAAATTGGTCTGGCCTAACCAGAGAAGATTTGGATGTAAGAATGAATATTTATTAAAGAGAGGATTTAGGAGGATTAAAAATTGGGCAATAATATTTATCAACAGAATGATAACAGAGAGAAAGGGAATTATAAGGAAGATCCAAAATATAGCTATTATAAGGAAAGATCCAGAATACAACTAAATGTAAATGGTATCCAGAATACAGCTAAATGGTTGATACCAATATAGCGACCAGAATACAGCTATGCATGGAAGATTAAAAGTATTAAATGGTTGATACCCGTAAATAACAACAACCATATATTTTCATCCCAAGAAATATTAAATCTAGATTGAGAAATTTAACACTTCGTAAGTTAGTTTGGAGCGCCTTGATATAAGTGGGAACGAATTCAAGGGGCGAAAGCAAGTTAGTTTGGAGTTAGATGAACTTCGGCTAAGGTCATCCAAGTAAGTGGCCTTACTATCGGTATGGTTATATTTGATATTGACACGTGCCTGTGGTTCTGCACGTGTCATATGTTCTGATATGTGTGAATTATCTGTGAATCGGTATGCTTATATTATGTTTATGTTTATGTTATGTTATAATATGTGAATTGTATGATAATAATTGTGATTTGATATGTTACGTTTAAATTATTTTGTGTGACCATTGAGGTAATTGTTGTATGAATTGCACGTTATGAAATGACATGTTAAAAGCATGGAGTGTTTTGTTATGCTTTCTAAATTGTATGTATACGATATGTTATGAATGACATGATATCTCGATAAATGAAATGAAATGTAACCCCAATATGAATGATGAACGATATGTGAAATGATATGAGAAAGGATATGATACGAATGAAAGATGATAGCGGGGTTATATTCATTAATGATAAAAGTAGAAATATTGGGACCTCATGCATTATGTGTGTTCATGCATTTGGGGGATACCCCTATTCCATCACGAGGGTACAGACGCGTACATCCAATGGCAGGACAACGATCGTTATGCTTTGCAAAGCGCTGCCGTGACGGTTACTAGTTCTAACGGGTTCCGGCATAAGGGGCTCCCAGAGTATGCCCACCGGATAAGGAAAGTGGCCCAGCGGTGTGCGAACTAGCTGGTGAGCCCATACTCGCACATATGGGCTGTATGTAGAGTATATGGTACACGTCTAAAGTTTACCCGTTAGGACAGTACCGTAGGAAAAACGAAACGAAACGAAAGATAGGTCCCATCATTTCATTGCATGTGATTGTTGCATTTAACCTCAATAGTGGGGTCACTTACTGAGTATTTTACTCAAGCCATGTGATACTACATTTTTCAGGTTAAGGCAAGACATTCTTGTACGGCTGACGACAGCATCGCAACTCGAGACCATGGCACATACATAGGATGGTGGTATTTATTTTCTTAGACTTAGGCTAGAATAGGATGTTTTTAACTTAAATGTTTATTTATTTTATTCACTCTTTTGTTGTGTCGTTTTAAAGATGTTTTTGAAACACGTAAGTCTATGGCTGTGTTTTCAAAATAAAGGTTATGTTTTATGGAATTTAAATGAACTCTTCCGCATGCAATGTTTATGATATGCATACAGTAACGACCTTAAATTAAGTAGAAAATTTCAGGTCGTTACATTATTAATAATATTATCCTTCAAAACTATATTATAAAATTTTATAGATTTCATCTACTTGAATATACTTCATAGAGATATTTACTCTCGAGTAAAGAAGGCAATGAGTTAGAGGTTGAAATTAGAGACGTCCATTAGATGGGCGGCTTTCCATCCCTCTCCCCGTCTTTTATTTCATTCTTCATTCCTACAAAATATATATGTATTAAGAATATGATTTACGGCGAAAGTTTTTTTATGATTATCTTTACTTTTGATCTCGTTCTAACTTAGTAGAAGGTAAATGATTTTAAATATCGTGTTTTATCAAAAGTCGCCTAAAATATTTATACGTTATGTATAATTTTTTTAAACTAATTATTTTTATTATTTTTTATTTATAAAGAATTTATTTATTTAAATGATTATGAATTAATTTGTGTTTATTTGTGAACTCTTAATATTTTTTTTATTCCAAAAAAAATTGTATTGAATAATTATGGAGAGGGGATAAATAAGAATTCTTGAAAAAAATTAACAACCCAAAAATAGAGCGGGTGGGTTGAGTTGAAAATTTTCGGGTTTGGTTAGTTTACTATTCCAACCAATTCGAAGTTTTGGATTGATCTAAAAAATTCCCTCAACCCAACCCGATCTAATGTACACTCCTACTTTTATCGCTCGTAAAATTACAAATAATTATCATATACATTAAACCCTAAACTTCGAAAAATTATTCAATGAAACCGCTACAGTGCGACTAACAGTTTTACACGACCGAATGACAAGAGAGAAATCGTGAAAATATTTCATTTTTTATATCGGATGATTAGACGAAATCCGGAATAGCCTTCTAGAAGGCCTATCCAAAAAAACATCTCCAAATATGGTCATTTTCCAAACCCAAGTCAAGACAAAGCAATACTCTTTCTTACAAAACAAGTAAAAAATCCAGATCATTAGTCCCCTGAATCAGCCGCCGTTTTTGCCAGCCCACCACATTCAAATTCCCCTTCATCTCTACATATATATATCACTCCCATTTCTCTTCCATACATCAAATCAACCATGTTTTCTTCACCAAATCCCTCACTCCGACCAGCTTTTTGCAGCCCTTTAAGCTCCCAAAACAAGACCACCACCCGGCCAGTGATGAGCATGTCGTGTAAACCACCTCCCACCAAAGGGACTGATTATTACAAGTTGCTGTCGGTGAGTGGTGGATGTAATGCGAGCAATGAGGACATCAAGAGGGCTTATAGAGCCATGGCTTTGCAGTATCATCCTGACCTTGTTTCTGATCCTTCCCTCAAAGACATGTGTACGAGGATGTTTGTTCAGCTCAATGTGGCCTACAAGACACTCTCTGATCCTGTTCTTAGAAGAGAGTATGATGATTCTTTGATGGGTTTGAAAGGCAATCATCATGGCACATCTAGTGGATTTAAAGGGGATTATAGAGATGTGTGGCAAAGGCAGATTCTCGAGCTCAATCGACGGTCCGCTATTCGGAGGGATTGGTCATTGTCGTCTTGGGGCGGGAGAATGCGGGCTCAAAATCGTTGGAAATGTGAATGAATGCTTGCTCTGTCTTACCGTTTAAGTTTTTGAGTTGAGTAAGATCTGAGAACGAATTAAATTTTGAACATAAATCTATTAAAATTATTTGATCTGAGTTTATTGTTTTTATAAATAATATTGTTGTGAATTAAAAAAAAAAAAGATACGACGGATAACACTAAGATCTTGGGTATACAGAGTGATGACAACTTTCTTCGTTGATAGATACCTTTTGAGAAAAATTAAAAACCAAAGTGGATAATATCGTATCGTTGTGAAGATACGCTAAAATTGATTGTTTTTACCAAATGATTTCAGAGTCGTATTCCTAATCTAGTCGTGCTAGTAGAATTGTCAGATGTCAAATGAAAAAGTTGTGAACCTCGATGACATAGTGAATCAATGGTTAAGCTTTTGAACAGGTGGTGTGGTCGGGTGTAGAATTGACTCGGATAAAATGCAATACGTTTGAGTGTATTGGCTAGATAATTCTAGGAAGATTGCGGGTATACGAGCCGGGACAACCTTCTCTATTTAAATTTGATGAATCACATAGTTTAAAATGAAATTAGCACCAAAATGTGATCCAACTATAGGCTGTGAGAAAGACTTGAATCTTGAATTAAATTTCCAACTAAGTATTGAAAAAATTACGTTTTTTGTTCCATTAAAATTTGGAAAGAGAGTTACAATTTAGTAATTATGGAAGTAACCAATTATCATGGTAACCATACAAAAAAGAAAAAAAACAAAAGGTGGCTGGAAAACGCGCAAGAATTATAGCGAGGCGCTGAAATTCTCGTGCCCATCTCGGTCACACCCTCCTCGACCTTCACGACACGCCAAACACACCAAAACAATCCTCAGTCTTCCCAGAAACTACCTGCAAGAGAGAAAGAGTGAGAATAGCGGTGAAGGGGGTAGCGCCTCGCCAGAATTCGTACGCATCAGGGGGTCGTAGTAGTATGGACCTGTACGGACCTCATGCAGCGTTAAGCTAGCATCAAGGGATCGTAGTAACTTCGACCTAAGTTAACCAAGTAAGTGCCCTTACTATCGGTTTGGTTATAATTGTGTGTTGTATGATGACACGTGCCCGTGGCTTTGCACGTGTTATATACTCGTATATTTGAATGACTATGAAATGATATGTGTACGATGTGATATGTAAATGTTATGTTATATGTGATGAAATGATATGTTTACCATATGATATGTTAAGATAGTATATGCATGACGACATGCTCGTGATATGATATGTGAATGTAATGATATATGATATGATATGCGCATAATACAATATGATACGTTATAAGACATGATAAGTTTATGATACGACATATGTTCGACATGAATGATATATGATATGATTGACATGCAATATGATGAATTGGCATAATGCACAACCCCGATATACGCATGGAAAATTATGATAAAATGATATGATATAAAGGAAAACGCTAGAGGGGTTGTTATACATGATAAAAAAAAGAAAACTGTTGGGACTTCATGCATCATTATGTATTCATGCATAGGCGGATACCCCTTCTTCATTTACGATGGTACTGACGAGTACACTACGAGACAAAAAAACGATCATTATATTTCTTATAATGCTATGACAGTCGTTATTCCTAAACTGGTGTCTGGCATCAACAGCTACCAGAGAATGTTCGCCCGACAAGAAAGTGGCCGAGGAGGTGTACGAACCGACGGGTGGATCCATACTCGCATGTGTGGGCCGTGTGTAGAATAGTAAATACACATCCAATTACCCGCTCTAGCCACCGAAAGAATATAGATTGATATGATAAGTCTTACTTATGATTGTATGTGCTTGCATCTAACCCCATTAGTGAGTCACTTTCAGAGTATTTCTTGAAGTACTCAAGTCATGTATTACTTTATTTTTTCGAGTAAAGGAAAAACTCCCCTGTATGGGTGACGGTGACATCGCAACCTAGGAGACCATGGCATATGCATAGGGTAGTATTTATTTTCTTAGACTTAGGTTAAAATAGAGTGTTTTTAATTTTAATGTTTATTTATTTCATTTAGTATTTCATTGTGTCGTTTTAAAGATATATTCGAATACTAAGTCCATGATAGTGTTTTCAGATGAAATTTATGTTTTATGTTGAAGTTTCAAAGGATTATTTTCACACAAATGAGTATGTTATGTATACCGTAGCGACTTTAGACTATCAGAAATCTAAGGACGTTACAAAAACCATGTATGATATCTTTGTAGAAGAGCCTTTGTGTTTTCCTTCGACCAAGACTAAGTTTTTTTTTTTTTGTAATTCTATATAGTTTAAATTGCATGTTTAGAATCATTCAAGCTTAACATGATCAATCTTGCTTGTGGAAGGATTCAAATCTCAAACAGATGTTTTGTCTTTAGATGTTTGATCAACAAGATAATCTGAAACTTACTTCTCTTGCAGCAATTCCTCGTTTCTTAAGAGTGAAGACTACTTTCCATGCATTCCATGCAACATGGTCACGTTACTCTCATGCGACATAGTCACGTTACCTACTCTTCGCTTCTTAAGAGTGGAGACTATTTCCACAGACCAACACAAGTCTTCAGCTTTTCCTGCATCCCATGTGACCCTCAAGATCGTTTTTAATTCTCTTTATGCTTTTCTTAGTCATATTATCCTCAAAATCGTTTTTATTTAGATGTAGCATTAGCTTTTTCATGTAACACTCCTTTATTGGGATATCACATTTATATTAGAACTTTATAAAATTTTAAATATTAATATAATTAAAAAAAGAAAAAGAACACCTTGCCACAAAAGAAACAACTAAATCTAACAGTCTCAACAAACTCCCTTCCGCGAATAAACACTAGAACAATTTTCAAATTCCCCCAAATTTTTCAAACGCGTTCCACTCAAAAACTGCAGAACACACCCACTCCAATGGCGGCGATTATGGATCCAACGGACACCATAACGCCTGTCGCCGCCGACTTTTCGGGTGCCGGAGCCGGCGTCGTCTCGTTCTTCACTGGCGCTTCATCCGGCGACAATTTAGGTGAGGCAGCCGGCGTAACCGCTGCATTAAAACAACAATCGAAACAGAACAAACGCTCAGGAATTTTATCACAAACATTCCAAAATCCAGATCGAAATCAACAGAGTAAGACTAATCGAAAATCGTTTCAGAGAAGAAACAGTACCAGGAGAGCCAATAGGAGAAGTCGACACTGGAAATCAAAAGGAAACAGCGGTTTCACACAAACAGATCAGTTAGGTTTTCTAGGGTTTTACCGAATCGGAAATTAAGAAAGCGATTTTGGAGAAATTAGGCTTACATTTACAGTCAGAAACAGCAGGAGCGGATATGTCGCAAGCGGCGGGGAGAGAAAAAGCCTTGGTGACATTGAGGACGATACCTAATGAATCGCTGTTCTTGAAGGCATGGCAGAGGCAATCGGCGTTAGCCTTGACGACGATTTTAAGGCCGATACAGCAGGCTTTTCCGGGCTTGGTGGTGGTGCTGTCGTTGGAGACGAAGGGGAGGCAGTCGGCCAAGGTGAGGATGAGTTTGGAACAGTCCGCCGCCGGCACTAGGGCGCCGTATGCGGTGGAGTAATTCACGACCAGAGCGAAAAGAGCAAAAAGAGCGACAGAAAGCTTGGCGGTGGCCATTTCAAAGGAAGAGAAAGAGAGGGAAATTTCAGTGGGAAAGTGGAGAAAAAGTTATGGCGAACTGGACAGTGTAGGTTGGCGAAGACCATTTATATAAGGACTTTTTTTTTTTTTTTTTAATTTCAATAAATACTCTTACCATAATACCCTTATATAGTTAATTTTTTTGTTTAAAAAAATACTATTTTTTTTTAATTTTTGTTAATACTTTTTAAATTTTTTACCCTCAATATTATGTTTAAAAAATATATAATTTAAATATAGTATTAACATGTTTAAAAAATTAACAGAAACTATTTATCTATACCTCATATTTTGATATTATTTTTAAAAGTTCACGAGTATTTTTAAACGTGTACTAACAGTAAGGATATTTTTTTAATTTAAAAGTTATTTTTTTAAACCATTTTGAACCGAAAAAAATTGTTAGTATATGAACAAAAAAAAATTCAACCAAAAAAATTAAAAAAATTTAAAATTTATTAAACGAGTTCAAAAATTAAATTTATAATTTAATCAATTAATAAATAATTTTTTTGTCCTTTTTCTAATTATTCAACTTTCAAAATTAATTTTATAATAAATATGTAGGCATACATCCTTCGACACTAAGTCTCAATTCCCACATAAAATGAGATTTAAATGTATTTTTTGAAAATTATTTTTATCAAGTTTCTAAATTAAAAAAACAAAAACCAAATATATTTGTAAATATTTTAATTATTTTCACAATTTTGAAGAAATGATAAAATATGGGTCAAAGTTCTGGTAGATCTCCTTATTACCGGGAAACCTACCGAAGTCAGAATGGGAAGAGGAAGAAGAAATCCTACGAGTTGGATTAATGTATGCACACGAGATAAATCCCAATTTTATAAATTTTGAATAAAGAATTAACAATTACATCGTTTTAGGTTATTATCACGTTAACTATTTGACTAACATTTTATCATATCTTTAGAAAAGTTTTACTATCCAATTGAGTTGTTTGAATTTTAGTAGTCGATTTTGTGTATTTACTGAGTTTACTTTTATGTATGTAAGGTTGGACTTTTTTTAATACACACTTAAAATTAACCAATAAAATATATATTAGTAAAATGTCAAAATCTAATTATCAAGTTTATTGGCGTATGATAATTTGAGATCATCTACACGATAAAATGTCAAAATCTAATTATCAAGTTTATTGGCGTATGATAATTTGAGATCATCTACACGATAAAATGTCAAAATCTAATTATCGTCATTGAATCTACACAAAATGAAAATGAACAAGGGTCTTGTTTCTGGTCGTACCTCCTCCTGTTTGAAATTTTGGATATTAGCATTTTAGCTCCAATACAAACCATGAAAAGAACATATAAAAAGAAGTGTGAGGAAACTAAAAACTACATATGAAGATAAGTTGTCTAAAATTAATAGTATCTAGCCACAATTGCAAGTGATTCAACATCTGCCCTTCATTTTATCATTTCAGACACAACTAAACTGGGATCAAATACCATGACAGAATCAAAGGACTAAAAAACTGCCAATTTTACAAGATCACTGCCTTCCAATCATCTATATCTATATCATCTACACTAGAATTCTAACTCAGATACTCGTTCCAAGATTCTACAATGTAAATGAACAAGAGTTCAGAGATCTGACCTTAAAAGCTTTATCATTCTTCTTCGTCAGCTTCAGCAGCCGCTATCTCCGAATCCAACTTGTTCAGTAATTGCTCGCTCACATGTTTGCCCACAGATATCATGTCAAGGATTACGCTTGGATCGACCCCAGCACCGCCTCGTTTGGTCAACCCACAGACATGACCGTGCCTGTTGACGGATATGGAGATTGCAGAGCTCATTTGAGACTCCTCTTCCAAAGTAGCATCCACAATGTAGTGCCTACCCACCTTTGTCAATGTAACTATGACCGGAACCCCAGACGTGTCAAACTGGAGAAATTCTTCATCGCTTACGTCAACTTCGGGTTGTTCATTGGCCGATGCTTCTGCAGAAACATTGACTTTTGGTATGCCCGTATTGCTCAAAGCAGCCTGGTGAAGAGGATGAGGGTTTATTAGTTTCAGCTTTAACTCCCAGCAAGATATTCTTGATAGCAACTGTGATTATTAAAAGATCTACTAAAATATGAAGGGTTCGAATCTTTCAGTAGGGTCCTATATAAGAGGAAATTATTGTAGATCTCGAAACCGAAAGAGACAAATATAGGCTCAAGGGACTTCAGTCGCAAAATGTGACTTGCTCAATCAGAAATAATGACAGATATAAGCAGAGACCATACACGGACATGATACTGATGTTTGTTGGACATTGCTTTGGTCAAACTAGCAAAGCCTATATGGTCATGCAGCCTAGTATAAACAATAAGTACAAAACCTGGTTATTCAAGAAAACAAATGAGACATAGAAGAGTAGACAAAATTCAAGAATCAAAATGTACCTTAATCGCAGCACCGAGGGCATCTAGAAGATTGCCGTCTGAGCTTACAACAAGGCCCTCAATATAAAGATCCCAGCAAAGCTTCCCTTCCACAACTATCAGAGATGAAAGGTCAATCCCAGCCCCTGAGGAAACAAAAGCATGATTGTTATCAAGTGCAAAAGTTACTGATCAAAACAGGGGAAGTGAATACTTATCAATCTACTTTTCTAGTCATGAGTCAAACCTGCACCACTTTTTCCTCCTAAGAGGCATCGCTCAAGGGCAACCGAGAGTTCTGTTGCCAACTCTTCACCGCCCCTACCCTATATTCAGTGAAAAGCCAAATATTACAAGCACGGCAAAGGCACATATGGAAAAGAAACTACACGAGTTGATGTGATGGACATGGATACCAGTTCAGTTGTTTTAACAATTTCTATAGTAAGTTACAAACGTTTATAATAGCATTTCTGTTAGATTATTGTTTTAGCACCTAAACATTGATTTAACATCTATTGTATCCCCTAACTCTTTTCCATTATTTAATTTGTTCATTCATCTTTGATTAAATGTTAGAACTATGCACTTATACTACCTTTGCTGATATGTTTCCCTTAAAAGAAAGAAATTGGTTCTCAACTTAAAATGAACAAGTAGTGGGTTAAAAGACTCTAGTAAAAGGCTTTTGATGACTATAGTTACTTATTTTTGGAGAGGATTGGTGGGTGGGTGTTAAGCCTCTTTGTGATCTATTTATTCACATTTATCATTTTTCTGACAAGAGGTTACACTCAGTGGCCTCTATCTTGTCGATCTCTAATTCGTCCTCTTCACTGTCACTGGGTTTTCTCTTCTCACTAATCACAAGTCTTTGGAGGTAGTGGGATTTTTTACACTATTCTCCTATCATAGGGTTTGGGCTCTTAATATGTCTAAAGAATTAATGTATTAGTTCGTTTCCCATCACTCTTTGTTCCTCTTCGTCCAATCAGAGGCCTCCTTTTTCCCTTTCCAGAAAGGTGAAAATCCCTAAAAAGTGAAGTTCTTTACTTGGCAAGTTTTACATGGTAGAATGAATTCCCAGAATTACATCAAGTGAAATTCTTCCTTAATGTTGTGTCAATAATGGTGTTTCCATCGTCAACAAGACGAGGATCTTAATCATCATTTGTGAGGTTTTCAGCTAGTTTACTCCCTATGGAGCTGGTTTTTTAGGGCCGTTACATGAGTCATAGGGACTATCACTCTATGTTAAGGGTGATTATGATGAAATCTCACTTCAAAAATAAAGGAAAAGTTATGGGGCAGGCTTGTGCATTTGCTATTCAATGGGGAGTCTTGTGGCAGGCTTGTTTGTCACTATTTTCAAAAGCTCAAGAGGTTTGTCGAGGAGGTGTCAAAAGTTGTGAGATTTAATGCATCTTTATAGATATCTTCGAATCGTTCTTTTTGCAGTTATCAGCTTGGGTTATTCTTTGGGATTGGAGTCTGTTCCTATTATTCATTGAGGACTCCTTCAATGGGGTTTTTTTCTTGTATGTTTTGTGTGCGCATGAACCACTAAAATTTGGAGGAATGATCATACCTGGTTAATCATAATCTAAGAATGAGAACCATACTGTCATTGAAAATAAGGCTAAGATCCTTCAAGTTTCAAGGTAGATTTGTTTGCAATGTCCAATTGTTAGACTATGTTGGTTAGTGATAAAGTGCCTCTTATTTAATCCAATTGATCAAATCCTACTATGCTCGAATCATTAGCAACTGGCACTAATTTCAAATTTCAATCAAGAATAAACAGCAAATTAATCAATTGAAATCTAAATGGAAATCAAGCCCATAGTCAGAAAATCTAAATATCAAGACCTTCATACAAAATATAGCTTCTGATGCTCAACATTCCATTTTTCACTAACGCATAACCTCTTTTTCTCCAACGAAACACCATTTTGCATGGAACAAACAATTTACTATCATTTCTACACACATGAATGAACAAATGTGTAAAAAAAAAGCAAGATTTCACACCTCAAACGTTGGCTCTGCAGTCGGGCTGCAATCAACAAATATGGAAACCTTCCCTTTGTCAGGCTGCATTGCATTAGGCCTTCCAAGTTCAGCCTGCACTTAAACATATCTAAGCAGTAATCACCATAACCAATCCAAGTTTACAGTTTCAAAAACGAAAAACAGAGCGGTTGCAGTCTTTTGGATAGAAACTGGTGAAGAATATAATTGAAAGAGAAAGAAGCCCAACGCATTCATACCTTGACAGTAGCAATAACCTCAGTACCACCCATTCTGACCCTTGCTGAACCATTCGCCTAAACATAAGTGCATTGAGAAATAAAACCACATAAAGAGCAAGAACAGCAAGCAAAGAAGGTTAAATACTACTCTGTTTTTATTATACCTGAGAGATCACATCCGTTTCTACGGAAATGGGTCGATAAGTTAGTCTCCTTCGACCATCGGTGCGAAGATCCTGAGAAATACCACCTTGTATGAACAGCTTTTCTCCAACAGAAAGCCCCTTCATTCCTACTTCTCAGGAAAAGAAATCTGGTGAAACACACAAAACGAGCTGGAAATTAAACCCAGAAGACGAAGGTTTCGACAAAGTTGAGTTGGAACATTGGGGTTTTAGCATAAACTATAGATTAAAGAAAAAGAGAAGATAGATGTTACTGACATCGAGGGACGGCGGCGCGACTTGAATGTTGACGTTGACGACAACTGCTCGTGCTTTGTTGGCGACAAGGCCTTACAGTGTTCGCCGAGCCGGTGTGTGGGCCTCGGCAAAAGAACACAGGGGCTGCTATCCGCAGGCCTGCAATTGCAGGGAGATAGGAAGAGAGAGAGAGAAAGAAAGAGTGACCGGGGCACAGCTCCGGCGGAGAGGGCGCGCGCAGTAGAGATGGCGAAGAAGGAAAAGTGGAGTGGGCTACCTGCAAAAAATGGGTTTAGGGTTTTTCTTTTTTTTTCTTTTTTTTTTTAACCAATAATAGAGCAAATTCCAAAAATACTGTACTGTAAAAAAAAAATTACAAAATTAAAGTAATTTTGTAAAAATAAATAAGAAATTAAAATAATATTTAAAATAAATTACAAAAGTATATTAGTGGGCAAACTATTGATAATAATAGGGTTATTGTCTAATTATCAATGTATAAAATTAATTAACATATTTTAAATTGCAAAATAACATTAATTTATTAATTTATTATTAGTTTATTTTAAATAATAAATCCATTAATTAATGTTGCCTTTTTCTATTTGTCAATTTATATAGTCTATAATCAATTTTGTTAGAACATTGCTTTTTTGTTATAATTAATGAAATTGCATCACTAAAAATACAAACCCTAAAATATTATATATGATATCAAACAAAAACTTAGTACTACTACAAGGTAGTTGTTTTCTCGCTACATGACGAGCCCGAACCCGAAGTACCTCAAGTATAGAAGCTACTTAGTTTAGGTCTAGATCTTGTATATCTTTAACCCGTTGTTACTAGCACTTAAGTTGAACACGTCTTTCATCAATGCTAGCAACGGTTAGTCTTTTGGTATTTGGAATGATATTAGTTGCATCACGCTTAACTGAACTTCACTCAAAGAATATATAAAAACTCAATAAATAAAAAATCAAGATAAAGTCGGAGCCTATACTTGTTGAAGTGTAGTGTACCTCTTGAATTTGTTGGATGGATAGTCGAGCCTAAGTGGTTTCGGGCCATCTATCTTATGTTTCTTGGCCTCTTAATCTAATATTTTATTTGTTTTTTTCTTTTCATGTAATCGATTTGATCTACCTTTAGGTTCATCAGCGACCTTCTTTGTACAAAGTAATTCTTTTGTGCTCGTGTACTTTTGAGCTCGAGTAATGAGCTCTATATAGGATGTGAGTTTCGCATTTCCAAAATAATTGTATAAATATTTGATCTCTAAGTTCATTGACTATAGGCAATAGTGTGACTCTATCATTGCAACCTTCAACCGGTAGACCTTCATTATTGAATCAAGTTATATATTCCCATAAGGTCTCTTTGGACACGATTTATTCTTAGATGGTTATACATGATTAAAATCTAGATTGGTCATGGAAGTTTAAGGGATTCATTTTGAGGCTATATAAAGTCATGAATGTTATCCATAGAGGAGACTTGAAAAATGTAGTAAAAAACATTTGTGTTTTCCTTTAGCCATAAGTTTCTTTGCAATTCTATATAGTTTAGATTGCATGTTTAGAATCATTCAAACTAGACAGTATCGATCTTTCATGAATGATTCGAATTTTAAACAAGTGTTCTTGTGTTAAAATATTCGATCAACAAAGTAATCCGAATCTTACTTCCCTTATAGTGATTCCTTATCACACGTAGTTAGAAACTAATACAGTGTTGAAGAATGTTAAACATATTCTATCGATCATACAAGTAATCAATGTGAGTTTGGAAATGGGCAGTGTAAACTCACTAGGGACTTCCTTAATAATGGAAACAAGCAAGAAGAACTCAACTCACTGCTAAGCCACCAATTCAAGAAGATATACGGTTGGGAAGTTCAGAAAGGAAGTCAAAAGAAATCCTTAGCAACCGTGAGTTACCGTGAGATCCCACGTCGGTTTGAGAGGAGAACGAAACATTTTTTATAAGGATGTAGAAACCTCTTTCTAACTGGCGTATTTTGAAAACCTGAAGAAGAAATTCGAAACAAAAAAGTTCAAAGAAAACAATATTTGCTAGCAGTAAGCTTGAGTCATTACTATTAGACTAAGTTAAAGACGTCTACAACAAAAATTATACGGAAATGCTGGTAAAAAATGACAAACTTTGCAAACTTCATTGGTACAACTCATTCATGGCTCAAATGTCAAGATATCTGTTCCACCTTAAAGGCTAGATTTGAATCCTTAGATTATATTTGTAATGTAATAATAGAAAAAAAAAATGTTTATAGACACTTGCTCCCTTCTCTATTTATTCTCTATACTTTTAAAAAAAAGTTTAAATTTAGTGATATATTTTTAATAAATCTTAATTTTTAAGGTTTTTGAGGATGGATTAGACCATGCAAAATATGTTTTCAAAATTAATAAATAAACGATTAGTAGAGATAAAAAAAAATTTGAAAAAGTTACTGATAAATTATGTGAGATCTCGCATCGGTTGGAAAGGAGAACGAAACATTCTATATAAGGGTGTGAAAACTTCCCTCTAGTAGACCCATTTTAAAAACTTTAAGAGGAAAGCTCAAATAAGACAATATCTGGTGGGTTTGAGCTGTTATAAATGGTATTAGAGCCTAACATCATGCGATGTGTCACAACAAGGAGGTTGAGCCTCGAAGGGGTGGATACGAGGCGATGTGCCAGTAAAGATGTTGGGCTTTGAATGGGGAGTCCCACATCGATTAGAGAAGGAAACGAGTGTCAACGAAGACGCTGGGCCTTGAAGAGAGGTGGATTGTGAGATCCCACATCGATTGGGAAGGAGAACAAAGATGTTGGGCATTAATTTTCCCAAAAGGATCCCTCTGTCAATAGTAAGAAGTTGGGAGTGAAACATGAGGCTGAAAGAGGGCTGACAGGAGAGCGCTTGTCCACGTGGTTGGTGACCAAGTGGAGTAGCGAATGAAGAACTTGTTTCTCATTGGTCCGAAATCTATCCAACACCCTCCCACAGATTTCCCCTCCAGATTCTCATCAACACACATGGCTCCATTTAAACCCACAATTCAATTCCCAATATCTCCCACAGACCCTTATCTTAAAATCATAAAACAAAGTTCACTACATACCTGAAACTTCCACATCTCAGAAGAAGCCATGGCTGCAACTTCTGGTGCTCTGCTTAATGGGTTAGGCTCACCCTTCCTCCATGGAGGTAGCAGAACCCAAATCTTGCTGGCCGGTGCTAGAGGCGGTGTCAATGTCGTCAGCTCTCGCAAGCTTGTCATCGTCGCTGCTGCTCAGCCCAAGAAGTCTTGGATCCCCGCTGTTAAGGGTGGCGGCAACTTCATCGACCCAGAATGGCTCGATGGCTCGTATGTCTCTCTTTACTGTTTTTGTTGTAAAATTTTCAGTCACTGTTTAGAACCTGCTCTTGGAAGAGGCATATCAGTTCAAGAACAGGCATTTTATCACACTTTCTGAGAAATTAGTGTTTAGAATCAAGAAGAGACATTTCATCGAACACTTTCTAGGCACTTACTGTTTACAATAGGCATTTTATCACACTTTCTGAGCAATTACTGTTTAGAATCAAGGAGCGACATTTGGTCAAACACTTTGCTGTTTACGATAGGCATTTTATCAAATACTTTCTAATTAATCACATATCTCCACAATGGTACGATATTGTCCACTTTGAGCAGAAGCTCTCCTGACTTTATTTTGGGCTTCCCAAAAAGCCTCATACTAATGGAAATGTATTTTTTACTTATGATCACTCCCTCCCAACAATCGTCAACAATACTCTCCTCGAACAAAGTACAGCCTCTCCTAAGGCCTATGGAGCCCTCGAACAGTCTTCCCTTAATCAAGGCTTGACTCTTTCTCTGGACTCCTCGAACAAAGTATACACCCTTTGTTTGACACTTGAGTCACTTTTGACTATACCTTCGAGGATCACATCTTCTTTGTTCGAACAAACCACACTCTTTGTTCAACACTTGAGTCACTTTTGACTACACTTTCACACTCACAACTTCTTTGTTCGACATTTGAGGATTCTATTGACATGGTTAAATTAAGGGCATGACTTTGATACTATGTTAAGAATCACTACTCTCCACAATGTTAAGAATCACTACTCTCCACAATGGTATAATATTGTCCACTTTAAGCATAAGCTCTCATGGTTTTGCTTTGGACTTCTCCACAAGGCCACTTACGAATGAAAATGTATTTTTTATTTATAAACTCATGAACAATCGTGGGACTCACTTCCAACCATCTTCGACCATTGCTCTTAAGAAAACCAAGAGGCATTTAATCAAACACTTTCTAAGCCAATTCAAAACTCTGAAAGAGACATTTGATCAAACAGTTCATAAGCAATTACCTGTTTGGTTTCTACAGACTACCAGGCGACTACGGCTTCGACCCACTGGGGTTGGGGAAGGATCCAGCATTTCTGAAGTGGTACAGAGAAGCAGAGCTAATCCACGGGCGGTGGGCAATGGCAGCAGTGGTCGGAATCTTCATCGGCCAGGCCTGGAGCGGGATCCCGTGGTTCGAAGCCGGAGCCGATCCGTCCGCAATCGCTCCATTCTCCTTCGGATCTCTTCTCGGAACCCAGCTTCTGCTAATGGGATGGGTCGAAAGCAAGCGGTGGGTAGATTTCTTCAACCCAGAGTCTCAATCAGTCGAATGGGCAACGCCATGGTCGAGGACCGCAGAGAACTTCGCAAACGCAACAGGAGAACAGGGGTACCCAGGAGGGAAATTCTTCGATCCATTGGGATTTGCGGGAACTCTTAAGGATGGAGTTTATATTCCAGACACGGAGAAATTGGAGAGATTGAAGTTGGCGGAGATCAAGCATGCTAGACTCGCCATGTTAGCTATGCTCATCTTCTACTTCGAAGCTGGACAGGGGAAAACGCCATTGGGTGCTCTTGGATTGTAAAAAAAAAAAAAAATTAGTTGATGTGAAGGGAAAATTGTTCATATTTTCACTAAAAAGACTTTGGGATTGAACGTGTTTTGATGAATTTGAGATAGATTTTGAAGGGGGGTTTTGATCAATAACATCTAACAAGATCATCCAAAAATTTATTAGCATTTGAGTGAATGTCGTCAATGAATCGGTTAAAAAGAAGATAATGTACGTATAATCGATCTATAAACTTAAATTCAGCTTAAACTTTTGAGTTAATTGATGATTTAATATGAGATGGTAATGTTGTCTACTTTTCAAGCCACCACATACAGTTCATGCAGCCATCCACACGCACACACGCCTCAACTGTCTAGCCTCTCGCTCGCTTGACCTCGTGACACCCAACATCGGGTGTTTCAGGCTCTATGTCCTAGTCATGCTTGTTCAAAGTGTATTGTCTGCATGTTCATTTTGACCCTTTTTATTAATTTATGTTAGCTAGTTGTTATTTATTATTTTATTATTATATTTTATGTGTGTATAACTCTTTGCAAAATTTATGTCTATTCATGTCATTTTTGTTCTTTCTTCAACCATTTCTGATCTCTAGTGAACCTTTTAATAGGATTCGAACCCATATGAAGTTCTGACCATCTGTCAAAGAAAAAAGAATGAATGGATCTTGTAGGATTCCCGAGAAATTCTTCAATTTCTTTCGGAAGCGGATGATTATTCATCTGCTTCTCACGTTCTGTGAATAGCCGGAGCATTGAGAAATATCCAGAAAAGCATTTAGATAATCGGTCTGATTCTATCTATGTTCGTTCCGTTTGAAGAAAGGAAGGATCCCAAAGAATCTTTCTTTTAGGCTAAAATGTCTCAAAAGTACTATGAATGGATGCAGCTAGTTGTCAATTTTTCTTACCTTGAGTTAAATCTATCAATGTCATTCTTGTCCCTTGCTTGTTTGGTAGCCTGTAGCATTGTTTTCAAAACCTTTTCTAAAATCTCTCTGCCTTTATTTTCTAAAACTTTTTTCTCGAAATTGGGCTAGAGTCTTGGGAATACGTCCACAAAAATTTGAATTGACTGACTTATTTGTTGGTAGGAGTGAATGTCGCACAATCGTTTTGCAAGGTCTCGAAATAAGTTGACACACGCGCTCCCGAGTGCCCCTTGCTGCTTATACTCGCACCCATCGATTGCTTGCCAACCCATGCCAGCGTCCATGCCCTTGATCGTTTGCAGCGTGAAAGTCTATGAGCTCACTCTGCACTCAAGTTTAGCCCTCATCAAAGCTCTCCAAGACTGGTCCTTTGAGCTGCATCGACATTTGACCATTTATACCGATGTTTAACGTTTGACCTTTGACAATTTATACCAAAGACTTTGTGCATTGACCCTCGTCCATTTCGATCCAAAGCTTTGATGCTCCCCTTTATCCAACATATACATGTCAGCCTCAAACATTTATATTAAAAGTCTCGACATCTAATAGTTATATGTCACCCCAGTTATCCGAGATTTTGATATTCACTTACTTTTCTTAAAGTAATATCGACTCTCCATCCTTTATACTCAAGATTTTGATATCCAAATCAGCATTGGTCTAGTTGGTGAAATCAGTTTCCCAATATTTGTGGATTGTTTTTCGTATTTTATTTTATTTTGATCTAATTTATTTTTATATTTCTTTCTCTTATAGGTTTAGAACTTAACCTGTATTGATTTTTTTACCGGTTTAATATCAAAACCATATGATATGATCCAATCTCATCAACTAACGTGAATATAGACCAAATGTAATTCTAAATTGCAAATAATAGATCGACCAATAGAGTAACTATTCGATTAATGTGATTGAGAATCGTATCTGCGAGATCCCACCAATGTGTGCCAGCAAGGATGCTGGCCCCAAGGGGGTGGATTGTGAGATCCCACATCTGTTGGGAGGAGAGTGAAACATTCCTCAGTGTGGAAACCTCTCCCTAACAGACGCATTTTAAAATCGTGAGGCTAACGGTGATACGTAACGGGCCAAAACAGACAATATTTGTTAGCGGTGGGCTTAGGCTGTTACAAATGATATTAGAGCCGGACACCGAGGCCAAAGCGGACAATAGCTGCTAGTGGTGAGCTTGACCTATTACAAATGGTATCAGAGCCAAACATCGAGGTCAAAACGGACAATAACAGCTAGCGGTAGGCTTGACTTGTTACAAATGGTTTAGAGCCAGACACTGAGCGGTGTGCTAGTAAGGACACTGGGTCCTAAAAGGGGTGGATTGTGAGATTTCACATTGGTCTACCTATTCCACCACTAATAAATATAATACCAATAGCGAGGGATACAATCAACCAAGAGTCGGTACAGATATTAAAAATTTTGACCTAAAAGGGATTGATATTTTCCCAAATTAAAATGGAAATGAATCCAAATTAAATAATTTTAAATGAGTTTATGTTTGTTTGATTGATTTAGGAAAAGGAGAATAGAGGGGAGAAGTCCATAAAAGGGGGGAAAAGAGGACACCTGCGATTTGGAAGATATCCTTTCCTCAAAAGGCCGCCTGTCTCCCTCCTTCCTCCTTTTGTTTGTTATCACTTTCCCTCTATTCTGATTCCCTCCCACTGACCTAAATCCATTCTCCACGACCTTCACCTCCGTATCCATGGTGGGCGACGGCCACTTTGTTCCGACGGCGCCTAATTCCAAGAAATCCAAGAAGAAGAAGAAGAAGCGAGGCGGCAGCAAGAAGAAGATGACTTCTGAGCAAACTGCGGCGTTTAAGTATGTCACGGAGTGGGTTTATTTGGATCAATCTAATTCTCTTGCCTCCACTGCTGCGGCGTCTGTGGTGGACGATTTTGGAGTTCAGAAAACTCTTGGCAAAGGTGGGGAGAAGGTGGTGTTTGAGTTGCATTCGCATTCCAAATTCAGTGATGGATTCCTTTCCCCTTCGAAGCTGGTGGAGCGAGCTCATGGAAATGGGGTGATTTTTTCTTGTTTTTTCTTCCTGTTCTTGTGCTTTGTTTACTGAAACTCTCGCTATTGAAATCGTTCTTGTCCCTGTCTGTTCTTCTGTTCTTATCCTGTTTCAGATATACAATTTAGTCTCAAATTTACATTAGAAAATAACAGATGGGTGTTACTTGTGAGATGAAAACTTTGGATTGCCAATATACCCTGTTTCTCTTGTTCAGATTTCTTCAGTAATCTGTGCTGTTTTTTAAAAAATTTGTATATTGGGTTTTGTATTACATTAATATACAAGAATTTTTTGTGGTCATGAAGGGCTTGGATTTTGTATCACATTCATCTAAAACATTTATGTATAATTTGTTCAAGCATTACATTATTGGGCTTGTATTTTGCAGCCATATCTGTCATGCTTTAGTTAATTAGAAACATGTACCAACAACAGGTGAAAGTTCTTGCTTTGACAGATCATGACACAATGTCTGGTGTCCCGGAGGCCATCGAAGCAGCTCGTAGATTTGGTATCAAAATAATTCCGGGTGTCGAAATCAGTACGATATTCTCTTCAGGGTGAGATCTTTGTTTCTTTTTCCTTTTTTGATGTTAAAATTCTGGAATTTGTATGCTATTCTAGTACTATTTAAGTATTCTCTTCAAGGTTCTTTTTTTTTGTGTCACGAAAAAGTTTTCGTTTGAAGAAACTTTTGACCTTCTGATACATGGTAACTGATTTGGAGCAGTAACTCAGAATCAGAAGAACCAGTACACATCCTTGCATATTACAGCAGCTGTGGACCAGCAAAGATTGAGAAGTTGGAGACGTTATTAGAAAATATAAGAGAGGGGCGGTTTTTGCGTGCAAAAAACATGGTGTCAAAACTGAATGAGCTAAAGCTGCCTCTTAAATGGGATCATGTGGCTAAGATTACTGGTAAAGGAGTTGCTCCTGGGAGACTCCATGTGGCTCGTGCCATGGTTGAAGCAGGCTATGTCGAAAATCTGAAACAGGCATTTTCTCGTTACCTTTTTGATGGTGGACCGGCTTACTCAACGTGAGAATCTGAACTTGCTGTTCTTTCTTTTATCATGGATTGTTGAACAATATTGATGCATCATGGCTAAATAAGGGTGTAGTATATCCTGCTCCATTTGTTTACCACAACCATCAGCATAGGCTAATCCCTGCTACTTGAAGGCTATCATTTGAGTCATTATGTTCATAAAATTGAAATAGACGGTTCCAATCGATTTTCGTCCATAATTTTAAACAAGGTCACTAGTAAGTATGGCCACATGGATGTTTAAGTTACATATCTAGTTGATTTTGCTACATGTATATGTCTTCTGTTCTTTCTCATTCATACTTACCTTCATGGGATGTGGAATTTCTTCAACTTTTTTCCGGTTATATGTGTAACGGCCCAAGCCCACCGCTAGCAGATATTGTCCTCTTTAGGCTTTCCCTTTCGGGCTTCCCCTCAAGGTTTTTAAAACCCGTCTGCTAGGGAGAGGTTTCCACACCCTTATAAAGAATGCTTCGTTCTCCTCCCCAACCGATGTGAGATCTCACAATCCACCCCCATTTGGGGCTCGGCGTCCTTGCTGGCACTCATTTCCTTCTCCAATTGATGTGGGACCCCCAATCCACCCCCCTTTGGGGGCCAGCGTCCTTGTTGACACACCTTCTCATGTCTACTCCCTTTGGGGCTTAGCCTTATCGCTGACACATTGCCCGGTGTCTGGCTCTGATACCATTTGCAACAGCCCATGCCCACCGCTAGCAGATATTGTCCTCTTTGGGCTTTCCCTTTCGGGCTTCCCTTCAAGGTTTTTAAAGCACGTCTGCTAGGGAGAGGTTTCCACACCCTTATAAAGAATGCTTCGTTCTCCTCCCCAACTGATGTGAGATCTCACAACATGCATATGTGTCTTTATCTGCATATGATTCCCATGAAGAAGGAATCCGAATTTTACTTAAAATGCCAGGACATGAGAAGAGCTTACTCAATTTTCCTGGTTTAGATTTGGATGAAACTAATCATATCACTTGTTAGGCTGTGAATCTGTCTCTATGTTCTGTACTTAACCTATGAGTTTAAGTCGGACTTTCTTTCTTGCTCACTATGAAGGGGGTGGCGGGATATGCATACTTGTTAGCCAAAATGTTTGTTATTTGGATTGGGGAAAAGTACGTCGTCTTGCCCGGTTTTTAAACTGTAACAATGAGAATCGAGTTTATTTTCCAGGGGATCAGAGCCTTGTGCAGAGAAAGCAATACAATTGATACACGAAACGGGGGGTGTGGCTGTCCTAGCTCATCCATGGGCCTTGAAGAATCCTGTTGCTATCATTAGAAGATTGAAAGATGCCGGTCTTCACGGGCTGGAGGTTTACCGGAGTGATGGAAAATTAGCAGGTACACAATTAGCTTGGCCATCCCTTTCCTCCTATTGATTGTCACATGAAATATTATATACTTTCTTGTTATGTTATAAGCATGCTCTTGTTTTTCCAGTATTCTAGAATGGTCTGACAAATTTGAGCCATGTAATGCATAGCTTGTTAAGAATTAAAGGCCCTTAGAGTATCGTCTCATATCGAACATAAGAACATGTTGCCATTTTTCCCAGCCCGTGTATTGTTCTTTTAGCTGTTTGGATCGGTTTTCAAATATCTCGATTTAGACAATCGACATTGAATTCATATGTTTGTCGATTGACAGCATACAGTGACCTAGCAGACATGAATGGGCTTCTAAAACTTGGAGGATCAGATTTTCATGGAAGAGGTGGAAACAGTGAATCAGAAGTTGGAAGTGTAAACCTTCCTGTTCTTGCTATGCATGACTTTCTTAAGGTTGCTCGACCAATTTGGTGCGGTGCCATTCGAGATATTCTCGAGAGTTACGTCGAAGAGCCTTCAGACTCAAATCTATCAAAAATTACTAGATTTGGAAGGACCCGGGTTTTGAAGGGTGTCTCCCCACCGCCGAGCTGCGTAAATGACATCATCGATCATTGTTTAACTTCGTGGCTGACGAACGAAGAGAAGCAAGATGCTGAGTTTGAAGCTATCAGATTAAAGCTCTCCCATATTTCAATGAAACAACAAGAAGTTCAGGTGCCTTAAGAGTTCATAACACTAACCAGGGTCGATCATGAATACTCGCTCATCGTGCTAACATAGTCGACATGTTGATCAGATTCAGTCGGTTTTTTGTACTTTCCATAGTTACTGTTCTTTTGGTGGGGAAAGCAGGTTGCAGTAAATGATTCGTTGAGGTACGTCGACGAACGAAAAGCTTCGATTATCGTAAGTTATATACTTTTTGTTCAAATCAATAAAACTTCATTCATTGTTTATGTATTTAATTGGATCTCCATGCACCATATGACTGTTGAAATACACCAATCTTTTGGCAATGTTGAGAATAAACAGGACTTGTTGGAAAGTTTTGGTGTTTTGGCCTCTGAACTCTAGAACAGCCTTCTGTACCCTTCGTGGTAAAGCTCATGAAATTGGTAATCATTTTGTTTTATTTTTTATCTATACTTTATTTTTTTTAATTTTTTTTTTACCTTTTAACTTTGCCTTTGCATTTTGTCTCGAAAATACTCATTTCAAAATTTTCAAAAAAAATTAAAAACTACAATTTCCATTAGTTTGAACGGACACCGTTAATACTTTATTTCAAAAATAGTTAAAAAAATACTTTTAACTTTTTTTAAAGGTTTCAAAAACAAATTTTTTTTTATTTCAAAAACACGTTTTAACATTTAAAAAAAATTTAATAAAAAATACTAATAAAAAAATAACTTAAAAAAATTTGAAGATAATTTATGAGGGGTTTTTTTTAATAAAAGCAAAAATGTTAATGTTATTTTTAAAATTTTATTGGAATTTATAAGACATCGTATTAACGTTAAATGTATTTTAAACTTTAGTAATAATGAAAATTTTTAAAAATTTTAAGAGTATTTTTGAAACACTATAAAAAAAAATTTAAGTCTATTTTTAAAATAAAATACTAACGATTTTCCTCCCAAATGAATGGAAATAGTATTTTTGATTTTTTTTTGTAACTTTCAAGAAGATGAAATCTAGAGATGTCTACGGAGAAGCCTTTCATTTATGGAGATCTAGTTATATATATATATATATATTTCAAAGGTTTTTCTAATAGAATTTTTATTTAAAAAATGTGAATAATATTTATAATATAATATCCAAGATAATTGATAAAAATTCAAATTTGAGTATTACTTTCACATTTTTAAAATATGTAGATATAAATTCCTTTAAAATTAGTTTGATGAAACTAAATCAATTATGTATTTTTTATTTTTTATAATACAATTATAGATATATATATATATATATATATATTTATTTATTATAATTTTAGAAATGCTTAGGCAACTCTTAAAAATAAATATATAATTGTTTTTAGATATTAAAGTTTTTACTTTGTATAAATACGAAGAAATTGAATCGGACCAACGTTTCGAATCGTCATCCATTGCCGCAAAATCCAACCAGTTCGATTCGATCTCCATCGACCGAATCCGCCATGAGTCTGGCACTCCTCCAAGGCTATTCTTCGGCCGAGGAAGAAGCTGAAGACACCTCTGTCTTCAACAACACCTCTTCCGACGATGACGACCAAGATCTTGTCGCCGCCGCCTCTACGGTTACCGTCAATCTTTCCATACGCGACAGGTCGCTTTTCGAACTTCCGCAGCCCTCCTCTCATCCCGGCCTCCCTTCCGCATTCGACGCCTTCTCCGAAGTAAGCTTCTTTTGGTAATCTCTTTGTGTTTTTTCTTTCTGCAAGTCTGTTCGGTTGAACGAATTTTGAAACTGTTCTTTTTACTGATTTTTGTTATCTGTGGGCTACCGGAGGTTTCAGGACCGCCAGAGTTTCTGAATAATTCGGTTGAGGAGTTTGCTGCGCCGAAAGATGTTGATCAGCCGCGAGGGGGCCGTAGGAATCGTAGGGAGAAGAAAGATTTGCCTACTGGTATGGGCTCAGTTACTTAGTGTTCGTTTATTGTCTTGAGTTTCTTATGTCTGTTAAGAAGTAGAAGGGAAGAAAAAAATATTTCTGGAAAACTAGGTTTGAATCTTTGATGGACATCAATTTCCTAATAAAGAGAGGAAGGGGAAGAATGGGTTTGTTTGAGAGAACCTTGGCCTCCTATTGTGCTACCTTGAGGGTTCTGCCGTCCTCTCATTAAAAGGTTGACCAATAAACCCCTAAAAGTTGGGAGGAATAGAACATATACTTACTCAAGCTTCACCTTATATTGCTCACTTCTGAATTTCCCTTGCAGTTGGTTAAACACATCATTGGATCAACTAAGGAATCTAAAACTAACATGATTTAAATACTAAATAGCATAAGTTTCACCAGTTAATGCCGAGCAACTTTGATGTTAGAAAACTTAGGTTTTGTTCGATAACCATTACAATGGTTTTCATCTTGCTTAAGAAAATATTTGAATTCTTAGTCAAATTCCAAAAACAAAACAAATGTTTAAATGCTACTGATTTTAGTCAAAACTTGGCTTGAATTTCTTAAAACATTTGTCAAAAGTAGATAACACACCAAACTCATAGGTGGAAGTGATGTTACTAAACATAATTTTAAAAAACAGAAGGTTCAAAAATCAAATAGTTATTGAACAGAACCTTAGTTACTTGATTTCTGCCAATTAAGTACATTTTCTATTGCTAGCCAATTATGACTCTAAGTTTTGGGTGTGCCCCCCCGATTCCTTGGGTTCCTTTAGCTGTAGATCTATCTTAATTCCACCAAATGAGTCCTAAACTTCAAATTGTGCTCTACAATTTAGAAGAAACTACTCCAAATGGGCCAAAATTTTTATCTGGGAAATTCTGATAGTGTGCATTGTTACATTAAACAAGAGTCAATAGAGAATACCTCCTTTGACATATTTCAAAAACCCATGGTTTCTCTACAATATATGGCTTGAATGTTTCTCAATAAGTTAAAAGAGTATTTCATTACTCATGTACCTTGGTCATATATCTAAATGTGCTTGGTTTTTATTCATAAGCGTCCATTTTGTCCACCTGTGTGTGCTTTGGCTTCCTAGATTGTTCACTGTTGTAATCCAAATAATGATCTAAGAATGTTTTATAATAATAATAACCCCTGTAGCAATCAATAGAATACAATCTAGTATCCAAGTTTGAAGCCAATAATTTTTCTGTAAGAGAATGAACAAAAAGAGGAAAGACATTCATAATATTATATGTGCATTTGTTCAAGGGACAAAAAGCCCTCAAAGGTAGGGGAGATAGAAATTGATGAAAGAAAATATTAGAAAAAATTGTGCTAAAAATGCAACAATGTGATCAGAATTGGAAAATTTGCTTGCTCTATGAAGTTTGAAGAGGGAAGTCAGAAAATGGAGATGGATCAAAGGGGTCCACTAAAAACTACGGAACCTTATCATTCTTTACTACGACAGTTGCCTAACTTGCAAGGAAATGTGTTCATTGCATTCAAACTGCTACATTGTGAATACTGGAGACTGCAACGAATAAACTTGCTTTGTCAGTGATTGGGCAATGGTGGTTTGCATCATCTTGCTAATTAGTGGTATAGGCAAGTTCATATGGTTGTATAAAAGGATGTACTAAAGTAATTTATGAAATGAAACCATTTTGTGTTTAATCATGTATAATTTTAGTTTCTTTGACTAGACTGTACATTGCTCTACTGCTATATCTCTCAACTGGTGGAAAAAAACCGATGCCCGACGGTGCTATGAAGTATTCTATTCTCTATATATAATTATATGTATTTACCTATAAAAATACTTCTTATGAACATCATGCGTGGCTTTTGCCATTAGGTAAGCATTAAGCTTCTCATTTTAGAAGAGTCCATGATCTAAACTTGTTTAATTTAATGCCAAATGGTTTGTTTATGATTTATCAGGATTTTCGATAACTGTCTGACTGTATAATCAATATTATTCCTGCAATGGTGCTTCCTTATAGTAGTTTCTATTTGGCATATTCTCTGTTCATGCATGGGCTGTATATCCACTAGGGGCACGACAGTAGAATCAATTGGCATCTTCCTTGAAGGGAATAGGTTAAGTTCAGTGTCACTGTTTTCAATGCTGTTCCAATTAGTTTGTTTGATTGAATACAGGTGGAAAGAATAAATGGAGTAATCCAAAGAGAGCAACAGTTTATCAAACTATTTGCTATTATGTGGGTCGATGTTTAGCATCAATTAAACTGCTTGATTGTACCTTTTTTTATTGCATTTTTTCTGTATTCTTTATTGTTTTCAAGGGAAGCAAGGGTAAAATGAAGATTCTACTGTTTTGTGTATATACCATTTTCTATCAACAGAAGTAAATTCCATATTTTCTCATTATAATAACCCCTTTGACAATGTTATACTGTGAACAGGTGCGGTATTGGAGTCCAAAGCTCAATTAGTTGGGATTCATGAGCGAGTGAGGAGTGATGTTGAGAATAATCAACCTTCAAATCCATCCATTTCAAACACAACGCAGGCAGGCAAGCGCGTGGCAACTGCAACCAATCCAAATGCTGAAGATGCTGCAGAACTGCTAAGGTACATATATCGCATTTTCAAAATTGTGTCCTGGTTGAGTGACATTATTTCATTCCTCATCAATCCGCATGAACACACATGGAAAGAAAGAGCTAGAAAAGAAAAAGAGGCCTGCTAGTGGTTTCCAAGTAGAGAGCGTTAATTTCTTAGAATTTGATATTTCGAAGTAAATGTATACTTTTCTTTTCTTCTTTGAAATCCTGACGCAAATCAAAGCTGTTTGAACTCACCTGTTCGTAATTGTATCTATAAGTTTCTCGTGCTGATGTTGCCATTTTTGAACGGTATCGTGATTCTTTTTCCAGAATGTGCCTGCATTGTGGCATTCCCAAGACATTTTCAAATGCACGAGGGATGTTTTGCCCTCTATGTGGTGATCGTCCTCCAGAACCAGAACCAGAACCAGACAGTGATGCGAAAAAGAAGGGCTCGACGGTCAAAGATAAGGAAAAGATAAAGAGAATGAGGGGACAGTCATCTCATGCTACATGGAAGAGTGAAACAGAGATGCAGCTGAGACAACAGTTTGATTAGAGTACGTTATATATATGTCTTTGAGCCCTTGGAGATTTGTGATAGATTTAGTGTAAGCATGATTATTCATACTAATCTGTGATATTATCATGTCTGGTTTATGTAGCTAGTATTAGCGGTACCCAGCAGTTTGTTTTGACAAACCAAAATGCTTCCTTGCTAGTTAGTTCATTCTTTTGCTTTTGGCTACTCTCTCTCTCTCTCTCTCTCTCTCACACACACAATTTCCACTCTATAGTGTAAATTAACCTTCCAGAATGGCGTCAAATTAACAGAATTTTCCCCATCATGTAACTCGACCTTTGGGGACGATGTTGAGTCGAATGCCACTGGCCAAATAGCAAGGTTTAGGGATGGTTAGTGCTTGGCCCCAACTTTGGCTTAAGCATGTTAGCATTGGGTTGTTGTGTCTTGTTGGATATCCATCTAAGTGCAAGGTTTCTAACCCGAACTCTTTGGATTCATCTTGGAGTTGTTGTAGGAAGGGTTTTCTATCAGTATGTATCGAGCTTGATTTGTGCTTGCTTCCTTATTTTTGGTCGTTTTTTTGATGGATTGGAAAGATTGTATGAGCGGAGGAATTGTTGAAGATTATTGTAATGTGGTGAAAGTATTTTGAATTTGTATTATGTGGTTATTAAGGACAGGCAAATTGTTTAAACCACATCTAATGGTATGGTTTGAAGAGGCAGCTATATTGTGACGGTCGTATTCAATACTTTTTTTTTTTTACTGATTATAATCCTTGTCTTTAATGGACTCGGCGTTGAGAGTTCGTTTGGTTTATCCTTTTGGAAATTCATATTATGTGTAACGGCCTAAGTCAACTGTTAGTTGATATTGTCCTTTTGAGCTTTCCTGTTTGGTTTATCCTTCTGGAAATTCATATTATGTGTAACGGCCTAAGTCAACTGTTAGTTGATATTGTCCTTTTGAGCTTTCTTTTTTGAGTTTTTACTCAAAGTTTTTAAAATGCTTATTCAACTTTTGACTAAAATGACAGCCATTGTATATGCCTTCGCGGAAATCTCATTGCTCGGGATAAAATAATCAACAATTAGCAATTGAGAATACTCTGTAATAAGTCTTTTTCAATTTAGTCGATCTTTTAGTTGTTTTCTCTTTCGGGTAGCTCTCTCCTTTTAGATGAATAAAAATGCTTCATTTTCATTATGTCGTCGTCGAGTCATCTCAATGTAGGTGGTTTTTAATATTCTAGATGAATTGATCAAATTAATTCAACTAATATTGTAAATATAAATGCAATTAATACCAATAAAATGAAGGTTGACTAGGTTTTTACTTAGAAACCATTTCCAAGGCTCATTAGAACATTAAAAGTTTGCAAAAGAAAAGAAAATGACGCTTGATGAAATAAAATAAATAAATAAATAAATAAGAGGGATTTTTTTAACCTTAAAAATTAAATTGAAGTCAAATAAAAAATCATGGGAAATTGGTAATTAAGTTGAATGCCCAATCTAAAAACAGTATCAAAGCTCTTGTTGAATGTAATGCATGATCGGGTGGGTTCTTAGCTCCCTCTCCAAGTCTCTCTCTACACGGATCATGACGTCGAACGACCATTGAATTGCGAATTTTCAAAAGGGGCAAGCGTCGAAGAAGACTTGGATCATGGAGGACAAGGGCAAAGGAACGGACAGATGGACCGGCGCCGTTGCCAATCTAACTGAGATGACTTCCAACTTAGAGTCATTCCAGAAGCTTTTACTCAAGAAAGCCGTCTATGTCGACGACGAGACGTTTGCCAGAGCTTCATTGTGCTCCCAACAAGCAAGGACGATCAAGGTTACTAGATTTTTTCTTTTTTCTTTTTTTAATTGTTCTGTAGTTGGGTATTTTTAATCTGATACTCGGTTTGGATTTTCGATTTTGCTATTTGAAATTTGGCGGAGTGAGGAATTGGTGAGATTTCTGGACGGTGGTTATCGAATTCCCCTCGTAGTACGATTTGAATGTTGATTTTCATGCTATGTAGTGGATTCAGAGTGATATACATGTTGATCACGGTTGCTTTGATATCTAATATATGGTTTTAGATTTCAATTTTGCTATGGAATGGGGGAATGGGTGAGTGAGGTAGCAGCTTTGGCAGATTCAGCGAGGAAAAATCTGGAGGCGGCTAGATAGGAAATCATTCTCTTAAATAGATCCTGTCTAGAGGCCATTTTGAATGTCGGGTCTTTGAAGAACAAGGAGGTACATACACCTGATCTTCGAAGACCTTCGTGGAGAAATGGAGACACTATGTAGAGTAGTAACTTCAGCCGTAACGACCCTAGATTTCTACTTAGAGTTGCCGAGGGAAAGTCCGGAAGGGAAAGCCCAAAGAGGACAATATCTTCTTGCGGTGGGCTTGGGCCGTTACGTCAGACAAATGAGTGGTTGCAGATGGCAATGATTGAGGGATAATAAGCAAATAGATACAATTGTAATCACTGGGTTTGGATAATTCAGGGATGAGTTAAAAGGATTCAGTTTCTCATTGGGCTTTTCAGCAATTCAGTTTCCTCTTGGTGTATTAATAAGTTATATTTCTTAATTAACTTTGTAGGATGATTTTAGATGGGAAAATTCATTTACTTATCTCTTGCATTCTATCTTTGAATTCAGCTACTTTATTATTGGCTTATGATGATCGGGTAAATCATTTGCATTAACATCACACGCCACATGTAAGGATCAAAGATCATATTACATGAGCTCAAGCAATGCTCTTTGTTGAGATTACAAGCCATTTGGTTATTGTTTGTTACAAATTTGTGATACAATTTTGTCCACTGGTTATGATATTTGACATAATCTTTTATTAGGTTCTTGACCAAAGGGTTGAGACTTTGGAAAGGGAACTTGATGCTGCTATCACTGCTGCTGCTCATGCTCGTTCAGAAAAACGTCAGGCTGAGGCAGCACAAAAAGCTGCTGAACTACACGTGCAAGAGGTCACTCGAGAGCTCGAGAACACTACAAGTATGGATGTTCTACTCTTTTAAATTTTTTCATAGCATTCTTTTTTTTCTTTTTTCAACTTAAAATCTGCAGTTTTATCTGTTGAGCAGCAATCTGTCTATTTGGCCTTCTGGATGTGGGGGTCTGGTTGTGTTATGTCAGAGTCTTGTGGTTTAAATGACATTGTGATATATATATATATACACACACACACACACATATATATACATACACACACACACACACACACACACACATATATATATATTTTATCATAAATGTCTTTGAGGAGAGGGGTGTTCTTTAAAATTACTCTGTTTATGTTAATGAATGATAATGCTGACGTTTGTAAACTAATAGTGGTTTGGAATAACATTTGAAAATGATGAAAATAAAATCGATTTTTCAATATGTGCATTTGAAAAAATTAATAATTTAAAGTGTGTTTACTAGCTTATTGAGTGATTTTAAATGATTAGAAGTGATTTTTAAAAGTAACTTTTGAATATAGTGTAACCAAACAAATTTATTACTTAAAACATTTTCGAAAAAACGTATAAGATTTACATTTTTATTGAG
This sequence comes from Cucurbita ficifolia, assembly GCA_033971965.1. NCBI lineage: Eukaryota > Viridiplantae > Streptophyta > Magnoliopsida > Cucurbitales > Cucurbitaceae > Cucurbita > Cucurbita ficifolia. The sequence continues at coordinate 10,993,937 of CM066972.1, forward strand.
AATATATATCTTTTAAAAAGCGCTTAAACTAGAAAGTATTCTAAATAGACCTTAAATGTATTGATTGCTATGCTGCAGAGGTATTTCAACTGCATATGGATGAATTGCGCGCAAAGCAAGAAGAAATCAATAAACGTGACAAGGATATTAAGCTCTTGGAAGCAATAATTCAGACTCTTGGAGGGAAAAAATGACGTTCAGCAAATCTGTGAGGATTTGGTTTTTATATTTAGAGCCCTGGTACCTTTTTCTTTTCTTTTAGTGTAAATTTTTTATGGATAATCTGACTGAGCTTAATTAGGAACGTAGTGTATATTATATTATTTTGAATTCGTAGAGACGTGTCTGGTTTATAAAACATGGATAAATAAAATTCAAATAATTTTTTATTGGATAAAATTTGCAAGTTATTCCCTACCAATGTCTTCTACTCTGATAGTAAATGAAAATTGGAATTATACAAAGTTTTAGTTTTTGTGCATCTTTTTGTGGATATGTTGAAAATTGTCCGAAACAGTTATTGATTATGGGTTTGGAGTTATCATTTTATAGTTCATAATTTTATGAGGAAAATACTTTGTTGTTATTGCAAACAAACCCAAAGAAAAAACAACCATAGTGATCATCTGCACTTTGCTTGAGCAGACCTGAAAGACTCAGCCAAATCGGAACGAAACCAACCTTAACTGGATCTAGGGAGTGAGTTCAAATTATGGTGATTACCTATTTAAGATTTAATGGTTTACGAGCTATATTGAAAATAAGAGAACAGTCAAGGTGCTCGCAAATTAGACGCTTGTGGATATAAAAGAAATGTAATCTAGAGAATACTTAGTCAGCTTAACCCTTCAGTAATAAGTAGAAATTGCACTAACCTCATTGTCTGATTTGTGATATGTTTAGTCACATTACTGTTCTTTGTTACCATAGAACTTAACCTCAGTTATTGCTCACAAAGTTATTAAACTCTAGGCCTACATCAATAACTTTCAATATCCTTATTTAAACCCCTTTGCCCCACCAAACACAGAATCAGCTTCTCCATCCCCTCTTCTTTTCTTCACGATGATGCTTTTGCCTGATTCTTGGAACTGGGGGCCACTTATTGTTTGACACTTGCTACGGGTGGTGATCAGGTGCTTACCTTTGATGATATCCGTCAGTTTTTAATTCCTTGTCTGTATATCATATACATCTTTGCATATTGCTTACCTTTTTCTGAAGACCAATCAGTATATGACTTACCTTTTTCTGAAGACCAGTCAGTATATGACTTACCTTTTTCTCTTTCTAATTCCTAATCCAACATTCCTTCTGTTCTAGCATTCTGATATAGGCCCATCCCTAGAATTATTACTCCCTATAATCGATACTATCTCTTTTGAAGTAGAGATAAGACTAACCAATTATTTATGTATTTCAATGATTTAAGTTTCGTTTGATAACGTTTTGGTTTTTAGTCTTTGAAAACGATACTTATTTTCTCATCATTTTTCTATTTGGTCTCATCTTTTTTAAGAAAATATTTGAATTTTAAAACAAAAACAAGTTTTGGAGAACTTTTTTTTTTTTTAAACTAGACTTAATTTTTTAAAATATATGTAAAAAGTAGATAACAAAACTAGGAAAACTATTGGTAAAAGTAGTATTCATGGGAATATCATCATCTTTAGCCTCTCAAGACCCATCTCCACTTCCAAACACACTCCCTTCATCCCCTCCCCACTACTAACAATGTTCATCAAATGGCTACTGGGCCAAAGGCTAGGCTTTTTAACTAAAAGTCCTGCTATCTGCTGTTTGTACATCTGCGTCTATCCCTTATTAATCCAAATAGTTTTCACCACCAGAAGTTGAATGCCTTCACTGAAAAGCAAGGAGGGAAAATAAATATCTTGCCCTTTTACATCATAAGACATGGTCACTTGTTCCCGTCGCTTCGAATTCAAATTGATCGGATGTAAATGGGTGTATCAGCTAAAACTTAAACTAAATGGAAAGAGAGAGTGAAACATGGCTAAACTTGTAGCTGCTGATTATTTTGAGACTTTCAGCCCTTTTTTTTTTCTCCTGTAGTCTCCAACAATTGGCCTTTTAGATGACTTGATATCCCTAATGCATTCCTAAATGGGAAGTTCAATTGAAAAAGTTTTGACGCGACAAACCTCAAGGTTTCATATTGCACTCTCATGTTTGCAAGCTTCATAACACTCTCTATGGTCTTAAACGGAGCTTAAGTGCATGGTTTTTACCACTAAACTCTCATTTATTGTCTAGATTTTATGGATCACTGTCAGCAAAATAGGATAATATTTACCTTGTTGTCACCTTTCTTATATCTGTTGGTGACATTTTATGTAACACCCCAAGCCCACGGTTTGCATATATTGTCCTCTTTGGACTTTTTCTTCCAAGCTTCTCCTCAAGGTTTTAAAATGCGTTTGGTAGGGAGAGGTTTCCACACCCTTATAAGAAATACTTCGTTTTCCTCTCCAACCGATGTGAGATCTCACAATCTACCCCCCTTGGGGGCCTAGCATCCTTGCTGGCATACTGCCCGGTGTCTGGCTCTGATACCATTTGTAGCAGCCCAAGCTCACCGCTAGTAGATATTGTCCTCTTTGGGCTTTTCCTTCCGGGCTTCCCCGCAAGGTTTTAAAACGCATTTGGTGGGGAGAGGTTTCCACACCTTTATAAGCAATGCTTCGTTCTCCTCTCCAACCAATGTGGGATCTCCATTTTAGTTGTGGGAACAAATTGGAAACTTATCAACCAATATCTAATATCTTTCAACGACCTTTTGCTTATGCAAGGATCTTGGACCATTATCCTATTTTCTTGGCATCCAAATTTGCTTAGTTTGGTAATACATTGCTTTTATCTCACAGAAAGTTCACTAGAGACCTTCTACACCAATGCCAACGTCCTTGCCAGCAAGTTCAGTTCTACCCTATGAATTTTGGACCACCTTACATTATAGTGACCTTTTGCAAGATTCAACCGACCATTTGTAGCATAGTGTAGAACCTTTGGCCTTAAGTTCTTATCTTCATCAAACTACTCTGTCAATTTTTATACTAACGTAGACTGGGTAATCTATCCTAATGGTCGAAGAAGTATAATGAGGTTCTGTTGCTGTTTTTAGATCCAGTTTTGGTTTCTTGGAGTTCCTCAAAGCAAAAAACTCTGTCAAATCGAGTGTTGAATCTGAATAACGTTTGTGTGGATAATGCGACTTCTGAAATTGTGTGGATACAATCACCCATGTTTAGAACTTCATCTTTCTCCTATTTCCTTTACTACTATGTGATAATATTACCTCTACTTATCGATACCTATCTTTGATTCACTGTAACGGCCCAAGCCAACCGCTAGCAGATATTGTCCTCTCTAGGCTTTCCCTCAAAGTTTTTAAAACACCTCTATTATGGAGAGGGTCTAGCCCTATTTTGACCAGTGTCTTATACCGTCTGATGGCTGACTCTGATACTATTTGTAACAGCCCAAGCCCACCGCTAGTAGATACTATCCTATTTAGACTCCCCAAAAAAGACAATATCGACTAGCGGTGGACTTGCGCTTGGGCTTGGACTGTTACATTCACAACTAGAATCAACACTTTGATACTAACCATCATTCCATAAATCAAAAGAATTTCAATAAGCATCTCATAGTTTGTTTTATATCCTCTATATAACTAACTTGCAAACAATGTCTTGGACTCTAATTTCTCAAAAGTTTTCAAGCTTGAAAAACCAAGCTCAATGTGCTTATAGTACAATGTTCTTGAAGGGATTCTAGAATACATTCTTTTGCTTTGTTTTGTTCCCATTTATTATTATTTTTTACTTATTTACTCGTCCTTTCATTAGCTTACACATGGCCTGCACCATTATTCCTTTGTTGCTGTTTAATCCACTGCTTCCTTTAGTTGATAGCCATGTTGAGCATATTTCCTGTTATTTTCTCTCAAGAATATTCTCTTCAACTTTTTCATTTTCAACTATCCACAGGTGGCACCACAGTGAGTAGCTTATTGTTATATCTGATTTTCCTCTGTGATTACAAGCAACTTTGAGTTGCCTGTTTTATAAGCTCTTATCCCTATTCTACGTAGCAGTTTTCTTGATTCTGTAGTTCTGAAATTCTCTCTTGATGTTGGAGATGCGCTAACTAGATGGTGACATGTACCAAGTGGCTGTGAAGTGCTAAAGAATAAATGTGATGCTCTTAAGTTTATTCAAAGGCATACAAAAAGATAGCTCAACACAAGGAACCGAGCATAAAGAAAGGTTGGTACCACGAGTATCGGAACCAACTTAGTATCTCGATTAATCTCATAGGATAACTTTATAACTTTTCAATATTAGATTGAAAGAATTCAAATTTGCAAAACTGTAATGTTCTATGTAGGTGGCGATCATAGAGTTTGAACTTGTACTTTTAAATATTTTAACTCTTTTTTGTCCTAAAATTTGATGATATGAAGACTAAGGTTGGGTAATTTAAAAGACAAATTGTATGCAAAAGTGTCACCATTGCACTCTTGCCGCAACGGAATAGCAATTGTACTACACTTGTTCTCACTTGGTAGACAGTTTTGTATCGTCGTCAGTCTCACGGTTTTAAAACGCGTCTGTTAGGGAGATGTTTCCACACTCTTATAAAGAAGGCCACTAGCAGATATTGTCCATTTTGACCCGTTTCATATCGCTATCAACTTCACAGTTTTAAAATGCGTTAGGGAGATGTTTTCACACCCTTATAAAGAAGGGACCCTTCCTAGGGCCAGTGTCCTCGTTGGCACACCGCCCAGTGTCTGACTATGATACCATTAGTAACAGCTCAAGCCCGTCGCTAGCAGATATTGTCACTTTGACTTGTTACGTATCGCCGTCAGTCTCGCAGTTTTAAAACGTATATGTTAAGGGATGTTTCCACACCCTTATAAAAAATGTTTCGTTCCTCTCTTCAACTAATATGAGATCTCACACGAAGGGTCTAAATTGATTAATTTATATCAAAATTCAGGAGTTCAATGACATAATTCTAAGTTTACATAATTTAATAGAGACGATAAATTGATACACTCGTAAAAGTTCAAGGTTTAAATTTATATAATTATGATTTTAGAGTTTTAATAATACAACTTCAAAATTCACCAAATAAACCCTTCTAAAACAATGTGTATAAATTTTTACAATTAAAAAAAAACTAATAATAATAATTAAGGGTAAAGAATATTAGTCTACCAAAAATAATAATAATAATAAAGGAAATTTTGGTAAGCATATGTCCCAACTCCCACTTGTGCCCAAAAAACAATTCAATTTGCAAATATTCTTTTGTTTGGTTTAAATTTTATTTTGTTTCCAAATTTTTATTTTTATTTTAAAACACGTCTGCTAGGAGAGGTTTCCACGCCCTTATAGACAAAAATGCTTTGTTCCCCTCTCCAATGACGTGGGATCTCACATAGGTACTTTCCTAATACCATATGTACTGCTTCAGGCTCAAAATTTGAATTAAGATTTGAAATTCAAATTTGACACATGATGGCCTCGACTTATGAACACGTTGCATACTTGTCTTGAATTGCTTCTATGAATGAAAACTATCTCCATAAACCAACAGTTGTCTTATTTTCATCCTATGGTTCGGCTGCAAGAGAATGTGTAAGTCTATATGCAAGCCTAGGGTTTATGAAGACAAAGAATTTGCCTAATGGGTCTACGTGCATGTGCATGGGTCGTGTGTAGAGAAGTACTATGTATCCAAGCCCACCTGAAAAATAAAATTTGAACCTAAGGCTATAGACATGGTTTTAGGCCCCGAATGTATTTGCAAGAGAGTGTATAAGTCTATATGCAAGAGAGTTCCTTGAGTATTTTTAAATACTCATTCTATTATTGTTAACCCGTCTTTTTCTACATTTTAGTTATATTTTCATTGTTAGTATAGCTTAATAACAAACGTTGCAATTCTTTTTTTCAACTATGATTGAAAAGTTTATGAATATCTAATTTCTAGAAAATTGTAAAAATATTTTAAAATACTTCTCTACACAAAAAACAATACAGTATGCATATAGTAACGATCTTATTTTTTAAAGGAAAAAAAAAAAGTAACAAATCATTAAAAAAAAACTTTAAAGTCGAGAGAAATTAAAATGTTCACATTAGACTTTCGATATAATATTGTATCTAATAAATGGTTGAATTTTCAATTTTATTCGCATTTTTTTTTTATTGGATATACATGGGTACAAGATTTAAGTTCTTATTAAATAAAATTTAAATTGTGATTTGTTTTTTTTTTCTTCTCAGTTTTGGATTTCTTGAGATAGACTCGACACGACATCAATTTTTGTAAGAACAGGTAAACAAAAATCGTATAAAGATTTGAAAGCGGCATTGATGCTGCGGTGCGCAAAAGATTTGAATCTTATATTCTCGTTTCTCGCCGTTTGCATCGCCACAAAGAACAGGAGCTCGTAACTTACTTCCAAAGCACTTTCTCTCAGTTGCTGATTTCTGTTTAGTGCATCCATGGAGGCCAATCCATCGGGCGGCCCCAATCTCAAGCGCCGGTTCTTAGAAACCGAAGATGGCGATTCTGCTAAACCACCTGCGTAATTTTCGACTTTCTACTCTCATTCAACCCCTAATCATACTTTCCTTGTGTTTTTATTCTTCTAATTGTTTGGTTTCGTGGCGCTTTACTCTCAAGCTTTCGTTTCTTTTTGTTGTTTTTGAAGAAGACAGCGATTCCGTTAAACCCTCTGTGCAATTTGTTACTTTCTGTGCTCTTGCAACCCTTTATCGCCCTTATATTTGTTTTTTGAAACTATTTGGCTTCACACTATATCCCTTCGAATACAATTTTTATTTCGCCTTTAATTGCTTAGCTGAGGAAGGAGGATCCCCCTTGGTTTGTCTTCAATTCAAGAAAATATCTAATTTTCTCCTTAATTTTTTGAACTGAAAATTTGTGTTATAATAAGTTAGAAGGTAAAATTTTATCTCCACCCCGGTAGTGTTGTAGTGAATGAAGTTCTACGAAAATCTGCAATATGTTGGGCAAGTATCTTCTTGTCTGTGACATCTAATTGGAGCATGACCCTGTTTGGAGAGGTGGGAGGAGGAGGTCTGGTATGTGGGTGTCTTTTACTTGTTGTGCGTCTGAGCATAACCCCTTGATATAGTTTCATGATTATTCTGCTAATTCATTTACTGCAGCCGTGCAAATGGGATATTTTCCCTCTCAACCTTGGAATTTTCTTTTTTGCAGCCAAAAGCGAGTCAGGTTCCCGAAGGGTAAGAAGGTGAAGACTGGAGATGCATTTGTGGAAATAGCGAAAGCTGAAGAAAGGCCAAGTGACTTAGCAGACCCACGATTTGCTGCCAAAGAGCGTGCGAAGCGACGAAACCAAATGACTGCTGACCTCTTCAGTGAAGAGAATAGAGGCATCGGGAATGACATATCGGCAGCTGAGGTGACTTATGAGGTAAGGTGTAGTTTCAAACATGTTTCTATCCTGGTGCCCGTAGAGTAGGAACCTTGCTTAAGTTTTAGGTCCTCATAATTGTATTACTTTGTTTTTTACTTGAATCAATACATCATGGTTCTCCGGGTAATATTGTTGTTAACTTTTTGTTGATTGATCTCTCTCCTTTCTTATCAGAAGAGAGAAATTTGACCTTAGATGTGAAAGTTTTCATTTTTTTTTTTTCAAAAGTTAAGCTACTAATTTCTCTCCCTCCCTCCCATAAACATTTTCTCCTATTGACAGGAGAATGAGAACTTTGATGCTGATGGAATTCAAATGGAACCTTTCAATTTAGACAAAGAGAGGGAAGAAGGTTATTTTGATGCAGATGGGAATTTTGTTGAATATGTTAACGATAATGAAATCAAGGTAAGAATAACTATATGGTGTTCTGTACCCTTCTGGAAAAGATGCTCCACTAGTTTATTAAGTCAGTGTAAACACCTTCAGGATGCATGGCTTGATAGTGTTGACATTGATCCAAAATATACCGGCAAAACCTCTACAGTAATAAATAATGAAGATGATGTCCAAGAGCTATCTTCTGATGAAGTTGGAAAGATAAAGCGACGTATTGCTGACCTACTTGAGCCAGGTGAAACGGTAAGCTCAAAATCTTGATTATATTTCTTTTGAATTTATTTTGTAATAATTTTCTTTTTCAATTAAAGGTTACTTCATTGTTTTTTAAGTATGAAGGACATAGAGCAGCAGTAGTCCTCTGCAGTTAGCACGGGCTGCAAAAAAAAAAAACATGCTTTTTCTTTAAGTTCCATGGTATACATATATATATACACACATACATATAAATAGTATAATAAAACACGAGATAATGAAAAATTGAAGAAATGAGGGCTTTATTTGAAAGTAATCAGAGATTCTCAAGATTTTAGGAGAAATTAGAGGTAGGCCAATTATGAGAAGTGCTGATTGGAATTTGAAGGAAAAGTGAAAAAAGTGTTATAGTATACAAACTCTAAAAGGAGAGAAAATACAATAACAAATAAAAAATAAGAACATGAATTCCTGTAAGAAAAGCATCCCAATTAATACAACTATCAAAGGCAGCACAGTTAACAAATAATTTGGACAAAGAAAAAAAAATGTATGCCTTACTTAAGTTTCGGATGTCGGAGCTCCATTTTCTAGTACAAACAATTTTTATTTAATGGTATCCATGAACTTTTCTTGGATAATCGTTGACATTGGCATTTCTATAAGTTCGACTGTTGAAGTCGTCTACATTTCTCTTGACACCTACTATTAAACTCCTTGCTTATAACTGAGAGTTGGCATAGGTTTGTCAAATTTTTTCTGATATTTTGAGGTTCTTACAATTTTTTGTGAGCCATGACTCATTCATCAATAACAATGACACAGTTTCAATTTACTATAAAAAGAAAACTTGAATATCTTCCTAGCATTAAGTTGCTATGGATTCTTATAAATACATAGACGTCCATTTTCTTTAAAAAAGGAAAAGTAAACACACAAATAAACATTCACTATATGCTTCTTTATGTCAAGCCTTATATTCCACTTTTCAATATTCCATTTGCTTTTCAGATAAATCTTTTGGAGAAAGGTGTTTGCTGAGACCTATATATAAGTTATTCTGCTGGTGACAGGTTCTTCAAGCTTTGAGAAGGTTGAAAGGAAACTCCAATGACAGGAAGGAAAAAATGTCAGCTGAGACAAAACAAATTTTTGATAAGTTAACAGAAGATGCTATGAAACTTATGGATAATGGTGAATACAGTTAAGTATTTTGCTTTCCAGGTTTAGTTCTTTGGACTCTTGAAATATTCCTTGATTAGAGTAATTTATGATATTGTGGTGGTTCTTTGGCCATGAGAAAGCTTTGTTTAATAAATGTTGCCTCTTTCTAATTTTTTATTTTTGTTGGCAACTATGCTTTGCTTATTGTTCGAACTTTGATTATGCAGATGTTTATCATGAAAAACAAGAGGTTTTTGAGCGTGAGGCAGGTCAGTATTCTGTTTAATACTTTATATTTTGGTTTTGTTCAAGACTGAAGAACAAAAGTATCTTCTCCTTTGTGCACTTGCATTTGCAGGGGTCATTGTCCAATTTCTTAATTTGGAGCATTTTATTTAGTATATTTTACTGACGAAGTTACAAAATTGTTGGGAAAAAATCTATTTCTAACCCTAAACTTGTCAAGTTGTATCAATTTCCACCAATTCACCTACTAATTATCACAAAACTCAATGTAAAAATCTTCATAAACGGGATGAACCTTAGCCAAGTGTTAAATTTTAGCCTAAGTTCAATTTCCACTAATTCGCCTACTAGTTATAACAAAAATAAATTTAAAAATATTCGTAAACCCGCTACTATCAATGAAATCCAGTTTGCCAAAAATCATGTTTGACTGAATCACAATTTAACCATTGAGTAACTTTGTCAAAACTCACAAATTTCAACAAAAGTTTAGCTCTAGTGTTGTTTTACTTTGAAATCCTACCAATTTTGTATCATATGTTTGTCCTATACTATAATTCAAACGCTTATGAGAATACTTTTCTTAACAATTATTCGAACGGACTTGTCAAAGATTAAATTGATTTAATCATGCAACAACTTGACAAGTTTAGGGGTAAGAATTGATTTTTTTCCCCAAAATTGTACTTTTTTGTTTGGGACAACTTTCGCATAAGATTAACAACCTAATGATTACGAAAGTTATTGTTTTCCTGAAATTTTGTTAAGTGCTTTTCACCTTACAGATACCATTTTTTCTGAAGCCATTGCATTGACTACAAATATAGATTCTTTGAGAATATTGCTAGAAATTCATTGTATGGTAGATAAGCTATTGAGTGATTTAGCATCCATGAGGGTGAAGAAAACCTAGGAGCAACTCTATTATTCTCCCCGAAATCAAGTGATTCAAAGGTGATAGGAACAAAAAGAGAGAGGATGAAGTTGGGAGGATGAATAGAAGCTAATGGAAACAAAGGTGGTATGTTTAATTGATGATGAATGCAAGTTGGATGATAACATCATTGATGAAGCAGTATATGCTTGAAAATTGAAGAAATATTCACACATTACGCCAAAGGATGGCACATGGGGAAAAACTAGAGGCAGTTAAAACTGAGCCAACGAAACCATATGCATGAAAAATCAACCGAGAATGAAAAAAGTTACATTAGGTTTTCTCCACAGTGCAAAATTTGGTTGTTGGTTTGGATACTTGTAGGTTAGGCTAGAAAAATTCAAGAATACCTAAGCTCAAGTAAATTCCACCAAATGTTGGTAACGGTGCAAGCTCAATTGGAAACTGATGAAGAAAATTGAATACATGGTGAAACATAAATTCTGGAACTAGTCCTGAGAGTAGAATAGTCATGAAACTGATTAGATTAACTATGGTTTCTTGGAGAAAGGTCACCGATGATGGAGGCGTTATACTTTCAGGGCTTCAAGTTGCCTATGAAAGGTCTGTAGTGAGGGAGGAAAGAAAGGCATATGTGCTAGGTCAATTTTGAAAACTTGGGTGGTCATAAGCCAGCCCCAAAAATGGCTAAGAAACTAATTGATGGTTTGAATTGGTGAGGAAAGAGAATTTTTTTTGGTATTTTAAGTCATCTATGATGGAGTTTGGTAACAGATTTTGGGCCATTTTCATTATAGCAAAAAGAGTGAGAAAAGTGAGTGAGTATAGACTACTGTACAGAGAAGGATTTTGCTTTGAAGATGTGCTGATGTGGTTTTCATTTGGGCACTGTTGCTATTCTACGGTGATGATAGATGTAATGACCTTTCTTTTGCTACCTCAACCATTCAGCCATCCAGCCAAATTTTCTGCTTGGACCAGGGATTATTGTTTATCGTGTAGCTTTGTCAAAGTAGTCTTCACTTGTAAAGTGTCCATGTGGTGCTGTTTTCCTTAGGCAGTCTAATTGATGATTTTAAGTTCTCGCTGAAGCTTTTTGGCTTGTTTAGTTATTTAGATCAATCAAGTGGGTTATGATTTGAAAAATGAACGACTCGTTGACTTCTCGAGTAGGTTTTCTTTGTTAGTACTTTTCGTTTATACAACACAAGCATATATCATTGATGAGAACAAACTACCCTTTCTACAAGTTCTATTAATTTTTTAGACAGAGTACCTTATATGTTGGACCTTCTTTGTAAGTTTATTTGTTATACGTTTTTTTTTTATATGAAAAACAATTTTCTCTATTAACTCTTGTTCCTTTGATTTTCAGAAGGATATGAGACATTAGCTCAGGCGAAAGCTGGAACATCCATGAGCTTGCATCATGGAAATTCTGACATCAACAAGGGAACTGGTTTGTTGTCTGATGATCAAAATCCTGGCATGGGCTCATTGTTCACAAATCAATCTGAAGTTGATATCTCTAGCAGTGGAACTGATACATTTGATATGTTTGCTGACGATGACGAACATACAGTTCCATCTTCTAATGAAAATTTAGCAGCTGATGCCAATGGAATCAATCAACAAACTCCCAATAACCTGAACCCTAATTCTGAGAGTATGCCTTTCCATCCCAGGCAAATGATTTAGAAAGCTTTACTAGTTTTGCCAGTTATTATCTTGCTGATTAACTTTTCTTGTTTCATATTTGTTTGGCATGCAGGTGGAGCTTCACAGAATGACTATGTTTATGATGAATCATCTGGGTAATTTATCTCTCTTCACAATTATGGATTCAGGAGGACCTAATTCGATCTCTCCTTTTTTGCACTCATTTATTTCTTCACTAGTGAAATTATACATTTCTTGTGTAAGGCACATTTTGATCGGAATGTTAAACCTCCTATTCGTTTTAGAAATGCAAGGAGAAAGCATGGCCCTAGGCTTTGAGTCACTTGTAATGTAGGAAGTGGGAAATGGTTTTGCCATGGTGAGGAAGGAGGGAACAAACACACTCGGAAAGTGTAGTACAAAAAAAAAGTTGTATGTTGCATTCGGAAATGATAAATTGCTCCCAAAGATTATCAATTGGTTGGACTATAGGTGTGATAATTTACTTCAAAAGCGAAGTCTCCGATTCAAGTCTAGGATGACCTAGCTACGCCAAGGAAACTAGTAAAATAGTCGACAAAAACATTTAACTCCTTCATGCAGACCCACTTGGCACGAGAGGATATAGCTAGGTTGGTAGAGCTCCAGTCTTGCAATTGGGTTGTTGCAATTACAGGTTGGATGTCTAATTGTCTAGGTAGTAATGTTGTATCTTGTATTAATCGATGACCCACTTTTTCTAAGTAATGGAGAAGATGACCAAAACATACTGCCAAAAGAAAGACTTTAAGGAGACAAAGATGGGCCATCAAGGACCTAACAGAGGTAGGATAAAAGGGGCTAAAAAGTCTTTTGATATTAGCTTTCAAGGATACATATTAGAGTTTGTTAGCAAGAGGGGAGTTAAAAATTCTTTTGATATTAGCTTGCAAGGATTCTTTTGATATTGGTAATGTACTTGCAGTATGATAGTAGTTATTACGAGAGGGAGGTTAACGAGGAGGTAAGAACAAGAAATCTAGGAGAGGTCGAGCCTCTTGAATGTTTGTATATAAAATGTGATACTCCATTCTTCTTAGTGTTATATCAGATATCTTTCCTTTATTTTCCTCTGATAGAAATAAGAGACTTTCTCTTGACTCATTAATATTTGTATGTTTGTTAATGTATATATATCATCGTTTACATTTTATCTTCAGGTATTATTACAGTAGCAGCTTGGGGTATTATTATGATCCATCCACAGGACTCTTCTGTTCTGCTGCATCCGGGCAATGGTAACACATAATTTGAAACTTTGCTCACATAATTAATCTGAAAAAAGATGTGGAAATTTTAAGCGTGCAAGTCCATATATATGGATTGAAGTGAAAATTTAAAATAAAAAAGGTTTATAAGAGGGTGCTATTTTCTTGATCATTAAGACTGATCCACTGAGTTGCTGTTGCCTGCACTGTAGCATACTGGCTTATAACGAGTTACAGGTTGAATGCATATGAAAAAAAAATGTACATGCTTCCATTATTGAGTCGAGGCGTGTGAGTGTACATGCTTCAATACAATAATGTTTTCGTGTAGTAGTGTCGAGCATTGAGGTGGTAAACGTAAAAGGAAAAAGAACCAAGAAACAAGTAACATTTGATACATTACATACTTGAAATATTTTCATATTTATTGGAGTTCATTGGAGAGTACCCAGAAATATAAGTGCATGTTTTTCCAGTTGCATTGTTTCTCTTTTAATTTGACATTCTAGTTTTATATTGAACTAACACGAACGAGAAAATCAAGTTATTTGAGCCTAGAAGATTGGCTAACCATGAGTTTTCAGATAGAAGATATCGTTATAGTGAATCATGGAGAGTTGGGTTTATGGTGTAATGTATAATGTGTGGATGTGATGATGATCTACAAGTTCATGTTGATTTTTGATCGTTTTAGGTACTCTTATAACGAGGAGAGTGGCGCATATGATGAAATCCATGAAGCTGCCGCCCCTGATGCCAATTGAGAAATGGGGGGAGAAGATTTGATGGGCTGAACTGTACAGTGTATACTGAACTGAGCAACAAATTGGAAGATGTGATAATATAGGTAAAGTTGCCATTGCCTGTATTTTATTTTTCTCTTTGAATACCATTTGTGAGATATGCTCTACAATTGCCTGTTTCATTTTCCTACTACATCGGCATCGGACGGTGCTCCGATGCAACTTCGTTTGATAGTACTTTAGTTTTGTAGGCTGAATTTTGTATTTTAAAGGCTTAGTTCTCTCTCTAAACGACTTTTCGATAAATGTTCCTTGTACTTTTATAGTTTAGTGAAACGTTATGGTTTTACTCGTGAATTTTGAGAGATGTTTTCATTTAGACCCCACTTTTTCTATTAACTAGAAAGTAGTGACCGATTGGGTATTTGTTTTTTAAGAATGAAATCTATGGCGTGTCGATATGGTTTGAACACTCGAACCTTGACATATATTTACGTGATTAACAACTTATTAAGAGTTCTGCATTTGTTGATGGAAATTGCAATGGAAGCATGATCACCATCTCTCCAAGAAATTGGGAAGGAAAAGTAAAGTTGTGAGAGTTGTTGATGGTAAGTAAACACAAAGTTATCCAAGTCTCTCTCGATATGTTCCTCAAAAAAATTTAATTGATGATAGCCTGCACTATGAGTGCTTGCAGCTCTGCCTGAAGCGCTTGCAGCCTCCCCTCAAAATCCTCGACGTGACCTTAGACCTCACACCTGATTTCCTCTCCTTATCGGTCTCACAATTTTATTGTCTCTTTCCGATCATCAACCAATCACCTCAATTAGTTTCTCATTTTTCCACGCAGCTGCTTCAAAGCCAACGTAATGCTCCTTGGAGTCCAGGATGTGAAAACAATTTTTCCCCACTAAAAAGGGACTGGAACTGATTTCGCATATGGCACTCTCCATTTCTAAATTCCAATGTGTAATTCATTGAGGTTGATCTCGAAGTTACGGAGATGGCACTCTCCATTTCTAAATTCCAATGTGTAATTCATTGAGGTTGATCTCGAAGTTACGGAGCCTTGTCATTCACGCAATTTCCCTGTACATCGATAAAACAAGAGAAGGCAAAATGAAGCTCTGGTACCTCTTTTTTCAGGCTTGTTCGAACATACGGTTCCCAAGTTTTTTTTTATGGATTTATGCGAAGGGGAAGAGAAGATGGGTTTAAATCTTAAAGCTTGGTGAATTTCTAATGGACATCACCAGAAATTCATGTAAACTCAATAACATTTTTATAAATTATTTCAATGATTTTTATAAATTATTTCAATGATTAAAAAACAAACCCATCAAAATGTTATTAAATGCAATTGATTTGAAGAACAAGAAACAAAATCTGGGTTGGATGTCAAACAAGCCTTGAGGCTCTCACTGTGAATCAGAGAGGTTGTTGCCTTCTTGCACAGGAAGCTGCTCATCATCCAAGTTCACAACTCTTCCCAATGTAATACTACAAAACGACTCGAGAATCACTCGTCGTGGAGTCGATAAATCTTGAGCTACAGTTTTCATCGTTGGCCTAAACTGAGGATTGGCATTAATGCAAGCCAACGCGAGTTTAGTCATTGTGAGTATTTCCTCAGCCTCTTCCGCAGTAGGAGCTGGTAAACGCTTATCCATCATATCTTGTAACTCCAATGATTCCACATTTAAAGGTTTCGAACACATCGTCGATGATGATGTCATTGAAAGAGCGTATATAAGCTCACCAGGATGATGCCCCATGATTGTTTCAAGTGTTACTACTCCAAAGCTATAGACATCACATTTTTCCGTAACCTTTATCGTATATGCAAGATCTATAGTCAAATATACGTTGCAGTTAAAAGAACATTCTAGTGAAAGTTTATAGAAATGTTGATAATTCGGTAAGATAGTTACCTGGAGCTATGTATCCATAAGTACCAGCCGTTACAGTCCAGGTCGACGAGTCGAGGTTCATTAGTCTAGCAGTGCCAAAGTCCGAAACATGAGCTTCATAGTTTCCATCCAATAGTATATTATTGCTCGAAATGTCTCGATGAATGATCGGAGGCACGCAATCCTGATGCATATAGTTTAGAGCATTAGCAACTCCTTTAACAATATTGATCCGTCTCATCCAACTCAATTCCTTTGCTAGCTCATCACACCTCAAGATCTTAGCTAAGTTTCCTCTTTCCAAATACTCGTAGACCAAAAGCGATCGTCCAGCGTGAAAACAGAACCCGTAAAGCTTTACGATGTTTCGATGTCGGATCTTTGTCATTAAAGTTATCTCTCTCTCTGATGCTCTCTGTTCTTCCAAATTGGTATTGAGATGCTTTGAATGGAGCTTCTTGACTGCCACAACTTGGCCTGTTGATAGCTTTGCCTTGTAAACACTTCCATGGCCGCCAACGCCAATACAATACTTATCATCAAAGCCTTCAGTTGCTTCCCTTATGCCCTCATACACCAATTTTTTATCATAACTCCAAACTGAAAACAAATCTCCACTAACTTTTGCCTTCTTTGTTCTTCCTTCCCTTTTCAAGACACTTAAAAATTTAATGCCTAAACATAATGCTATGAACAAAACTCCAAAAGAAGGAATAACAATCAAAAGAAGTGAAGAAATAGCTCCCTTCTTATTATCCTTCCCTTGAATTGGACAGTTCTTCAAGCTGGTGTGGTTTCCACATAGTTCTTTGTTGTTCTCGAACGCCTCAGCCGATGCCTCTTCGAAAGCCTTGCTCTCAGGAATTGGACCTTCCAAGTCGTTGGATGAAAAGTCGACGAGCCGTAGGCTCTTCATATGAACAAAAGCAAACGGGATCGACCCAGATAGCTGATTGTGGGAGAGGTTTAGTACTTCTAGTTTCACGAGATTCGCTACCTGTGGCGGAATAGCCCCGGAAAATGTGTTGTCACTGAGATCCAACAGGAGCTGCAGGTTGGCTAGATTACCAAGCTCAATAGGAATGCTTTCTCCAAAGGTGTTGCTTCTTAAGTTTAAGTAGAAGAGTTTGGAAAGATGAGCTATTTGTTTTGGTATTGGCCCACTTAGATTGTTGTTTGCTAAGTCAATGTATGATAGATCAGGTAAGGCTCCAATTTCTTGAGGCATATAGCCATTAAGCTTGTTGCTGCTCAAAGTAAGGTTGATCAAGGACTTCAAATTTCCAAATTCTTTGGGGATTTGTCCTGAAAGATTGTTGGAAGACAGGTCAAGAACATGTAAAAGACTTGATTCTCCAAGTTTTGTTGGAATTTCTCCATGAATCTTGTTGTTCGAGATCTTCAAGCTCGTGAGAAGTCGGCATTTCGCCCAATTCGGCGAAACTTCGCCGTGGAAATCATTGTAACTGAGATCAATATAATCCAAGTTTGGATATACACCGAAATCTTCGGATATGTTTCCACGAAATTTGTTCCGATCGAGACGAAGCCGTGTTAGACTGGTGCAGTTCTTGAGGCCCTTTGGGACAGAACCAGTGAAGTTGTTGTTACTAGCACAGAAGCACTGCAATAAGGCTCCATGACAGAGAGTTTGTGGTAAAGAGCCAGAGATGGTGTTGTTTGAGAGGAAAAAATGAGTCAAATTGGTGAGTTTGTTGATCTCTTTGGGCAGCTCACCTGAAAACTGGTTCCCATAGAGGGACAAAACTTTTAGGCCAAAAAGATCGCCTAAAGACGTCGGGATCGAACCGGTCAGGTTGTTTAAATGCACTTGAAGCTCAACAAGAGAAGTCAATTCACCTAGCTCAGATGGGATTGAGCCAGAAAGATGATTTCTGCCCAGATTCATAGCTGAAAGACTCCTCAAGTTTCGGATCGTTGTTGGGATCGAACCCGAAAGACGATTTTGTGAGAAGCTCAATGAAGTAAGCTTCACCAGCTTGCCAACCTCCTTTGGTATGCTTCCTTCTAAGCCATTGTTGCTGAGGTTGAGCTTGATTAGTTCATGAAGCTTCCCGATCGAAGGCGGGACAGTCCCGAAAAGGCGGTTGCCGTGGAGATCGAGAGTAAGGAGATTGGGGAATGACGAGAAGTCGAAGTCCTCGAGAGAACCTATCAAACCAATGTTTGTGAGAATGATATGATTGACAATGTGAGCATTGTTGCAAGTGATGCCTTCCCAATTGCAAGAATTTGTTAAGTTTGCATTTGGAAGTGGGAGTAGTTTCCATGAAGGAAGGAGAGCTTGTGAATTGTTTTGAAGGCTAAACTTCCATTGAAGCAAAGCTTCAAGCTCTTCATCTCTAGAAGCAAAAACCAGATGAAAAATGAGGAAGATGAGGAAAAAATGGAAAACTCCCTTGAACTGCATCATCTAGATGGCTAATCGTACGTAGCAGGTTCGAAGACCCCTAGTCTTGGAAGGCACATGAGTCCGAACACTATGTTGAATGTGCGGCGTCGGTCGGTCCTAAAAACGGCAGCAACCTTGGAATCACCAGGCAGGTCCTTCCATCTATAGGGATCGGGGACATAGCACAATTTTTCTTGGAGGAGGGTTGGTTTGCCCCGGTAAATCGGTCAAAGACGAACACATCGATCTTGAAATGAACTTAGAACATAAGCATTTATGTTGCTTTCAAATGAAGTTGTTTTCAAGGAATGCCATTGACTATGAGCAATTGATTGTGAGGAAGTCAAGTCTTTCATTAATATTTGATCTTCTTTTCTATATTTCTCCATAAGTCACTCCAAATCTTGGGTTTGACTTTTCAAACTAAATTATTTGCTTTGGTGGAACTCATTTGTGGTGTGTTTGTGTGGAGTTTACTCGTTCTTCGGGATTGGTGTTTATTTGATATTTTAATCGTTCGAAAGAAGGAAACTCAAAGGAATTGATGGGCCTCGTGCGAACAGGGGAGCATGTGATTTATTTCGATGGAATTCGATAAAATAATAACGATCATAGTCATAATAAAGATTAGGATCTTTATATAAAAGAAATTAACTAACAAAAAACTAACATGCACGTATTAAAATTTGAAATTTAAACATTTGAAAGTTCATAAACTTAAATATATTTAACTGCCTGTAAACTGAAATAAAACAAATTTCAAACTAAACAATTGATATTTTAACCTAAAATTATACTAATGTCTCCCTTTCATATGTTGTTGATTTTGAGTTTTTTTTTTTTTTTTTCAGTTCTACCTGATTTGGTAGATTGTTTCCAAAACAAAAAAACAAAAAAAAAAACAAAAAAAAAAATCTTTAAAATTTTATTAAAACTGGAAGAAAACTTTTTTTTAAAAAAAATTCGAATTTCAAAATATTAAAGAAAAAATTAGACAGGTACATCCACCTCAAAAATTCGACCAACTCAACCTGATTCATCAAATTTGGTTGGATTAGATAACATTTTGAGTTGTGTTGGGTTAATTTTGTAGAACCTGACCGGTTCGGTTTGAGTTATGAGCTCACTAGACAAAATTTTCGGTTTGGGCCAAATTGAGTACCCTTATTAAAATATATGTAGGGAGAGGTTACTAGATTATCAATTCAAACTAGAAAAAATGAAAAAAAAAATAATTGAGATATTAAAATTATTAAAATTATTATTCAATATATTGGGAAATTAAAAAACAATTGTCAAAATTTTCTAATATGCTAAATTTAAGAGTAAAAAATATATACATATTTGATTTATTCCATACAAAATATTTGAAAAATAAGAAAAAGGCTAAAATTGAATAAATAATTTCTAAGGGGAAAATATCAAATTGATTTTATAGATAAAAACCAAAAATTGATTTTATACATAACAGAATCAACAATCATATCACATGCTGTCATACATCGTTTTTTTTTCCTCGAAAAAATTCTCTCCAACGCTCATCAACTCGGGAGTTGTAGCATTATACACAAGCTAATTATTCAGAGAGGATTACGTGACAAACAAAAAAGAATCAAACCCCTTGCTTGCTCAAACTTTTGATCCTCTCTCATATGTTGTTTTGCTCAACCACCACCATCATGTTCATCCTGAACACCTAAATCAACTCGTTAAAACAAACACATACAACACAACACAGAAATTGATGGAGAAAAATGATACTTAACAGATCTCCAACACACAGCTTGAATCAGTGCCATTAACTATAAAGTTAATGGTTCAGAGAGCTTATCATGAACAAAAGTCAACCTTTTTTACCTTCTACAAATTTAAATGACCGACTCTCCATCCAGCCCATTTGATTCAATGAATTCAGTAGGCATAAGAATAAAAGATTGGACAATACCCATGATAGATCAGCAGCATTGAGTTATCAACTCTCCTTTGTAAGTTCATCTTCTTCAGACCTCTCAAGTGTGTACAAACATTGGCACTTCCAAACATTTCAAAGAGCACTTTAGAACAGAATATTAATAATAATAATGAAGTTAAACATGTAATTTAGTCTCTACATATATTAAAAGATGTACAGAATTGAATTATCAAAGATGATGTAATATCAAAACATACGTTATTCGTAACTACGTTTCAATAAGCTGAAATAGACATAATACCCACTCATAAAATCATAATTTTTACGAATTATATAACTTAATACATAGTACCTTATTAACACAAAGTTGTTCATTGATACAGAAGATTAACCTATTAAACATATAGACATTACTATTTAAGATTAATGGGAAAAAATTAACACTTCAACAAAAGAAATCAGAAAATCAAATTGAAAATAAAAAGTCCAAACCTACCCAAGACAAAATATTCTTAATTTTAGAATCAAACCCAACACAAATTGGAAATCTACATCTCAATGTATGCGACTACCAAATATTTACCATAATTCCTTTTTCGTTTTTTTCTTGGTCCCAAAAAGTCCATGGACACAATTGAACTTGTCGTTGTTATTTACAAATCCAGCTCGCTCGCTCGCTACATGCCATATCCATCAGGACCTCGGTGATTTGCTGCTGTAACCAAGACCCTGATCCACGTCTTAAAAGTCCATTTCTAGGAGCATAAAGAAAAGACTAACACTTCACTAGCAAGAAAATGTCCTACGTAGGGCAAACTGAAGGAAATATATACGTATGTGCGTGTGTACAGGCATTTGGGAATAAATGCACGAGACGTCCCAGAGTCCAGACCAATATTTACTAACATTTCTCATTTTGTTATGAGAAAAAATAAACTTGGACGAATTCTCAACAAAATACAGAATTTTAGTTATATAAGCCTTACTGCAAATTGAGGCATTCAAAATATCACGTTCGAGAACACACAAAAGGCAATAGACAAAATCAGACGGTCCAAATTTCTCAACCCAATACCAAGTAGTTGCAGAAAACAGCAGCATAGACCAAACAAATAGCAATCCAACCAACCCTCACCAAACTACTTGAATCCAGCACTGGCGTTGTATGTCGCAAACTAATGACGCTAGAATTTTCATTAAATAAATTTTCTCAGACGTGATGTAAAAAATTGTACATGCAGACCTTTATAAGCAAACATCAATGCAACCAATGTCAAAGCAACTGCAAGCATCATTGTCAGCCTCACACCTCAAGGGCAGCAACAGGCCGCTACAGAATCAATCAATCGAGCCAATGTGTATCGTACATCAATCAAGGTATCTGCTATCAAACACCACAGCAACAATGTGTATCCCAAAAACTACAATAAGTCAGTCAGCACATCAAGCAGCAAGAGATTGATCTAAAAGTTTGGGATAATAACCTGTAAGTTTTAAATCCAACCCTTCAAACAATACACAAAACAATAAACTTATGTTTACCATGGCTACTCATGTTCTGATGCGAAGTTCAAACCTGCAGCTAAGTTTTCTTAAACCAGCCTTCGCCATTAATATCAGTACCTCTCAAATGCATCATCAGCCGAGTATAAAAATTGATCAACATAGGTGGGGTCAAACCTATATATCATGGCCCTCTAGATCTCCTTGCAGGTGAGGCGAAACATTACAAAATTTGGATAGGCCAGATGGATTAATCAGGTCAAATATCAAACCCTAAAGCATAATTGAGTTTCTAAAAACATTTAAACGTGACCATAAACCTTACCGATATATTATCATCCAGTGAATATTAGTAAAGACACTGTCCACAGCAACATCATACTGCATAGACAATCATACTGATAAATCAGCAAACTGCTGCAACCAGCATCAAAGTCACGATCACCCATCTATCACATAGAAACAGCATCAACAGCCACAAAATCAACATCCGCCAATCAGGCGCCATTCAATCTTATCCCGAACAAACTATAAAATCCAATAGAGGATTCATGATGAATCAGGATAGCTCAAACATATAAAAAGGAAAAAAAAACACTGGGAAAAGAAAAGGACACCACAAATACTCAAAATAAAGTATTACTACAGGGTAGAGAATAGAAATAAAGAGGAAGAACATGTCCCAAGCTATATCCTATGACTGGAAATAAGGATACAAACTGCAGAGCCAAAAAGGATCAAACAGATACAAGATAGTAGATAAGGCACATTAAGCTCGATATATGATAATGAACATCATAGAAAAGTCCTACCAAAACTAGAACTTATAGTCAACATTTTTAATCGAGTGTCCTCAGAGCATTCACTCCTGCACGGCTCTGTTATGTCCACAGTTCTCCTTGCATCCAACAGTATTCACTTCTGTCAAAATTAAAGCAGGTAAAAACTTAACTACTATAATCAAGTCCAGACTAATCATCCAAAATAGCTCATGAAGCAACTTACATCAACATCCGAGTTTTGTGGAGATGGGCTTCGTGAATCAGCAGGTTGACCTCGTGGTGAAACACTCCTAGGAGTTGGAGAACTTCCACCATCACCATTTCTTTCAGGACTTTCACCCCTCGGAGATGGACTCCTTCGAGGTGAAAGACTCCTTCGAGGTGAAAGACTCCTTTGAGGTGACAGACTCCTTTGAGGTGACAGACTCCTTCGAGGTGACAGACTCCTCCGAGGTGACTGACTCGTCCGAGGAGACAGACTCCTCCTCGGACTAGGGCTTCGTCTACCAGGAGAAGCACTGTAATATGTAGAACAAGGGCTTATTAGATGTGAAATTCCACACTTTTCTCCAACTGGATAAAAATTGTAATAGCTTTAGAACCTATTGACGGAACGACTACGGCCACGACTTCGGCTATGGCTGCGACTGCGATTTCTACGTTCATCTACATAGCGTCCTCTTCCCCTCCCCTTGGAGTAATCAGGACTAGGCCGCCTGGGACTGATGCTCCTGCTCCGCCTGCGATAGTCTCTTTCCCTCTCTCTTTCTCTCCCCCGCCTATCACGATCACTCCTGTCCAAGCTTCTGCTTCTACTTCTCCTCTTATAGTCCCTATCTCTGTAATCATCCCGATATCTGAAAGTGAGAAATTTTAATTAGTAACTTGATTAAAAGAATAATAAAACTACAAAAAAATAATAATAATAATAATAATAAACATGGACCTTAATAAGTTAATCCAAGAAAGTAAGGAGTTTCAGTTAGTAACTTTACATGCAAATGGACAAAACCTGAACTTTATGAAGAAAAAAATTGAACACCGCTACCTAACCCAAGCCATATATAAATTACACTAAGACAATTTCCTTTTAGATCTACCAACATTTTACATTTCCATAATTACGATATCTCATGATAGAATCACATATTATAGCTACCCTAAAAAAGAATGAAGTCATTGGACAAAGCTACACTTTGAATCTCATATCTGAGATAGCAGAAACAGGAGTCCAATAAATAGTCCTCTGCACGGACAGTAATCACAATAATCTGACATTTTAAAAAGTGTGGCTGCACATATTCCTCCGATATCCTATCCCACAGAAGCTTTCACCCTTGAACATCTAAATCTGGGGAAATAATTATTCCACCACAGAAATCTAATGACTGGGCTAGATTCTTCAAGGATAACAAATATTCAATCTTAGTACATAAAATTTCAGCATCTCCAAAGACATTACTAATGGATGTGGAAGAAAAAATTACCGTCTCCGTGGACTACGACTTCTAGACCTGTGTCTTGACTTTGGAAATGGTTCGCTGATTTTTCCTTTCTGACTGAAAACATATTTTGACATAGAAACAACACCCATTAGTAGCAAAACAAATATATATAAAGTGAAAAGTTGAGCCCAAGCACGAGGGTTTATTTAACAATTAAAAGAGAGCAAAAGCACTACTTCATGACTCACATCTTTTCAGCATTTGGACCATATTTAGCAAACTGGACAGTTATCTCTCGTCCATCAACCACAGTGCCTGGAACATAACATAAAATATATACGTATTTCAGCTTCCAATTCATATTCAGCAGGTTAACTCCCTAAACAAAACACATTGAACTTGTCGAATGGAGGAGAGTAGAGGCATGACTATAAGTCAACCAAAACTAACAAAGAAGTGAAGGAATCAATTTCAGAACTTCTTGAAATTATAGACCCAAAATGATGAGAATAACGCCCAAAAGATTATCTGCCTTCTATCCTCAAACAAAAATATCAAACATCATCCTTGTAGCTTGTGAGTATCTTATCTACAAATTACTTCCACTTGGAGAGGACAAGGACAAAATCAAACAACAGGAGACAAAGTGGCGGGGGTACCATCTAGCCTGTCCACTGCTTTCTGAGCCTCATCTGCGTACTTGTAACGCACAAACGCAAAACCTCTAGAGTCACCAGTCCTAGCCCACAAAACAATATAAGAGACAATCACGAAACAGTTAAAACGAAAATAATCAATTCCCAATTCCAAAAATTTAAAACAAATAAACAAACAGAAAAATGAAAAATAAAAATAAAAAACCCCATGCAGCGTTTGAGCTGAATGAAGAGTACAATTTCATTCACGTGCAAACTGATGTCACAAAAACTAGAAGAGTATCAATAAAAGGAAATCAACTCAATCTTAAACCTCTAAATGTTTAATCTAACAAACACAAAATCATGCCAGCTATTAAAAATTCTATCATTTCTAACAGAAATCAAGCAAATTTCAGAAGATAAAAGTCATGAAAAAGAGCAAACAATCGCAACAAAGCAGGGAACTATACCTTCGATCTCTGGGGATGAAGATATCGACAACCTTACCATACTTGTGGAAAAGCGGGTACAGGTCATCAGCAGTGGTGCCTAAAAACACAGAAAATCTCAGCCACAACTAAGAATCGAGAAACAAAACAAAAAAAAACAAAAAAACAAAAAAAAACAAGAAGAATTAAGAAAGAGAGGGAGATTGAAGCATACGGAAGGTGATGTTGAGCACGAGAAGCGAGTAGGTGTCTGTAATATCTGGAGGACCTGACCTTCCAAAATGAGACATTTTTGTAGGACGATGAAGATTAGGGTTAGGGTTCCAGAGGACAGAAGAAGGAGAGAGATCCGTCGAGTGAACTGTCCTGAACAGCCAATGGAGAATATTAATATACAGAGGGGGGCAGAGAAGTAAATATCAGTATTTCCTAATTGCCCTTCTATTACTCTTTATTTACGTTCTTGAAATAAAATACCTAATTTTTTAGAACTATAATGAAATAATCGATATCGAAATACCTCATTTCACAAGGTTCGTAATGAAATATAAAAAAAATTGAAATGTTATTTTGTTGCATCGAAATAAGGTCATCATTACGTGCATGTCATAATTTATTACTGTGAAAATCTAACTATTCTGACTTTATTTCCACGTCTTTTCAACTAACATATAAGAGTCTTACATTTACTTGAAAAAATAGTAAACATAGTTTGAATATTTTAAATTGCTTAGTTATTAGCTCGAGTTGGAAAATACAATCACAAACGATCATGATTTATGGGGAGCATAAACAATCATGATTTAAATGAGGAAATAGATTTAAGTTGAGAAAGTGGAGAATTTGGCTCCACGAGAGGTCTGTTACTTATTTCATCCCACTTGAACGGTTCGAAGCTAGTTGAAGAATACAATTTTTTACGACTACGAGCCGACATTTTAGCTATTCGGCTTAGCTAGTTTAAATGAGTAAAAGTACATTTTAATTATTTTATGCAAAATTAGGTGAGTCAATTCTCAATGTATAATTCTTATTTATAATTGTGGGACTCCTCAGATAGAAATAAATTTTAGAGAGCAGCGTTAAGCCAACATTAAGGGGTCGTACTAGCTTTGATCTAGGTCAACCAAGTAAGTGGCTCTACTATTGGTATAGTTGAAAGAGTTGCCTTATCTATGATGACACGTGGCCAGTGACCCTGCACGTGTCATATGTTTGCTATATTTGTTATGTTTGATGATATGATCTATTTTGATGATGTGATATGTCCATATATGGCAAGTAACATTAGAATAGGTGGCCCAAGGGTGCGCAAGCTGCCTGGTGGGCCCATGCTCGCACGTGTAGGTCGTGTGTAAAGTAGTAAACACACATCCAATTTGCCCGGACTGAAAAGCCACCTAAGAGAATACGGCTTTAAATGATAGGTCTTATTCATGTTGCATGTGTTTGCATTCTTTGACCCCAATAGTAGGGTCACTTACAGATTATTTCTTAAAATACTCAACTCTTATACTACTCTTATATTTCACTTAAAAGCAAGACACCCATATACAGTTGACAGTGGCAACGCAATAAAGACCATGGACATGTATTAGGATAGTTGCATTTTTACGGTGTAGATCTTAAGTTAGTTTAGGATATCATTTTAAATCTTTTCTTTTGTTTTACTTTATTTTGCATGGAACATTTTTCGTTGTTTTATTTTAAGACTCTTATGCAAACGTACAAGTCCACGACATCGTATTTATGAATTATTTTTTAATATTTCAGCATAAAAAGATTACGTCATGCATACGATAGCAGCTCTAGTTCCCTTTGAAAAATTAGGGACGTTACGAGCGTAGCCTCTATTATGTACAGTGGTTCACATTAAACCGTCACAAGAACATAAGGCATGCACCCCTTTTCATTCCTTTTACTACACTGGGGCAAGCTCAAGTATCAGTTATGTTTTGTCGATGGAGATCGAGTCGTAGATGTCGAATGATGTTGAGGACGAGCGTTGCAGCTTCCACGAAGAATAACTGCTCAACTCTCCTAGAATCCCAAACGCTACACCATTATTAAGGTTGGCTCTCTCGACAACCATCATCATGCATAACAACAGCCAAAAATGTCCCTTGCACATGAAAATAGCCAAGCCAAGCACTAAAGCTTGTAATCTACTTCAAGGAATATACTCGTATTCAAGGGCATCCCTCCAAACAATCTGACACCATCCATTGCTGAAATCTATCAGTTTATTGATACATATTGATAGAACAAGATGAATTCTGCTCTTTGGCTAAGACATTTATTTTCGAGTTCAATTATAGAGTCTACTAATAAGGCAACAAATGTTGAAAATGCCTATCTGTGTCATAAGGTTGCACCATAAAGCAGTTGCTATTGAACAATTTATTTTGCATTTCTATCATGAAACGTCTCCTCCTATAGCCCCTTGACCTGTAAACAATCAGCAATCAGCATTGTTGACTTATAACTACAGATATCCTCAGAGAATACATGTAACGAACATAATTTCAAAAGGGAAATAGAGCCGCTACTATATGCATGACGTAATCTTTTTATGTGAAAATATTCAGCCGCTATAATATGCATGATGACCCTAATGAATGTTTCTGCATAAAGAAGTTATGTCATGCATGTGGTAGCGACTCTAGATTAGTAGAAAATTAGGGTCGTTACAATACATGTGCATGTGTCTTAAAGACTGAACTCATTTATTTGGTCTTCTTTCTATCTCGTGAAATTAAATATATTTGCAAGTTGGGGAGTTCTGTGCCTAAATTTATAAATGAATAACGCAGCACTTTGAATCATATGGCAATTTTAAACAACAAAGAATCTAGCACTTCAGGACTAGCAAAGTATTGATACTACATATAAGCCTTAACACCTAATAATCAAGATTTTAACAAGCATTACGGCACTTGCTGAAAAAGTAAGATAAGAGTAGGAAAGAATGCAGTTATCATTAGAACCAGCTTTTGAATTCAGAGCCTAAAAAATAAAGGAACGACAATTGTCAGTGTATTGTTTTTCTTTTACTTGTTATTGCAAGTCTTACAGTGACTGAGAACGCTTAGGGATTGAAGCATCAAAAGTAGCTATATGTATATATAGACCATTAACTTTGCCTACTTTTAAGGCTTCTTTGCTTTCAGTACAGTGTTGAATTTTTTTGTTTGCTATACCAAGATGGTATGGTTTAATATTTCAAATGCCAAATTTCTAGTGAATGAATGAAAAAAGAAGAAAGATAAGAGAGAAATCAATGTTGAGGATTGTTGGGAGGGGCCATATTGGCTAATTAAGGGGAAGATCATGGGTTTATAGGTAAGGAATACTATCTCCATTGGTATGAGGCCTTTTGGGGAAACAAAAAACAAAGCCATGAGAGCTTATGCTCAAAGTGGATAATATCATATCATTATGGAGGTTCGTGGTTCCTAACATGACATCAAAGTCATGCCTTTAACTTAGCCATGTCAATAGAATCCTCAAATGTTGAACAAAGAAGTTGTGAGCCTCGAAGGTGTAGTCAAAAGTGACTCAAGTATCGAACAAAGGGTGTACTTTGTTCGAGGGCTCCACAGGCCTCAAGGGTGGCTCTATGGTGACTTTGTTCGAGGGGAGGATTGTTGGGAGGGAGTCCCACGTTGGCTAATTAAGAGGAAGATCATGGGTTTATAAGTAAGAAATACTATCTCTATTGGTATGAGGTATTTTGGGGGAACCAAACACTAAGCCATCAGAGCTTATGTTCAAAGTGGACTATCATACCATTGTGGAGGTCCGTGGTTCCTAACAATCAATTGAACAGTCCAAATTCTCACGTTCCGAAAGAAATTCAAACATGTAAAATAAATCAATATCCCCAGTAATTGGTCAGCAAGAAAGATGATGGGAAATACAAAATTAGCAAGTTGTAGAAACTATATGACATGTCCTAGACGGCAATATGATTCGAACAATAATCTAGGTAGTCCACATTTTCAAATATTATCATTTAGAAATACTCTATGAAAATCATATATCTTATACTAAGAGCTCAAGTTCAAGAAGTATGGAGGTTGAGTGGTGTGAATTTATGACACTGACCTTGAGCCTTAGAAGAAAAACCACAAGTAGTCAAATGCTTTGCAAGTGCCTCCCCCAGCACCTCCCGCCAGTTGGGTGTGATTTTTGCTTCAGCTACAAGCCACACCAATGCTGTCTCTGAAGCAAGGTCAACAGTAGCATGCGACACTGGCGGCTGTCCATGATAACAAGTGATCAATATTAATTAGGAAAGAGATGAAATTTTCAGTGGTAGCTTTAATATCATACTAAAGCGTGCAAAACTCCAATAGATTATGTTGTTAAGAACTACAACCCTCCACAATGATATGATATTGTCCACTTTGAGCATAAGCTCTCATGGCTTTGTTGTTGGTTTCCCCAAAAGGCCTCATATCAATGGAGATAGTGTTCCTTACTTAAAAACTCAACTCATGATCACCCCTTAATTAGCCGATGTGGGACTCCCCTCCCAACAATTCTCAACAATTGTTGAGGATTATTGAAAAGAGTAGTCCCCACATTGGCTAATTAGGAGGAAGATCATGGGTTTATAAGTAAGGAACACTATCTCCATTGGTATGAGGCCCTTTGTGGAAACCAAAAGCAAAACCATGAGAGCTTATGCTCAAAGTGGACAATATCATACCATTGTGGAGGTTCGATACCATTGTGGAGGTTCGTGATTCCTAATATGGTATTAGAGTCATGATATAAATGGTACCCTGTTGGGCTCATACAATTACAACTTGATTCCGTGGTTTCTAACATGGTATCAGAGTTATGCCCTTAACTTAGTCATGTCAATAGAATCCTCAAATGTCGAACAAAGAAGTTGTGAGCCTCGAAGGTGTAGTCAAAAGTGACTCAAGTGTGAAACAAAGGGTGTACTTTGTTCGAGGGCTCTAGAGAAAGTAGTCGAACCTCGATTAAGGGGAGGCTGTTCGAGGGCTCCATAGGCCTCAGGGGAGACTCTATGGTATACTTTGTTCGAAGGGAGGATTGTTGGGAGGGAGTCCCACGTTGACTAATTAAGAGGATGATCATGGGTTTATAAGTTTACTATCTCCATTGGTAGGAAACCTTTTGGGGAAACCAAAAGCAAAGCCATGAGAGCTTATGCTCAAAGTGGACAATATCATACCATTATGGAAGTTCGTGATTCCTGACCGATTATGCCTAAATTCAATTACTCTCTTAGATTATACAAGTCCAACTAGAAATCTGAAACAATTCAATTATATACTGAAAATGCAATTATACCCTGTTCCCATCCCTCTTCAATCTCTGATTCTTAGATATCAATCAAACAATAAACTCGTACAGAGTTCCTACATGTTCAGTTCAATCAGCAACTCAAGTATTTAAGGATAAGTAAGGATCACCAAAGAGTAAGTAAAACAGACAAGAAGAAACTATAAGTATATAACCACCTGACTTTCAAGAATCCTCTTGACACTCGTGGAACACCCCGTGCACATCATCCCCTATTACAAACAGCACAGAATCCATCAAAATTAGCACCAATCGAAAACTGAAAAGGGAGAGAACTATCTCGCACTCCAACATCCAGAACAATCGCATCCGCGGACAGCGTCGCATTATCCTCAGCTTCTCCAGCAAGCAATTTCGAGTCGTCATCGCCACCGCCGCCTCCACGAACACCGTCATTACCATTGCCAGAAGCAGAGATCGGGATGAATTTCGAACGACGGTGGATGGGCGGAGCAGCAGTACGTAGCGAGAAAGAAGAGGTAACAGAGAAAGGGGAAATGAAGGTGGGGTGGGTGAAATTGGGTCTGGAGAAGCTGAGAGTGATGGGGGGAGAAGTGAAGAGAGACGCATTGGACGCCATTAAAGAGAGTAAGGAATCCATGGATGAAAGAAATCTGCCCTTATCTGTTGACCCTCTCCCGCGTACCAACGAGAATGGGGAAATGTCAACTGCCATCATTAGTACTTTTAGTAACTTTAAAAAGTTTTAAAATAATTTAAACAAGTTTATTTTTTATTCGAGCCCTACAAAATACTAGTAGTTCCATGAATTCTCTTGTAAAAGAAATTGTGGCGGCTGGGATAAGTAGAATTCTCACCACTAAACTAGTGTTGGTAGTGGACTAAATGTGTCTCCTAGGGTTCGAGCCCAGGTCTCCACGGTCACAACGTGAAATTCTCACTACTAAACTACAGCCACCTTGATGAGCTATTACCCTACAAGGGTATGCAAAATACTAGTAGTAGTTCCATTGATTCTTTTAAAAGAGTAAATGTGGCTGCTGGGATTCGAGCCCAGGTCTCCACGGCCACAACGTGGAATTCTCACCACTAAACTACAGCCACCTTGATATTTATGTCATATCTGTTAGTGGTGGACTTGAGCTATTATCCTACAAGGCGATGCAAAATACTAGTAGTAGTTCCATTGATTCTTTTAAAAAAGTAAATGTGGCTGCTGGGATTTGAGCCCAGGTCTCCACGGCCACAACGTGGAATTCTCACCACTAAACTACAGCCACCTTGATATTTATGTCATATCTGTTAGTGGTGGACTTGAGCTATTACGCTGGGCCCACAAGGCGATGCAAAATACTAGTACTAGTTCCATGGATTCTTTTAAAAAGGTAAATGTGGCTGCTGGGATTCAAGACCAAGTCTCCCCGGCCACAACGTGAAATTCTCACCACTTGAGCTATTACGCTGGGCCCACAAGACGAATGTGGTTGCTGGGATTCGAGACCAGGTCTCCACAGCCACAATGTGGAATTCTCACCACTAAACTACAGCCACCTTAATGTTTATGCAATATCTATTAGTGGTGGACTTGAACTATTACGCTGGGATTTGAGCTCCGGTCTCCACGGTCACAACGTGGAATTCATACATTTAGACGGATAAGAATTTGATTTTTTATCTCGATCTAATTGTGACTTAACTTATTCTTCGACATCAACACCATAATGGTCATCCATAATAGATTGAGTGAGCGAGTAAAATATATTTTAAACCATTTTTTTAGAGAGAACTTATTAGAATCGATTTAAAACTTATTTTAGTCGGTTAATTTAAAAACGTTGTTGGAATAGAACAAGAATGAGGATAACTTTCTTATCTTTATCCTTATCGTCATCACAATTATATTTCTTTTGCATTCTCGTTAATTTTTTGCTAAGTTTTATTGAAATTGAGACAACGATTCTTTATAAAGAACTAGCGAGAATCGAGTTGTTGCAGAAAATTATTATTTATTTACTTTTTTTTAATTGACATTTAAATAGATTTTTTTAGACTAATGAGTAAAAATAATATTATACTTCATTTCAGTCGAAATGAGAAAAAGGAAAGTGCAGGAAGATGGAGAACATATTCCGCGTCCCTATCTCATTGATACCACGAGAAAAGCTCCCCTCCCCATAGAGAACGTAACGTCTCTATCTAAATCTTATTTCACTCTCCGTCTTCCGTCTTCCGTCTTTATCTCATATTTCATTCTTTTATATCCATAAAAATTTCTATTAATTTTTACGAAAAATGGACGAGACTTTTTCTTGGAAAATTCGTAAGGATTGTTTCCTCGCATAATTTTGTTCCTATTATATATATATATATATAGAAAATTAATTGCAAAAAAATTTCCGACATTATAATAAATCTAATAATATTTCAACGTCATTTCTAAAAACTCAAATTTCAAGTTCTATATTCAAAAGCTTATTTATTATTTAGTATAAACATACACATATATAACGTGAGGCGGGATGATAATTCGGGTGGGGTCGGAGACGGATAATATAATCCTTGTCTTCGACCTCGTTTAACTAACTAAGATAAATCTCTCCTGACTTCCGTTTAAATGGGACTCTTTACTCTTATTCGAAGCAGATATTTGTAAAATTTTGATCTTATAAGTTAAATAGACATTTTTAATTATACGAACCGTTCGAAGTAAAATTGACGCGTTATTGGCACTAAAACAGCAAAGCAAAAGGGGGTTGAGGGAGGTTTCCAGATAGGCAGTGAGCGGCGGTGACGACAGATAGGCGCATGGATTAGAGAATTTGACCAATTCAAAGCAACCAAAAAACAAAGAAGCACGTGCAAAAAGATAAAATAAAAGCTGCATTGCGTGTTTATTAAGAAAGCCAATTCAAATTCTAAACTAAGTTTTTATTTTATTTATTTATTTTTTATTTTTGGCTGCGTGAGCATATGTATTCCCTAACCGGACCTAGAAAGTATGAAAGTGATATTCGCCTAGTGGGCTCAGGTCCGTGTGTATGGAAGTACTACACATCTAATCTGTACCGAAAAAAGAAGTGGAGCACGAGGCTAATTGGGTTTTAGGTTTCACCAATCATAATAATTATAGTTATATTTGCATGTGTTTGCATTTTTCAACTCTAATAATATGACCCTTACGGGATATGCTTGTGTTATGACTGCACAACATGTCACATTCTCGATCTAGATGAACACAAAGAATATGAGAAAGAAAATGGGAGGAGAAATATGTTAGATATATCCGTTTACTATTTATAACTATTTACCATATATAGTATTTACTCTACATAGTTGTTATTACTACGTATAAACAATAAGTAAATCATAAATAAGCAGGAGACTCCATAACCGAACAGGTTGTTAGACAGACCATGAAATAATCGATCATGTGCATGAACTGTGGTAACGACTTGGTCATGTTTATAAACATCAATTGATATTATGAACGTTAATATTTATCCATTATCAATTGACTAAGTTAAAAGGAGATAAACAAAAAAAAAAAGAAAAGTTTCTTGGCTTGATCTTGGACCAATATAGCAAGGAAGCTCACTTTGATTATAAGTTTTATATTAAGTTCCTATGCATTTTGATTAAGTAGTGATTAAGACATGAACATAATTAACACAATTTTACTAGCATTAGGGATTTAACTTTGGGGTGTTTCATAATTAGTGATTTATTATTTGATAATAATAATTTGTGTTGTTTAATTTGTAAAAATATATATTTTTCTTTATAAATCGGTTAATTGAGGATATAAATATTTAAATAGATTGATCGTTTGCGACTCGATCTCAATGTTTAGTGATTTTAGCTGCTAGTTCAGTTAGGGATGTTCAAAAAATTAGATGACTTGAAAAACCTGATCAACCCAATCCAACCTGTACGGGTTGGGCTATGAACTTATTTTGGGTTGGATTGAGTTCAAATAAATAAAAATTTTATGAGTTGGGTTAGTTCATGAATTTTTGGGTTGAGTTAATTTTAAAATATACATTTTTGTTTGTGTACAATTATACGTACGTGCACACGTAATATCATGAACTATGAACAACTTAAAACCAAATTAAAAGTCTGTTTTATCTCTGTAATTTCATTTTACTCGATTTCTAATACTATTACTTATTTGAACAACAATTTGTATACGATATCATCATAAATACGTTCTTATTTTTATTTTTTAAAAACAAAAAAATAAACGAAATTATTGCCTAATTTACTGAAATAAAACAATAACGTTACGATCGGTTTGATCAATCTCAATCAACCTTTTTAAATTTAATTTTGGTTAACTGTTTCAAAGTTTTTCGAAACCCTAATTTTAATTTTTTGATTTATTGATTCGAGAATAGACACATTTTTTAGTATTAAAATCATACTCATTATATGTCTACATCAAGAACTATAGCTATCAATAAAAAAAATGGATAGTAAAATAAAGGCCAATAGTCCAAGTTCATCAATATTGCATTTTGGTGAGAAATAAATGCTTATGAGGTCCATGTGCTTCCACTATGTTCAAGAACATGAAAGAATAGTTTTTCCGACATACATCACATTGTTCGAAGCAAAACGCAC
Organism: Cucurbita ficifolia; assembly: GCA_033971965.1. Lineage (NCBI taxonomy): Eukaryota > Viridiplantae > Streptophyta > Magnoliopsida > Cucurbitales > Cucurbitaceae > Cucurbita > Cucurbita ficifolia. The sequence goes on from CM066972.1 coordinate 11,028,977, forward strand.
TTAATTTTGGAGTTTCTAAATTAATTAAGCTATCGAAGATGAACGTGCAATATATTGGTATAAGAATTAATTATCAATTTCTTTTTGTTTTTTAAAACGCGTCGTCTAGGAAGAGGTTTCCATACCCTTATAAAGAATGTTTCGTTCCCCTCTCCATTTAATGTGGGATCTCACGATCCACCCCCTTGGGGGCCTAGCGTCCTCGTTAGCACACTACTCTGATACCATTTGTAACAGCTCAAGCCCACCGCTAGCAGATATTGTCCGCTTTGACCCGTTACATATTTCTGTCAACCTCACGATTTTAAAATGCGCCTTCTAAAGAGAGATTTTCACATTCTTATAAGAAATGTTTGGTTCTCTTGACGTGAGATCTCACATTTAAACTATATTTTATGTAAACTTTAAGATCTTCTTCAATTTGGATGTGTCGACGATTCATTTATTCTACTACTAATTTAATAAGTTATAGTACGGTACAAACCTCACTCTTCCAATGTCAAATTATTTACCATGAAAATATTGACTATAATAAACTCTTAACTAAATTTAAAGCTAAAAAAATATAGTTTTACAAATAATACAAAAAAGATTAAAATCTTTTCACGATCGTAAATTTTGACTCAATCATCGAAATCACTTCAACAACGATACGTTAATGTTAAGTGGCGTTTTCTAGTGATATTGTGATGTCCCACATTGGTTGGAAAGGAGAACAAAACATCATTTATAAGGGTGTGGAAACCTTCCCTGTGCGTTTTAAACCCCGAAAGGGAAAGCCCATCGGTGGATCAATGTGTCAGCCTTCTCGCTCTCCCTCGAAGATATATATATATAATATATATATATATAAAGAAAGATGCTTAGAGAATGAAGAAATGGGCGAATAAGGACACGAGGAGTCCGACAAGGATGATTAGAGGGCACATGTAATTTCATAGTTTATATAATTAAATAATTCTTTTTCAGAAAAAAAAAGGGACAAAAATTCCAATTTTCGTACATTAATTTATATCCTAAATGAAATATTTTCCAAGATTCCAATTATTATTATTATTTTTCTTTTTCTTTTTTCCTTTTAGTCCCATTTCCTATGTTAAGCATTAAGGACACACCGTCATTTCCCTCGCATGTATGCCCCTCAATAAATTATTATTTTTGTAGCAATTTTCTTGTAACATAATAATAGCAATAATGTTTTATTAATCCAAATTATGATGTCATGTTGTTAATGTAACGATTCGTGCCCATGATTCGACACCTATGTGTCCCGACATTCCCTTGCATCGTATGAAAATTTTTAGGAGGTCACTCAATATAAGATTACTCCAAGCAAAACACGTTTAACTATGAAGTTTCTATAACTAAGCAACTGTGAGCCACTGAAAATAAAAGTGCACCTTGTTAGTATAAGAAGTGACTTCAATTCTTTTAAGTGATTTAGAATCACTTTAAATTTGTTTTATTTAGCCCTTAAACTTAATTTTTTTAATTTTAATCTTTAAAACTCTTAAAAACTTAAATGTTTTTTTAAAATAAATTAATAACATAGTTTGAGAATATATATATATATATATATATATACTAGCGGGTTAACATGAGCATGATTTTAAACTATAAGTTAAAAGACGAGAATTTGGTAAAAGAATATTTGATAAAAAAATAATACATTAAACAAATATAATAAATATTTTTTAAAAGTTAGAGATTAAAATAAATATTTTGAATATTTTTAACGACCAAAATGAAAACTAAGCTCATAAATACAATATTTATTTAAATATTTTAAAATAAGTATTCTTGTTTTTTTTAATATAATATATATATATATATATATATATTAAAAACTTAAATATAACGAGGAAAAAGAAGCATAATTTTTAAAAATAAAAAAATAAAAAATAAAATAATTATTAAACGGGAGTTTAGGAATCAAATTGGAGCATAAAAGTTCGGGATTTAAATATTGAAATAATATTTAAATCTAATTATTATTATTATTATTTGTGTTGATTGGCTTATAATTTGTATAATCTGACTAAGAAAATATAAAAAGTTAAAAAGAAAAAAAAGGTAAAAAGGTAAAAAGGTAAAAAGGTGGAATTTAGATAAAAAGTAAGCAATTTTTGGCAAATAAAAATGGGTTTGATGAACCTTTATTTGCGTGAATTGAAAAGGACACTCAAGCAGCCTTTGCTACATTAAAATATTCTAATTATTTTTTTTTTCCAAAAAATGAAAAATAAAAATAGGAAAAATAACCTTTATTAAAAAATAAATTAAATTGAACAAAAAGGAAATTGGACATCGAGCTCGGTCGAATTTGAAATTTTTTTTCGACTGACTCAAAATTTCAAGTTGGTCGAGTTGACCTAACAAAAAAAAACGAACCTTACTATATTTCAATGCTTATATATATAATCTCATTAACAAAGACGAAATTAATTATAAAGTTTTGACGTGAAAACACATATAATTTTCAAAGACTAAATAGTTGTGGTTATTATAACGACACACAAAAAATTTGATAGTCTGCTCGAGGGCTGTGTTTAAAGATCATCCTTGCAATCGCAAACGTGAAATAGAGTTGGAGCCTCTTTGTTAACAAATTCATAGCTATCTATGATACGTCTTTGGGTCCCTCGATGGAAAGACAATAGTTGGTTCGATTGTCGTAGATTAGAATGGTAGAGGTATTGATGTAAGAAATTCCCATTTACTTACCTCGCTACAAAGTCGAGTTTACATTAGAGCCTCAAAGTTCAACTTCGAAGATTTGATTTTCTACGTCAACACTTAACGGTGACGAGGCGTTTAGTCTAATTAGAATGTCCTCAACAGTTTCCACGACAAATACCTTATTACACCTGACCTTCACGTGACAACAGTACTAAAATTGTTCGAAAAGAAAAAACGTGACGTACAAAACAAGAACATTTGCATACGAATTTTCGACGCAATGGCTTCGATACTTAAATTTTCTATGAGAGTTTGATTATAGCAAGAATTTTTTGAAATGAAGATGAACTTACCTTCCCGGGATCCTTTTAGGGTTTTGTCAACTCTTTTCAAATTAGGCTAAAAAGGTAACGAAAACGAAGTTCATTAGAATCGCACGAGTCAGAGGCATGCAAGACACGTTCACCTCATGAGGCCAACTAACCAAATTTGACTTCGACTCAAACTTATCTCTTCTCCTTTGTTCAGTGGTCTAACTCCTTTTGTTCGTTCACCCGTTTTTGTCCCGTACTGTATTACTCCCCCGATTTTCCTCGAATACCGACTTGTCCTTATACGATCCAATTTTACCATAACATTTATCTTCATATTAAAGAAATGGGGTAATTTCCTTGCTCATTATCTACCAAAAAAAGCCCTTGATTAAGACATTTCTTAAAAGAAGAGGGAAAAATAATTTAAAATATTGATTATATTATTTGGTTTATATAAAACAAGAGAGCAGTCAAAATAAGGTAAAAAAAATCCCATCCTCCAATAAAAATTAAATAAATAAAGAAATAATATATTTTAATTTTAATATTCCACGTATTATTGGTAATGTAATGTACGGAATTAATGAGAAATATAGAACGATCTGGGGGAGGATATTTCATATTATGATATTTATCTATTTTTTTTAAAAGGAAAAAAGAAAAAAGAAAGTGGGACCCACTCCCTGAAAATTATATTAATAATTTATTTACAATAATAATAGTAATAATAATAATAATAATATAATAAATGTTTCTCTGCGCTCGCTCTTCCCTCCATCTCCAGTTTCCCCGACGTTACGTCATTCACATTCACGAAGCTGACAGCGAAAGTCTTTCGCCCATTTCTACCTCTTTCATTTCCTTTTCTTCACTTTCCCTTTTCACCTTCCAAATCTCTCTCTCTCTCTCTCTTTGATTCGTTCTTCTCCCATGGCGGACCGTGGATCTTACGGCCTGGCTCCTCGTCTAGGTTAGATTTCAATTCTCCCTCTCTGTTTCTCTCTATTTTATTTCTTCTGGGTTTGCGCTAATTTTGCGCTGTTCTGTTACTGTTCGAATTCTATGATTGATTTGATGTGGGTGTTTGATTGGGAACAGAGGGGTTGTTTTGCTTTTGTTTTGGGTGAGGGATTTTTGGGGAGTTCTTGTTGAATGGAGGGTTGGGTGGGGATGAATCAGGGCGAATGTGATTCTGGGTTCTGGGTTTGTTTGGGAAATTATTGAGTGTTTTTAATCTTGAGCTCTGTTGCTGAAAAGGTCATTCTGTGTTCTTAGTTCTACTGTGCATGCTGCTTGAACTTGTTTTCTTTAGCTTTAGTTGAATCTGAATGAGTTTTCTTTTCCTTTTTTGATTCTTTTGTGTTATTGGGTTGCTTGGGATTTTAATTTTCAATGGGTAGTTCAAGCAATCCTTTTTGGCATGAAGTATACGCTCTGTCTTTTGTGAGAAAGAACTCAAGGGATTGTATATTCGATGGATTTTGTTAGTTAAGTACCTTTTAGGGTCTGAATGATTACTTTAAGTGTTTCTGTGTACAGTTAAGGCACGAATAATTCGAGAAATGTATTGTGCAAAAGCTTGGAGGAAAATTTTGATTACCTTTTGATCAACTAATCCTTCTCACACTTACTTCGAGGGAAGTTAACGTTGCCTAATTCCTGTTGATAGTTGTGGTAGTTCATTGGTTTCAAGGGCCGTGCTAAATTTAATGGGGCGGTAAGTTTAAATTTCGCTGGATGTTCACAAAAAAGCCTCTTCAACAGGCATGAATTCAAAGGGGTATGATTCCACAATGTTGTGGCTAGATATTTTCACCTAGAAACCAACAAGTAGACTCTCTATGACCACACGTAAATTTATACAATGAGCATACAAGATTAAGAAGTTTCTTTCTTACTGCATTTTCTAACAGATATCGAGAACTACATTAATCCATCAGACCTTAAACTTTGCCGATAAAGGGATGATTAGTGAGATGTTAGACAAAAATTTGGAAATTGGTTCACTTGCACCATTTTGAATAAGAAATCTAGAACACCTACCACTAGATATAAGTAAAAAAAACCGATGAATAATCTTAGATGTTCGTAGTTTTCTTCATTTTCCACTGAGGATGCATCATTGAAGTGAAAAAACTAGGTTCAAGTTCCCCTTTTGAATTATATCGCAGGTCCTCACAATTGTAAGGACTTAAGCTTTCCACAAGATATGGGATATGATGGTAGCTTTTCAAGGGATCTTTATGAACATCTTGACAGATTCTTCTATCTTGGGTTGCAAGCCAAAAACAGAAAAAACCTATGAAATTGATCAAATTGGTTGGTTTGAATTATAGTTGTCGGTCAGGTCAATTTTCTAAAATAAGAAATAAAAAGAAGTTGGTTCGTTCGTTTTGTATAGTTTTTTGGTAGTTTTGTTCAGTTTGATCTTGGCAATTTGGTGGTCGATTCATTTGGTGTAGGTTGAGTAGCTGATTCGGGTTTTAGGAAAACAATGTTAAGTTGGTTTTGACCAAGATCCCTCTTGAACTGATTGAACTCCTAATTAAATTCCTTTCAGACCATGCATTTGGAAGATAAAATTGCTCACAAGTTCTTTGGCTTGATGCTAAGATTTTTGCTAGAGGATTTGATGTGGAGGGGATGAGAGAATTTCAGGGAAACAAAAGGAATGCATGCAATGTTTACATTGCACTTAGTAGCTGTCAATTGGAGCTATTCATTATTGTGATTGTCCTATTTCTTGATCAATTTCAATTGGAGATATCTTTTGTGAATTCCTTTGGATTCTAGTTTCAAAGTTGACCTATCTTCCTTATCATATTTTTTAACGAGAAAACACCTTATATCAAGTGAAATAAAGGATTATAAAAGGGCACATGTAAAAACAGCCGGACATACATAAATACAGCCTACAAAAGGTTAGTTAGTTTCAAATAGGCATTCAAAGCCAGAGGTATTATTTTGTATACTAGCTGTTGGAGGTTGTTTAGGTTGTTAGGTTGCGGGTGGTTAGTTATATACTACCGAACTATAGAATCAATATAAATACTATTCCTCGTGGTTTTGATTGATTGATGAGTAAGAATTTTTCTTATTTGGTTTTACACAAAGGGTTTCAAATAATGATTCAATTGTAATGGAAAACTAACATCTCCGAAGAATGTGATCCAAATTCTCTAGTACACTCCTGCAAAGAAAGCACCATGTTGTCCCTACTCAAAGGAGGAACGCCTCTAAAATATCATGGTTGTATCTGTCATTCTCGTTTAAATAATATTTTGTTCCTTTTGCCGTCACCCAAGTCCCAACATACGAAAGATATTGGGGAAGACAAAGCGTTCACAATTGGGATTTAGGTTTGAGAAGAGACCGACCTAAAGGAGGCAGAAATAGAAGAATGGGTGCCCTAATAAGTGATAAATTAGCAGCCTTTCAGCTAAAACAAGAAGATGTGTGGATATGGAGTTTACAGCAATGGAATCTTCAAGACTAAATCCTTCACTCAATATCCCATCACAAATGGAAATGGCTAAATTTGGGGTACTGACCCTAGGAAGGTTGAATTCTTTCTCTAGGAATGCAGCCACTCCTGCATAAATACCATTGACAAGCTATAAACAAGATCTCCTAGGGTATTCATCTCTCCAAGCTCGTGCATTCTGCACAAATGAGATTCTGAAGTGCAGAGTCACTTTTTCCTCACGTTTTCTTTATTGAGTATTGCCTGCTATTGGATGTTTTTAGTAGGCATAAATCATAGTTTTAATACCTACCATTGCCCATCATTTCTACTTGCAAGAAACTGAATGCATGTAGTTTTTGGTTTTGTGAAGTGAACTACTGTTTTAATTTCTTCTTTCATGGCTGACATAGTTCATATTTGTGCAGACATCGATCAGTTATTGATAGAAGCAAGACATCGTTGGCTGCGACCAGCTGAAATTTGTGAAATACTTCGTAACTATCCGAAGTTTCATATTGCTTCAGAGCCTCCAGAGAGACCATCAAGTATGATTTTCACAATCATTACTATAAAAAAGTTAAATTATATGAACTGATTGAAGTTTTCTTGAGGGTCAGAGCCTCCAGAGAGACCATCAAATATGATTTTTCACAATCATGACTATCAAAAAGTTAAATTATTTGATCTAACTGCTGAGGTTTCTTAATTATGGTCTTATATATTCTGTGTGCCTACCCGACCTTATAATTAGAATATGATTTTAATATTGTGTTGTATAACTAACATGAGATGGTTAGATCCTATGATTAGAAATGGAGCCGTAATCTATCACGTTCATCTCTTCTTCTCTTTATCTCACCAACTTAAAATAGTTAAACTAGTATTATTCCATTTACCATTAAGGCTAACATTACTTAAGTATTACTATTGCGGTTGACATGTACTTTTACGTTTCAGGTGGGTCACTTTTTCTTTTTGATCGAAAGGTTCTGAGGTACTTCAGAAAGGATGGACATAAATGGAGGAAGAAGAAAGATGGCAAAACCGTAAAGGAAGCTCATGAGAAGCTGAAGGTAACTTACAGAAGGCACCATTTTCTTTATCTGGATTTTGGGTGTCTCTACAATCGTCATGATCTACGCCCTCACAAAACTAAGCTATTTAACTATTATTTATTTATTTATTTTATATTGTTTTGATTTTATCTTTCTTTACTACTCGATCTTTTGTTTCTTATTGTTAATTTTTCTTTATTACTCTTTTCAACAGAAACATGTAATTTATTACATAGTTTGGTAATTTTCTTTTAGAAATATTATTAGGTTGGAAGCATTGATGTACTGCACTGCTATTATGCCCATGGAGAAGAAAATGAGAACTTTCAAAGGCGCAGTTATTGGATGCTTGAAGAGTAAGTTTGATGCAGTTGTAAATCCTTTATAGCCTTTCCCTTTTACATCCTCATTATAATCTGCTTTATCTTTTTTCTTCCAGAATGTTTGTTCAATTTTTATTTTGTGACCATCACTTTGCATTTATATTAGGATTATCAGGAAAGTGCTCTTTTTTGGGATAAATGAAGGAATATCATCGGGAAACATGAAAATTGAAATTATAAACAAAATAAGGCCATGTAAAAAGAACTGATCAAAGAACTATAAAAGAAAGAGGAAAAAAAGCCCTTACAACTAAAAATCCAAAATCTGAATAACAAAAGAAGGGATAATATTCAATGGATTTTTTTTTTCTGGGACAGGCGTCCCATTCACAAGATCTATCACGAAAAATTCTTGAACTAAATGGTTAGTTCTTTCCACAGCAAGTTTTATCATTTATAATCTTGTTATGAGTCTATGCTTTGAGGCAATTGGGGATTGTTTCGACACATATTTGGGGAGAATTGGTGGGTGGGTGACAAACCTCCTTGTGCCATGTTCTCTTATTTGTATAAGCTGTCTGACGGTTGTACTCGATGGCCTTCATTTTGCCTGTCTCTTGGAATTCTTCCTTCATTTGGGGTTTTCGTTGCCCCCCTTTAGCCTTGAGATAGGGAGACGATGGAGGTGTTAGACTTTCTTTTACTCCTTAAGAGACTTTTGTGTAGGCATAGGAAGAAGAGACATTCGATTTTGGACCCTCAACCCCTTGTTTTTTGTTATTTATTATTATTTTTTTTGTCTGGTAGCTCCTTCTTCCATCTCCTTCGTATTCCTTCCTCCCATTCAAGTGCCCCCTTGTTTGCCTTGCTTTGGAAGGTTATGATCTCTCAAAATGTCAAATTCTTGTGCACCCCTTTCTCTAACAAAATGGTTAGTTTTGAAGCTGGAAGCTCTGCTACACTATAGCAGTAGGGTGGCAAGTTTTGCACGAGAATGTCAACACCTCTAGTTGCAATCAAATTTCAGCGTTCTTTCTTTTTCTTGGGTCTATGATGGTGTTTTCTTCGCAAGGATGTGCCAAATCTTGATCATGCCCTTTTTCCATTTTGCTCTGTCAATGTGGAACCATGTGTTGTAGGGTATTTTCCTTGTATATTTCTAAAGGCGGAAGGCCCACCCTTGTACAAGCTACACTGTCCAACCTCCCCACTTGCTACATGTCTTTATTTGAAATGCCACGAAAGATTATTAATAGACTATTTGTGGAAAAATGGCCTACAACTTATCCGATGGAATATCAGAAGCCTCTTAGCAGACTAGGGAGGACTTGGTCTATTTTTGATAAAGGAGAATAACAAAGAACTCCTTGCCAAATGGATATGGAGATATAATCATGAAGAAAACACCTTGGGGAGAAAACTTATAAAGGCCAATTGTACTCCTATATCATATATAAATCGTTCCCTTCCATCTTCTACAAAGTGGCCATGGAAGCACATAAAAAAAGTACCAAAACCTCATCACCAGTTGAATTTGCCATAGGGTGGGTGATGGAGAAGGCATATCTTTTTGGACCGAGCCTGGATTGGAAACTTCAGGCTAGCCTTGCAGTATCCACCTCTATGTAGACTCTCTCATAGCAAAACAGCCACGATCAAAGAAACATGGAATAACGTCAACAACTTTTGGTACCTGAAACTTGGTAACAACCTAAAGGATAACAAAGCTAAGGAATGGGCCGATTTAAGTCTCGACCTTGCCCAGAAGTAGACTTATTAACATGGCTTCCTAGCGTTGATGGGGTTTCTCTATAAAATCTTTGATGATGGACATACAGGAAACAAGTAAAAGCAATAAACTCCATGCTAGCAAAGACAATATGGAAAGGAAATCACCCAAAAAAAGGTGAAATTTTCCTTTCGAAAGTAGCACATAAAGCCGTTAGCACGGTGAAAATCTACAAAAAAAAAAAAAAAAAAGAAAAAGAAAAAGAAAAAAGAATGCACTACATGACTCTATTTCCAAGCAGGTGTGCACTATGCAAGAAAAACAATAAATCACAAAGCCATTTATTTATGCAATGCATATAAGCTCAAAATTTTAGAAGAGATTTCTCTATGGTATCTCACCTTTCCCAGGGAGGTAAAGGATTTATTGGACATGACCTTAACGTATCACCCTTTCACGAATGCAAAAGTCCTGCCATGGAAAAATCTCATTATGTTTTTTTTTTGTCTCTGTGGAAAGAAAGAAATCGAAGAGTATTCACATCTCTTTGTCAATGTTATTTACGACACTATATCTTGGTGTAAATTGTCTAATACATTTGCTTCCTATAGTTATGCCTCCCTTCTTATAAATTGGGTTTTTTATTATTATTTTTAATTTTTTTAATTAATTAATTAATTTATTTTTGTAAACATCATGCATAACAAATCCTTTTTGTGAATTTCAATCATCAATAAAATTGTCTCTTATTAAAAAAAATTATAAATTTTGTTTTTATTGATAAATTTTCTTTTTCTAGGTGATTTTGTTTTCACCAGCTTGTTGCTTATTGCTTGTTGCAGGCATTTAATGCACATAGTTTTTGTCCACTACTTGGAAGTAAAGGTAATCTGGTGCTCTACTTGTTCGTTCTTTCTGCTGTTTAATTGGTATCATTTTCCTTATTGCTATTGTTTTAATTTGAACTGATTTCCATGAAATTTTATTTTTTAATCTTGCGATTAGTATTTTTGTACAAGGCTATGAGATGATATGGTCCTAGTATGTTGGTTCTGGTTCAACTAGGATATGCTTCCTCTTCTTTCATTTTCCATTTTTGGGTGAAAAAACTAGCTTTCTTCTTTTGGCGGCCAAAGTATAACTCAACAGTTTAAGGCAAGTTTTGAAGTTAAGAGAGGTCCAAATTTCCACTCTCTCATGTTGTTAAACTAAAAGAAATGTGAAGTAAAAAAACACACTTGAAAATAACTAGATATATTGATTCAAAGCGAGGCGTTAAGATGAACCAATCAAGTTGTTGAGGTGACGAAATGGCCAAAAGAATGCACACCTTTGGCTATTTTGATTCGATGAAATTCTAGATGTTTATAATAATTTTTGCTAAATATTAATTTGAATTGAATAGAATGATTGTTCTCCCATATACACCATAGTTACCAGAGACCTTTTGTAAGTGTAGAAGAAAGACTTGTTCCATAAAAGGAAAAAACTTGCAACAAATAGTTACGATTTATTTTCAGCTAATCAATAAAGTTGATGAAATATAAAATCATTAGCCAACAATTTTTGTTGGGGCCTAATTAGACTATTTGCATCCCATTGATTAGGTGAATGAGTCCCATAATTGCATATGATATTTGTTTCCACAAGGCTTTGAACACTCGGGAAATTGCCAACTTTTTGATGAGAAACTAAGGCTTTGTTTGGTAACTATTTGATTTTTGGTTTTTGAAAATTAAACCTATTAATACTAGTTCCACCTATAAGTTTCCTTATTTTATTGTTTGCTTTTTATATATGTTTTTAAAAACAAAACCAAGGTTTGATAATGGGAAAAAAAGTAGTTATAGCTATCAAACGGAGTGTGAACTTTTCATTCATGTTTGAAAGTACAAAAAATGGTTCTAACTCAAAGCAAAGATGGGATGTACAATGGTTGGGGAGTTAAAAAAAAGAAGATATTCATTTGGTTAATCTACTACAGTACGGGAGTAATTAGAATAGTTCTTAGACTTTAGAATCTTCCCAAAGCTGGTTGCACGGTCTTTCCTCAAATACTAACCTGCAAAACGGCAATCTTTGCATCAATCGTCAATACCTTCTGATACATGATGCCCTCCCTTTTTCTAGCTCCTAGTCCTTGATAGATTTTTAGTGACGAGGATCTAGTATTTTTTTGTCTATGGACATAAAAGCACCTTGAGCTGAAACAAGTATTTCATTGATGAATGGAATATTTTGAAAGATGGAAGATATTAATAGAGCCGAAAAATGTAGTTTCTTTTTGGGGCTTGGTTTTTTTTTTTGTACACCCTTGTATTTTCTTTCATCTCTCTCGATGAAAGTGGTTTGTTTAAAAAAAAAAAAGACAGCCAATTTTAACTATTTTACTATTTCTACTACATAGGCTTTAAAAACATTGAAGACAACTTTATAGAATTTTTCAATTCTATCATGAACAATAGTAGTGATGTGAAAGATATCATTTTTGAATTTTTGTTCTAGTGGCAATTGATAGGGGTGATTTTTTAAAATTACTTTTAATTAACTATTTTAAGAAAAATACTTAGATTATACAAATCCTGATTGGTATAATGTTTTTAATTAAAATGTAGGCTTATACCTCATACCGTCTTGAGGCTTATGCTTCACCTCTTCAAGAACGAGGAAAAGCCTCGAGGCCGTCTTTAGTCTTCTAAAACACTGGACCCAACAGAAAAGACAAATGCCTTCAAACCCAATCCAAAGTGTTCACATACCAAGCAAACCTGTGAAACAAAGTATTTGACTTTCTTTGGGATTTTTAGCCTTTCACATCAAGGTAAAGGAGGTACTCTAGGAAACATAGCACTTTAGATTTGACACAGTGTTCGTGTCGGACACTGATACGTTCAGACATGCTCTGAACAGTTGTCCAACATGCGATACTGTATATCTTTTTTGTTTTCTTTTTCAAAATTTTCGAACATGTAACGGACACTCCCCTGACACACTGCAACCTTTCTTAAGAAGCCCACTTAAACCCCCCCCAAAAAAGAAAAAAAGTCCAGCCCCTTATTTATTTTTATTTCAATAATACTAACAAAACCAAAATTCTAAGTGTATGATCAAATTTTAAATCAGGGTAATAGAACCAATATTGGAGCTGTTGTTGAGACAGATGAGGTTTCATCAAGTTCACAGAAGAGCAGTCCTATGAGTTCTAGCTATTCCAGCAGTCGTAATCAAGCAGCTTTTGAAAATGCAGATTCCCCCAGCCCAACCAGCACTGTGACATCATCATATGAAGATGCCGATACTGGTATTTTCCTTCTCCTTGGTTATTTATTTCTTGCTCTCTGGACTTTTTCTATTTTTTATGTATGGTCTCTAGGTCTTGAGGTTATTTTATTCGGTGGAAGAAAAATGTTAAATGCGTACTTTGTTCATTGATCTTCGTTACCGATGTTTTTACTCTACATTTATTATGAAGGTTGCTACTTAAATTTTCAATTTTGTGCAGAAGACACTTACCAAGAAACTTCAAGATTTCACTCATTTCCAACGTCACCAATAGTGAGCAATGGTCTTCTGGTGAATAAAAAAGAAGCTGGTCCATCAAATCTTTACTTTCCACATTCCTCTTCCAGTAAGCCCAGTTTAATTCTTTTCTTCCTAACTTATGTTACACTAGTAAACATATATAATTTTTTAAATAGAAGCCTTGACATTATTTGACATCTCAAAATGTTGACTTGTGTAATACTCCAGATAACGTTGAACCTTGGTCATCGGCTCCTGCCGTGGAATATGTACCACAAGTTCAGAAAGATGGACTTGGGAGTAGTGATGGTGGTACAGGTGTGATTGGTTCTCAGAAGACACTCACCTCTGCCTCATGGGAAGAGATCTTGCAACAATGCACAACTGGATTTCAAACAGTACCTTCTCAGGTCTTAAACTCTTGGATTGAACCTTTATCTTCTGGAACTGTCCTCGGACAGGAGAATTCAATTCCTGGCAAGCTTTTAGCCGGTAATAGTGCTATTAAGGAGGACTTTAAGAGCTCTCTGACAATGGCATCAAACTGTCAGGTATTTAGAAGTTTTTTTCATTTATATTTCTTTGTTCTTTAATACTATCTGTATATCTGATTAAAGGAAATATGTCAATCTGCATAAGGCTTCAAACTCGTCCCAGGAAATCCCTAGGATTGGTTGGGTTTTGATAGAATAGATTGGGATGGTGAGGTTTAGTTGTAGAAAGCTTACCTGTAATTGGACTGTATTAAATTTTTCACAGAAGATTAAGTGATTCTAAACCTGGCCTGTTATTAAATTTTTCTAATTTAATGACTGTGTAGTGTTAAAGAGCTACTGCTTCGACTGTACTTGCACATTATTAAGTGACTGTAATTGGACGTTACTTATCAGTGGTTCACTTATTCGCATATCTGTTCTGTTTACCCTCTAGATAACCGATTTCCCCTTGGATGAAGATATATTATTAAAAAATAATTAAAATTAGTGTAAAAAAAGATGAGTTGTTGACAGTCCTTTGGCTTATTCTGGAGATAAACTTTATGAATGGAGTGACTCGCTCAAAATATTAAGCTGCTTCCAAAGTTTCAACCATTTTTTGGATCTAGGCTTGTATGAGCTGGTTGCGTTAGGGAAGGCTGGACTCTTTAGGTAAAAGTGACACACAAATATCTTTGATCACCTTGTCATTTATCTTGAATGGAGGTTCTTCTGTTCGATCGTGTTCTTGCTCTATCTGTTGAGCTATTTAAAACCCTTCAATACAAATGAATTTAATTCAATTATGCTCTGCAGATAGTTGTTTATAACTTTTTCTGGATTCAACTACAGGTTCCTTTTGAAGACAATACTTCATCCTTTTCAAAAGGGCACGTTGACCAGTTTCCAGATTTATATTCAGTTTATGATGTCAATGGCAAGTTAACTGAGCAGAAATCTCATAATGCAACTTTTGGAAGTGGTCATGCTCATCCCAGCATAGAGAATAAGGAGCTTTTTTCAAAAAACTTCGAATCACAGTTCAGTGAAGGAGAATCGTATTCTGCAACAAGGTTGAACTCTGAAAATGATATATCTAAAGAAGGTTCCATCAGCTATTCTTTGGCTTTGAAACAATCATTAGTAGATGGAGAGGAGAGTTTGAAGAAAGTCGACAGTTTCTCACGGTGGGTATCTAGAGAGCTTGTGGAAGTTGATGATTTGCACATGCATCCATCATCTGGCTTGTCTTGGAGCACTGTAGAATGTGGTGATATGGTGGATGATTCGTCATTAAGCCCTTCTCTTTCTGAAGACCAGCTTTTCAGTATAACAGACTTTTCTCCAAAGTGGGCACTTCTAGATTTAGAAACTGAGGTAAATAAATGTTTGAAAAAACTGAAAAAGAGTTACTGTGAGTCAAAGAGGGAAAAAAAAACCGTCAAAGTTTTTGAAATTTATTGGTTTACTGTCTCCATTTTCTACAGTTTCTTATTTACCTGTCACTTTTTACCTTCTAAATACGTGAGACATTGAAGATTTTGTTCAGAAAACTAAATTCTCTTTTTTCATTAAACCCAAACAGGTTGTGATTATAGGAAAGTTTCTGGGGAACAATCATGCCACAAAATGTTACTGGTCATGTATGTTTGGGGAAGTTGAGGTTCCTGCAGAGGTTTTGGCTGATGGGATTCTGTGCTGTCACGCACCACCACATAGTGTTGGGCAAGTCCCTTTTTATGTTACATGTTCCAACAGATTAGCTTGCAGCGAGGTGCGTGAATTTGATTACCTGGCAGACTCTGCTCATGATGTAGATGTTACCGATGTATATACCGCTGGTGCTACAGAAGAATTACATATGCATTTGCGGTTTGAGGGGTTACTATCCACTAGATCTTCAGATCCTCCGAATAATCTCTCAGAAGGTGCGTTGGAGAAACGGAACTTAATCAAAAAGCTCATCTCAATAAAAGAAGAAGAAGATTGTTATGGGGAAGAGCCAAATTCTCAGAATGATCAAAATCAGCATCAAAGCAAGGAATCTCTTTTTATAAAGCTGATGAAAGAAAAGCTGTACTCGTGGCTTATCCGTAAAGTAATCGAAGATGGAAAAGGTCCTAATACATTGGATGATAAGGGACAGGGGTTAATTCATTTAGCTGCAGCCCTTGGTTATGATTGGGCAATCAGACCAATTGTAGCTACTGGAGTGAGTCTAAACTTTAGAGACGTTAATGGATGGACTGCTCTTCATTGGGCAGCATTCTATGGCAGGCAAGAGCGTTTAAACTCTTGAATGAAAGCCCTTTCTTTCATGCTAATAAGACTCATTGATAGAGCTAAAAAGAATGCTTGGTTCCTATTTCTTTGAATATCTAAAATCCTTTTTTTCCTCCTAAGTCATCATAAAAACTTAAGGCGCTAATCCTGGATTGTTTCATGCAGGGAGTTGACAGTTGGAACTCTTATAACTTTGGGCGCCGATCCTGGATTGCTGTCAGATCCATCTCCAGGCAATCCTTCGGGCACAACGCCTGCAGACCTTGCTTCTATAAGAGGACAGAAGGGGATCTCTGGTTTTCTAGCGGAGTCATCATTGACCAGCTACATCTCATCTGTATCAATGGCAGATACCAAAAAAGATGGTGTGCTAGACGCTTCAGAAGGGAAAGCTGTGTATACCGCAGCTGAACGAAAGGCAACACCAATAAATGATGGTTTTATGCCTGGTGATTTGTCCTTGAAGGATTCGTTGACTGCTGTCTGCAATGCTACTCAAGCTGCTGATCGTATACATCTGATGTTTAGAGTAAAGTCATTTCAGAGGAAGCAATTATCAGAGCGTGGACCTGATGAATTTGGATCCTCAGATGATAGTGCTATTTCGTTTGTCGCTGCCAGGGCACGCAAGTCTCGACTAAGTAACAGCCCAGACCATGCTGCTGCAGTTCACATACAGAAAAAGTTCCGTGGTTGGAAAATGAGAAAAGAATTCTTGCTAATACGTCAAAGAATAGTGAAAATTCAGGTTTGCACTCTCCCATACTCATTTAATAAGCTTCATTACATTGGAGACGTGTTCGTGAATTATGAATATTTATTTAAAAATTAGTTTTCTGATTCTTAATATTATCTTGGTAGGAATTATTTTTAGAAAATAGAAAATCAAGGCAAAAATTATACTGCTCTTTTTTACTTTCTTGATTTATGACTAAAGAACTTAACTTCCGTCTGCTACGTAAAACCACGTAAAACCGAAAACTAACTTCGAATGTCCATAGGCCATTGTGAGAGGACACCAGGTGAGGAAGCAATATAAAAAGATCGTCTGGTCAGTAGGAATATTAGACAAGATTATTTTGAGATGGAGACGGAAGGGAAGTGGTTTGCGAGGCTTCCGATCAGATACAGTTGCCAAGACTCCGCCCCCTGTGGTGATGGAACCACGTAAAGAGGACGACGAAGATTTTTTGAAGAAAGGAAGAAGACAGACTGAGGAAAGATTTCAAAAAGCACTTACTAGAGTCAAGTCCATGGCTCAGTATCCTGAGGGACGGGACCAATACCGTAGGCTACTTACCGTGGTTCAAAAGTGCCGAGAAACCAAGGTATTGATATCTGTCATTCTTCATTATCACACGTCTTTTTTTAGTTATAGAATCTAGTTTCTGTTTCCTTATATATATATAGTTGAGAATTTTATATTTTTGTCATTGGATTAAATTGGGTGTTCTACGAACTCAATTTTTCAAGTATGTTGCTAGATAATTATCATCTTTCCTATTAGCTTATGGCAATGTGTCAGATGGCACGTTGCTCGACTCTTTCGTGTTAATATTTGTGTATATGAGCTATTTTTGGATAAATTTTAACTTCAATAGCGTATTATTCTCGAAGTTTAAGAGTTAATATGTTTAGTACTTTGGTTAACTTTCTTGTACTAACAAATTCTGTAATGAAACTGATCATTGTATATTGATGAGTTGTTCTGTTTGCAAATATTTATCAGGTGAGTAATATAAGTATTACTAGTACTTCAGAAGAGATAATAGAAGGTGATGACATGATTGATATCGACTCACTGCTGGATGATGATGCTTTGATGTCTATGACATTTGATTGAGAAACTGGTGGTGTTATCAATCAGCCTACTGCTCTCATGCTCCTAACTTCAGCTTCTCCCTGTAAATACAACTCTCTAACTATGTATGTGATTCAGGTCTTTATATTATGAACACTTAGTGTTGGCTGCCTCCCAAAAGGGTATAGATTTTATAGGTCGTTAATAGGCTTACCTGATGTCGTAATTTATGGAGAAGATTCTGACATTATGTCGATCGATTGAATTTGAACCGAATTTGTATATGGAAAGAACACTTAATACTGCTACAATCTGTATGTTTTAGTGTCATGTTTTGAAGGTAATTTTGAAGTTTATTGGTATTGGTCACTTCATTTACTTATAATACTTCTGGAACATCTCAACTTCATTTACTTATAATACTTCTGGAACATCTCAATCTCAAGCTCAGTACTAGTAGATGTTGTCTGCTTTGGCCTGTTACATCACGGTTTTAAAACACGTCTGCTAGAGAGGTTTCCACATCCTATTAAAGAATGCTTCGTTTCTCTTTCCAACCGATGTGGGATCTCACAATCCACCCTCCTTCGGGTCCCAGCGTCTTCACATATTCGTTCCTCCAATCGATGTAGGATCTTGCTTCTTCCTTTCT
The DNA here is from genome assembly GCA_033971965.1 of Cucurbita ficifolia. NCBI lineage: Eukaryota > Viridiplantae > Streptophyta > Magnoliopsida > Cucurbitales > Cucurbitaceae > Cucurbita > Cucurbita ficifolia. The sequence goes on from CM066972.1 coordinate 11,047,277, forward strand.
TTTTTCTTTTGGGAACAGCCAGTTAGGCTTGTAAGTTTAGGCTCATGCTTTTGGGCGGCTAACTTCTTGATGAACTTTTGTACATATCACTCTCTGAGTCCGTTAATTGTCAATTTGACGTATGAGTTGACTCACTACACTCTTTGTTTGTTTGTTTGGCAATAGTTACATGGTTGTGTGCAAGTGTTTCAGACCTACTTTATTTTGTTCATCACCTGTTAGTTCTTGGTAGAGAATAAGTTCTGTGGGTCTTGGGTCTTGAATGCATTGCTTTTGCTTTTACTATTCATAATGGGATCAACAACCAAGCTTAGAGGATGTTTGGAGTCTCATGATTGTTTATGAGGTATGGCTGGGAAAACAATTGGTTGTTGAAGAACTGCATCTGGTTCAGGCTAATCTTGTCAATCTCTACATTTCTCATGCAGATGGAAGATATCAGAAGTCAGGGGATTGTTTGCGGTAAGAACTCCAAATTGGAGCAATCTCAGACATCAATGCCAGGTAAAACAGTTTTTTAAGTTTCATTATAAGATGATGGTACTTGGTTTTAGGTTCATTTTGTGCTTCACCTCATGCCTAGGCAAACTTGGTTTGAAAACATACTCGTTATTAAAATGTTCGAGAATGTTTTGCTTTGAAGTCAAAGAATATTTGTCATCAAAGCTTTCAAATGCTCACTCTCATTTTGATCTCTACTTAGAATATTCACGGTGAGATTCTACATCGATAGGAGAGAACAAAACATTTCTTATAAGAGTGTGGGTCTCCTTCCCCTTATGGACGCGTTTTAAAACCGTGAGGCTGACGACTATGTAACGGGTCAAAACGGACAATATCTGCTAGCGGTGGGCTTGAGTTGTTATAAATGGTATTAGAGCCAGACATCGAACGGTGTGCCAACAAGGACGCTGGCCCCCAAGGAAGTGGATTGTGAGATCCCTTATCGATTAGACAGGAGAACTAAATATTTCTTATAAAAGTGTGGAAATCTCTCCCTAGCAGACGGTTTTAAAATCGTGAGGCTGACGATGATACGTAACGGGCTAAAACGGACAATATCTGCTAGTGGTGGGTTTAGGCTGTTACACTCACTTTTCTCTCTTATTCGTGTCTTCACTCTATTCTTCGTATATTTCTATTGTTTTTGTCTCGGTCTCATGTTTTTTGTTTTTCAACTCACAGATATCTAGTTTTACTTCTTTTGAAAAAGAGATGATACAAGAGTATGTTATTTTGTGATATGATGCATTAACATGGTACAACAGTAGTAGTTGGATTGCAATCCCGTGATTGGTTGCTATCTAATGACCTACTAAGTAAAATCTCGAGCTTCTGCAGAGATTTACCTTCAGGCACAAACGATGGCATCTTCGGATTGATAGGAGTTCCATAGTGCTTGTTCTCCCCAGTAATCCTAAATTAACAATCAAACAAACACCTCAAAAACATTGGAAAATAAACGATCTCTGAGACAACGAACAATGGCTTACCCAAAACCCGATTCACCCATAACAGTCTTCCCAACACAAGTAGCACCATTCTTGAGCAGAACAGCCACCACCCCATCAGTCTTTTCAGCAACATCATGAGTTCTCTTCCCGTCCGGATTGCCAAACCCCGTCACATAGCCTTTCACGTCGAATCTAAAGCAACACATCAAAACAAGCGATCGAGAATCCAAACCCCATGAGATTAACAAACATGTTAGGAATCACGGATCTCCACAATAGTATAATATTGTCCACTTTGAGCATAAGCTCTCATGACTTTACTTTGAGTTTCCTATAAAGCCTCGCACCAGTGAAGATAGTATTATTTGATTATAAACCCATGATCATTCCCTAACTTAGCCAATGTGAGACTTTCATCCAACACCTCCCCTCGAACAAATTATGCCTCCCCTTAATCGAGGCTCGACTCTTTTTTTTTCTTTTTCTTTTGGAGTCTTTAAACAAAGTACTCTTTGTTCGATACTTTAGTCACTTTTTGACTATGCCTTCGAAGCTCACAATGTTTTGTTCGACATTTGAGGATTCTATTGGCATGACTCTGATACTATGTTAAGAATCACGGATCTCCACAATAGTATGATATTGTCCACTTTGAGCATAAATTCTCATAGTTTTGCTTTAGATTTCCCATAAAGCCTCGTACTAATGGAGATAACCCATGATCATTCCTTAAATTAGCCTGTGTGAGACTTTCATCCAACAAAACAAAAAAAAAAAAAAAAACAATGGATCACAATTTTAATACAGAATCAAACATCAGAGAGAGATAAGGAGAGTACTAACACATCCTTGACGGCGAAAGTGAGGCCAGCAAGGGTCTGTCCGGCGGCGGGCAGCGGAGGCTGAGGGAAAGGTTGAAGCTCAAATCGATCGACAAAAGCACCGAATTCGTCTCTTCGCAAATTTTTTCCATTTCTTCTCCTTCGGGTCTCTGCAAGAATCACGATTCCGGCTACACTGACCCCGATAACGATCCAAAGTTTGGGGTTAGAAGCATTGGCTTGTAAGAGCTTCAGGGGCTTTGACACGAATCGGAAGGGGTTTGAAAAAAGTAATGAACAGAGGGTTTTAGGAAGGTTTTGCAGGCAATCATAAATGTTTGAATATATAAAAATAAGGAATTTTAATAAAGAATCATATTAATTTATCATTTTATTTACATCTATTCTTTTAATATAAAATTAAAGTTTTATATTTAATTTCATAAATTAATATAAATAATACTATCTCTTAAAATTTCAATAATACCTTTCAATTTTTTAAGCCTCTAAATTTTGAAATAAAAATTAAATATCTTTAAATTCTCAGAATTTTATTAATATCTTTAAATTTTTAAAAAAATTTAAAAATATCTTTAAACTTTTTAAAAAAATAAAAAAAATATTACTTTTAAAAAAATACTCATAAAGTTTTATGGATGGAATTAATTTAAAAATTATGGAGAATAAATAATAAAAAATAATTTAAAATAAAAAATATAAAAAATTATATATTTTCCGGATATAATTTTTCATAAAATTTTAAACTTTTTAAAAAAATAAAAAAAATATTACTTTTAAAAAAATACTCATAAAGTTTTATGGATGGAATTAATTTGAAAATTATGGAGAATAAATAATAAAAAATAATTTAAAATAAAAAATATAAAAAATTATATATTTTCCGGATATAATTTTTCATAAAATTTTAATTTATTTTAACACAACCTTATCTAAATAAGTTTAATATTAAGAATGAGAAATAGAATTGGGATCGAAGATATGTATTCTTCATTGATATTCGTTTAAATAGATACAAACTACCAACTAATACCTACCAATAAGGAAAATATAAACTAACTAAATCTTGAGAATAAAATAAAATATACTACTGATCAAAGAAATATTAACTGATTACGGATATCTAAGATATATTCCATAATTAATTATTATAAGATATTCTAATATTTAAATTGTAATGGGAACCTAAATAAATATTATCATAAAATTAAAAAAAAAACCTCTAATTTAATATTCATATAATTAATCAATTAGCAATTAGAAAGTGCAAATGACTTCATTCCAACCCCCCACGCGCTACACGAAGCGCGTAATAACATCACACGTGTCGTTCATTTGCCACAAGTCCATTTAAGAACCGTCCACGTGTCAGAGATTTCTCTCTCATACACCAAATTACGCTCCCTCGCAGCCGCGCGCGGCATTAATGGCGAAGAAGGCTTCTTCAAGCTTCCTTGCTTTCGCTTGGCATTAAGGAAGAATAAGAACGCTTCTTCTCTTTCTGCGATTTCCTTCATTTTTGAAGCTTTGATGGTGAGGGCTTTAGCGATCACCTCTGCGGTTGGAGGATTCGAATGGTGGAATCAAATTGATGAGTCGGAGGATTGGCAGAAGGGGATTTACTACACTTTGTCTGCTTCTTATGGCCTCATCTCGATCATTGCCTTAGTACTCCACTCTTCTCCAATTCTTACTGTTCTTTTGTTCTGTATGTTATGAAATTCATTTGTTGTTTGAAGCGTTTTTTTTGGTTGAGTTCGTATCTTTATTGGAATTAACATGGCTTCTTCTCCATCTTTCATCTCACGTATTATCAAATTAACAGAAATGAGATATCTCTCTCATATTTGTTTATTTTTTTGAAGTTCTTAAGTAACATAGACTTGTGGATGTGCTGTGTGCTTATAAACATGGTCAGAACTGATTTTTTAGCTTAATTTTAACATATTATTTGGATTCCGCACTCATATGAGTTGAGATTTAATCCTAAGTTGATTAAGAGTCATCAAGTAGTGTCAAAAATTATTTTGAAATCTTAAGAAAGAAATTCCGTAGTGTTGTAGTAGAGAATGTTTTTGGAGCATTTATGAATCTCAGTATAGCTATCACACGTTGGTTAGGAAACACAATAGATAAATTTGATGAATGCGAGTCACTAGCACAACCCTTGGACACCTTACAAAGGTTGCAGTTGTGCTTCATTGTTGCTGGTGCAGACACGTTGAGCAAACGTTGTTGCTCTAGGATGGAGGAGGTGCTTTTCCTCCCTCCATTTTGTTATTAGGGTTTTATTCTTTGGTTCTCTGCTTTTTCTGCCACCTTGCTACCTGGGGGATTTGATTGGATAGATAGGAGAATTTTCAGTAGTGTTGAGAGGTCTCGTTTAGATATTTAGTTTTGTGTTAGATTTACTTCTCCGGGCATCAGTATTAGAATTTTGTAAGATTATTTAGACTTGGTTCTCTTTGATTGGAGCTTTTTCAGTAATTGCACAAGTTTCCAGGTTCAACTTATACGGATTCAAGTAAGAGTACCAGAATTCGAGTGGACAACACAAAAGGGGTTCCATTTGATGAATTTCGTTGTAAATGGATGTAAGATTGTATATTTGTTATTTTTCATTTAAGTTTTAAGACTCTACTTGATGAGTTAATGCTACCTTATTCTCATTTTCATTTTGTTAGTGAGGGCTATTCTCTTTGGGCTTTATAAGAGTGTTTTCCTCATCAGACCGAGGGTAGGTTTCTTATATTAATTGTCACACCTAGATTGTCTTGAACTCTTAATACCCTATTCAAGCCATGGTTATCACTTGGTGATTGAGTAAGTTTAGCACTCATTTTGATATTGTCTTCGGATTATCTATGAGTTTTGTGATAATTTAAACTAAAACTTTTAGTTGATCTTATTTTAAGCACCTTCCCTTTGTTATTAGCTTACATGTTAATTTCGAACACATCTAGAATATTCAATTTATTCATTCAGCGAAGCTTTCATCAACATACTATTGTTACATGAACAGAAGTAAAGGGAGAAAATAAAAAAATCTAATTACAGTTATCAATGCACAACTAGATTATTTATTTATTTATTGTTTGTGTTTGTATTTGTATTTGTGGAAATACCATATTGAAATTTATTTATTTTCAAACTACGGACATCCAGAATTCTGAGCTGAAATTTTTAAATAAACACAAACAAACAAAAGCCTTGTTTCCTGCTTCCTGTTGGACCGTTGGTCATAAAACTCTTGGGATTTCTTCCTCCGACGATGCTGGGAACCATAGAAATTTTAGATAACGATTTGTTGCATTATGTAATTTTGTTACCCATCACAATCCACAGTCAGCAGAGAATCCTATTCCCATATAAAAAATGCTAGCCCATATATAAATTTAAAATTGATAATGAAGATGTTCTGTGAGACCCACGTTTCTTTTCCCTTATGCAACTGTGATTATATTCACTGAACTATATGGCTTGAACGTATATAAGTTTAAAATTGATAATCAAGATATTCAGTGAGACCCACGTTTCTTTTCCCTTATGCAACTGTGATTATATTCACTGAACTATATGGCTTGAAACTTTCTTGCTGGTAAAGGCTCTTGAAATGGTGGTTATGGAGGTTCCTGGACTTCTATTTTTTTCAACGTACACACTACTTGTTCTATTTTGGGCAGAGATCTACCATCAGGTAATTTGTTATTATGATTATAGTTCGAAGTTATATAACATATTATATCATTTCTGTGCAAGATTCATCATTGGTAATCCGTATAGGTGATTATTTTTTCTTTCAGGCGCGAAGTCTTCCGATTGATAAACTTAAACCTACTTACTGCATCATCAATGGAGTTATATATGTTATACAGGTAAGATAGACAATGTCGAAACCAAAAGTCGGCAGTACTATGTGAAAAACATAATGAACTGAATTTGGTCGATTTTGTTTACATTCAGTTTTATTTAAATTATTTGTCATCATGTTTCAGATCTGCATTTGGATATTTGTGATGTTAAACAAATCTCCTGGTGCAGTTATTGGTGCTAAGCTTTTCTTTTCAGGTTTCAGCTCGAAACCCGTATTCTTCTCTCTTATATCAAAAGCAAATGCTTTTTTTAAAAAAATTTATTTGCATTAGAAATGCGATATTTAATTTATGTCCATTTTTAACTGGAATCTTTTGGCTTCCACATCCTAGTTTATGGAGGCATATGTAAATTGTAATTGTTTTTCTTCGTTATTTCTAGTGGTTTCATTGTCTGCTGCACTGGGTTTCCTGATATATGGTGGGAGGTAATATATGTTTATGAATTGAGGAGCTGCGGTTAATTATGTTCCACTCTAAACAACCACTCTCTTAACAGGTTATTTGTCATGCTGAGGCAATTCCCAATTGAATCTAGAGGACGCCAAAAAAAGTTGTATGAGGTTGGTTTTTTAATGTGATTTTTTAAATTCTTTTTGTTGACTACAGTTTCCATAGGATTAGAAATAATCGAAGCAACAGAGTTTAAGAAAGGCACGTTTCATCTTTTAAGTATACATAATTTTTCAATGTTGTCTCTAATGTCCTGAAAGTACAGATTTAACCCCGTGTATTGTACAAGTTTACCCTGCTCAATGATGGTGTTGAAATTAAATATTAGAAGGGAGTCTTGACATTTTTTTAAAAAAACCAATGTGCCCTACACATTTTTTTTTGGAAACAGTGCCCTACATGTGTTGATACAAGGTATTTCATAGCTCATTTAGTACTGAATTAGAAAAGTTTATCCCAGTAAAGAATGATCATAAGATATTTCGTAACTCATTTAGTATTCAATTAGAGAAGTCTACTACCCCAGTAAGGAAAGACCATAAGATATTTCAAATGCTATGCCACTGTTCCATTATTCAATGTCAACAAGGATTTGTTTGAAAAATTGGAATGAGATAGAACTTTTAAAGCATCAAGGCCATAATTAAGGAATGGTGTATATTTCAGGGATCAATCATGAATTTAGCCTTTTGAAAGATTAAGGTTTTCTGACGCTCTTGTTAATTTCTTTCTTTTTCTATCTGTGCAGGTTGGTTGTGTGACAACAATTTGTTTTACCTGTTTCTTTATACGGTGTTTTGTGGTGAGTTTCCTTTTGGTAAAGGCAATCTTGATCCGACATTATTCAAGCAATTAATACACATGTATATTTGTTCATCTTGTAGCTTGCCTTCTCTGCATTTGACAAGGATGCAGATCTTGACGTCCTAGATCATCCCATTCTCAACCTGATATACTACATGGCAAGTTTTAAAATCCCCTAATATCTTTTCTAAGATGAATAGATTATTCTTTTTTTGGTAAAAGTTCAAGTAAAACAACTGAAGAGGTTAAAAAATGATTCTATTTGCTGGGATTGGTAGGGCCGTTGGCTAACTTTTTTTTCCCCACTTAATGAAACATTAAATTTAACTTGTCCTTTTACAGGGAGAAAAAATCCACGAGAAAAACTTCCAAATATAATTATGAAGTAGCTTAAACTCAAAAAAGTAATGGGCGCTCCACTTTCTGTTTAATCCAGAATCTGTCAAAAACTTTCTTTAGCAGGGTATCAATTTATTATAAGTGCACACTGCAGACATTTGGAGGAGTTTTCATACATCCACATCATGGATCCTGCACATTCTGTGGATGATGGTCTTGTAATCAATTTTCAATCCTAGGTTTTAATTTTCTTTCCCCCAGACATGGAATTCATAAAGTTGCTCCATTGAAGTCTCTTCCCTTTTTGTCACTCCATGATGTTGCTCGACTTCCAAATTAAAATAATTTTCAGATCAAACATAGCTCAAATAAATTGATCTTCACTTAGGTGAGAGGTTATCCAAAGGATATTTTATTTATCTTGGAGCCTTCACAACCAGTCTTGAATTTTTTTCTGCCTTCAATATTTTTTTCATGGATTGTTCTCTAAGAAGCACAGATATGGGCATGGGACACGGACATGGCAGGATGCCAACACCTTTAGGACATTAGAATGAAAAAGGTATATAAACAGCATATCGTACATGTGTCCAGAAGTATCCAGGCCGACACATGTTTGACATGGACACTGGACCAAAAATGAAAGTGTTTGTGCTTATTAGATTGTCTTTTCCCTTTGGAAAGTATTGCATGAGTATTCCTTTCCGTCCTTCATAGTTCTTTTTTTTAGTACAACAAAGAGGGGATTTGAACCTTTGATCTCAAGGGAAGGAGTGGATGTCTTAATGGCAGCTTGACCTTCATAGTTCTTTTGTTAACCATTTTTTTCAATTGATAGTGTTTTTTGGGTGCTCCTAACCATCAAAGTTCCCCTTCCAAGGTGCCTTGCAGGGATGGTACAAAAACAATGATATATAGATAATAAAAATAAAAATAAAGTAAAGAAAAAGACACAATGCCAACGTTGTACTGGTTCACCTTGAACAGAACAAGAGAGACATGCTTGTTCATATGCTCATAAAGGCTTTACCTTCTCTCTTAACACTGACCATGTGAAGAGTTCTCATAGGTGTCTACGTGGCTGCTGATGCATATATTGGCTACCACAAAAAAAGCCATTTTATGGTTAGTGTTTACAAAGAAAGTATTGTCAGCTCCAAGGCACATTGAAATAAAATTGCGCCTCAAAGTAGGTGCTTCAGTGCTAGGGTGGCGCCTAGGCATTGAGCTCCCAAGCCACCTGCTGTTATGCTACAGCCACGCACTGAACTCTCTTCTTTCCTCTTCTCTCGTGCTTCAATTTGGGCTTCAAAACAGTCTTTGAATGCCTAGGCATCGAGCTCGCACCAAATTTCTCCTCTTCTTTCGTGCTTCAATTCAGGCTTCAAAACAGTCTTCGAATGAGTCTCAAACTGAGTTGGATGGGCATTGTATTTTCTATTTGTCGTAGCTCTCTTTCTTCTGTTGGTGAATTGCTGCACATATTCAACTTGAGTACTTTTGTGGGGTTTAATATTCTTTATCGAACTTTCTAATCATGAAAGTTCTTATTTGTTTCTATGATCTTGTTAGCTTATCATTGGAGCAAACTTTCCATTTTCATCTTTTAATTTATTTATAGTTTTTCTTCTCTCTGATAAATTTGATGTGCTTGCTACTGCAGTTGGTAGAGGTTGTTCCTTCAGCATTAGTTCTGTTTATACTGAGGAAACTTCCTCCGAGGCGTGTATCTGATCGGTATCACCCCATTGAATGAAGCTCTCAACAGTTTCATGTCAGCAGAGGTTTCCATTCTAATTGTGTATTTTACTATGTGTAGATGACGTGTGATGTTTAAGATTTCGATTACAGATTTCTGTTATCGTCTGTTTGGCTAGATATACTAGTATCCCCTCTAATTTCATCCAAAAGTAGTTCTTTCAGCCAAAAACAAAACATGCCCAAAAGATTACATATGTCAACGTGCATGCTGCTGCAGTTGGTAGAGTTTGTTCCATCGGCATTGGTTCCTTATACTGATAAAACTTCCTCCAAGGCGTGTATCTGATCAGTATCAGTCCATCTTATGAAGCTCTCAACAATTTCAGTTCAGCAGAACTTACCATTCTAACTGTGTAGTTACAGATACATCCTACTGAATGAAGTTCTCAATTTCTGGTCAGGAAAGCTTTCCATTTTAAATGTGTATTTCATTTTTGTAGATGTTTGTTCTTCATTTCAAATTTCTGTTTTTCTCTGTCAGGCTGGATTTACAATATACACTGTATATATGCCCAAAATTATGCATCTTTGTCATATACAAAACATCCCATTATTTTGAAGAAGCTTTATGACTGCTTTTATTGAAGTAACTGGAATAAATTCTTTAATGTTATCTATGTGGGAGCAGTCTAATTATAATACATTGGAGAGGAAACTACTTAATCAAAACGTGCATTTATACATTGGAGATAAATGTTTGGAATTTATTTTGAGGCAAGGTATAGGGTGAAGTAAGGAATAGGATTTAGGAAATCGGTAGAGTGTGGCTTCTTCATCAATTCATCTGTTTGAACATTGAATACATTGGAATTATTGTACGTAAGATCTTAGGGTGTCACCACTTCACATGCTAGGGGAGAATATCTTCAAAAGTATAGGTGGTTAATCTGGAGGGTTTTTTTGTCATGCACGAGTGTTTGGGTCAGCTTCATGGACTCCCTCCTAAACTTAAAGCTAGTATTGAAATAAAGAAAAAATATTGTGGCTTCAGTCCAATGGAGATCAAGATTTGGTGACCAATAGTAGCGTGGTGGTGTAGGTAATGGCTCCATTTTTTCAGTAGGCTGCTGGTTGGGGGAGTGTTGGCCATGCACAATCTGTTCTGTTCTCCAAGGAGGTTGTAGACAATACCCAAAAACCCAATATTGGTTATCCGAAAAAGTTAGAAGGGAAGAGGAGAAGATGCCGGGGTCCACATCCCAAAAAACTTGGAGCAAGAAGGTGAGTATACTTTATTGAGAAGGGGTAAGGAGTCACCAATAGAGGTTAGTATTGGGGGAGGTTGTAAGAAGGAATTGAGATACGAGGGGGAAGGCGTGAAGGTGACTATGAGTGACGATGAACTGTTGAGCTCTCAGAGAAGGGAAAAATTGAATAATAAGATGGTAGTTTTGCATGAGAGCTTAGTAAGGGAGGAAGTGAAAATTTTAGATTTTGTATCAAAGTGGGTGTTTTAGTTCTTTGAGAAAAGAAACCTACTTCAAGAATGAACAAGAGAATTGGGCAATTGAGAAAAGCCCGGAAAAAAGGAGTAAAAAAACAAAAGGCTAACAAGATTATTGGTTACAAAAAGAGTGAGAGAAGGATAATGCTAAAATAATTAGTAGTAGAAAGTCATAGGGAAGCATTGAACCTGGCTAATGCCCAACCTTCTTCCCAAGGCATATTGAAGAGGGTGTTTAGTCTAGCTTGGGGCCCATTTTCTGGTTGTTAGATGGCTCGAGGTGGATGCTTCTTAGACATAGAGGGCGAGTTGGTTGGAGTTTTTGAGTCTAATGCTCTAGCCTTGAGTGAAGCTTTAGAAAAGAGGTGTCATATTCAGACTGATTTCTGTTAAAATTTACAAATTTGTTGTAGTTTGAAATTTTTTTACGAATGTGGTCCTTTTTAGCCATTTCTGTTTCTTTCTATTTTCTATCAAAATGAATTGAACTATCATTTTTCTTTAGGAAAATAGTTTTTCTGCCAACCCAGAGTGAAAAACTTGTAAAGGTAGAAAATATAAGAGTTCCTCATAGTTGTTAACCTCAAGGTTAGGAGGAGGATGATAGATGAAACAGGGGTGATGTTGATGATCAAATCATTGACGAAGCCTTTGGCAGTGTGTGTGTGACTATGGAAGAGATTGGTGAAGATTAAAACGTAACAAAGGTGTGGCCGAAAGAAACGAGTTGATATTTTTGTGGGTCTCAGTAGTCTTCATCCACCTCCCAATTTTTCTAGTCTCTGTTTTATCTGAGTTTGATTCTTTCGTCTTCTTTGATGCAATGGAAGTGAAGAGTTGTATATGAAGTATTGACTTTTGCATTAGGGTGAAAAGAACGAGCATTTTGGGGAAGGAATGAACAACAAACAAAGGTAGGATGGACTGTTTTTAGGGAGATGGTAAGAGAATTTCTCATAATTTGAATGTTCATTTGTCTTTCTCTCTCTTACGTTGCTTCGGATATTCATAGGTTGAACTATTGCAGTTTCTCATAATTTGAATGTTCATTTGTCTAAGTTTTGATCATCCCTTGGTTGGCACTTTGAGTTTGAACGTGCCATTTAGCCTTCCTCTGGTGCAAGAAATAATGTTCATGTTCCTGCTGCTTTAGATAAGAAAGCCTATTTCTTTTTATTCAGATTGATGAAGTTGTTTCATTGTCAAAATCTTATGCTTTAGAGGAGGAATCTTGTGTTCAGCTTTCAACTCATTTATATTGTACTGAAGCTTTTAGCCAATTACAAGTTACTCTTCCTGGTTCAAAGACACAATTCACCAAAGGTGTCTCAAGACACTCAATGCCTAAGAAGAATCTTTTTAGTTCTAATTCAGATGATGAACTAGCTGTAAGTTTGAGTAGCGAGGAATCCATTTTTATTATTCCAGAAATAGAGCTGGCTGGTCAGTTTGTAGATGATTTATTTGTATAAGATCTAAAAGATCTATCTACAAATGAAGTTAATGAGTAACTCTTCCCATAGACTAGTCACAAAAAGTAGAGGTCGCTTGAAACTTTTACATGGAGATCCTACATCTCCTTTTCTTTTCTTTTTGCTACTGTGAGATGTTTCGAGTTGATCTTTAGAGCTTGGCGTGGAAAAGGTATATAATCGGCGGCGGATTTTAGGGTGGTTCCGAAAGCAGGTACGAGTTTCCCATATTCAGTTGTTTGATGATATTCTTCTATTTTGTGAACAGTTTATAAATAGCTTGTGTTACAGGTTTAATGTTTAGATAATTTGTAGATTTGTTCGAGTTGGAAGCTGAATTGTGGAACTTCTCCATCATCAATGTATTCCAGGTCATATAATGAAAATGGAGTATCCTATGATAGAATTTTGAACAGTCACTTGTCCTCAGGTTCTTCTCGTTTTTTTTGTTCTGCCTCGAGTATTTCGGTAAAACGAGAGATGCAGCTCGTACCAAAACAATCTAGATGTCTACCCAATTATTACCCCTCGTCACATTTCGGGGGAAGAACTAGCTAGCTCTAAGCTTTTGTAGGGCCTTTTACTCCTAATCAACTCGTTGCAGTTGTCTCGGATGCACCGACTCGTAGATATTGTTTTTAGGGTAAGGAAAGTAATAAATTTGGTCAGTTTGCCAAGTTATAGAATGTACAGTTTGTAGAAAAGAAATATAATTACAATGTAAATATTTTCTTGTGCACATCAAACATCTCTGACGACGAGAGTAGAGGTTCCTGCATTGCATCAAACAAAAATAAAACAAGTGTTAATACTTCTATAACTTATTTATTTTTGAGTTCTTATGTGGTTGGTTCGAGTTTTATTCAAATTTTAGTCTATTATTCGTTAAAAAGATGTCTTGCTGTTAGCGTTTTGATTCATTTACTACTAGCAAAGACGACAGTCTTTTTCAGTGGCGTTTGGGTTTCTTAATCTCGTCTATTAACTACTCCTACACAAATGCACAGTTCAGACTTTTCCGTCACATGTTAGAAAAGGGTGGTCTCTCACTTGATTTGGTACGTAACTCGTGGCTTTAGTTGCATTTTTCCCTCCCTCGCTACCATCAGCTCACTTAGTAGAACTTTGTTGGTGAGTTAATTTTATTAATATGTTTGAAGTTGGAGGTTAAAATCGAGTTACTTGGAAATACATAAAGTAAAAAGTGAAGAGTAGAGAGTAATAATGTGACCTGAATTTGCTTATACCCGAACAATCTTCGGAAGAACGTGAAGGCAACACAGCCTCGTTTGTTGGCCTTCTCAACAGCTTCTTGCATGCAATCTAAGAGATGTCCGTATGTTACGTTCTCAAAAGTCTTTATCAAGTCGATCAAAATGAATGTCATTGCTCCATTCATTGACTTTCCTGTCAATATCTGCACCCATTTCCATCGTCAACTGCTCAATATCATTACACAACTAAAATAGATTAAAGACTCGACTTCTATCTCATTACACAACTAAAATAGATTAAAGACTCGACTTCTTAAATTTTATAACCCCTAAGCTCCCTCGAGCTTGTTGTGTCTCTCTGAAGAATAAATTAAAAACTATAACTATATCTATTTTGGGAAGTTAATAACTTTCTAACTCGCGGACCAAAACGACACAGTATCTTTCGCTACCACAGGGAAGTCTGCCCTGTGCCCATCCTTGCGTGCAAGGATCTGGGCGGGGATTCCTGACCGAGAATCTATCGGAATTGAATTTTTCCTATATAACAAAAAACGAGGCAGGTTTCTTGATATGGATATCTCTATTTATATAATTGTCTAAAAAAAATTGTAATCTCATCTTTATTCTCTTAAGCATGGAAATAATTTTATTAAAAAAAACAAAAGAGACCAAATTAAAATTTTAACGACAAAATTAACAAAAATACAAAAAATTATTGACCAAGCTTATTAAAATTACCATATTTTCAATTCTCATTTTTGAAAAACTTGCATGTTTGCAAATCATTTTATAAAAACAAAGGTGAAATTTATTAAATATAAAATATAAAATTTATATTTAATAAATCTGGGAGATGATATCTTACGGAAGTATCAGCAGCGAACTGATCATCTCCACAGGCACTCAAAGAAATCGCCAATCCGCCGCTAGTCGCCTTCCGCGCCCCGGACGGCGGCCGATTATCGATCCACTCATCCCTTCCACCAACCAAAAACCTCACACTCCAAAATCCAAATCCAAATCGAAACACAAAAAAACAGAGGAATCGGTTCAAACCTGCTGTGATCGTAAACATAGGCGAGATCCAGAATGGTTCCGCTGTGGCAGGCATCTACAATGGCGTGGAGATTGACGCCGCTTCTGAGAGGCGAAACAATGGTGGCGTTGATCTCGTTGTCGCTAATCATTCCTTCCTCCAAGAAATCGACGGGGCATATGGTCTCGTCGTAGCCGTCGAGTTCGTCCATTGCGAAATCCGGCTGCCGCAATCCGTGGCCGGAGAAATAGAACACCAGGCTTTCGCCTCCGTAGCAATCCTCCACTAGCCATCTTAGACTGCTTTGAATGTTCTTCTTCGTTGGAATTCGCTCTGGATTTACTTCGTCTTCTGCAATGTTTGTTGCCACGATTTCAAAAGGTTAGGGTTCTTAAAATGCTTCTTTAGATGATTTTCATTAAAAGCAAAATAAATAAAAATAGTATTTCCATAAAAAAAATATTCATAAATTAAAATAATATTATTATTTTACTTAAAAAAAATACATTTTTGAATTTAAAAAAATGTAAGGATGTTTTTAATGTTTTTTTTAATTTAAAATAATTTTAAAAATTTAAAGATATTTTTGAAATATTTTTTTAACTTAGGGTGTATTTTTTTTAAAATAAAGTATTAATAATTTTTATGTAAAAGTTTTTTTAAACATATTTATAGATATATAAAAAAAATGAATATATATATATAAATGCCCCCACTCAAAATTATCTTCAACTCTAAATAATTTATTATATATATGGAATATTTATTTTTATATTTTAAAATTCTATTTGATAATTATAAATTAAAATATAATTGTGAGGTTGCTTCAAGTGATTTACATATGAAACTCCATATAATTTTTCATAAGATAAAACTATGGGATAAAAATAAAAGGGCTAATAAATACATTAATTTTTCTAACCACATAAATAAAAGTATTTTTTTTTTGTACAATGAATAATAATAAAAAAAATTGAAAAATGACGTTTTGTAGGTTGGGGTTAAATTGGACCTTTTTCGACTCAACCCAATTGTTCGGATTGTCAATTTTTTCAATCCAAACACTAAATAATGAACCCAGCTAATTCAATCATAACTTTTTTTAGATTGGATTAATTTTTTTGTTTTCAATATAAATAAAAGGTTAGTTGGTAATTAAGATTTACTCCTCAATTTGAATATATTTTTGAAAAATTACATTTCAAATAGTTAAAAATTTAACTATTTTTTGAGAGTAGAAGAATAAATAATAATAAAAATAGTTATAAAATTAAATAATAAAAAAAGAAAAATATATTTTAAAATTAATAATAAATTTGGGTGTGTTAAATCTAATCTAATTTGAATTGAACCCATAAATCAATTCAATCCAAAAAACAGAAACGAAGAGGAGGGTGGATGATATAAAACCTGTAAGAATACGAATGTTTTGTTTGAGATACGAGAAATGGTTGATCAACAAATCTTGCATATTCAATACATCGTTCACTGTCCCATGTAGCCTATGCTTCCAATTCTTGTAAGTCACCCCACACAGGAGAGCTCGCTTCCTCGGCCCCCCGTCCGACGCAGAGGAGGAGAGGCTTTTCATCGGGGACGGTGGCACCCGGAGATCCATTTCCGCCCCCGATTCATCATCCCGACTCGTGTGCAGTGCCCCGGCATCGGAGGAGGAGGAGGAAGAAGAAGGTTTGAACTTGATGCATTTGCATTTGAAGGGAGTGAGTTTTGTGTGGTTGTTCTTGATCTTGCAACAGCAACATTCACTTTTGATACCCATTTTAATGGCCTCCTAACCCCAAAGAAGTGAATGGGAGAATATATAAAAGTCCCCAAATGCATGTTTGGGAACAACTTTAGATTAAAGAATCTGTTTTATATAAAATTCTTTTAACTTGGTGCTTAAACTTTTTGTTTATTTCGTTTCCTTCTTTTAGTACTCAATTTTTCTTTTAGTTAGTCAATATTAGTTTCGTGTTTGAGTGGAAAAGGGTCAACTGTGTCGATCCCTTCATCTTCTCGACTTGGAGCTCGTGCAATTTAGTACTATTGCAAGCGTCGTCTTCATCATTGCTTGTCGACATTTTCCCCACCATCCATCTTATAGAAAACGGTCTCCTATGGTGTTTTAACTTAAAAAAAAAAGAAGTAATGATAGAGAGAGAGAAAAAAACAAATCTAAAGTTAAAAAGTAGATTATATTCTCGACCAAAAGTTCAGACGTCTTAGTCAGCTTTTCATATTGTTCAATTAAGAAACAAAAAAAAAAGAAGCTAAAGGTAGAGAAAAAATTGTAAGTTTTCTCGTAAAATCTATAGAGGAGACTTTAATCAAATTTCTAGATACGAGTTTAAACTAACTTAATTTGTCTAGATATCATATTCTCGACTACAAGTCACATGTTAAACTAGTATATGTAATACCTCAAGACAAAAGAAGTTGTCCCAACTTATGTTGAAAAGTAGGGAGTTAGACTTCACTATAAAATGAAGGTCCCTTGTTTCTTTTCATCATTGACGGCTTTAGGTCGATATTTCGGCTGATCCGGATTGGGTCAAATATGCTCGGACTATTCCTACTAGTTTCAACCAACTCTTCGAAAGCGTTTGTTAGTATGACTCTCTTTTAGCTAATTTAGATTATTTGGACACAGGTTTAAATTATTTTATGCAAAATTAGGTTTAGCTAGTTTGTCTAGGGTAAGTTTAACTTATTTCATGAAAAAATTTGTGAACCATTTCCTATAGTAGAATTCTAATTTATGATGGTAGGAATTCTTAGGTAGAATTAAATTTTAGAGAGAAACCTTAAGCTAGCATCAATGGGTCGTAGTAGCTTTGGCTTAGGTCAACTAAATAAATGGTTCTACTATCGGTTTGGTTGAACGAATTGTTTTATGTATGATAACACGTGCCAATGGCCCTACACGTGTCATATGTGTGATATGTTTGATATATTTGATGATATGATATACCAAGATATGCCAAGTAAAATTAGAGTATAAATGAAATGTCATATTATGCAACGTTGAATTATAATATGCTATGAAATGTCATGATACACTGTGATATAATTATGTTAGGCCATGATATATTATGACATGCTATGAAATGTTTTGAGATAAGAGAATTCATGATGCACAATCCGTGAGATATGTTTTAAGGGTTATACTATAAATAAAACGATTTTGTAAGAGGGTTGTCTTGCATGATGTATTTACAATGGAAAATGTTTGGGACCTCATGTATAAGTGTATGTTCGTGTGCATCGGAACACTTCCCTTTTATGATGAGTACGAACACATATGTTATGAAAAGGAAAATGATCATCATGTTTATCATGATGCTACAACGGTCGTTATTTCTTCTGGGTGTCGAACAGCACAAAAGATGCTAGCCCAACCAACTGGAGGTCTAGGGGGTGTGCGAGCCCGTCTGGTAGGTCCATGCTCGCACATGTGGGTCGTGTGTAGAGTAGTAAATACACATCCAATTTGTCTGAGCTGAAAAACGTTCTAAGAGAATACGGTTTCAAACGATAGGTCTCATTCATATTACATGTGTTTGCATTTCTTGATCTCAACAGTGGGGTCACTTACTCATAGTTGCATTTTATTTTGTAGAACTTAGTTGAGTCTAAGACATCATTTTAATCTTCTTCTTTGGTTTTATTTTATTTTGTATTGAATATTTCTCATTGTTTTATCTTAAGACTCTTATGCAAATGAATAAGTATGTGATATCGTTTTATAAATTTGTCTTGAATGAATATTTTTGCATAAAGAGGTTACATCATACATATTATACTGACTCTATTTCAATAGAAAATTAAGATCGTTGTTACCGTGTGTATATATATATATATATAAATAATGACAGTTGTGATGTTCCACATTGGTTGGGGGGAACAGAACACCATTCATAAGAGTGTGGAAACCTTCTCCTAGCAGACGTGTTTTAAAGCCTTGAGGGGAAACCCGAAAGGGAACGCCCAAAGCGGACAATATCTGCTAGCAGTAGATCTGGGTCGTTATAACAGTTCTAGAACTTTGAGTAAGAGGGAACACGATTTCATATAAAGCCAAATTACAAACTCGTGAAAGTTTTATATTTGCATTTTTTTAAAATTATAAATTAAATATTTTATTGACATAAAATTTAATTTTGCCACGTAGGTTCTCAAATTATTTGACTTTTTTTTACAATTAATGTGGACAAAATTAAATGTTTATGTCTAATACAATCACGGATTTTTTAAAATATATTTAAGACGGTGAAAAGTCTCGAATAACATCAGATATTTACGGTCTATTCCAAAACTTTCTCAAGCCAATTTACTATGTAGGACTTAAGTATGAACATGTTTTACAGTATGTTTGGTGTCCCTTATTGTTTCGTGCAAATGATTTTTGTATAATGTATGATCATGTAAGTGCCTCTTCATGTTGTCACGGTACTACGTTGGAACTACTAGAGGGTTGTATAGTACCTCTAAGTGTGAGCTATTTATTATGGTTGACCACATATGTATCGTAATTGGTCTAAGCATGGGGTTGCTCCCCCTCATGTTTATGATATTACTCGGATACTATATTAGGGCTGCTAGATCGTTAACCAACTTGTTGGGAATGAACGTTTCATTCAGGTGGCCAAAACATTTGAATCGATTTTGATTTTATTTAGAATTAAAGAAAACTAAAGATTAAGTCAACTTACATTGAAGAAATATAGAGAAAGTTATAGCGGAATTTTAATTTCTACTTGCTCCAACTCCTCCAATGGCAGAATCTCTACGGTAAAATATTCTTTGCCAAAAGAGAATCCCAACGAATTTAAGATAAAAATATTAGAGAGAAGTCATTCCCCATAAAGACGAAAGTGTGAGATCCCATAATTATTGGAGAAGAGAACGAGTGCCAGCGAAGACGTTAGGCCCCGAAAAGAGGTGGATTGTGAGATCCCACATCGGTTGGAGAGGAAAACGAAGTATTCTTTACGTGAAAACTTTTTCTTAGTAGACTCATTTTAAAAATCTCGCCGGAAAATTCGAAAAAGAAGCCAAAAAAAGACAATTTCTACACGAACAAAAATTTGAAGAAGCTACCCGAACAACTCAAACCAACCCAAATAAAAAAAGTCTATAGTTGGGTTGCACTGGGTTCATTATTTATAATCCGAACAATGGGATTGGATCTACAAAATAATCTAACCCGACTCGACCCAACCTAACCCACGAACAACCCTAGTTGTTTTGGTTTCATAGAGCTTTTAAGTTCTCAAACATTCTCGAACAACGAAAGCGAGTGATCGGTAACCCAAAGTCCGAAAGGAATCGTCTTTATTGGACCATATGCTATAAAGTATAGAGAAGAATAGGGTTCTGATTCGTTGCTTGATGTGTTTGAAATGGAAATATTAGGTTAGATTTGATGCTACGAAGGCTTGATTCCCAATTCACCATACCTATTTTCAAGTCAAAAAGTTTGGATTTTTTCTTTTCAGAGAATATCATTACTTCAACATCACTTTAGTTTGTATTAAAGAAATTTTGGGAACAAACAAGGCAAAAGGGCCTAATATGTGATCCAGCTTAGACATATGCTCGGTCCACGACATAGTCCAACTTCAAGTCGACGTGCATCCATCCTAACCCGACCCATGTACATCCCTATGCGGTTGGATTGTGAAATAATTTCAGGTTGGGTTGGTCCAAAAACATTCCTCAACCCAACCCAACCCGACCCATGTACACCCCTACTTCTCCTAGTTGATCTCCCCTGTAGAACTCGTGCTGCTCCTAGTTGGCTCCTTTCGAATCGTGCGGCTTCTTTGGCTTAATTGACTTGGCTTTGTTCCATTTTACATGTTTTAAATCGTTCTGAAGTGTTTTGGACTCACTTAAAGCTGACGTCAGTTTAGCTACTGTTTTAGCTGGATTAATATTATGTTCACTGTATAAGGCTGAGTTAAGGACATTTAGATAGTTGTAATCTATAGATGAGTTCTAAGATCGTTTGTATGATTGATTCGAATGTCGTAAGTGGAATTAGATCCCATTAAATGAACTTTTGTCGTAGGTGGAATTAGATCTCATTCAGAAACATTGAATGAAGAATGAAGTTTATATTGTAAGTGAACTTTTGTCATAACCCAATTTTCGAGGCTTTGAATCTTGGACCGTGAATAAAAAGACAAAGACCAAAAGAAAATAAAATAAAAGATTGAAAATTCAATCAAACTTAAATTGATACAAACACAACAACACCAAAATTAAATACAAAATCAAATCTAAATATAAAATATGTTATTCAAATTTATTATAAATCGAAAAAATAGGTATGGGATACAATTACAAACGAAATAAAAAAACTTAAATACAAGGATGGATTGACGCTCCAGAACGATCCACTCTGAGACCGAACAATTGTCGAACACTCCACTTCAACTAGTAGCCTGTGAACACCCGACAAAAAAGCAAGGAAAAAGAGGTGAGTATAAAAATACTCGGTAAGCAACTTACTAGTAGGCTCTCATCATATATTTATCCTAATAGGTATCCACGAGCTTTACTTTGAGATTTAGGAAGTTCAGGCCTAGTCTCTACTACTATCTGAGCATCAGGGGTGCTCGAAGTTTCGAGCGATACACCCTTTTCTGGCGTTGCAGGTCTTCTAGACAACAAGTCTCATCTCTAGGGAGAATTACTTTTATGCTCTTATAGCTTGCTTTGCCTAAGTAGAGTTAAATCGGTGTCTTGGATTGAGGGGTTATCTCGTCAAACTCTTTCTCTAGTGGGGATAGTATGATGTGTGCTAGTCTGTTCGCCATCTACGGGAGGTTAGCTGGTGAACTCTTCCCACAAGACCATATAATCACCCAAGGTTGGGGGAGTGACCCCTCTATGCTTGCCAACTACTAAGTCAACTTGTGTGGCTTCATGCCTCGACTCTCAGGGCAGGTTTACTGTCGCAGCTCTCCACAAGGTTGGACGACGAGTCACCTTGGAGCACTACCCTAATCGTTCTAGGCCTAGCTCCACAGTACTGGTACTGGAGTGGAAATGGTAGTGGAGGCCTTTGATGGCACCGTTAAACTAATGACACCGTACATACTGCTAATGGTCTGGAGGTTACCGTTGTCATTCTTGGATGTTGTGGAGCTCTACTAGATTCTTAAGGACGTTTAGGCAGTTTAAAACTTGTCTCTTGTTTCCAGGACGTCTAAGACCAACACCTTGAGCTAATTCACTTTTTTGGTGCACATGGGTCTATACCCTTGATCGTTGCTCATGATTCTATTGTGCAATATCTATTACAAACGTACTGACCTAGGTCAACGTGCATGCTTGTTAGGAAAATATTCCTATCAATCACTTAAAGCACGAAACATATAATCTAAATGTCACCACAATCATATCTGGGAGTTGAGGAGGTCTATTGGATTCCTAGAGTTGCTAGGTGGTTTAATGTGGACTTTTGGCTCTAGAGTACTCTGTTTTGACTCCTTGAGTCTTTCTTAGTTTAGAAGCACTAGGGTCTAGATCCTCTAACCATCGTTCACCATCTTAATGTACTTAGTCTATTGGAGACGTCTTGTCCTAGGTCTCGTAAGGAATTGATGTCATGATTCTATATCTAGGATCTCATGCATGTTGTATCCTAAACTAATAATAGATTATATATTATTCGCGTTCATTTATTTTCTATTGATTTTAAGTGGCTTTAGAGTACTCTAACGAGCCTGCTTAATGGGTCCATGTGCATGTGAGTAGATCGTATGCACATCCAGTTTCCACATTTATTCACGTTTTTCATTGATAGAACAATATATATGTACTTCGCGTTTCTAAATTTCGTTTTAGTAAGTCGTTCAAAACTTATTTTTGATATTAGTTTTTACATGGTTTCTATTATGGATACTTAATTTTATTGAATTCTAAAGTAAAACGTTTTAAAAATTATTTTAGTATTCGAAAGTCCTAAAAACATTTCTGCTTAAATCAGCTTGAAATGTCACGATATGTATTGATATCATTATTTTCTCATACAAATGTAAACAAGCTCATTGATCATACAACACCGACCCATTATTTCTCGTCCATAACCTTCAAAACTTCACATTAGATCCTTCGATAGTATTTGGAGTATAAGTTCATCGAGGTTGCAATAAGAAGAACCTCCAAACTTACAAGATTCTTCAGCCAAATTCTTCAACTCCATAACTTTCTTCTTCATATCCTTCCCTTTCTCTCCTTCCATCACCTCTTTAACACATCGCTCGACCTCGTCCCTCTTCACATCGCTATCAATTTCCAAACCGATCCCCCATTCCACGCAACAATATCGACAATTCGTGGGCTGATCAGCAAAATAAGGCCACAAAATCATAGGCACTCCAGCACAAAGGCTCTCAATAATCGAATTCCAGCCACAATGTGTCAAGAATCCCGCCACCGATGGGTGTTTCAATACCTCTTTTTGAGCACACCAACTCGCTATCATTCCTCTTCCTCTCGTCTTTTCAAAGAACCCAATTGGTAAAATCGTCGAATAATAATCATAATCATAATCATAATCATCTTCGACTCCAATAACAAGATCTGGCCTTATGATCCACAAAAAGGGTTTCCCACTATTTGCAAGTCCCCATGCAAATTCAATAAGATTTTGGTTTGTCATCACGGTTATGCTACCAAAATTTACGTAAATCACTGAATTGGGTTCGTTAGAATCGAGCCAATCGAGGCAATTTGGATTCTCTTCCCAAAGATTTGTAGCTATTGATTCTAATTTCTTCTCCTTTATTTTGTCAGTGAACAAATGGACTGGACCAATGGTGTAAATTGGAGGAAGCGTTTGAGAAAGAACATCCAATACTTCTTGTTCTAATGCATCGAAAGTGTTCAATATAATAGCGGAAGCTTTTGCTGTTCTTTGTGTTTCTTGAATTAGAAAGTTTAAAAAGATGTCATTTGGATTTGTTGTTCTTGCAAAGCTTGATAGATCTTTAAGTCGGATGTTTTTCATCCCTCGAATCCAATCTATGGTAGTTTCGAGGTACCCGTTTGTTAAATAACTCTCATCTGCAAATCAAAACTCATGAACATTACGAAGAACAGGCTGAATTAATGAAAATACTCGTGAACTTTGTATTTTATCTGAAATATATCCTTAAATTTTTAAAAGTTTGAGTAATACCCTTGAAGTAAAAAAAAAAAAAAATTTAAAAATATATTTACGTTAGATTTGGATAGAAACATGGATAGAAATGGCTTATTTATATCTCATAGAACATCTTTCTCTTCTATTTTAAGGATACTAATTGTAAAAAAGGTTTTAAACTTTTTTTTCTAAAAATTTAAGAATATTAATGTTACTTTTGAAAGTTCATGAATATTTTTTAAATGTGGCAGTAACGGTTTTGTCCATATACTAATACCGATAGTATTTTTAAACTTTTTACAAAAATTTAAAAGTATTTTTGATACTTTTAAATAAATTTAAATGTATTAACGAGACTTTTGAAACTCTTTTGAAAGTTCGAGAATCTTTTTGAAATAAAATATAAACAATTTCCATCTAAAACGGTAAATATATATTTGAACTTTTTTAAAAGTTTAAAGGCATTTCTAACATTTTTGAACGTTTAAGAGTAATTTTGAGATAAAGTGCAAAGTTTATGAGTAATTTTACGTTTAGAACGATTTTCTACGTGTTTAAAAACATATTTTTTAACGTACACGAAACCGTTCGTAAAACAAAAGTAAATGGTCGAAGAATTGGTCACCTTTCAATGGAGTAATCCCTCGCTTCACAAGTTCACCTAAATTGCTAAATCCCCACAAACTGCATGCACTAAACGGCCAAAAATGAGCCACCGGAATGCTAAATTCAGCAGCAGCTTGAATAGTGAACGACGCCAACCCATCACCAACAATACAACTAACAACAGGAAAATCATCATCCTCACACAAAGCACCATCGTTAAGTTGAGAAAGAAGGCTGCAAAAAGGAGCTAAGAAATGGTTGGAGACAGCGATACAAAGAGTCGGTAGGTCTTGCGGGGCGTCGATGTCGTCGTCGTCGGCCACAGGCATGCTATCAGGAATCGTTCTAAAGCGAAAGCTCAGTAAGTCGTCAAGAGAATTCGAACCTCTCGACTTGAGTATACGCTTGTGATTGTATTCGGTGTTGACGAATGTTATGTGAAAGCCCTTTTGATGAAGAAGCTTTGCTACACTTAGCATTGCGTTTATGTGGCTTTGTGCTGGGAAAGGAATGCATACAGCATGGGGCTTATGCATGATTTAATGTTCTTTCTTTTTTTGCTCTAAGTTTGAACAAATAATAGTTTCCATAGTTTGCAATTTATAGTAAAGTTTTGTTGAATTATTCCTTCTCCAATAATGTTTGTAGTGGCTTTCATAGAATAATAATCATATTGTTCTAATATATATAAAATACTAATAATTGATTATGAACATAGAAGGTTTTGAATGAAGCATCGTGTGATGTGACGTTTGATGTGAATCGAATCGATGAACAAAGGGAATTGCATATCAGTGTGGTGCTCGGTCTCGTTTAAGTTGGTTTAGGGTTTTGACCTTGGTAAGGGCGAGTAGGAATTGGATTATGTATCCTTTTTAGGGTTTTTTTTCCCTACTTTTATTGAGGGTTGTGCGTTTGAATGTGTTTGTCATCTCTGTTAGTCTATGTCCTGTGTCACGGTCATGCTTGTTCAAGGTGTGTTTGTGAGATCTCACATCGGTTGGAGAGGAGAACGAAACATTCTTTATAAGGGTGTGTAAACCTCTCTCTAGCATGCACGTTTTAAAAACGTTGAGGGGAAGCCCAAAATGGAAAACTCGAAGAGGGCAATATCTGCTATGTAATAGCTAAAAAATGAAAAAAAAAATGACTTCTCTCCACTAACCGAGAAAAACAAAAAAAAAATGTGAGATTTGAGAAAAATAAAAAAAAATGACTTTTCTTCGCTAACCTCTTATCCCCTCCGCTAACCTCGTATCCCTATCCCCACAACCCATCCCTCACGCTACAATATCCCAGCTCCGCCCACCCCTTACGCCCCTCAACCCACCCCTCACGCCAGAATATCCTAGTTGTTGCAAAAAGAAATTAAAAAAAAAAAACAAATAAAAAAATGTGAGATTTGAGAAAAACGAAAATCAACCCACCCTTTACGCCCTCAACCCACTCCTTACGCCAGAATATCCTAGTTCCTGCAAAAAGAAACAGCAAAACGATATGATTGACATGCAAAACGACGAACTAGCATGAAATACAACCTCGGCGTATGCATGAAAGATATGATAAACGATATGAGAAATGATATGAAAAACAATATGATATATACGAAATACTAGCGGGGTTGTATTAAAAGAGAATGAAAATGGAAATGTTGGGACCTCATGCATTATTGTGTGATCTTGCATGGGGGATACACTATTCCTTCACGATGATACGGATGCGTACACTACTAGGCAGGAGAACGATCATTATGTTTGATATAATGCTACCGTGACGGTCGCTACTTCTAACGGGTGTCCGACATCGAGAGCTACCAGAGAATCCTCGCTCGACAAAAAAATGGGTCGAGGAGGTGTGCGAACCGACCGGTAGGTCCATACTCGCACATGTGGGTCGTGTGTAGGAAATTAATTACACATCCAAACTGCCCGTTAGGATAGCCGCCATAGTAAAGCAAACTATTATGATAGGTCCCATTCATGAAATTGTATGTGTTTGCATTTAACCCCAATAGTGGGTCACTTACTAATTATTTCTCTAAATACTCAAGCCACGTGGTACTTCTCATGTACGGCTGACGACGACATCGCAACTCGAGACCATAGCACATGCATAGGGTAGTCACATTTATTTTCTTAGACCTAGGCTAGAATATAATGTTTTTAATTTAATCGTTTATTATTTTATTTAGTCTTTTGTTGTGTCGTTTTAAAGGTGTTTCTGCATTCAATGTTCATGATATGTATACACTAGCAACCTTAGATTAAGTAAAAAAATTTCGGGCCGTTACATGCTAGCGATGGCTTGGGCTGTTACACTGTCGCTTGTGATTGCATCCCCACTCCAAACCTTTTTACCTTCTTTTCATGTTAGCTATTTGTTTTTTATTTTATTAATATAATTTTTGTGCGTATGGCTCCTTGCTATTTTGATATCCATGTCCGAGTCTCCACAGACAAATGTTGTAAACTCTCTTGCCTACATGTTTTAATGCAATTGACACCTCAATCGCTTCATTCTAAAAGGTTTTCTACTCATTTTCTTTCTCGTGTCTTATAAAGCCATTTTCTTTCAAAACGTGAACCGAGACTAAGGCTACGTCCGATTTTTATATAGATGACTTGTTAGTTGGATTAAAACAAATGTTATATAATCGTTGAAGAGTGCAATTGTGACACCCGACAAGCTAGTAAATTTCCAATTACGTTGTTTGAAAGGCTAAGCAAGGTCGGAGATGAGCTTCGACAT
Organism: Cucurbita ficifolia; assembly: GCA_033971965.1. Taxonomy (NCBI): domain Eukaryota; kingdom Viridiplantae; phylum Streptophyta; class Magnoliopsida; order Cucurbitales; family Cucurbitaceae; genus Cucurbita; species Cucurbita ficifolia. The sequence continues at coordinate 11,074,482 of CM066972.1, forward strand.
TGGTTGATCTTCATTTGAAGCATCTCGAGCTTAAGCTCAACCACACTTCACTTCTTCTAGTTAATAGGGCGACTAATTATTTATTATTATTTTTTTTGTCCAAAGGCCTACTTTAGCAATAAATGATTCAAAAATTAGTTTTGAAAATAAATATTAACATTAAATTAAAACCACTTAAAAAATTGTAACTCCAAAATTAAAATAATTTATAAAAATTATTTTTAAATCACTGTCAAACATATGGTTTATTAGAACATGAATTGATATTGAAACATGTAGCATAAAGTTTGTAAATGGTAGACTTATTTTAAAGTCACTTTCAAATATATCGTTTATTAGAACATAAATCGATATTGAAACCGGTAGCGTAAAGTTTGTAAATGGTGAAACTATTTTAAAATCACTTTTGAACGATAACATATCGTTTGTTAGAACATGAATTGATATTGAAACAGGTAGCGTAAAGTTTGTAAATGATGAAACTATTTTAAAATCACTCTCGAACGATAACATATCGTTCGTTAGAACATGAATTGATATTGAAACAGGTAGCGTAAAGTTTGTAAATGGTACCCGTTCTCCATACTTCTTATCACAATGAAAGTGGAATTTGTGGCGTTCAAAGGGAATTGTGGAATCACAAAATAGTAGCTGACATTATGGGGATTACTCAAAATGATTCTTAAATAGGGTTTTTTTATATATATATATATATATTTTTAATATAATATTATATTTTCACAATATTTTAATAATATGATACTTCTTAATAATGGTTTAAAATTTATTGAATTAGAAATTTTCTCCATTTTAATATTAATTAAAATCGAAGAAAATGATTAAAATATCCTCTTAAAATAATAATAATAAAAATATAAAACCAATTTCAATTGTCCTTGGATCCTCAGATGCCTTCGATCACTAGAACTTACGTTTATCGAACTTCGACTATACTAGCTTTAATTTCTTTGAACCCCAACCAAAATTGAGCGTTTTTCTAGTGAAGGCTGACATTAACATCGATCTCTTCTTAAAAATTACCTTTTTGTCTTCGTACACAAATAAAATGGTTGGATTAAAATAGTATTTTAACTTTAGATTATAATTAATATTTAATAATGGTAATTGATTCGAGACTTGATAGCATTAATTATTGTTTTTTTATTTAAAAAAAGAAAGAGCATATTTTAAAATTTTAAATAATGAATAAATATATGATAATTGTGAAATCTGATTCTTATGACACATCTCCTTGATATATTCCAATTCTGTAATGCTTAAGGGTCACACAAGAAAGGCCATTTTCAAGGAATAATTGAAGGTTTAATGGAGTCCCATTTATAAAATAATGCCAATATCCGAACAACTTTGCCAAACAATAATGCCTCCCAATTTTATTGTTCCATGTAAATATATTTAAGTCGATAAACAATAATATTTCTAACTTCGATATGAGGTATGAGGACTGAGATGCAATCATGACTAAAACTAATATGATTATATTCGAATGGACTAAAAATATGTCGTTGGGTTCTTCGGGTGTGTATCACGTTTATACATATAGTGTTAAAACTTTTGAGTCAAGTCTAATGATTGTATGAACTTATTGTCTATATACTTTTATTAAAATGATTTAGTTATTTTAGAAATAAAGATATTTAGGTAAATCGTCTATCTTTTGCTGTAAATAATTGTGAGATCGCTGGTCGGTTGGATAGAAGAATGAAACATTTTTTAAAAGGGTGTGGAAACCTCTCCCTCATAAAGGCGTTGTTTTAAAACCTTGAGGGGAAGCTCGAAAGGAAAAGCCTAAAGAGAACAATATATGTTGACAGTAGGCTCGGGTTGTTACAAATGATATTAGATCCCGATAGTGGGCGGTGTGCTAGTGAGGATGTTGGACCTCGTAGGGGGTGGATTGTGAGATCTCACATCGATTAGAGAGGGATAAAGGTGTAGAAACCTCTCTCTAGCGGACACGTTTTAAAACTTTGAGGAAAAATCCAAAAAGGAGATTATTTGTTAGCGGTAAATAGTATCAGAGCCAAACACTGGGCGGTGTGCCCGCGAGAACGCTGAACCCCTAAGGAGGGTGGATTGTGCGATCTCACATCGGTTGGAGAAGGGAACGAAATATTTTTTGTAAGGGTGTGAAAACCTCTCCCTAGTAGATGTCTTTAAAACCTTAAGGAGAACCCTAAAAGGAAAAACCCAAAGAAGAAAATATCTGCTAACGGTGGGTTTGAGTTGTTACACTAACTTGAAAGCGAAGCGAGGACATTATCGGCTAGCGGTGGCTTTGATCTGTTACAATAACCCTCCACACTACTAAGTTTTTCATCCCAAACAATCTAAAAAAAAGCAAATTGTAAGAATATTCTATAAAGTGTCTTGTAATCTAGTGCAAGCGTTTTCCACAAAGAAGTTGTGTTCAACATATAGGTCCATGTACATCACTTTCACATGTGCCTAAGTGAGATCTTCACTACAACACTCTCATGTATAGATATTTTTTTCATTTTCATACCCATCGATCCTATGAGGGAGTAGCCTCAGTGCCAACGTAAGACGTAGTTTACCATTGCTTATAGAAGAAAAAACTCACTTCATAGGATAGGATTTTTTCTTGTAGATGAATTTGAGACTTCATCAAATAAACCTTTAATTCACAAATTTAAAATTTTAATGGTCTTAATTTAATCTCCTTAAACCAATTTAATCAAACTATATTTCTAGCAACAAAAAAAAAAAAAAAAAAATTATAGTTAACTCAAATTCATCTCTAAAATAATAAAATTAATCTTATTTGAGGCGTTACAATTCCTCAACCTTAAAGAAATTTCATCTCATTTCTCCATTCATAAATACCTTAGTATCCTTAGCTAGAGTTCTAACACATTCTTAGTTGAAAGCAAAGTTCCTGATTCGACACATACGAAGGATAATTGGTGTACTCCCCTAACAATTACCAATGAAACGCATGATCACGAACATCGAATTCTAAACTTCTTGCACTTGAGTTTGTCTCTTAGAACCTTATTCAAACGGTCTATTCGACCATCCATTTGGATTTTGAATCTAAAACTAAAATTTAACTTAGTTTCGAGTGTTTTTTTGTAACTTTGCCAAAATGTTCGAAGTTTTTGTCAGGTCATACCATATACTATGAAAAAACATTCGCACAAGTGCATCAAGAAATTACTATAAGTACGACCTCTAGTGGTTTAAACGATCTCTAATAGTATATACAACCCATGCTAGAATCATCATCACTTAAGATCGATATCGAAATCTCCACCGTAGCTAATTTTAGTGGTTATTAGGACACTAAAATTTTCAAATTCGGATTAACTGGAAACTTTATTTAAACTGAAGGAGTGCTGAGTTCATGATTCATCTAATTACATATGGATTTTCTATCTTATTTCTTCAAGAAAACCAAAAAAAATGCGGCTATGAGCACCAAACTTTAAGAAACAAAACTACTAAAATGTGTATGGATATGATGTTGTGCACCTTCAACCAGCATCCTTACCACTTCTCCTGCAGGTATAATCTCCTTGATTAGTCCAACTCCTTGCCCAGCATACATTGCCATGCTCTCGATGTCACCTTTTGTTGTCGCATTCGGCACGGTACCCGCAAAGCGACGTATATCTATGTCCTGTTCCAAGCAGGAAAAAGATATGATTTAAAAGTAGAGCACAACAGAAGATTCTCAACTTCTTCATTTTGGAAGTAGAAAAGACGCAAGGGGAGCTCACCAAGCCATTAATTGTTGAACGGCCGATGACCGGCTGGTTGCTTTCGTTTTCATTGGCAGGAAGTGACTTCCAATCATCGTAAAAGGGTGTCTGTAGAACACGCTGTGGTGCACCAGGCCATCTTGCACGCCCAAAAATGTTTGTATAATCAGTTGCATCCATTTCCACCAACTTCCTCTTGTATGCAGGGTGAGCGTGGCTTTCTTCCGTAGCAACAAATCTGCAGTATTTCATTTTGTTCTTGTCTACTCAAATTACTATTGCAACGAACTTAACGAGTCAAATTCAAATCTCATCAGATATGCTTCATCATTAGATTATATAATCGTTCTAATTACAAGAATATGATAAGGATAACGACAAGTTTTGAATTGCACCAAATGAAAACAGGTTTTCAGCCTTGAACTATCTCGTAAATGGATTACGATGTGATATCAATTGTAACAGCCTAAGCCTAAGCCCTAGCCTACCGCTAGCAGATATTGTCCTCTTTGGACTTTCCCTTTTGGGGTTTCCCTCAAGGTTTTTAAAACGTGTCTGCTAGGGAGAGGTTTCCACACCCTTATAAAGAATGCTTCGTTCTCCTCCTCAACCGATGTGGGATCTCACAATCCACCCCCCTTCGGAGCCCAGCGTCCTTGCTGGCAGGCTGTCTCGTGTCCACCCCCTTCGGGGTTCAGCCTCTTCGTTGGCACATTGCCCAATGTTAGGCTCTGATAGTAACAACCCAAGCTCGCTGCTAGCAGATATTATCCTCTTTAGGCTTCCCCTCAAGGTTTTTAAAACGCGTCTACTAGAGAGAGATTTTCACATCCTTATAAAGAATGTTTCGTTCTCCTCCCCAACCGATGTGGGATCTCACATCAATATCGGTAAAACTTCCTCCAACACCATTTCTCCATGGCTTAGATGAATGAAAATTACACATTTGTTTAAGAATATGTGTCACAGGCGATTAATGAAGTTTCTGTGCCAACATGTTTTGTGCTTGATAACATGGAAAGGGGATCACCGATACGGTGACTCTAAACACAACCCGACATAACATGTGACATTATTCTTAAAGAACGAGACACTGTTTCTAATTGAGCACCGATTTATAGCATGGATCTAGCAGTTTTCTAAAATACGTTTCAATCACAGTTGAGCTTTACTAACCTAGTTCCAAGGCAGACGCCACGTGCACCAAGGGCCAACGCAGCAACATAACCTCGTGAATCTGAAATACCGCCAGCCGCAATTACAGGTATATCTTTATCCCCAACAATATCAACTACCCCTGGTAAGATGGAAATCAAACCTTCCTGTAAAGAACCAAGTATATTTGAGAAAAGTTATGATATGGTTTAAGTACAAATGTGTGAAGAGTATGATTAATGAACACAAGAACTAATGTAATACCACTGACTGGAAGCAGCAAATAAAAATACTATCAGTTCTTATTACAGAGAAATTTAAAGAATGTTCAAATACTTTTATGACGAATACTTTTAATGCCACTGACTGGAAGCAACAAATATAAGAGCATCAAGAATTAATCAAGTTTTCTAGGAAGAAGAAGCTTTATACTTGACCAATAACATGTCCTCCCGCTTCCCGTCCTTGCACGATTATTGCATCAACACCAACATCAACTGCGTTTCTCGCTTCTTCAACACTCCCAACCTGCAAAAGTAGTTGTTCAAATTGTAACATACTCCAATATGAGTAGACGACCGATAAAGCCATATCAGTAGGCATTAAGTCATATAACCAAAGATAAGGTTTAGGTCTCATTTGATAACCATTTTATTTTTTGTAACAGCTCAATCCCACTGCTAGCCGATATTATCCGTTTTGGCCCGTTACGTGTCGCCGTCAGTCTCACTGTTTTAAAACGCGTCTACCAGGGAGAGGTTTCCACACCCTTATAAGGAATGCTTCGTTCCTCTCTTCAACCGACGTGGGATCTCACATCTTATTTCATATCTTATGTTAGCATAAAGTAGATAACAAAACAAATAACTTCATAAGAGGAAATAGTATTTATAAGCTTAATTTTCCGAAACCAAAAACCAAATGACTATCAAATGAAGCCTCAACGAGCAATCGACTTGAATTGGGGATTGTGGACATTCATGGTTAATGTGATATGCAAGAAAACACTCACCTGTGGAATAATTTTCACCCCAGCAGAATGAACTTGATCCACAAGATCCTTTGAACATTCTCCCCAGTAAACTTGCACAACTGCTACCTTTTCAGCTAATATGGCCCTTAGATTTTGCTCATGAGGAAATGCCAAAATGACACCAACACCAAATGGTTTATTCGTTAATGCTCGGGTCTTTCTTATCAATTCTCGTACATAATCAGGCGATTCCTGTTACAAATAAAAGCCCTAAATGCTTCAAGCTCCATGCTACTAAAAAAGAATGAACACGAAAAATTCACAAACCAAAATCATGTAGTTTCCAGAAAATTTTCCCTACACTCCTCCATAATTTCATAACAAATCATCACCAAATCGTCCGAAAATGGCAATCATTGATATCGATCAACAATGAAAAGTATCAAAATCAAAACAGGGCAGTATGATCGACCAGGCAACAATCAATCACGGAATCCATTCTAAAAAAGATTAAACTCCGTTTCCACTCAAAGGAAAAGAAAGGAAGAAGAGAAAACAGTAAGATACCCAATCGGGAGCTCTGAGGAGACCGAGTCCACCGGCATTGGCGACGGCAGCGACAAGCTCGGGACCGGAGATATCAGGTCCAAGCGGAGCCTGAACTATGCCGTATTCGAAGCCCAGAATTCCTCCAAAACTCATCTGAGTATTCGTTCTCTTCGTTTGACAATGGATTGATTGAAGGAAGTTTGAATTTGAATATATAGGGAGTAAGTAGCAGTGGCAGCCATGGGAGGCGGCTTTGAAGGTTTCGTTACGTGAGAGCTACCGGATTCAACACGTAAGCAATTACGCCGCGCACTCGCTTTACTCCGTCGAGTGGTGTAAAACGACGACGTGTACAATTTTTTTTCTTTTGTTTTGTTTATTTATTCGAATTATTGTTTTGTTATTATTATGTCTTACACTATTTGAGTGGGAGATTAAATAAAATTATAAAAAAAAACAATTAAAAAATTAATGTTTGTGAGTTTGGTGGAGATATGCATTAAAGCTTTCATTCAAGTTTGCTCGGAGTTTGTAACGACCCGACTTCTAAAGCTCATCTGTCTAGAATATTTACCATTAATTATATACCCGACCTTATTTCATATAAAAAGTTGCTTGCTTAAAACATTTAGAAAAAAAAAAACGAAAAACTAATAAGGAAACAAATTCTTTAGGACTATCTCCGAGCCACTGTAGCAAATACTGTTAGCTGTTAGCTGCCAAAGATGTCATCGTTTGGAGAAGAAAAATTAGAAAAGTACGATTAAAACATGAGGACAACCTCCTATGGATCAGTAAGCAACCCTTTTGTTGGGATTAGATATGTATACACACAACAGAACATTTAGTACGTGCATCTATCCCGACCTTGGAAGTATTGATTAACTAGTTTGTGACTAGACTCAAAGCATGACCAATTAGTCTGTATTCCTAAAACCCGAAACTCAGGTCGATCAGCCCGTGACTAAGAACCAAAACGAGGGAGGGAAAAATGATGATCAGGAGAGAGAAAACACGATTAGCAGCAGCAATCGACGACAAATGAGGGATGATCAAGGAGAAAAAATTATATATCCAAAAATGCATTCTCACAATGGACCTAATAAAAAAATATATACATTACGATCATGGTCGTATTATATGGTTACGATTCTAAATTGAAAGTACGACTAAATTGTTATTTATTGCATTTATTGTTCACTCAAAACACCATTTTAAGCTGTAATGTGTAACACTAACCAAAACGTATATAGATATATTCCAAATGCATTTTAGCTACGTACGATTTAACGAAGGCTACTGTTGTCGATTGTTGTCAAAAACCTCCCGGAGCTTGTCCTGCTCTGAGTCTTCTTCTTCTCAACCGCTCGGCGATGATGAAGGCAAGCTCTAGAGACTGAGAAGCATTGAGTCGGGGGTCGCAGTGTGTATGGTACCGTGAGCTTAGATCGTTATATGTTATAGTTCGTGACCCTCCAACACATTCGGTTACGTTCTGTCCTGTCATCTCCAAATGAACTCCTCCAGGGTAGCTTCCCTCTTGATCGTGTACGTCGAAAAATGCTCTCAACTCGGCCTGAAATCGTCACATTTTGATATTTAGGTCACTAAATGATGCAGAAGTAAACAACTAATGGTATCTGACTAATTTTGTTAACACACGTCAAAAGTTGAGTAAACTCAACTAAATGCAGAAATATATTGTTCTAAATGAAATGAAGATCTAGCAAGTAATTAATAATATTTAGGTTTACGCACTCCAAGAAGGTCAAAAGCATCCAAACAGATGATCAATGATGATCGTAATATCCCAACCCCCGCTAGCAGATATTGTTTTTTTTGGGCTTTTCCTTCTAGGCTTCCCCTCGAGGTTTTAAAATGCGTATGCTAGGGAGAGGTTTTCACACCCGTTCCCCTCTCCAACCGATGTGGGATCTCAAAATCCACCCTCTTGAGGGCAAGCGTCCTCACTGGCACACTGCTCGGTGTTTGACTCTGATACCCTTTGTAACATCCCAAACTCACCGCTAGCAGATATTGTCCTCTTTGGACTTTCCCTTCTGGGTTTTCCCTCAAGATTTTAAAACGCATTTGCTGGGGAGAGGTTTCTACACCCGTTCCCCTCTCTAACCGATGTGGGATCTCACAATCCACCACCCTTGGGGACGAGCACCCTCGCTGGCACACCGCTCAGTGTTTGGCTCTGATACCATTTGTAACATCCCAAACCCACTGCTAGCAGATTCAAGGTTTTAAAACGCGTCTACTAGGGAGAGGTTTTCACACTCGTTCCCCTCTCCAACCGATGTGGGATCTCACAATCCACCCCACCCCCTTGGGGTGAGCGTCCTCGCTGAAACACCGTCCAGTGTCTGGCTTTGATACCATTTATAACATCTCAAACCCACCGCTAGCAAATATTGTCTTTTTTGGGCTTCTCCTCAAGGTTTTAAAACGCGTCTGCTAGGGAGACGTTTCCACACTCATTTCCCTCTCCGTCCCATCTCCGTCCCAAGTACTTATGGTGGAAAACTATTAGTTAAACTGGAAATGAATGTAACAAGCAAGCTATTCTAATAACCAAATTGAATATATATAAATCAAAAAGAATGATCATACCCTTATTGCATCGAACGAACGCGTTTTTAGTCCACAGGGAGCTTTGATTGTATTCCCGTGCATCGGATCGCTAACCCAAGTGACGATTTGACCAGCTTGGCGAACTTCCCTGATTAGATGTGGAAGTTTCACTCTCATGTTCTCAGCTCCCATTCTTACTATCACTGTAATTCTTCCAGGCTTGTTCGTTGGATTTAGGATGTCAATAAGCTTGACCAGTTCTTTGGGATCCATCTTATCACTTGCCTGTATCAAAATGCTATACTTTATCAGTCATCAAATTTCTTCATCCACCAGAGGAATAATTCAAGAACCATAAGTCTTTATAGCAGGTCAAGGAATGGATGCTTCACTAACAGCCCAAGTCCAAGTCCAAGGCTAGTAAATATTGTCCGTTGTAGTCCGTTACGTATCGCCGTCAGCCTCACGGTTTTTAAACGTGTCTGATAGGGAGAGGTTTCCACACCCTTATAAGGAATGCTTCGTTCCCCTCTCTAACCGATGTGAGATCTCACAATCCACCCTTTTTGGGGGCCCAACGTCCTCGCTGGCACACAGCCTGGTGTCTGGCTCTAATACCATTTGTAACAGCCCAAGACCACCGCTAGCAGATATTATCCGCTTTAGCCCGTTACGTATCGCCGTCAACCTCACGGTTTTAAAACGCGTTTGCTAGGGAGAGGTTTTCACACCCTTATAAGGAATGCTTCGTTCCCCTCTCCAACCAATGTGAGATCTCACAATCCACCCCCCTTGAGGGCCCAACATCCTCGCTGGCACACCGTCCAGTTTCTGGCTCTGATACCATTTGTAACATTTCAAGACCACTGCTAGCAGATATTGTCTGCTTTAGCCCGTTACGTATCGCCGTCAGTCTCACGATTTTAAAACACGTATACTAGGGGGAGGTTTCCACACCCTTATAAGGAATGTTTCGTTCCCCTCTCCAACCGATGTGAGATCTCACAATCCACCCTCCTTGTGGGCCCAACGTTCTCGTTGGCACACTGCCCGGTGTCTGGCTCTGATACCATTTGTAACAGCCCAAGACCACCGCTAGCAGATATTGTCTGCTTTAGCCCATTACGTATCATGTCAGCCTCACGGTTTTAAAACGCGCTTGCTAGGGAGAGGTTTCCACACCCTTATAAGGAGTGCTTCGTTCCTCTCTCCAACCGATGTGAGATCTCGAATATAGAGTTCAAACTTTGATAAATAAAAAGTTATAAGAACATCCATAAAAAGTTCAAACTCAGAAGTCGTATAACCTATATGAAAGATCCTATCCAAGTGAGATTGTATACCAGAGTGTCAACAAAAATGATCAAGATAAAACCAAAGTGTAGTTTCAAGACAAAATAGGAAAATTAATGGAATCACACAGCAACATCTAAAAGTTGGATAGTTTAAAGTACCTTAATGCCAAGAGGATTAGCAACACCTCTCAAAAACTCAACATGTGCACCATCAAGTTGGCGAGTTCGTTCTCCGACCCAAAGCATGTGAGCCGAGCAGTCGTAGTATATCCCAGAAGTGGAATCCTCCCTGGTAAGTGCTTGCTCGTAAGGGAGGAGCAAACACTCATGAGACGTCCAAAACTCGGTTGAGGTCATGATAGGGTGATCCACGGTGAGTCCAGCAGCAGACATGAATCCAAGGGCCTCGTCAACTCGATGAGCTAGTTCTCGGTATCTGTTGGCACGTGGTGGAAAATATATAACCAAACTATGCAACTACAATGAAAAGTTAATCCCAATGCAAAAGGCACATGAAAGAATGAAGTCCTCGAGAGTCAAACCTGTCGCCCTGCTCGCTATGCTCGGTGAAATCAAGATTCCACTGTGTAACTCTCTGCATTGCAGCATAACCTCCCGTGGCAAATGCCCTCAGGAGGTTCAATGTTGCGACCGACTGGCAGTAAGCTCTATTCATTCGTTCGGGGTCTGGAACTCTAGATTTCTCATCAAACGAATCTCCATTTATATTGTCTCCTCTATAGCTTGGGAGTTTCACTCCATCCTTCTCCTCGTAAGGGTCCGATCTTGGCTTTGCAAACTGACCTGCCATTCTCCCTACCTACATTCATACATAAAGTCCGATTACGAACTCGCCGAACGTAATTCCATACAATAACCCCGGAATCATTCAGCAGTCTCCAAGGAAAGAGTAATGAAGAATTACCTAACTTTTTCTCCAATATCCAGTGTTGAGAAACTTGGTCTACATAATAAATAAGTAAAAGGAAGGGAAAATTTCATAATGGCCACATAACAGGGAATTCCAGTGACCATTCCATTAAGTCATTAAGCTCTAATGAAATTGCACGGATGCGTGTTAAGAAAATGTTTAGAAGATTAAATGTAACAGCTCAAGCCTACTGATAGCAAATATTGTCCTCTTTGGGCTTTTCCTCTCGAGCTTTATCTTAAGGTTTCTAAAACGCATCTGCTAGGGAGAGGTTTCCACACCTTTATAAAGAATGTTTCGTTCTCCTCCCCAACTAATGTGAGATTTCACAATCTACCCCTTCGGGGCCCAGCGTCCTCACTGGCACTCATTCCCTTCTCCAATCGACGTGGGACCCCCAAATCCACCCTCCTTCGGGGCCCAGAGTCCTTGCTAGTACACCCCCTAATCCACCCTCCTTCCTCGTTGGCACATCGCCTAGAGTCAATTCAAACATAGCGGTGGACTTGTGCTATTACATTAAAGCCCAAAAAGGACAATATCTGTTAGCAGTGGACTTGGGCCGGGCCATAACCTTGCAGGAGTGTGCTTAGAAATGCACTTAAAATAAGTAACTTCAACAAAAACACTTATTATAAGTCCAAAAAAGTGTTTAATGGCTAATCACTTCAATGATTGGTTCAACTTTTTAAAGCTTCCATAGCAATCACTTGAGTGAAAAACACTACAAATACTTTCTTGTAAAGCGCTTAAATGCTTTTGACCTTTTCTGATCACTCATAAATCACTTATAAACATGATGATTTTGAATCAAAAGGACTTTTAGGATTCAACAAAGCAAAAGACACTCCCAAACATCACTGTAATATCAATTTCTCAATCGCTATCAACCAATAAACCAAATCAATTATGAACATGCTTACCAAACGATAATCTAAAAGCCAAAAACATGACAAAATCATTCAACTTACCAATGGATCATTCATCAAACCATACCACAATGCAAGAAATTAAAATAAAAAGGGCAACAGAAATCAACCTTGATAACAGGCATTTGACCTCCAAACATAAGAACAACGCTCATCTGGAGAAGAACACGGAAGGTATCACGAATGTTATTGGCATTAAACTCCTTAAAGCTCTCAGCACAATCCCCACCCTGAAGAAGAAACGCCTTCCCCACAGCGGCCTGAGCCAGCCGCTCTTCAAGGGACCTAGCTTCTCCAGCAAACACGATCGGAGGGAAGGATTCGAGGGTCTTGAGGACGGATTCAAGCACCGCCTGATCAGGATATTCCGGGAGTTGCAGAGCCTTCTTCGACTTCCAGCTATCAAGGGTCCATTTCGTCGGTACGAGAATCGATGGCTTTGACGACTTTGATGGGTCGGCGGCTTGGATTGCGGAGATGGGTTTGAGCGATCGGGGGATGGCGGTGGCGGTGGCGAAGGGAGGCGGAGGGGTGATCGGAAAGTGGGAATTGAGGAGGGATTTTGGGAGAGGGGAAGTCGCTGGGAGAGCCATTTTTGGGTAAGTTTGAGAAAGAGAAACAGAGTTGGAGGAAGATGAGAATTGAAATTATCTCAAAGAAGATGAAATCGATCGACTTTGTTGAGTGTTTGTTCTGTTATTCTTAATACAATCAATCAAAATCAGAATCAGATTTTTTTTTTATTTTTTATCGTATTTGCTTCGAATTAATTATAGAAAAAACGTTAGAATTTTGACATTTTATTCGAAGAATATTTCAAAAGGTTTAATAATATTAAACTTTCAAAAACAAAATTTTAAAAAATACGAGTGACCTTTAAAAAGTTTCATTAATACTATTACATAAATACAGTAAATCTTTTTAAAAATACCTTTTTTAAAAAAATTTTAAAAAATACTCTTATCATTAGTATTGTGTTTCAAAATTATTCATAAATGATATAATATATGAGAGGTTGGTAGGTGGTATTCATCTGTATATTGATTAATAATTTTTTAAACTTTTTATTTATGAATAATTTTAAAATATAGTACTAATGGTATGATAAGATTATTTTTGAATTTTTTAAAATGTTAAATTAAAAAATATTTTTAAAATAAAGCTGTAACTATTTTCGATAATCTATGAAGTGTTTTCGCCCGTATATTCCATATATTGGTGTTAAAAAAAATTTTGAATATTTTTTTATTAAGGTGAAAAGGGTTGACATTACTTTTAAAATTTAGTAATTATCTGTTAATGAAAGTTTCCCATTGACTAATTCCCTCAGAAATGATCATGAGATTATAATCATAGAATACTATCTCGGTATGAGACATTTTGGGAAGCTCAAAGTAAAACTATGAGAACTTAGGCTCAAAGTAGACAATATCAGAGAGAGTCGTGTTTATGTAACATTATCCGATAATTATATTTTTTATATCACCTTCCACCCAACACGTTGAACTCAGGAAAAAGAACACTCCAGACACGGCTAATTACAGTTTAAGACGATAAGATCACTCAAACCTTTTCCCACTTAATCTCATCCTCTCCGACAATCTCATCTCCACACTACAAAACGCGCGCACCTCGAAGAAACGGGCTGCTCCCGGAACCGATTCACTCCGCATTTCGCCTTCCGTTATGAGATGCCAATGGCCTCTACGCTCTGCATAGCCACCCACCTAGGCGCCCTGAAGAAGAATCTCGATGACTATCTCTCCCACCACAGCACCCTCACTCCAAGGCAAGCTCCCGACACTGCCAATGGCTACTAGCAATTCTTGCTCTCATAGCTCTTATCTGGGTCGTTTCAGGTTGTCCAGTTTTTCAAGGGATGCTCGGAAATTTGCTTGCGGGAGTCGTGGAAAGCAATTGGGTGTGTGCGGGAAGGTCCGTTTTAGAGGTTTTGTGTCGAAATGTAAAGCAATTGAGTTTAATTCGATGCCCCAAGAGAATGGAGAAGAGGGTGTTGCCATGGGGACCCTGATTTGGAGGGCTATTAAGTTACCAATTTACTCCGTTGCTTTGGTTCCTTTAATGGTATGTATATTGCATTCTAAGGCAGCTAGTTGTGCAGGATTTGATATCGATCTTTTGAGAAATGTGTTGCATCAATTATGATAAACTTGATTGTTCTTGATCTTTGAGTGTGTTCTATTCCATTTCTGAAGATGCTATGTATTAAGATTTTTCTCTTTGATTTCGAACAGGTAGGAAGTGCAGCTGCTTATTTTGAGTCTGGCAATTTTTCTACTCGGCTTTTTTTTGTAATCCTGGCTTCTTCGGTTCTTGTCATCAGTTGGCTTAATTTAAGGTGAAGAACTAGTTCTTGTATGACTTACATCTGTTTGTGTTTGCACTGAACCTAGATCTTTGATAGCTTAATGGTTGCATAGACGTTTGTTCCGTGGTAAATTGTGAGATCCCACATCGGTTGGGGAGGAGAATGAAGCAATCTTTATAAGGGTGTGGAAACCTCTCCCTAGTAGATGTGTTTTGAAAACCTTGAGAGAAGGCTCGAAAGGGAAAGTTCAAAGACGACAATATTTGCTAGTGGTGGGCTTGGACTGTTACAAATGGTATCAGAGCCAGACATCGGGCGGTGGATTGTGAGATCCCACATTGAATGGAGAGAGGAACGAGGGCAAGCGAGGATGCTGGGTCCCGAAGGCGGTGAATCGTGAATGCTGGGTCCCGAAGGGGGGTGGATCGTGAGAGAACGAAGCATTCTTTATAAGGGTGTGGAAATCTCTCCTTAGTAGACTCATTTTAAAAACCTTGAGGGGAGGCCCGAAAGGGAAAGCCCAAAGATGACAATATCTGCTCGTCCCTTCCCTAGTAGACGAGGAAAATATCTGCTAGTCCCTTCCCTAGTAGACGTGTTTTAAAAACCTTGAGGGGAAGCCCGCAAGGGAAAGCCCAAAGAGGAACAATATCTGCTAGTCCCCTTAGACAGAAGAACGGGAAAGACGAATCCTATCGATAAAGGCATTTTTTTTCTACTACCTTCGATACGTGGGCGAGAAAGTCAGATGCTTGCTTCCTTCTGTCGGCTCTAGGTCTCTTAGGGAATTCTCTTGCACCCCGATAGGACAGTAAGCTATCTTTTGACCCAGCGGGAACGAGCTTTAATAAAATATCTTCCTTGTATCTACTCACAGTGGACTTGAGTTTTTACATAAATTCTATCTAAAAACGGTATAAATTGTGTTCATGGAAGATTAACTTAGAAATCCTTTTCTATTGCCAATTTTGGTAATAATTTCCTGGCTTTGCCCTCCTTCCAGGTCTCTACCATTTTGAGGAAAGTGCTTTTATGTAGAACTCCCCTATTGTCACATGAATGATTTGTTCTCAACATCATGATCCATGGAAGCCTTTGCTTGCTCATTTCTAACACGAGTTCAGGACAAAGTATGAACTACGTAGCTCCTTCCCCCATTTGAAACTAACGAATTAAAACGACCCATTTGCAGTAACGATGCGTACGACTTCAGTACCGGAGCTGATAAAAACAAAAAGGAGTCGGTAGTAAAACTTGTTGGCAGGTAAGCTCACACTACTTTCTCGTCTAAGGACCCCTCGAATTTCGTAATCATTGTCCTTTTTCTTGTTTCTATACAAAACTTATGAGTTGTTTGTGTTATTGTGGTGCAATAAGCCCTATAGGGACACTTGTTGCTGCTTACACTTTTCTTGCTCTTGGCTTCTTGGGGTTGACATGGGCATCTCTGGAGGCTGGGAGCCTGCGTGCCATATTATTTCTAGCCTTTTCAATTATTTGTGGCTACATATATCAGGTAACATCTGGGATCTTTAGTTTTTGGTCTTCTTCATACTCTTGGCCCAATTCTATTTCTTTGCTTCATAGTTGATTCCAATGAATCTGAAATGAGATAATCGAAACGTCACTAATCCTTTTTTAGCATTCGAAAGAAGTAATTGATCAAGCAGTTGATAGTGTTGAGGATTGTTGGGAGAGGCGTCCCACATCGGCTAATTAAGGGGTTGATCATGAGTTTATAAGTAAGGAATAAATCTCCATTGGTATGAGGTCTTTTGGGAAAACCAAAAGTAAAGCCACGAGAGCTTATGCTCAAAGTGGAGAATATCATTACCATTGAAGAGAGTCGTGGTTTCTAACATGGTATTAGAGCCATACCCTTAACTTAGTCATGTCAATTGAATCCTCAAGTGTCATACCCTTAACTTAGTCATGTCAATTGAATCCTCAAGTGTCGAACAAAGAAATTGTGAGCCTCGAAGGTGTAGTCAAAAGTGACTCAAAAGTGTCAAACAAATGGTGTACTTTGTTCGAGGGCTTCAGAGAAGGAGTTGAGTCTCGATTATGGGGAGACTATTCGAGAGCTCCATAGGCCTCAGGGGAGGCTCTATGGTGTACTTTGTTCGAGAGGCAAATTGTTGAGGATTGTTGGGAGGGAGTCCCACATTATGCTCAAAGTGGACAATATCATACCATTTTGGAGATTCATGATTCCTGACACGACCAACCCATTTTATTCTATACACGCACACTATAACAAGCTATTTATTCTTTTAGCTCTGATAATTGACTCGGTTGCAGTGTCCACCGTTCCGGTTAAGCTACCAAGGATTGGGAGAGCCCTTGTGCTTTGCTGCTTTTGGTCCGTTTGCTACAACAGCATTTTACTTATTACAGAGCAACGCAAGGTTACAATCATTTGGTTTGGATTAGCAGTTGTTGTCTGGTTTTTTCCTATATTCACTGTCTGTCTAATCCACAGGGAGATGAGATATCTTCCCATAACCAATACGATCCTTTCGGCCTCTATCCTTGTCGGAACAACAACAACTCTAATTCTCTTCTGCAGCCATTTCCATCAGGTACTTTCCCCCCTCGTTGAGACAAAAACAAAACAAAAGACACGTATCCTTAACTCTTCTGCTGTCTTACATTAACGATCATGTTTGACCAACACCAACATTGTTGTGCATAGGTTGAGGGAGACAGGGCTGTTGGAAAAATGTCCCCTTTGGTAACATGTCTTTGCTCAGCTTCAGCTTGTCAAAAACATTCGGAGAAATTAATGTTATATCTGTCTGTGTTGGATACTTATTATGCAGGTAAGGCTTGGCACAGAAAGAGGTTCCAAAGTGGTGAAGGCTGCAGTAATTATGCTTTTTGTGCTTCTATTTGCTTTAGGTTTAAGCAAGAGTCTTCCATTTACTTGCATGGTAAGTTAATTCTGAAAACTTGAACGGAATAAGTTCACTTATCTTTCATTTATGCTATTGTTTTGTTTTGTAGTTCTTTTGTGGTCTGACCATCCCGGTGGGCAGGGTGGTGGTTAGCTTTGTTGAAGAAAACCACAAGGTGATTGGCTAACAATTTACTTTAAAGATCATACACTTAACCATGAAATCGTCTGTAATTAAGTCTTTAGGTCTACTAGTGATTCAACCGAAGAAAACCCTGATGACCTAAAAAATTCGATCACGATGAACTTATTTAGATTGTGTTGAGTTCAAAATGAAAACTTTATGGGTTCCAGTTGGTCCATGGGTTCCTCTAAAACTAGATTAGGTTGAACAAAATCAACCAAAAAGGTCGTGGATTAATAGTCAACCACTCTACCACTGAGCTACTAAGGAAAATGGACTTTCCTCTAAAACTAGATTAGGTTGAACGGAATTAACCAAAAAGGTTGTGGGTTAACAACCAACCCCTCTACCACTGAGCTACTAAGGAACAATAGACTTTCCTCTAAAACTAGATTAGGTTGAACAGAATTAACAAAAAAGGTCGTGGGTTAACAACCAAATACTCTACCACTGAGCTATTAAGGAACAATGGACTTTTCTCTTAAAGTAGATTAGGTTGAACAGAATCAACCAAAAAGGCCGTGGGTTAACAACCAACCACTCTACCGCTGAGCTACTAAGGAACAATGGACTTAAGGAAGCTCACTCTCATTTTTTGGACCAACTTCTAACTTAATGAAAAAGGGTGAGTCAAACTCTCGAGATTCATATGGATTAATTGATCTCTCGCATTGAGTTGGATCTAAATAATGTGTCAACCCAATTCAACCTAACCCACGAACGTCTCTAGAAGCTGACTTAGATACTCATAGATCTAAGAAAGTATTGTCGGGGAAGGCTAACGATATTATAACGAAATGATAATTGGTTATATGTTCATAAAAATGGGAAATTTGTAGGAAAATACTTTTTTTCATTTATGATTGTTATTATTTAGCCTTTTATATTCTTGGAATTTGCAGGATAAACAGAAAATTTTCATGGGCAAGTATTTGTGTGTGCGGTTACATGCCATATTTGGACTTGCATTGGCTGCTGGATTGGTTGCAGCTAGATTCGGGTTTAATTAATTAATTAATTAATGTTTTGATCACTTCCCGACAATTTTAGTGCTTTGAAGTATTCATAATGTAAAGTTTGAAGCCGTGATCACTTCCCGACATTTTGAATTACTCAAATTACCATTGATAAGGTAACCGAAGCAAGTTTTATCATATAGTGTGACAACCCAAGTTCCACCGCTAACAAATATTGTCCTCTTTGAAATTTCTAACTTTCCATCAAGGTTTTTAAAACGCATCTGTTAGGGAGAGGTTTCCACACCATTTATAAATAATGTTTCGTTCTCCTCTACAACCGATGTGAGATCTCACAATCCACCTCCTTCGAGGCCCAACATCCTCGCTGACACTTGTCTTTCTCTCTAATCAATGTGGGATCTCACAATCCACACCCCTTCGGAGCCCAACATTCTCACTGGCACATTGTCCAGTGTCCACTCCCTTCCGGGCTCAGAATCATTGCTGGCACACAGTCCACCCCCTTCAGAACTCAAAATCATTGCTGGTACACAGTCCATCCCCTTTAAGGTTCAGAATCATTGCTGGCACACAGTCTAGTGTCCACCCTTTTGAGACTTAGTGTTTAGGGTTTAGGGTGTCCACCCTTTCGAGATTCAACGTTCTCGCTAGCACTCCGACTTGTATCCAACACTCTTTTCAGGGTTCAGGGTTCAGCGTCCTCGCTGTAGAACTTTCCCCACAATTTGTACCTTTCATAATGTTGAGTGGGCTCCTTGGGGCCCAAGTACATTAACTACAAAGCTTGACTTTGTCCATTTCCATCCAAAAAAGTCAACAGTCACGACAAAGAAAAATCACCAATCGCCATTACAATAACATTCAAACCTTGCGGTGGTAACCTAATCCCTTAAACCACTCTCTCTCCATAGCCGCCGGATTTTCCAATTTCAACGCCTTCTCTCTCTCTCTCTCTCTCTCTCCTCCTCAAATCCGCCATGGAGTTCCTCTCCCGAAAGCTCCTCTCCGACGACGACGACGACGACCTCAAGAAATTCTGCTTTAAAACCTGCCCCTATTACCTTCCCGATTCCTGTCCTTCCGATTGCCTCGAAAAATGCCCAAACCTCTGTTCCCGTGGCTCAATTTCAATCCCGCCGCCC
Source organism: Cucurbita ficifolia (assembly GCA_033971965.1). Classification (NCBI taxonomy): domain Eukaryota; kingdom Viridiplantae; phylum Streptophyta; class Magnoliopsida; order Cucurbitales; family Cucurbitaceae; genus Cucurbita; species Cucurbita ficifolia. The sequence continues at coordinate 11,094,171 of CM066972.1, forward strand.
TATAACGACGATTTCAATCCCCCCTCCGCCACCAAATCGCCTCACAAACTCTCCAATTGGGTCACAGCCACCATCGCTTTTCTCTCTTTCACCTTCCTCCTCGTCCTCTGCTACGCCGTCTACGTCCGTTTCTACTCCCCCCGCCGCAGACGCCGCCAACGCCCTGACCCCCCACCGCCCACCACCCACCAAGAGGAGTTTCTCGATGAAGAACATGGCCCTGTTTTGGACCACCCCATCTGGTATATCCGTACCATCGGCCTCCCGCCGGCTGTCATCAACGCCATCGCTACCTGCAAATTCAAAACCGGCGAGGGTTTGATCGACGGAACAGAGTGCTCTGTTTGTTTAAGCGAATTTGAAGAGGATGAGACTCTTAGACTTTTGCCTAAGTGTAGCCACGCTTTTCATCTCCCCTGTATCGACACTTGGCTTCAATCCCACACGAACTGCCCCATGTGCCGCGCTCCAGTGGTAGCTCAATCCACCGCCGTAGCCCCACCGCCGCCGCCTCCGCCTCCTCTGGTAACATCTGAAGAAACCCAGATGAGGGATTTACAGATGGAAGTGGTAAATGGATCTAATTCCGGCGAAACTTCTCTAAGAAACGAAGAACAACAAGAACAAGATGAAATTCAGGCTGTGAGAAGATCTGTTTCTTTAGATTCCTTATCAGCTCTTCGAATCATCTCTGATCTTGCTGAAATTGGTATGAGAAATGGGAATGATTTGAAGAACAAATCATCACAAGAGAGAGTGAATTCTTCAGCTGCTATGAACAGGTCAGTTTCTTGCAGTGGGGAATTTGTGATGAGAAATTCGACACAGAGTAGTAGTTGAACTCTGTTTCTTGTTCTTGTCTGGTTTTTTGTCTCTGAAGATGGAGATATGTCTAAAGAAACTCTCAGGAAGCTGAGAAAACACACACGATTTGAAAAGATTAATGATATATACGATGTTGGAAACATGTTTTTTTTTTCGTGAAGTTCTTACATTGGATGTTTGTACAAAATACTTTCCAATGGCTCCAAGTTGAACTCTTCAAAAACAAATGAATGTTCTTGGAAGATTTAGTCATATCATATGTAAACTTATGTTTTTTCCAGCGTATGAATCTTACGACGTAGTCGTTTAATTTATTATGTCTAGGTAGTGTATGAAGTTAGCGATCTCTAATTTGTACCTTTGTGTTATTCCCCTCGATAATTACCTAATAAGGGGCTAGGAGTAAGCAAGCAACCTTAGCTTAGCTTCTTGACAGGGAGGTTCACTGTCCCCTTCTTTTTCGGCTTGGTCGTAGTACGATACCTGAACTTGAAATTACGATTTGATCCGACTGGATTTCACAAATCCTGTCGACTCGGGTCTGTATAACCTCGCTTTCTGATGTTCTTATTAGTATAGTGAATAAAAAATTATCAGCTATTTTCAGAACTTTATCTAAATTAGAGTGAACGGGTTTTTTAAAGTTTAGAGATTTAAGATTCAATATGAAAAGAATAATTTATCGTAATTTACACACAATATGAAAAGAAAAATTCGAGTCTAACAAGACATATTTTTCTAAACCGGTAAATGCGTCTCTTTTTCCTTTATTATATTGAATAAATATCTTATCGATCAAATATTTTGACTAATAATCATAAAGTTGGTAAACTTAGCTTTATTCATTTAATTATTTATTGATTCTACAATTTTTTCCACAAAAGATGAAAGTTATATTTAAATTTGCAACCACAATTATAAAGACCCGACTTTTAATTATGATGGGATTGTTATTACATGTCTACCGTCGAAAATCCTTTAAACTATTTTAAAGAAAAACCTTAAACGGAAGTACTTTTAAAAATAAATGCTTCAAAAATCAATTTGAGATCGGAATGAAACATGAATCACAATTTATATTAAAAAATATACATGTTTTAACATAAAAATGTAAAATTGTGGAAGCTATCGATTGTGCCCGGTCTCGTGGCCTATCAGGAGACACTGTCAACCGTCTAGGATCCCCTTTCTTTTATCAAGAAAACAATTAGAAACGGTTGAGTCGTTAGAAATATTAAGCGACCGCTGTCCAGAAACATAATGAATCATATATATTATAATAATTAAAAATGTTTCGTGAAAATTTTAAGAGTGGTAGTTTTCATACTTTATGATCACTATAATAAATGTAACCTTAAAATAAATAAAAATTCTCCAAATATATTAATGAAACACCATAATTCTAGATTATCATCTACCTAAAATTTAATGATTGAGATGTCTTGATTTATATCTGTCAATTATAATTGAACCTCCACATTATTCTGCCTTTTTTGCACTCATCTACCAATCATATTCGGCCTATGTGGAACCGATGCATGCAACATTTTCCAATAACATTAAATTGAAAAATATTGGACGTAGTCCCGAGTTTATAGCAAATGAGTGTATCTTTCGATGTAATTTATTGGTATAACCATTCTATCCTCATAATCGATCTCATTCGAATGTGATCTTATTTCATTCATGTATATACTAAACTTTTTTGTGGTGTATATTGATATTAACAAAAATGTTTTAGCTATATCCGTCCATATCTTCAAATGAAAATGTGAGATTTCATATCCGTTTGAGAGGAGAACGAATCATTTTTTATAAGGGTGCGTAAATCTCTCTCTATTAGACACGTTTTAAAATCATGAGACTAACGATAATATGTAATGGACCAAAGCAGACAATATCTGCTAGCAGTGGACGTGGACCATTACAGAACAAAATCAATGTTTATCACATTGTGATTCCAATCTTGTCAATTAAAGGACTTATTGCATCATCTAAGAAACATTATGTTTTACTATCAAATAAAAATAGAGACGTGGAAGCATGATCCGACCAAAGACACGTCTTATCATTTGGCTAAAGGAAGACAAAGACAAGCTACTACACCTAGGTTATTACGGTTGAATTAGTAATAAATTATCATAGCATTTGAACATAATTCAACAAATTAAAGAATATATCCGGAATCAAAAGATAAGGGTTTGTTTGTTCGCCCACCCCACGATATTTAACTCGTGGCCTAGGGGCATCAAGGACGTAGTGTTGACATAACACTAACTAAAAGATGAGCATCCTCCTCCGACTACCAATGGTGAGCGGTGAGAGCCAAACACAATGTAAAATACTTTTCTCTCTAGTTTTTCTTTATCACGAAACAGTGCTATAGTTTTCTAGAACGACCTAAACTTACCGCTAGTAAATATTGTCCGTTTTGGTTTGTTACGTATTGCCATCAGCCTCACAATTTTAAAACGCATTTACTCGGGAGAGGTTTCCACACTCATATAAGAAATGTTCCATTCTCCTCTCCAATCGATGTGGAATCTCACAATCCACCCTCTTGGGGGCCAGCATCCTCGCTGGTACACTGCTCGGTGCTTAGCTCTAATACCATTTGTAACAACCCAAACCTACAGCTAGTAGATATTGTCCGCTTCGGCCCATTACATATTGCCGTCAGCCTCACGATTTTAAAATACCTCTCTCTTAGGGGGAGGTTTCCACATGGGATCTCACATTATCATATCCAAAACTAACCACAAGCTTGTTTTCATTCAAAAGAAAATCCGGAAACCCCACAAGAAACAATGCTATAGTTTCATCAAGATGCAAGTTTCATTATTACAGAGAAGTGGAGAGAATCAGCAAACCAATCAGAGAGATTAAAACGACAAAATATACAGAAAACTTATGAAAGGAGAAAAAAAGCAGCTAACAAGTTGGAGAATAAAAAAACAATAATGCAGAAGAAAAACACATTCATCCACCAATTATTCATCATATTCAAACTCAAACTGACAAACCGACAAGGGACCGACGACATCAGAAACAACAAATCTAAAAAGAACTAAAAGCCAACCTCAGTGAAAGTTCCCACGAGCAGCAGAGCAGAGCACCAACGCCACACCTTCACAACTTTCTGAAAAAAAAGTAATCACTTCCCACTTTGCAAGAAAAAAACAAGCTTACCTTTACGACATTATTGATTAAAGGGAATTTCCAGCTCAGCATCCACCATATCATTATGAAACACAATGCTACACTCTCACAATTCCTTGCACTTGGATCACTTTTCCAATACTTTCATTATCTGCAATTTTTCTTTCTTTTTTGGATCCATGAAGGGTAAAGAGAAGGCAAAGCACCATATAGAGAAGAGGGAGATGGAGATAAGTGGAGGGTGGGGCATAACTTACCAAATGCGCATGCACTAAATTCATGGGGTCCCTCAAGAACACAACAAATACCTCCACTGTCACCTCCTAAGTTGTCGAATCTGAGTGATTCCTTTAATCTTTAATGCTCCAAAAGCAAATAGACAATCATTTCTGGTCAACATTACCCATTTTGTCTTCAATGGCTACGAGCAAAGAGCAGTATCTGCATATTACTTGAATGCCTTTAGTAGCCCATTATGTACAGCCCCTTAATGTCCATGGGGTCCCATAAAAGCAAGCCAAGCTACCACATTGATGTTCAAATTAAACAATCATTCTGGAAAAGAAAAGTTTGGTCACCACTTTTTTCTCCATCCTGGCATCCTTGACTGACATCACAGCGGAGCGTGACAGCCAGCCCCACAGCTTTTTGCTTTAAACTTTAGAGACTTCAAGTAGTCTATAGCGTCATCAATGATCGACATCGGGTGCTTGCCCTCGGCACCAGGAACCATGTTTTCAAGAAGTTTCAAAGTCTCTCTTAACTTGGCCTTTTTCGATGAAAAATTGCCCAAAACGGAATCCATTTGATGTCCTTGGCTATCGCCACCAGTGTAGCTTGATTTCGTATCAACTCCGTAGTTGTTAAATGCATCTACTTTCACTGAAACAGGGGCATCTGACAATTTCTTGTGCCCACCATCTAGCAATCTCTGCCTTTTGCTGGGGCCATCAGAGCTAGCAACTTCCTCATTCATTTCCTCAGTTTGTTTATCATAAAGTTCCTTAATCAGCGGTGGGGAATGACCAGTGCTAGTTACTTCATCATCACTGCTATAGTGGTTGTCATCATCTGAATAAAGCAAGGCGTTTATTTCTTCTGTGTCTTCATGCATCTCGCTTTCCTCACCAGCAAGTCCATTATTCAATGGACATTTGTGAAACAAATAATTTTTAAAATCAATATCCCCAGCAGCTTCTTCTTCATCATCATTTAAGCCATGACTGCAATTTTTCGCACTAATGGAGATGGGGATCTGAGCACAACCAGAACTATACATTACACTTGTTTGATTTGCAGACTGATCGAAGATAATGTATTCCTTCTTAGAAAACTCGGTATTTGAACCAGGTAAAGTCATTCGAGCGTGTCCCAAAGATGAATTGCAGTGTTTCTCCACAAGGTATGGAAGTACATGGGGACACACGGTCCCGAGATAAGATGGAAAGCTATGAAGCAACCCATTCTTCTGTTCTGAATTCAAACCAACATGAGGAATAGAAGATCCTCGAAATTTTGCTTGTGCAGAAGAGATATAAGTATCTGGGTTCAGACATGGCAGCCTGAAATTTAACAATTCATTCATGCAATTTAAATTGGGCAGGTTCCCAGCAGCATGCCCAGGCTGAGTCCAAGAATCTCCAGTCTTAACCATCCAACAAAAAACCAATCACCTAACATTGACAATGAAAAGGGGAAAAAAATCAGACATCAACCAAGAAAAGAAGCAAGAAAATCACTCAAGATCATTTCAGGTGTGTAAATAGCCAAGACTGGAAAAACCTACCACAAGATGAATATGTCTCTGATTTCCCCTGTTCAATTACTCACAGATTCTTTCAAAACAAATAATAAAAGAACAAAAGAGAAAACTCCAGCTCAAGATTATCGCAAAAAATCACAAACTGATCTACGTGACAGGTTTAAGCAAATGACGGAAGTACTCGGCCTGAAAAAAAAACACAGTAACATTAACCATACAGTTCCAGGATGTCAATGATCTTCACAGAAAGGAAACAACTTATCAGAAGAATGGTGATGAAGACAATAAATTCAATATCCAAACTAATTCACTATGAGTATAAGAGAAATCAAAGGACTAGGAAGCCAAGCTGCGCATACCTGGCAATTCTGCAGATGTTGAAAACATGCAATCACTTTGACTATAATTGTTGGCTTCCCTGCAATCCCATTTTCATGTTTCAAAGCCCGAAATCGTGTTTGACTTGCTGCTTGGCACACCATAACTACTTTTGACTCTTTATTATGCTAAACAATGAGTATGATGTGAGACAGAATGGAGTACACAATGGAACAAGGGCAAAGTAGGTTTGTCAAAGTTCAGAGTACACCAACTATCAAACATAACACGGGAAAAATAGAGGAACAGAAAATATTTAAGCAAACTAAGAAGAAATTCGATCGAAGTCCTAGAATTGGAATATAGAACAAAGGCCTGAGTTAAAATTCAGACAGTATGTTCGTTTCAGCTGATGTATATATCAGAGGCAACGATAAAAAAGTGATTGGATCCCATGGTTAGATGATACGAAGCAGATAAAACTGAAGAAGGAACGGTTCAATGAGACGAGAAACGATTTATAGTATAACCCAGCAACATGTTTTCAGGCGCACAACTTTGTGAAACACGTCGACAGTAGAACTCGACCAAGCCATATTATTGTTCCTATGCAGTTCCGTTATTCCCCCAGTACTAGCTCTAATCACTGCAATAAGTTTCCTGCAAATTAGCAAGATTACAATCCAGTGTTCAGCACTAAAACCTCCACACAAAAGAAAAAACAAAGGAACAAATAAGAAGCTAGCTATATCTAGCTAAAATTTGAAGACTCATAAGTGCAATTGTCCTCATTTTTTTTCTAGACAACTTATGAGATGAAATGTGAGTATTCTCAATCTCTAAGACAAGCCGCACAACCATCTTCGCAGCTCTACAGGATAAAGGAAGAAAGTTCTCTATCATATTCTCCCTTCTTCCCTTCATTTTCCAAGCTACAAAAACAAAGCAATCCCAACAGTATACAGAGCATCAATAAAACTATAACAGCCTAAGCCTAAGCCCACGGCTAGCAGATAGTGTCCTCTTTGAACTTTCTCTTTCGGGCTTCCCCTCAAGATTTTTTAAAACGTGTCTGTTAGGAAGAGGTTTACACACCCTTATAAAAATAGTTCGTTCTCCTCCCCCACCCGATGCGGGATCTCACCAAAACACACAGACACACAAACAAAATTGGTAAATCATATGTTCTCATTTACAGAAAAGGAATAGTAAAAGCTTTCTGATTCAATAGAAAAGAAATCAAGAATAACCTCTTAACATCACAATTTCCTCAGCTGAAAATCAAATCCTACTTTAATCTCCACAAGCAACACAGCCAAACCAATCAAGAAGACACAGAATCATCACAACATCGATATACCCAAAGGTCCCAAAGAGAAATCAATCGCATTAATGCTGCCACTCCAAAGGATCTCCCCATAAACCCATGGAATTAAAATCAAAGAAACAATCCAGCAAAAGAATACCACAACAAACATGATGAAAAAGAAAGAAAATAAAAGCAATTGAACCTGAGGAATCGAAAGCAGAATTTGCAGGGGAATTGGAGAAGAATCCGAAGAGAATCAAGGCAGGCGCTCACCTTTTAGCTGAATCGTGTGAAGATCGAGAGGGAAAGGAAAGAAGAGAAATTGAGAAGTTTGAGAGACAATGGAAGTGGAAGCGAAAGCAGAGGGGAGAGGGAACTGTAGAGCAACAGTGGAGAATGGGAAGCCGAATTGCACGCTTAATGTCCAGAGATGGGAGACTGATAAAGGATGTCAAGTCAACATTATAGCCATTTCCAAATTACTATTTTACCCCTCCTTTTTTAATTTTCTCTCACATGCTTCTTTTTTTTCCTTTTTCTTTTGCGGCTTAAATTCTTTGAATTTATTTCTAAAATATATTTTTTCAAATTTATTTATCAAAATATATATATATATATTTTATCGTCTTTCGTTTTTTCAATTTTATAGCATATGAGGTTGAGATGTAAACTTATAAGCGTTTTGTCTTTGGGTTCGAAGATCTTCACCTTCTTAATCCCAACGTGAGCTTAACTCGAGGTTTGATTTTTCATCGCCTGTATAGTTAAGTTCACTCGGGTCTTCATTTTGGTCATCTATGTCTTGATGGCATTTATCGTTCCCCTAAAAGCTTTGTTCAACTTGTTGAAAAGTTTCAACATAGTCGTTTGTGAAATGTCTAGCTATTCGACCCTTTTTTCCATGTGTGCATTAGATCTCTCGGAGCTACCTAGCATTTTGAGCTACTTGATTGTGAAACTCTTTCTTCTAGGGAAGCAACCTTAAATATCAAATCTTTGATTGGTTGCCCATCCAAGCGGGCATTTATAGCTTCAATCACACCGACTTTCTCATTCAAGCGAGCACTCATAGCGTTTTGACTCTTGTTTGACTATTTATTCATCCCAGTTTTGATACTAACCCTATTATGGTTTGAAATAGGACCTACTAGAGAAATTTTAGAAAATTTGAAGTTCCTAACATGTGCAAAAGCTAGCTCGAGAAGACACGAGTCATCCATGAAAGTAGCCACTCAGATTTTTTTTGAATTAATACTTGCAGGGATTGCTAGAATGTGCTGTCATGCGATCATATCTTGCCTTAGGTTGTTAGAGTATGCATGATTAGGACTCAAGAAAAGCAAATTGGACGAGGATGTTAGTATGTTATGAAAATTACTAAAATGCCCTTACGATGAGAATTTAAGTTATATGTCTATTTTAATACTTTCCGCTATATTAGAATGGAGGATGGAATATTGTGATCTGTGCTTTAGGTGATTGATGGATGTTATCTCCTCGTTGAGTTTGCTTGAATGTTTAGAATATGATTTTTCGTGCTTTAGGTGATCGATAGGAATATCCTCCTAACCAAGTATGCGTGAGAGAACAAAGTTAATAATAGGGCGCTAAAGCTAGAATAGTTTTAAGCGGCGATTAGAAGACTAGACTAGAGTGCACCCAGAGATTGGTTTAGCTCCTAGGAGCTAACCTTGAGCAACTGAAAACGCGATATGAACTCTAACCGTTTAGACGCTCTAAGAACCTAGTAAACCTCAATGACACTCAAGGAATTTTAAGAAAACTTATGAGACCACTAGCAGTGTGAATAGAATCAATTTAAGGAATCACTACTGTGTGTAAAATAAAACCACATTGAGAGAGGACGAGGGACTACATAAGTAAATAACATGAGGAACCACTAATGTGTGTACAATATAACTTGTATTGAGAGAGGACGAGGAACTACATAAGTAGATAACATGAGAAACCACTACTAAATTGACACAACAAATCAATTTTTCCATTTGGGGTCTCCACAAATTTTTATGCATCAATTTTGTGATATCCCCATCCCACATTGGTTGGGGAGAAGAACGAAACACCCTTTATAAGGGTGTGGAAACCTTTCCCTAGCAAACACGTTTTGAAGTCTTGAAGGGGAGCCCGAAAGGCAAAGCACAAAGAGAACAATATCTACTAGCGGTGGGTCTGGGGTCGTTACAAAGGGTATTAGAGCGAGACACTAGACGATGTGCCAGCGAGAAGGCTGTTCCCATAAGGGGATGGATTTGGTGGGGGTCTCACATTCTTTGGAGAAAGGAACGAGTGTCAGCAAGAACACTGGGCACTGAAGGGGTAGAAACCTTTCCATAGAGACCCATTTTTAAAGCCAAGGACAATATCTTCTAGCTGTGGCCTGGGGCGTTACAAATGGTATTAGAGCCAAACACCAGGCGATGTGCCAACAAAGAGGCTGTTCCCTTAAGGGGTGGATTTGGTGGGGTCCCACATCCTTTGGAGAAAGGAACAAGTGCCAGCAAGAACGCTGGGCCTCGAAGGGAGTGGAAACGCGTTTTTAAAGCTTTGAGGGAAAGCTCGAGGACAATATCTTCTGGCGGTGGGCATGACCGTTACAAATTTGGTGAATCCCCATCAAGCTTTTAGAAAAATTTGAAGCAAAAATATAAAAAAAAACTCCCAATCCAATGATCACATACACAAAAATGAAGAACAAAACACCATAAAAAGGGAAAAAAACATAAAACCCACCAAAGTATTGGACATAATTGCAAAAAGAATTAGGGTTTCCCTCCATGCTCTTCCATTATGAACCCCAAATAGGCCCAAAAAGCTGAAACATATCATAAAAAGAAGCATTCATTAAAATCTGGTATTTACTTTAAAACATTCCTTAGCCCACCAAAATGTGTGTAAAAATGATAGCCTGATATGATGTGAGTAAAAGAAGCAAACCCAAAAGTGAAAAAGGAAACAAAAAAGAAGAAAAAAACTAATCACCACGCATGTGGCCCTCGTGAGTTCATGCTTTAATTTGGTGCTGTAATATGCTCAATCTAAAGTTAGGGTTCTGTTCTTCTTTTGTTTCACATGAAGGTTGGCTTCAATCTCTAAATATTCAAAGCTTATTACTTCTTTTTTTAGTGACTCCCTCGCGTAGAATGTGGGATTGTGATGTCCCATTGAGGAGGAGAACAAAATACTCTTTATAAGGATGTGGAAACCTTCTTCTAGGAGACACGTTTTAAAGCCTTGAGGAGAAACCTGAAAGGAAAAGCCCAAAGAGGACAATATTTGCTAGTGGTCGATCTAGGCCGTTACACATAAACTTCATAAGCATCTTCGTTGCATGGCCTCTATAGTCGAAGACAACAATCGCTTGAAAAACTTGTTAGTAAAGGGATGAATAGTTAAAAATAATTAGTAAGTGACCTCATTGATAGAGTCAGAAAATGCATTGTAACACATGACTCGACAAAGTATTAAATATCGGTAAAAAATAACAGTCTTACCAACTCCATACGAGAGAAAAATTAAGAAAAATTGGTCAAAGTCAAACTTAGGGGCAAAATAGTCATTTTTCTCTCCGTGCCTAATTAAGAGTCTAAAAAAAAAGGTGTTTTAGGGTTTATAGAGAGAAAGTTGGCATCCACTTCACGAGGTAGTTTAGAGTTAGTATTTCACTCGAGTTCCTTCACAAGAATTGCTAAGTTGTATCAGAAGAATTATTCTAAGCTTTTGATTTTGAACTCTTTAGTATTTTGTTTTATAATTGTATCCCAAACTCGTTTCCCCATTTATAATATTCTGAACAACACCGTCTTATAATTGAATTTTATTTTGTTTGATTCAGGTGTTGACTTTATTTCAATTTAAATTTTACCGAATTTTCATCTTTCGTTTTATTTTACTTTCATTTATATTTATTTTTGTTTCTATCTTTTTATTCTCGATCCAAGTTTTGAAGTCTTGAAAATTGGGTCGTGATGTGCATTCGCATACAACATATATCATGACTATTCAGACCTAATTTCATGATTATCTCTTTCGCTCGAGACTCCGTAGTTTAACTACAATTTCCAAAATTTTAATTTCTTATAAATAAGAAATCTTAGGATTCTCTAAAAGAAAAACATGACAACAAAAGGTAAGATTTTTCTTTTCTTTTTTTTTCAAAAATAAAAATGACAAATTACCAAAATACCCTTAAAGTTTAAGAAAATTACGAAACTACCATCACCCGTCTCCCTAGAAAAAAATTGGTGGAGATCCAACTGCCCATGTCAGCCCAAATTGGAACCAATACCATTAGGCACGAGGGGCTTGTGATCCAATGACTAGAAGTATGTTTGAAGGTCGCGAAGGTGTTGAACGAAGTTGATTTTCTAAATAAGGCTTGAAGGGGAGTAATTTGGGAGAAGAACTAGCCAACGAGTGTCTTTAATCGAGTGAATTTTTTACTATCGGGTTTCTCCAAATTTGTGTGCTATTGAGATATTGGGCCCCTATGGTATCTCGTACACATTCCGACGATTGGCCGAGCGAATTAGTCAACTTCAAAGTGGATTTGTTATGCGAAGAGTGCGTTATGACCCGTGGCAGCCAGGGTAGAGCCTCGGAGCCGGCCCAAACAAAGATCGGCACTCGAAGGCTTGAGGAGCAGCACGCAAAAAGGAAAGCCGTGGAGACGGCAGACTCGCTAGTCAGGCACACCGTGAGACTGACTACAGCAGACCAGTCCACTAGCTATAATTTAGGTATGAGTTTTGAAGTTTTACATGACATCTTTAACAAATACTTTGAATAAACTTGGAGGAACAAGGAAGTATGCATCAACATCCTAACGACAATAGAAGAGACCTTCCATTGAGTATCTACTGGGAACCTTCCTCATTGAATCTAGAAGCAAAATCACGAGAACTTATGCTCAAAATGGACAATATAATACCATTGTCGAGGTCTGTAGTTCTTATCATGGTATTAGAGCCATACCCATAACTTAGCCATATCAATAAAACCTTCCAAGTGTTGAACAAAGAAGTTGTGAACTTCAAAAGTGTAGTCAAAAGTGCCTCAAGTGTTGGAGGAAGGGTGTACTTTGTTCGAGGGCTCCAGAGAAGAAGTCGAGTCTCGAAAAGTTTCAAAATATGTAATAAAATGATAACAATTAATTAATCGATCCATTCTTGGATACAACGTATCCCAATAAATTTGTTATTTAAAACACTTTTGAAAAAAATATTTAAATCTAAAGGTATAATCCAAACCGACCCGATATTTAAAAGCAGTGGTTCTCACCCAAAAGTTCGAAAAACTTCACTAAAACGTACACATCATAGAATCCAATTCTATTTCCCAATAACTTTACAAATATATATATTGCAATGGGAATGATACTATAAATGACATCACAAACATATTCAAGGGTTGGAATTAGGGTTCCAAAGAAATTGAAGCACTTGGAGACTTGGATAAGATTTCCACCTCACTTATTCTATTTTTTCCTTTATTCTTGTTGAAAGAAAGCTAATATTCTTGTAAAAACAAGATAAAAAAGTTCTTCTACCATTCTAGAAAGAACAATTTATACGTCGAATTAAATATGTAAATTTGTTGTAACGACCCGACTTCTAAAACATGGTTAGACTAGGACTACTAATATATGCACGTCGTTTAAAATTTGAAAACACGTAAAATCTCTTAGAGAACAAAAGAGGCTTTTATTTAAGATCCTAAAAGAATACTGTAAGACTCGTAGGTAAAGTTAAGATACTCGAGTAAATTTAAGGTGTCTAAGTAATATTTAAAGAATCTAAGGAAACGGATTAAGAGATCAAAATAAGGACAAGGGACCACTGGTCATTACCACGAAGCTGAGGCTCACACTCCCTTAACCGGCATGTGCTAAGCTCTATAGTACTACTACCGGAGTGGAAGGGGTAGTGGAGCATCGTTCACACTACTCACAACTTGAAGGGCTACCTTAGTCAATCTTGGGCCATGAAGGTATGCTAAGCTCCAAGGGCGGTTAGGTGGCTTAACATAGACTCTCCGCTCCAGATCTTATACTAAATTGGGAGAACTAGGGTTTCTACCCTCTTATTGCCGTTACAATCTTATGGTGCTCAGTCTACTGAAGGTGTCCTGACCTAGTCTTCGTCAAGGCAACCTATCTCTAACACCCTAGACTTACCTTGTTTCTAGTACTTGCACTTTACAGGGAGAACAAACATCCAAACATCTAGAGTTAATGTACATTAAATCACGCAAACAATTATACATGCTCAATATGACAAAATTTCCATCCTCCTCTCTAGCATTTTATGAACTAACAACCGTAAACAATCCATATCAACAATTAAAGAACAATACTGAACTTTCTATATCAAATGTGACTATTCTCATAATTATATGTTTTCACTCACTTCTAATTATGTTGTGTCTATACACCTATAGTCAGTTTTACTAACAAGTATGCATATCTAAGTGATCCCTAAAAATACTTCTCAACGGGAATCCAAATGGCTACTTACATGGTTAACGTGTGCTTTCCCGAGTTCGTTTTCAGAAAAAGTGTTAAAAAATTATGAAATTCTAGGTCACCTCATCATCCTGATCGTTTCTCCATAGGACTTCGACCAAATGAATCTCTTTATTGAGCAATCATAAACTAAGTTCCTGACCATTAGTGAACTACTCATGTACTTAGCTCGAGAATAAGTCAATTTCAACTTTGGTTTGGTTCATCCCTCGTTTTTTAAATTCAATTCGTTAATTATGCTTCTTTTCGTTTTAAAAATGGAAATTGACTAAAAAATATATAAAGATCCACAAACAACAAAAGCAACTTCAAGAGTTGAATTAAAATATGAAACAAACAAATATTTGATATCACAAAATAGAATATCACTTATATCAGATATACTTTTCTATGTGTGGGCATAGATTAATTTATTTATTCTATATGAAAAACATGTATATAATTCACAATATATCAATTCGAGACTAACTTATTCGATAATGTGCACTTGTTGTCATCTCAATGGTTGATGATTTGATTTTTTGGACAATTGTTTGTGTTGATGCCAAAATCTAGACGAGGGAAATCTCACCTAAATTCAAATCATAAGTTCATAATTTTAGCGAAAAGGCTGATGAGGATTGTTGGGAGAGAGTTGGCTAATTTAAGGAATGATCATGGGTTTATAAGTAGACAATATCATATCATCGTGGAGAGTCGTGATTCCTAACATCCGAGCCATGCCCGTCAGCCAATACTTTTTCATTTGTTTGTAGGATATGGCCTAATCGTCCAAGAATCATATTCCCACTAAACTAGCAATCAAAATTAATTATTATATCACAAAATATTCTTGTAATTTGGATGGTGCTCCATCATTCCAATAATATCGACCTAATATGCCTAGAGCTACCATTCAAAAGATTTCACATGATTGATACTCCTATAAAGATCAAGCTAGTCCAAGAACCAAAATCATCACAACTCAAAGCTTTTGTTCATACCATAACCATAACCAAAAGGCCAAAATGATATCTACCTTGCTCGCTAATATCGGTCAACATGATCCGATCCTCCATGTGACAAAGGATGTGAAGGGTGATCCACGGTCTGAATGGATATCGATCCGAACTATCGAGGATCCCTACGTTCAAGAAGTTGCAAAGTTTGCAGTTACAGAATTCAACGTGGATAAAATGACAACGTTTCAATACAAGCGCATGTTACGTTGTTGGATTAAGGAGGAGAAGGGAGGCATAAAATATCGCCTTGTTTTAGAGGTAAAGCAAGAAGCTCCAGCTCAAAAAGTTGGTAAATATGAGGCTATTGTTTGGGAGGCTTCCAGTCGTTTGATAATAAGGAAGTTGAAGCTCGTATCTTTCGTCCTTTGTTTTGATTGACAGTCTTCAATCTAAGAAACTTATGATGTGATATCCCAGAGTAGAATAAAAACAACTTTTTTATGTAAATATCTCTCGCATCTTCGAACCAACTTTTTACGTATAAATTACACCTCTATGTTAAAACTATTATCAATCGACTTACCTCGCGAAACTCCTCAATTCTTGATGGAAACGACTAAATCAAGTGTCTAGCATCAACCTCTTCAGGTCAAGGAATGTTTCTTGTGAAGGATACACGGCCAAAATTGGACTCCAAGCGGTGGAGGGAAAATGTGTGTATATATATGTCACAACTCACAACGAAAAATACGATCAAATTTTGCCAATTTAAAAGACAAACATTTATAAATAAAAATGTTGTTCAAAAGTTTATTATAAAATGGAGACTAGGGAACATGATATAAAAATATACCGACGACAACCCCTAATACATAGGACTCACGCCCTTGGATGACCCTCCTCTATGTTGTGTAGCTTCTGAACACTCCCCCACCTCGACCAGCAGTCAGCAACATCTTAAAAGGAAAAGTAGAATATGGTGAGTATAAACATGCTCAGAAAACAACCTACTTGTAGACTCTAATTGCATTGTTATTAACCTAGAAAGTTACCACATTTTTTTTCTAGACTCTAGGAAGTTCGAGCCTAGGTTCTATAGCTATTAGAGCTTTTGGGGAGGACTCGAAGTTTCAAGTGATCCTCTTGCTCATCACAAACCCAAATGGGGTCAAGATATCGTTATTTTCTTTGATTAAACTCAATTAGAGTTTGAAAGTAATTCATCAGGTTATAGCATTGTGGATCTTTATACGACATTTCTGATCTCTAAGGTGAACCAACTTTTATGTTCTTCACATTAAGCTAACTTATGTTGTCATGGTAGTGAAACATCGTTTTGGAATAAGGGAAATGTGGTCTCATTATAATCAATCTCATATAGAGGACAATATGACATCATCTCTCTTAACATGATCTATGTCATGCTAATTAATAATCTGAGGTGACAAATTACTAGGTTTACATGTGTGGTTCCTCGTCCATTTCAGACAGGTTTATAGCGTAGTTACCCTATTCAGAAGGTCCCTAACGGTTTCCACACGATAAAGGTACTGAGTTTATGAATTCTACCATCTAGCAGGGCCTATTAACTTCAACCTAGGTCATCAAATAACACTAATCATGTACTAGAGAAAAAAAAAAGAAGTGATCTGACTTTGATGATGTCGTCCACAATTACTTTAGGCATGATAAGTTTCTTAGTCTTTCTTGAGTGTCGTGGTGGTTAATTAGGTTCTTGTTCTAGCTCTTAATGTGAATCTGGTTTTGGTAGCACTAGGGTTTAAATCTTTGGTTGCATCTCACGATCGTGAGGTGCTCGGTCAACTAGAAGTATCATGACATTGGTTATCATAAAATCGTCCTAGTTATAACACTTATTATGATCTAAGTTCTTCATGCATGAGATATAAATTATTCAATCCCCTAAATTACAAATCTAAATTTCAATTCAGAGTTCCTAGCATAGCGAAATTCATCTTATATAACATATAGTTTTAAAATTTCATTCTTTGGGTATTTCAGACATTCGTAAACAACACATAAATCACGCATATCAATTCAACTCATTTCAATATCCAAAACATGCATTTTTTAAGCTCTTTTAGGATAATTCATAATGCATGCTAGCATATTCTAAAGATCCCTCATACTGTTCATAGAATTCTAAATGGATATTTACATGTTCGTGTGTGCCATTGCCACTCCATTTCTTTCTCGCTTGATGCTCCAAACAAATTTCTCAAATTCCATATTCATGCATTTTTGTGACTTTTCTAAATTTCTTCTGATCTTTAATTCCATTCAATTCCATCAATTATGAAAAAAAGATAAATGCATTCAAAATAGGGGCGA
This sequence comes from Cucurbita ficifolia, assembly GCA_033971965.1. Taxonomy (NCBI): domain Eukaryota; kingdom Viridiplantae; phylum Streptophyta; class Magnoliopsida; order Cucurbitales; family Cucurbitaceae; genus Cucurbita; species Cucurbita ficifolia. The sequence continues at coordinate 11,111,378 of CM066972.1, forward strand.
TTTCTTGAAATTTACCGGTTTAGACCATAAGCAAAACTTTGATTTTGAAGCATTTCTCTCTTGGATTCCTTCACGATTTTTGTTCAAAGTGAACCCATAATGCAAAATGAACAATTTTTAGAAGTCATCAAATGCCTAAACGCTCGTATGTAAGCAAAAATGATATCTAAATATCCGTAAATCATTCCTTTGATTCTCCCATGATTATTGACCGTTTACGATGATTTAGGAGGCCTCATCAACAGAGGACAAAGCAACTTTTGTGAATGATGCTCGGTTAAAAAGAGTTTTCTTTCGAATTAAGTTATGGATTTTTAGTACGTTGATATTGGAGAGATTTCACACAAGTTTTATGAAAGAAGCCAAAGTTTATTTGGATTGAAAGGCGGTGTTAAGATGAACGTCAAGAAACTAAAAATTTTAGTAAGTTTTTCTTTTGGACCATCTTTGGACTAGATTAATTTTTTTTTCTTTTTTTTTGGTGTGATTGAGTAAAAATTACGAGAAAGTATGATTAGTAAAGATGGATTAAAGGTCTACCATTTTTGTGATGAAACCAAGTTAATTCGAGTTGTGTAGAGAAAGTTATGAAAATTTAAAGAAAATAAAAAAGAATCGAAAAATTGTTTGGAAATCTTGAAATTTTGATGAATGAGTCGAATGCGCAGCAACAAATGTTGCAGTGCTTTGTGGTTGGCCAAGGTGCAAACAGTGTCAACGCGTCGATGGTGGAAGGAAAATTGAACCAAAACTACGTTGCGACGGATCGAAGGAAGTCGGGCGTGTGAAGATTCAACAGGCTTCCGATTCATCTAACCAGCTCGCCTGATCCAAAACCGAGGTGCAACCTAGTCCTCACACCCACCAAGAAAATTTCTCCACATGTCAAATAGGTATCCTCCCCTAAGCGCGTTGGTATGCGAGTATGGCTGCGCGTGTGAGTCGTTCCTCTTCCGCACGTATAGGTGCATGACAGCGTGTGAGAGGTATTTTCTAACTCGTGTGAGTCGTTCCACTCGTTTGTCTGTTTTTCATCTAGAATTTGTCACTAACCTTAATTTTGCTTGAATTAAAATATACTAGAGAAATTTTAGAAATTTTGGAGCTCCTAACATGTGGAAAAGCTATCTCAAGAAGGCACGTGTCAACCAAATAAGTAACCACACAGACTTTAAGCAAGTAATACTTATATGGATTGCTAGGACGTGCTAGCATGCGAGCATTTCTTACCTTAAGTTGTTAAAAAATACATATTAAGAACCTTAAAAAGACGTTTTTTACACGAGTACCCCAATTTAGATATATTCCTCTATACTCCAAAACGAAAGATTCCAACAAGTGGCGAACCTCTTTATTTAAGAATTTTTCTTTTCTTTTAACTTTATATCGTGGAGTAGATGAATCATATTCTTTAGAAATAAGATAGAGTCATTCAATATGAAAAACTTTTAAACAACAAAATGAAGGGGTCGTTCACGTTGCTTCCAATGACCCAATCCACCAATGCAGGAGAGTTTCAAGTACAAGAATATTAAATGACGATGTTTTTAAATATTTGAGTTCATCAATATGCCAATTTTATCATAGTAAGACCAATAAATAAAATTCACCGATTGTTGGACAACAAAGTTGATACGAAGAAATTAATAAAGAGATATGTAGTATTATGAAGGTTAGTTAGATTGAATCTTGGCTTAGCCATTCATGCTTCAAATACTCATCTTTATTGTAACGGTCCAGGTCCACCGCTAGTAAATATTGTCCTATTTGGACTTTCCCTTTCGGGCTTTCCCTCAAGACTTTAAAACGCGTCTAGGGGAAGGTTTCCACACAAGGTAAAAAATTAAGTCTGTTCAAACTATAATGATAATGTTCTTAATTTGGTATTTCTCACTTTCAATTTATATGCCTATCTAAATTTTAAAATTTACAATAGAGAATAATTTCAGCTGTATTTTCTCCTCCATGCAATAATTACCGCTACCTATATAAATAATTTGAGAATGATCAAACTTTGCAACAATCTAGATCTAAAAGATATAATAATAATACTTGTACATGGATTTCATTGACGTCTAATTTCTTTAATGATTAGTGCTCAATAAGTATAATTGATTATATTAACAATTTCTATGAAGATCAAATAAAATAAATGAAATAATGATGATACATTCAATGAACAACAGAATATGAAGTCTACAAAAAGGACATTTGGTCTAGTGGTATGATTCTCACTTCGGGTGTGAGAGGTCTCAAGTTTGATTCTCGAAATACCCGTTCTCTAGGTTGATCCTATGTACCGACTAGGTACTACGCGTCAATCTCTGTGGATGGTTTCACATCCCCTTTCAAAATGGGTTTATAGCACAAACACCCTATTAAGGAGACCCCTAGACCAATGTCCACAAATTGATGTCACCTAGTCACCTCAAAGTGCTATCCTATCCAATCTAGACAATTCTCGACGATATTTCTCTTATAAACCTACAACTTTATAGAGGCACTATAAAGTTTGACGTGAAGTGTCGAAGAGGATTGGGGGCGAACTCTCTAGTGCCTCAAGAGTTACCTTAATCATGTTTGGGTTCCATTGAGATCTACAAGATTCTCAGGGTGTCTAGGTAACTTAAATCACGAACGGTCAACTTTAGAAATACTATTCTAGTTCCTTATGGATTTCTTAGTTTGAGAGTACTAGGGTCTAGACCTTTGATCAGCTCTCACAATCTTAAAGTATTCGGTCTGTAGGAGGCGATCTGACCTAAGTCATAGTTTAACCGACCTAACTCCTAATCTTATCTTAGTATAGACAACTATGCTCAACAAGAAGATCACATAACCAATCACGTGTTACAAACTTATATTCTCATGCATTCATGCAACTCAACAGAGATAACATCCATCAATCACTGTAAATCACAAATATTTACTCCTCTAACAAATCATTAATATTACTCTGCATTGTGACAAAACTTCTTAAATAGAAACAACAAAGGAATACAAAAATGAAATTCTATAAAGTGGCGAACCTTATCTAAGAATTTTTCTTTTCTTCTAACTTTATATCGTGTAATAGACGAATCATATTCTTAAAAATAAAAATAAAGTAGAATTGTCTCGTATGAAAAATTTGTTTTTATTTTCACATTCGCACACTTCTATAAATACCATACTACGAAACGAAGAAAGGTCATCACCAAGTTTTCTTCGCATAATATTGAATATTACAATGGCAGCGGTTGCTCGGATTGCTTCAAATGACCCAATCAACCAATTGAAGATTGATGGTTGCCTCATTTGTCCAAGCAAGTGGATCCAAATTCCTGATGTCTCAGAGGTCTGCGTGCAAAATATTGCAAAGTTCGCTGTGGAGGACTACAACCTTATACATAAGGAGAGTTTCAAATACAAGAGCATTAAATGTGGTTGGTTTATGGAGCTGAAGGGTGAAGACCTGGCCTTCCGCCTCCATATTGAGGTGAAAGACTGTTTGGGACGTATCTTTGAACTGGATGTCATCGTGTCTGAAAAGAAAGCCTGTGGTGAAAAAGTCAGAAAGCTCGAATCGGCCAAGCTTATTAAAAAACATTAATCGAGCTCTCGTTTGTACTTTATAACCTTGTGGTGTACTATCTATGACTAGTTAATATAAATAATGAAATAAAATAAAACTTTTAAGGTACACGTATCTCTACGTTTAACTACACATTACCGATGAGGTTCTTTTATTTCTACCGCATATACTTTGAAAACCATAAACATTGATTTACTTGTTAACTAAACTCGAGTATTGAATTGTGTCCTTCATGGTAAAACAAAAAATCAGCAAGCGGACATTCACTTAGTTTTGTGCTTTTGTATCTCTCTTGGTCCGTCACGACACAATTTTTAGAACTTCGAATCTCGGATCGTGATTTAAAAAATAAAAATTAAAAGAAAAATAAAAAAGTATAATAAAATAAAAGTGAAAAATTTGATAAAATTTAATATGAAATAAAGACAACCAAGGCCAAAATTAAATACAAATTAAAATTTATAAGACAATGTTGTTTAAAATATTATAAATGGAGGAAATGGAGGAAATGAGTTTCAGATACGATTAGAAAATAAAATGCAAAAGACTCTAAAATGTCAAAAATGGATTGACGCTAGTGAGCATTCCCTTCTGTGACAGCAAAGCTCTCAGATGCTCCTCTACCTTGACTTGTGATCGCTTATGATTGTAATATAATAAAATGGTTTAAAATTTACAAGAAAAAGTGTAAGTATACATCATCACAAGTAGCAAGTGATAAGTAAATTATCGATTCCATAGATAACTTATTTTTTTGGTAACTTTTGTTACTGGAAATTAAGTGAGTTTTTTTGTATCCTTCAAATGGGTATTAGTGATTTTAAACTAATTAAACCAAATTTATGCAAAGTGTCACGACTTTCGAAAAACAGAGCGTAATGAGAAAGTCAACAATAATGAGGAAGGTTCGACTAAGAGAGATTAAGTAGATAAGTTATTGAACTTTGTGGTGGATTTTAGTTCATTTTAATAGATTCTAAAGCCAACTTTAGAGGGTCATGCATGATGATTACTTCCATGATCGTTTTGTAATTTCTATTAACAAGGTTCCAGAACAAGAATTATTCGTAACCCTTCAATTACCTTCGAGTATCCTTTCAATGAAACTAGAGTATTAAAGAGCATTTCCTTACTCCCTCTCTTCTTTCGAATAAGAGAACGACTATGTATGTAAAGTGACACCTAAACAAACATGTAAATCATTAATAACAACCTTCTAATATACTAAAATCACACGGTTAACCTACTAAAATTATATAAAACTCTTTTGCCTCCCTTATAAGTTTTAACTCTCCATACAAACTGAATTAAATAGAAGAATTCACATCTTAATCATGAAAAATTGATAGAATAAGAAAAGAAAGTAAGTGATTAGAGAGTTATCAAGCTTTGTTGCTGTCATTTACGAAAGTTCTCTTCATTTGAGCTCTTACGTCCACCTCTTTGCCTTAATCTATCCTTCTTAGTCTTCTTTTCCTTCTGCTATGAATACCTGATGAATTAGGGTTATTATTCTCCCTCTCTGGTTTCATAGCACTAGAGCCCTCTATTATCTATTTCATTTCCCCCGGTCTCTTCATCTTTTGGTGAATCCTTTTTTCTTTTATATTGTTTATTGCTTCCCATTTTGGGTTGAAAAAGAGTAATTCATCCACCTAGGAGTAATTCATCCACCTAGGAGTAATTCATCCACTTAGGAGCCCTCAGCTTGTTTTGATTATAATTTCCATGTCATTTCCAAAAAAAATTGTGTTATGAATTGCTTCTTCATCAGGGTTAGCAATTTGTTTCAAGATTTGCGAGCAAAGTTGTTTCCATATTTGCCACAGCATCATGGTTCAACATAAATGTTCTAAAATTTTAACATATAACTCAATTAAATGTACAATTAAGCTCGATTAATGCAAATTGATATTCTTGAACTATTTCATGCTTACTAATTAGAATAAATGGAACAATTAATGAGAAAATAGTAAGTATGAGTGTAAAATTAACTACAAAAGGCTTGGTCTAACTCTACTTTTGGAGAGTTATCTAGCGTGCAAACATCCAAAAAAAAAAAAAGAAAGGAAAGGGGTGAGTATATAAATATACCCAATAAACCACCTACTTATAGGTTTTCATTTCATCCTTATACTAGTAGGTATCCACCGGCTTTACTTTGGGCTCTAGAAAGATCATGTCTAGTCTCTACTATCTATCTAAGCATCTGGGGTACCTTAAGTTTTGAGTGGTACTTTAGGTGCTCACAGACCCACTTTGGGTATGTTGGGGGTGGTTCACCCATTTCTAGCGTTGCACATTTTTTGGGTGGCAAATCTCATTTCTGGAGTAAACTACGTAGCTGACTTTGCCTAAACAGTGAGTAACTAGTATCCTGGGTTGGGGCGCTATCTCATAAAACCCTCTCTTTGGTGGGGTGGGTGGGTGGGGGGCAACATGGTGTGTGCTAGCGTGCTCTAAGATTACCTGCATAATTCTACATCTCTTAGAAGGAATCTACTTTGCAGGATAATCCCACAATCATATAACGCTAACCAGCTTAGGTCTGGGCCGACACTATTGGTATCAGAGTGGAAAGGAAAGTGGAAGCTCTATTTATACTGTACCAACTGTTAATGGCCTATAGGCTACCTTTGACATGCTGAGTTGCTACAATCTTTCTACTCTTTGACCTTGGCAGCTTGTTCTGCGTATGCAGTGAACGATTAATGACTTGGATTGAGGTGTAACCTCATACATTCTTTAGAGACCGTATGGTGTTTACTAGTTTGAACATCATCTATAGGATGTTAGCTGGCAAACCCTCCTACGAAACCATAAAATCGTCAAAGCTTGGGGGGGAGCGACCCCCTTGTACCGACCTGCTACTGGGTCAACTTATGTGATCACACGCCCCCCTCTCAAGAACAAGTTTACAACACAAAGGTCTTGTTCAAGAGATCGCTGGCCATATCCACATAGTTGGAGCACCTAGTGGTCTCAACGCACCTCCCCTATTTTGTCTATGCCAACCTCGAAGATCCAAGTACGAAAACGAAATCTCAACGAAATGGGTACCAGAGTGGATAGGTAACGGAGACTCTGACGACACTATCACAGTGCTATTAGCATGAAAAGCTAGCATGGTCATCCTTAGACGCCATGGAGGTCTACTAGGCTCTTAGGGCATCTAGGCGGTTTAAGTCTCTTCTCTTGTTTCTAAGACTTTTAAGGCTAACTCCTTGAGCTAATCCATTCTCTAGGTGCACATAGGTCTAGACCTTTGATTGCCGCTCACGATCCTGGGGTGTAGGATCTGTTGGAAACAAACTTATCTAGGACAACTCAAATCGCTCTAACTCTAGCGCCCTAGTCTTAACTGAGTTCTCTCATGCATGTTTGGCTAAGGAGATATTCCTATCAATCACCTAAGCATGTAGTCAATAATTTAAACTTCACCTTAATCATATCTGAGAGGTGAGGAGGTCTATTGGATTTCTAGGGTGGCTAGATGAGGAGGTTTGTTCTGACTCCTCGCTTTTTTAGTTTGGGAGCACTACGGTTTATACCCTATGATCGTCGCTCACGATCCTAAGGTGATCAGTCTATAAGAGGCATCCTGACCTAGATCATAGTCTAGCCAATCTAACTCTAACGCCTTAGCTCTATGCGCATAAACATGCTCTATAGGGAGAAGACACAATTAAACACCAAGATCTAAAACAAACTATATCTTGCAAGTATACAAGCAGCTAAGCTCAATGGGGAGATAATATCCAAAAACTCTCAAATTTGGAGGAAAACAAAATTCAAAAACCTAAAATTTTTACCATCTATTCTTCCTCGATTCTTGACGGAAAAGAGTAATTCAAAAATCCATAATAGATATCCTCATCCTTCTGAGCAAGTCTTGTGAAGAACTGAAATTCTGACTCCAATAACCCTAAACCATCAAGTCTCGTTAATTTTGACTTTTTCTCTCTAACTCTTTCTCAACCCTAAACATAGATTGTCGTGAATATATTTCAAATGATGATATTGTTACTGATGACGTGGAGATCATCAAAGACAGTATACAAGTATATGATGTTCCATCTCCATTGGAGACAAAAAAAAATGAAGAAAGTGAAATAGAGAAAAAATGTGAGGAATAAATATTTGACGCGCGTAAAGATACTAAAAAGAAAGAGGGTTATGTTACTAGAGTTGCGAAGAGAACAATGTTTTGTATACGAAAGGACAAATACACAAACTTGAAAGCAAAAGACTTTCTTCCTAATGGGAGCACTTAAACTAAGCCAAGATTTAATAATTTATTCCAACCAAGCCAATATCAAACTCATGGGAAAAGTAAAACGAATAAGTCACACAAGAAGCAACATTCCCATTTCACTTTTACATCCGTGCATGGTGTCACGATCCTATTTTTTTACTGCGCGGCGTCGTGATCTTGACACGCTCACGACCAGTCTTAAAGGGGAATTAAGCCCCATATATATTTTTGGCCCCGGCTTTGTGGCTTCATCGGACCTTAGGCGAGGTTTGTCTTCGCCAATCGAACATCACTTGTGCAGAATCCAAGCTTGTTCGACCACACACGCCGCATGCGCGTGCATGTTCAATCGTCTGCAACACAAAACCAACTTGTCTCTACACTTGGCCAAGTCATTCGGCTCGACCTTGCCTCTGCTCGGGGCCAAGGTCTCTCAATGCAACGTTGCGTCTCATCTCATCATCTCGATCCCCATCAACATGACCCATATGTCTTGATGTCATCCCGAGTCTTAGGTGTCATCAGCCATCATAACTCGCTTGGTCATGCCATCGAGAACAGGCCCGCGTGTCGCTCATCTCATCGAAACTTTCCAAACATCCATCCATCCGGGTTCTATTGAGGCATTTGCCCTCCCGTGCCTATGTCGTGTCATTTACGGATACCGTGCCAGATAGTGGGTGTATGTAGCAACCTCCAACACGTGGGCTGGGGCGCAATACCGGCACACCTGTGCCGCCCAGTACTATCCTTGAAAAACCCATTTCAAAGGAAGTCGCCCGAGATTGATATTTCTTCTTGGTTCCTTCTACAAAGATGCAAACCTCATATTCACGAATCCATTGGTCCTTATTTTATCTTTTATCGATCGATATACACTAAGAAATTTAATTTTTTCAATTATTTATGTATTTATTATTATTTATTTTTCTTAATTACATAACATTACACAATATGATTTATTTTATACTTACGTATCAAAGTATCACTAGTATATACTTGCCAATAAAATATATTCCTATATACCCAATTTAGAAAATTAGATTCCAAAAACGAAAATTCAAAGTTTTAATATGAATATATTCGATTTAGAATTTTAAGTTCTCACTCAACCTATTTCAAAACCATCCAAATATTTTTATAGAGTTGGACATAGGAAAGAAAAAACAAATGAATAGAAAAATGAAAATGAAAATTCACGTCTACGTACGAAAATAACAATTAAAATAATCTTATCAACATAAAAAATTCTTCATGGTGGGCGAACCCCTTATCCAAGAATTTATCTTCTTTTTTTAAAAACTTTATATCGCTCTGTCCAAGAATCATATTCTTATTATCTTCACGTTGACACACTCCTATAAATACCAGACTACGAAGTAAAGTAAAGTCATCACCAAGTTTTCTTCGCATAACATTGAATATTACAATGGCCGTGGTTGCTCAAATTGCTTCAAATGACCCAATCAACCAATTGAAGATTGATGGTTGCCTCATTTGTCCAAGCAAGTGGATCCAAATTCCTGATGTCTCAGAGGTCTGCGTGCAAAATGTTGCAAAGTTCGCTGTGCAGGAGTACAACCTCGTACATAAGGAGAGTTTCAAATACAAGAATATTAAATGTGGTTGGTTCATGGAGCTGAAGGGTGATGACCTGGCCTTCCGCCTCCACATTGAGGTGAAAGACTGCTTGGGACGTGTCTTTGAACTGGATGTCGTCGTTTCTGAAAAGAAAACGTGTGCTGAAAAAGTTAGAAAGCTTGAATCGGCAAAACTTGTTAAGAAGAATTGATCAAGCACTGGTTTGTACTTTACAATATTATGGTGTAATATCTATGACTAGCTAATATAAATAATAAAATAATAATATGAAATAAAACTTTTAAGGTACACGCGTGTCTATGTTCAAACTATGTGTTAACAATGAGGTTCTTTTATTTCTACCGACATATACTTTGAAAACAATAAAATTGGATTTAATTATGATCAATTTACGAATAAAGTGTTTTTAGTGTAATTTATAATCAAAACATAGGGAAAATATTTGAAGTCCAAACTCGGTCCAAAATATAAAACTTAGTAATCTTATAGATTCATGACGATCAACGAAACATCGTCCGTCCGAATCAACTCTGGCTTCCTTCATGTAACTTGAAATCCCACCAATAATAATATACTAAAAAATCATAACTAATTCCAAAAGAACCTATCAAATTTGATGGAAACTGAAATTCAAAACTCTAAATAATTACCTTCAGTTTTTTCTAGATTCTTGACGGATTTCAACAAATCAAAAGTCGAGAATAGTTCTCCCAAAGCCACTGAGCGTTATAGTAAAATTTTAAAATGAAGAATCATAAGTCAAAATTCAATCGTGATGAAAAAAAAAGACAAAAGTAAATAAAATGAAGAATTATAGTAAAATTTTATGAGATTTAAAAGTAAACACTCCAGGATGACTCCCTCTGTGAGCGCACAGCTCCGGAACACTTCTTCACCTCAATCAGTTGTTAATAATCACTTGAAAAGAACGTTGGATATGTTGGGTTTTATGTCCTAAAACTCATAGTTTGTAAATAAAAACATATTTTATTTTCAATAAAGTTATTATTGATGAATAAAGTGAATTGTACGATGATTAATCTAAATCCAATAAACTAAGAATACTCTGGCTATAGTATGATTACTTGAAGTATATGTAGAGACATAAGAGTGGATCAAATTCAAGTATATAGTCAAATGATCTATAGTACAGGGATAAGGCTGAGTATCTTATCCTAGGGACACTATGGATGCGGCTCACTTTTGTATATGATATAAACAATGTGATCACTAAATTGTACATGTGGAGACATGTGAGTGGGGGCGTCCTATGCAATGAGTATTGCATAAGATCGGACCATGAAGAAAATCACTCTCACTTTATAATACCGTTTACTGTTGAGACTGATTTTTTTTTCACTCGATGACCTAGGTAACTCGACCTTAATCCTGAGCTAACTATGAACTCCTGTTTATTCAGAATTATCCTTAGATTTGCATGGGTGAGAGTGGCCCGAGTTCGCCGACTCAATAAGCCTCCCATTTCAAGGGTAAGACTGGGTGAATAGCTGGGGGACATAGGGTGCAAGATAGAATTCACTCCTACCCGCTTTTAGGGATAGTAGAGAGGTTGTTCCTTAAGTACTAACTCCAGGTCTTGAACAAGGGGCCCCACCTTCTCATTGCCCCGAGAGGGATTCGGTTTGGTGGTTGGACCACAAATCAATTGTTCATTAGAGGATAAGTGGGACTGAAGGAACAAGAAGTAACTTTAGGGGTAAAACGGTAAATTGACCCAGCTCTAGTTACGAACAACCTGTGAAAGATTGACTTACCAATCATGGTTATATCAAATGGACAGAAATATATCTATAGTGGGGAGTGCAACTACTGGGCTATAGTGGAGTGTCCTAGTAATTAACAAATGTTGGTTAACAAGGTTAATGAGTTTAACCGGTTAATCTTGGATCGATGGAGCCCATGATCTATAGGTCCATTAGGTCCCTCTGCTAGCTCATATCGGAATAAACCATAGAACAGTGTGACGAGTGAGTTCGAAGTGTTCGAATTCAAATTAGGGAAAATGTGCTACATATATACGATATATTTAACCGCATTTTTGTTTTATTTACGAATTAAACAAAAAGAGAGAATCGAAGATATTTAAATAAGATTTAAATATTTTAATCAAATATGTATCGGAATTGATTGGGATTAGCATTTGAATTAATATTAAATAGTTTAATTAATTATTTAATATTACTTTAATTTAAAATTAATTATTTAAATTAATTGTTGAATTAAAAATGAAGAAAGTCAAAATTTTGACTTCACTCAATGGAAAAATCCATGTTTAAGTTAGTGAAATTTTGAGGTGTCAAAATTTGGCTTAACCAAACTTGCATGCTTGCCAAATAAACCCCACAAATTTAAGTGGAATTTTGAGTGTCAAAATTTGGTCAACTCAAACTTGCATGCTTGCCACATAATCCCAAACATTTGAGTGTCAAAATTTGGTGATCTCAAATTTGCACGATCATACAAATATGACTCTATAAATAGAGTGATCAAGGTACATGCATCTTCTACTTTTGGAAAAACCTTAGAGAAAAACTCTCACAAACTCTCTATTCATATATACTAAATCCCTCCTAAGTTTAGTCACTCACCGAATTTCACAATCCCGTTCTAAGGCTGGAGAATAGTGAAGAAGACACTAGTGGTAGTTCGAAACCGGTTCGTGAGGAAAAAGGAATTTGAACTATAAAAGGTTAGTGCTCAAACACCTTGAGTTTTAATACTTATGAAAATGCTAGTTATTTACTATAATTAATGTTCTAAGAGTGCCTAAGATCCAAATTGCTTCCGCACGTGTTATAGTAACACTATCAGGATAGGCTAAGTATAAAATATTCTGTATGTTCCACATGTTTTTCTCTAAGCTCTAAAAAGGTCAAGCCTTAACACTACAATTATTTAAGCCTTTCAAGAAGGCTCAAAGTTTTAAGTAGTTCTCTTGTCTAATACACGATTTGGGTAGGTGGAGATCTACTAGATTTTAAGGGTGTCTAGGTAGCTTAAATCATGGACTCTCAACTCAGAACTATTATTCTAGCTTCTCAAGGATTTCTATGTTGGGAGTATTAGGGTCTAGACCTTTGATCACCTCTCACAATTTTAAGGTACTCAGTCCACAGGTGGCGTTCTGATATAAGTAATCGTTTAACCGGCCTAACTCTAACACCCTATGTAACGATCCGAAATTTTCTACTTAATTTAAAGTTGCTACTGTATACATGTCATGAATATTGAATGCGGAAAGACTTCATTTAAATTCCATAAAACGTAACATTTATCTTAAAACACAGCCATGGACTTACGTGTTTCGAAAACACCTTTAAAACGACACAACACAAGGCGTTTAAATTAAAAACATCATATTCTAGCCTAAGTCTAAGAAAATAAATACAACTACCTTATGTATGTGTCATGGTCTCAAGTTGCGATGCAGTCGTCAACCGTACAGAAATGTCTTGCCTTAACCTAAAAAATGTTGTAGCACATGGCTTGAGTATTTAAAGAAATACTTAGTAAGTGACCCACTATTGAGGTCAAATGCAAATGCAATAACGGGACCTATCATATCAGTCTATTTTTCTTAGTGCACTATTCTAATGGGCAGCTTGGATGTGTACCATATACTCTACACACAGCCCATACATGCGGGTATGGGCTCACCAGACAGTTCGCACACCGCTGGGACCCTTTTCTTGTCGGACGAGCCTTCTCTGGTAGCTCTCCTTCTGCCGACACCCATTAGAATTAGTAACCGTCACGGCAGCATTATGTAAAACATAATGATACTTCGCCTGCCTAATGGATGTACGCGTCCGTACCCTCGTGATGGAATAGGCGTATCCACCAATGCATGAGCACACATAATGCATGAGGTCCCAACATTTTTCCGTTTTCATTATCATTTAATACAACCCCACTAGCATTCTGTACATATCATATCATTTCACAAATCGTTCGTCACTCATATCATATCGTTCGTCACTCATCATATCGTTCGTCACTCATCATATCGTTCGTCACTCATATCATATCGTTTATCGTTCTTCAGTTCTCATATCATACATAATTCTAACGGGGTTATATTTCATGTCATTTATCGTGATTTCATGTCATTCATATCATGCTGTATACACACAATTTAGAAGACATAACATAACGTCTCATGCTTTTAACATAACATTTCATCATATACATATCATATCATAACATATTGTATCACAATATATCATATCATAAACAGGTCAATTTATCACATATCTCGTACCATAACATATTACAATATATATATATATATATATATATATATATATATATATATATATATATATATAAATATCCGTCATTCACATGTCGTATCATAATCATATCATATCGTAAACACTTCGTGGTCATATCATTCCCTAACTTATCATAGTCTTAACGTTCTTATACCTATCACAGTCATATCGTTACATGAACGTACCTTAGTCATATCATCACAGGAACGTATCCTAACCCTATCGTTCTATCAATCTATAACAAACCTATCCCTTTCTACCCATAACCTAACCGTATTCTTTTATCAAACTCTCATATCCATAGCACTTCGGTATGTAACCTAACCTTAACGTTTCATGAACGTATCGTACTCCTATCGTTACATTTCGTTTTGTGCATCTTTCTCGTATCCTATATCTCAAACATATCATTGAGCACATTGTACCGTGATTATTATCATACAATTCACATATTATAACATATACATAACATATCATAAGCATATCGATCCACAAACAATTCATACATATCAATATATATGACACATGCAGAACCACATGACACGTGTCAACATCAAATATAAACATGCCGATAGTAAAGCCACTTACCTGATTAGCTTAGGTTGATGTTCCGAAGTTATCCTTAATGAAAGTTCGATTCTGTCATTTGTAATCCAAGCCAACCTATGTGAGCCCATGACATTAGTTTCAAGTTTGAACTCTATAAAATTATTTCTCTAATTTACGTTGGTCTATTGTTAAAAGTCTTCTTTTCCTTTTCTTGCCCGAGCCAAGGGATCATTCAGTTTCTACCACTTTTTGCTGAGCTCAAGCTCAGTGGAACTCTAATGTGCATAGTGCCCGGTGGAGGACCCTATAATTATGTATTTATTAAAAATCTTATTTTCTAGTGTTGTATAAAAAAAAAGTTGATAGAGTTATTTAAGTGCTTTCCTGTATTTACTTTTCTCTCTGTATTTAGTTTAAGTTTTTAATTCCGGAATCTTCCTTCTTTATGTTTTATTTACTCTATTGCCTTTTAATTTTGTATTCCAAATTTCTAATAGATTCTTGTTTCCAAATCTGACGGTTTCCTTTTCTTCTCATTTCTGTTAACACTTGAATTCTGTGTGTTTCCTTTTTTCTAATTCTGTTCACAAATTTTCTTGGCCATTTTATTTTTAATCTATTCATTTGTCTACCGATATAAATTTACTGATCTAATATTATTAATAGTGATTTCCTAAGATTCAATTTAAATGATTGACATTAGTTTCTAACTCAAAACTAAACCATTGTAATGATTTAATGAAGATCTAACTATAATTGGCTTGTGATTTCTAAAAGAAATAGGACACAAGAAAATTAAGATTTAATAGATTTAATATATACCTTAATCGATCTTCACGTAAATCTCGTCAGGTGAATCTCAATTGGATAAAATTATTCTCATTTTTTCCTCAAATTAAATCTGGCAATTGTTGTTTTTCTGTTTCTTTTTGCAAACTGTGATTTTTTTTTGGCATGGGTTGAGGAGAGATAATTAGGGATGGAATGAGAGGTAAGTGGAGAGAAATGGGGGAAATGTTGTTATTATTATTATTATTTTTTTAACGTAATTTTTTTATATAATTATTTTTATTTATTTATTTATTTATTTATTTGTGATTTTTCTTTTTTGGGTTATTACACCCTAATCTTATCTCAATATACACATCTATTCTCAACGGGGAGATCACACAATCACGTGCAATAAATATATATTCTCATACATTCATGCAACTCAACCTGGAGATAACATCCATCAACTCAACCTGGAGATAACATCCATCAATCACCTTGAGTACAAATCACAACATCTCATCGTCCTTTCTAGTAATGCAATGCAAAAAATAAAAAATAAAAAAATAAAAAAATAATCTCATCCTATGGGGATTCAACAATTTTCTACTAACATGCCCTATTCATATGAATGATTAATTACTTGGGTGATCCTATAAGTATTATTCGGGAGAAGTTTGAATGGTCAATTACTTGAGTGATGCGTGACTTCCCAAGCTTGTTTATTCCTTTTGCTAAGTACTCCAAATTTTCAGATATTTCTCTAATAGTACCTATTTCAAACTTCATCGACTCCGGTATTAAAATTAGGGAAGAAAAAAATAGACAAGCAGAAGTTGAATCAAGTGAAAAATATTCCTTTACGCGCCCTCACCTGCCTCCCATGCTCAATTAGGGTGTCTCACGCGTGCCTACACACACGCTGAGAAACGCGTTCTCGTGCTACAAGTAGGCCAGCGATTAAGCACCAAGTATGTAGATTTTGTAACATTTTTTGGCGTTTTGATATGTGCCCTCCATGAGTGCGTCAACATAATTGTATTCTTCTAACAAATCATAAATATTACTCTCTTTTGTGACAAAAGTTTTTGTGTACAACATTAAGTGTATGCATAATATGAAATCAGATCCAAACTAAAAATAATAACTAACGGTCATAGTCAATGTGAATTTTTGTATAAGTTTGATATGCCATTGAAATATATTCCTACCTATCCCAATTTAGATAAGTATATTCAAAAAAGGAAGATTCAAAGTTTCTATATGACTTCTAGATTCTCACTCAACATATATCAAAAACATATATCGAAAAGATCCAAATATTTTTATAGTAATGACATAAAAACTTTAGCAACTTTAAAAATTCTAGAAAGTGGGCGAACACTTATCCAAGAATGTTTCTTCTTTTAACTTTATATTGCGTTGTCCAAGAATCGTATTCTTAAAAACAAGATAGAGTCATCTAATACGAAAACTTGATATTATTTTCACATTGACAGACTCCTATAAATACTAAACTACGAAATGAAGAAAGGTCATCACCAAGTTTTCTTCACATTATATTGAATAGATATTACAATGGCAGCGATTGTCCATGCTCCAAATGACCCAATCAACCAATTGAAGATTGATGGAAACCTCCTTTGTCCAAGCAAGTGGATAGCAATTCCTAATGTCTCTGAGATTTGTGTGCAAAATGTTGCAAAGTTTGCTGTGGAAGACTACAACCTTGAACATAAGGGGAGTTTCAAGTACAAGCATATTCAATGTGGTTGGTTTATGGAGCTCAAGGGTGACGACCTCGCCTTCCACCTCCACATTGAGGTGAAAGATTGTCTGGGACGTGTCTTTGAGCTGGATGTCATCGTATCTGAAAAGAAAACTTGTGGTGAAAAAGTTAGAAAGCTCGAATCTGCCAAGCTTATTAAAAAACACTAATCAAGCTCCTTATGTGTACTTTACAACCTTATGATGTACTATCTATGACGGACTAATATAAATAATAAAATAAAACTTTTAAGGTACACTATCTCTTTTATTTCTACCACATACTTCAAAAACAATAAAAATAAAAATTGATTTAATTATGATTAATATCTTTCATTCAAATAATACTTTTAATCGATCAATACTTTCACGTAGTTGAGTGCGTAGAGTCGTTATTTTTTTACAAGTTCTATGACACTTAAAATTAGATGATTCATGCTTTGAGAGTGTCAAAAGTATGCAACAAATTTCATCTTTAGGATGAACTACTCTTCATTTCTTTGATTTAGGATAGCTTGCTTAACCTAAGCAACAGTAACTGATATCTAATGTTAAGGTGTTATTTCGACAAACTCTCTCTATAAGTTAGGGGCAACATGGTGAATGTCAGCCTACTCATCATCCATGAGAGGTAGCTAGCGAACCCATCTCACAGACCATGCAGTTGTTCAAGGTCAGGGGCGCTACCCTCTATGCGTGCCAACTCTATTGGCTACCCACATGATTAATGCCCTTCCACAAGACGGATCTACCGTGCAGGGTAACCACTGACTACCCACATGATTAACGCTCACCCATATGAGGGATCTACCGTGCAGAGTACTCCAACATTCTTTCAAGTCACATGTTTCTAACCATCCTAATATCTAGCTCAATGGTACCTTATTGGAGGGATCAGGGTCCAATGGTACCTTATAGATTCATGAAGATCGTCTAAATATTGCCTACCAGTCTGAATCAACTTTGGTATCCTTCATGTAACTTGTATAAAATCCCTTCAATATTAATTTACTAAAAATTTAGAACTTAATTCCAAAAGAGCCTATCACTGTGAAGGATAAAAGAAATAAAAAAACTTAAAATGTTTACCTTCTTCATCTATAAATAAAATGAAGGTAAAATTATAGTAAAACTTTACTAAATTTATAAGTAAACAAAGCCACAGTCAAAAAATAAGTTACAGAATGGTGCTGTCCAAAGTTACACGACTCCATGACTCCAAATTCACAAAAACTCGCACTCCGAGACAACTCTCACTATTAACGCACAACTCTTAAACACTTCTCCATCTCAACCATGGGTCAATAACCACTTGAAAAAGAAAGGTAGGATGTGCTGACTATAAGTATGTACCATGGATTTTTCTCTAGACTCTAAAAAGTTTAAGCTTGAACACTACAGTTATCTAAGCGTTTCAAGAGACCTCAAAGTTTCTAGCTGTTCTCTAATCTAATACTTACTTCTTGGAATTTGGGAAGGTGGCTCACCCTTTCTATTTTTTTCTTTTTTTTAGATAGCTTTTTTTGCCTTGACAACGAACAACTTGTATCTTAGGGTGAGGCGCTACTTTAATAAAATTTGATAAAATAGTATGATGTTTAGTGATCTGAACCTCATTTGTGGAAGGTTAACTGGACCCTTCAATAGGACCATAAAGTCACTCTAAGTATTGGGGTTGACCCCATGTACCAACTAGCTACTACATCAACCTCTATGGTCCCAGCCACATCCCCACTCAAGATGGGTTTTGTAACGACCCTAGATTTCTGATAGTTTCAAGTCGCTAATGTATACATAGTATACATAACGTACTAATATGTGTGGAAATAATCATTTGAAACTTCAACATAAAACATTGTCATGGACGTATGTGTTCAAAAATGTTTTTAAAACAACATAACAAATTTTTAAATAAAATAAATAAAAATTAAAGATAAAAACACCGTATTCTAACCTAAGTCTAAGAAAATAAATACAACTATCCTATTCATGTGTCATGATCTCGACTTGCGATGTTGTCGTCAGTCATACAAGAGTGTCTTGACTTTACCTAAAATAAAAGTAGCACATGACTTGAGTATGGTAAGAAATTAATACTGAGTAAGTGACCTCACTCTTGGAGTTAGATGCAAGCACATACAATCATGAGTGGGATCTATCATATTAATCTATATTTCGTTAGGTGGTTATTCTCAATGGGTTAATTGGATGTATATTTATTGTTCTACACACGATCCACACGTGTGAGTATGGACCCACCAGTCGGTTCGCACACCTTCTAGGCCCCTTTTCATGGTCATGCGAGCATTCCTTGGAGATGTTAATGCTGGACACCCGTTAGGTATAGCGACCGTCGTAGCATTATGATAAAAATAATGTTCATCTCATCGTAATAAGGGGATATTCTCTGATGCATAAATACACAATGATACATGAGGTCCCAACATTTTAATTCGTTATCATGTAAAACAATCCCTTCCATTTTCCTTCATATCATATCATTTTTCAACATAGCTTTTAAGGCATGTATTGGGGTTGAATCTAGTATCATTCATATCATACATGGTCTTATGTCATATCATGCACATAACATATCCTTCGACATATCATATCATATCATGCATGTATCATATCATAAAACACGTCCATGTTACACCATAACATATATTGTATCATCAATACATCACATCATAACACATGCCATAACATTAACATAACATATCACCCACATTTTATAGTCATATCATTTCATAAACATCACACATATCGTATCATAACCATATCATAGTTATATCATTTCATAAACATATCACACATATCGTATCATAACCATATCATAGTCATATCATTTCATAAACATATCAGTCATATCCTTTCATGAACATATCATAGTGATATCGTTTCATAATCATATCATTTATAAACATATTATAGTCATATCTTAAATAAACATATCACACATATCAAGCATATGACACGTGCAGAACCATGGAGCATGTGCCATCATATAGAACATTTATTTCTAACCATACTGATAGGTAGACCACTTACTTGATTAGCTTAAAGTGTTGTCACTAATTTATCTTTAATGAATAAATTGCTGTCACTAATTTATTTTTAATGAAAGTTCGATTCTGTCCTATGAAATCAAAGTCAATTTATGTGAGCCCATGACATCACCTTCCAAATGAATTTGTCCAAAATTATTTCTCTAATTTACAATGGTCCATGTTAGATTTCATGCGAACATTAGAGTCTTCGGCATGAGTAAAGTCTTATAATATTTATATATGTTTGTTATAATATTAACCATTTAAAACCATTTAACATTTACAGGTTTTTTTTTTCTTCTCTTTTTATATATATATATATTTTTTTTTTCTTTTGCTTCTTTTCATAATTTTTCCGGAGGGTCTGGTTTGAGAAGATTGGTTAAGATATGGGGATGGGAACCTTTTCCTCTTTTCTTTTTAAATTAATTAATTAACTGATTTTGCTTTATTTATCGTTTTATTAATTTTTTTTTAACAATTGTTACATGTGCACGAACACCCTACTAAGAAGACCCCTAGCCCGTCCACAAATTGATGGCACATAGTCACCACTTTGTGCTAGCACTACTCTTGTAAACCTACTACTTTGTAAGGGCACTATACGGTTCGACCTGAGGTATTAGAGAAGATAAGTGTGAAGGCTCTTGTGACACCATTACATTGCTAGTGCCTCAAGAGTTACCTTAGTCATTCTCCCCTTTACACGCTCTCACAGGCCTTCCATGCTCAGATAGGATGTCTCACGTGTGCCTACACACATGCTGAGAAACTCATTCTCGTGCAACAAGCAAGTCATACGTCAACAACTTTGGGTGTGCGGGTTCAAGGTTTTCACTATTTTTTTTTTCACCTCGTGCTTCCCTTGAATTGGTGAAACGTGGCCTCCCCTTCAATTGCAAAGCTTGGTACAAACTCCATGGAACTTACTATTCTTGAGGTTCGATTGGAACTCCAACTTCTTGTCACCTCCAAATTTCTTCATGAACTCGTGAAAAACAACTTTTCCAAGATCTCTTTCATTTTTTTTACCGTTTTGTATGATTCAAAAGTATAGAATGAATATCCTTAAGAACGTAACTTTTATGAAGAAACATCGGTAAAAAATGCCTCTAAATGGTCTAATTAGAGATAGTTGATGGTTACCTCATTCCTTCTTACTTTTATTTTTTATTTTTGTTCTCCTTGAGCTTTGAACCTTAATTTTGACTTTTACTATTTTGCATAACTTTAATTCTTTTATCAAATTATCCTCCTTTCGGGCGAACGTTTTTGTGTGCATCACTAAGCATATGCATAATCATAAAATCATCGTATCTGAAAAGAAAGCCTGTGGTGAAAAAGTCAGAAAGCTCGAATCGGCCAAGCTTATTAAAAAACATTGATTGAGCTCTCGTTCGTACTTTATAACCTTATGGTGTACTATCTCTAACGAATTAATATAAATAATGAAATAAAATAAAACTTTTAAGATATATGTATCTCCATATTTAAACTATGTATTAATAATGAGATTCTTTTATTTCTACCGACGTATACTTCTAATACATTTTAAAAAAGGAAAAACGATTAAAGAGTATCGAATGAGTTTTTCTCAAATCTAACTTTTAATTTTTTTTTGGTAGAAAAATCATAAAATTTTCAAAATTAAAATTATCCATCAATCAATATTTTCAAAACAAAACCTTTCACTCGATCAAAACTTTCAAAACATCAACCTTCTAAGAACGCTTTCAAAACCAAGAACATTCAACTAACCAAAACTTCCATCCATACCTTTGATTCAAATAACACTCATGATGCCAATTCATTTGGCAATGGGAAGCTTATATTTTGGATAACTTTTCAAGAAAATTGGGATGGAATCATGGATCTATAAAATACATATGTAAATTACGTCAAAAGTGAGTAAAAGAGAGATAAATTGTACAACCCATTCAAAAAGAGGAAGATTTTCTTATGCCCGGAGACAATATTTCAAATGATGATATTGTTACGGTTGAACGTGGAGACTAACAAAGACAATATGCAAGTATATGTTGCTCCAGGTCTATTAGAAATGACATGAACATTAAATGTGGTTGGTTTTCTGTCGACCTTGAACCTGGCTCTGATTCCAAATTTGAAAGAATCAACTCAAGGAAAAGCTATGATACCAAATGATATGAAACTCTTAGGATTCGATCTAAAAACCTTATCCAAGAACTCCAAAAACGGTAAGGAATTAACCCAAGGAAAAGTTTAGGAACGGATCACTTTGATGATTAAGATCAAAAATAAAGAAAACTCGTTTCTAAACTCGTGATTCGAATCACTCCACAAGATAGTTTGATCAAAACTACTTAAATGACTCTAACATGCAAATCTAAACACAAGAAATGCAACAGAACAAAAGCCATGAACTTGTTCATTTTGCTTTTCCAATGGGTGAGACGTGGCATCCCGTGAATTGCACAGTTGGGTTTAGAGGTCTAATTGGAACTCCAACTTCTCTATTTCACCTCCGAGGTTCTTCATAAACTCGTGCAAAATGACTTTTTCAAGATCTCTTTCATATTTTTTTACCACTTTGTATGATTCAAAAGTATGGAATAAATCTTCTCAAAGTTCTAAGTAACTTTTATGAAGAAACATTAGTAGAAAAAAACACCTCCAAGCAGTCGAGATGGTTGATAGTTACCACCTTCCTTCTCTCAAGACTCTCTGTATCTTTCTCGGTTTAGGATTTAAGGTTTAGGGTTCTTTCTTTTATTTTTATTTTTTTTAAATTTTGGATAGTTTATTAAACATTCTTCTCTTCAATGTCATCTTAAAATTCCGCATTTAATCTTATCAAAAAAATTCTTAAAAAAAAATTCTTAAAGTTTAAATTTTAAAAGAAAAGTTCGGAAATTTCTCCCTATTAAACTTAAATATTACAAAACGTCCCAAACTAGCTAGGTCTAAAGGTTGAAATAATTTTTATACACTTTTCGCTAAGAAACTCCTTCCTCCTTTCCTTTTTCTCCCCTTTTCCTTCTTTTATTTTCCCCCTCTCAATATTCATGGTAACTCATGAGTTATCTATTTGGATTAACACAAAAAAATGACTAAAATACCCCTTGAACGTTGACCATTAACTTTTTTTCGACTATTTTTATTTTGTATTTTTCTTGAATCTCTCGGCATAACTTTACACTTCTAACAAATCATGAATGTTACTCTTCATTGTGACAAACATTTTTATGTACAACAGTAAGCATATGCAAAATCATAAAATCAGATCATACATAAAAATAATAACTAGTTATTATAGTTAACATGAATTCTTATAGTATAAGAGTATCATTAGTATATACATGCCAAAAAAATATATATATTCGTATGTACCCAATTTAGATAAGTAGATACCAAAAAGGAAGATTCAAAGTTGGAGTATGATACATTCTATTTAGAGTTTTAGATTCTCACTCAACCTCTTTCAAAATCATCCAAATATTCACATAATTAAATGCAAGTTTTTTTTTTGTCCTTCTAATTTTATTTATTCAATGTAAAATAAAAAAATAAAGCATATTTATTGAAACAAAAATTTATGAACATGGGCTCGACCTTATATAAGAATTTTTCTTTTTTTTTTAACTTTATATCTTGTTGTCCGAGAATCATATTCTTAAAAATAAGATAGAATCATCCAATATGGAAAACTTGTTATTATTTTCATATTGGCAGAGTCCTATAAATACCAAACTACGAAATGAAGCAAGGTCATCCCTAAGTTTTCTTCACGTTATATTGAATAAAATATTACAATGGCAGCGGTTGTCCATGCTCCAAATGACCCAATCAACCAATTGAAGATTGATGGAAATCTCCTTTGTCCAAGCAAGTGGATAGCAATTCCTAATGTCTCTGAGATTTGTGTGCAAAATGTTGCAAAGTTTGCTGTGGAAGACTACAACCTTGAACATAAGGAGAGTTTCAAGTACAAGCATGTTAAATGTGGTTGGTTTATGGAGCTCAAGGGTGACGACCTCGCCTTCCACCTCCATATTGAGGTAAAAGATTGTCTGGGACGTGTCTTTGAGCTGGATGTCGTCGTGTCTGAAAAGAAAGCCTGTGGTGAAAAAGTTAGAAAGCTTGAATCTGCCAAGCTTATTAAAAAACACTGATCGAGCTCTTGTTTGTACTTTACAACCTTATGATGTACTATCTATGACTAGCTAATATAAATAATAAAATAAAATAAAACGTTTAAGGTACACGTATCTTCATATTTAAACCTCTTTTATTTCTACCAATATATATTTCTAATACATTTTAAACAAAGGAAAAACGAGTAAGGAAAAATGATATATACTTCTATAGTTCATCTCAAGAAATGATTTTTGTCTCTTCGAAATGAGAAGTACTACAAATTTAGTGAAGGAATCGAGCAATGAAATTCCCTGGAACGGAAGATCCCATTCAAGCTATGGGTAAAATTGGGACTTTTCCCTATAGGTAAAATTAGTCTATCCCAAATGTTTTCTATACTAGTAAGGAACATATTGCAGTTTTGATATCCAAGCGTGTATTACTGAACAAGCTTAGATTTCGCATGAGTTGTGTTCGATTGACAAAAGAGAACCTCACCTAAGATCCGACGAAGCCATGAAGACAGGAAAAACATGTGAATGCGGCTTGTATTTTCCTTAAGACTTGTCATGAGCGTATCAAGATCATGACTTCGTACGGTTAAAAATGTACGAGCGTGACAACTAACATCCGTATCTTTTTATCATTTATTCATACATGGTTATCAGTCTCAGTCATCCATGTCTAATAATCATAATGACGTATTCTAATTACACGACATCCAATACTCAGTCTCATTAACTCATGTCTATGATCAAAATGGAACATGCTAATCATATAACATCTAATAGTGAGGCAACTGATTATCAAACTTTAGCAAAGTGGGTATTTCGAGTTTTGGAAGCTCTTTAGGTACTTTCGGTAATGACATCTCTAAAAGATTTTTTGGTGATGGTTTTTCCGCTTTTCACAGCAGCTCTTTTCACACCTCTAGGTATCTAGTGCCAAATCGTCACCCCTTTCCTTATTTCTTTGATAATCGAATTGGGCATCGATCGTAATAGTTCCATAAATTCAAATTTTTAGAATTTTATTGTGAGCGTTCCAGATGATATAGAAGAGAAAAATATTAATAAAAATCCATGGAACTTAAGAGAAATATAAAGAAAAATAGTAAAAAATTAGGAAAATCGGTCAAAGTATATCGAGACGTGCAAAATGGTCCCTCCTCTTCCTAACATGGATTTTGTGAAAGAGAAAAACGGAAAATCACTCCAAACAACAATTTGAAATTAGAATATCGCTAAAGATTGTTTCCAATGTTATGTGACGTTGGTAGAAACAATTCAAACATTTGAATCACTCAAGTCCGTCAAGAATCAAATTTGAATATCGTTGGTCTAACACTCACAACTATTTTAAAACTTCACTCATATACTCACCAATTTTCACTAACATGATCGGACATAAATGTCGCGATCCACTACTAATTAATAGGTAAACCATATGATTTTGAACAAAATATCATTGTAGAACAACAAAGTTCTTATTCCATATAACAACATAACAGTTCCCCAAAATCACCCACATAGAACACATATATAGAAATAGATAGCTTCAGAGAAGTTTAGTTTCCTCGAGGAGAAGGGTTAGTGGGTGGAGAAAAAAATGAAAATGTAGGAGCCAATCTGAATTCAGGGTAAAATGGAGGCACATTCATGTTAGGAAACTCAGGAAAATCTGAGGCCAAAAGCATCATGGATGAAGAACTCAAGCCTGAAAGAAGCATTGTTGCAACAAAAGCAATGAGAGTAGCAAAACGAGGCATTGTTGAAGGAATAATGTGGCAAAATGGGAAGCTATATTTGGGGGTTTATAGATGATCAAGCTTCCATCTAAATTTGAGGTGGGTTTTGTTGTAGAGGACATCTTCATTTATGGCCTTTGTGAATGTTATCAAATTTAGTTGTTTAAAATGGTTGAGATTGGAGAATAGGTTGTAGGTAATGAATGTTTAAGATGAATTTATTGAAATTAAAATGTGTAGATTTGTGTTTAATTTTATTTATGTGATTGTATTTATGTGATTGTGACCTAATTGGATGTAACTACTAGCACACCGTTAACAGATATATTATCCTTTTTTAGCTTTCTCTTTCGAGTTTCCCCTTACAATTTAAAACGCATCCACGGGAGAGAGGTTTTTACACTCTTATAACGAATGTTTCGTTCTTCTCTCCAACTGATGTGGGATCTCACAATCCACCCCCTTGGGAGCCCCTGTTCTCGTTGGCACATCACCCGATGTCTGGCTCTGATACCATTTGTAACCGTCTAAGTCCTTAGCAGATATTGTCAGTTTTGGCCCATTATGTATCGCCATCAACCTCACGATTTTAAAACGTATCTAGTAGGGAGAGATTCTCACACCTTAGAAGAAATGTTTTGTTCCCCTCTCCAACCAATATGGGACCTCACAATTTTTTTAAAAAAAGAAAAGGTGAAAATGGTAGATTGTGAGATCCGATATTGGTTGGAGAAAGAAACAAATCATTTCTTACAAGAGTGTGAAAACCTCTCCCCAGTAAACACATTTTAAAACCGTGAGGTTAACAACGATGACCAAAACAGTCAATATCTGTTAACGGTGAGTTTAGACTATTACAATATATTTTTCTCCTTCACATTTGCCTTTAAAAATACTCTCAATTAAATATACAAATCTAGAGTAGTTCTTCACCAATCTACATGTCTTGCAATGCTTCAATGTCTCATTTATATAGAAAATGAATTGTCCAAAGAATGATAGTTAAATCCAATTACAAAGCCTTTCTAAAAGTGTTTAGACCAATACGTAATTAAGTGCATAAAAGTTCCCATGAAATTATATTGGTCAAGTGTTGTACGATCTTGCTTAGAATCAAAGATATCTCATTCCAAATCTTTCTATAGTATATAGATTCTTGCGTTTCCATGCCCAATTCATATGCGAAGTTTTATTATTGATTATAAATTGATATCGTGTATCAATCGTCGTTATATCATACTATAGAATCTTAAAGAATGGTGATTCTGGAACCATCATTATACATATACCATAACCGTTCATAGTTATCATACAAAAATAAATTGTTGCCCGTATAAATTAAAATTTCCACTTCTATATAGATAAAACTACATAGATCACACAAGAAAAATATAAATCAACTCTTGTTCATATAATATTGTATTTTATAAGTTTAAAAAGACATCTTTAAAATAGTAAAAACACAACATGAATAGAGACAACGTGCATAAACAACTCGTATACATACTAAAAATAATAGCTAAGCAGAGAAAAATAAATATAGTTTTTAAAGTATATGATGTATGTTTAGTTCCACTCTTGTAAATCAAAGTTGAATACGGTATTCAAGGTTTAGTAGTAGATGTATGTGGTGGGTTGAAGGAAGGGATAGGAATGTCCTTTGGAAGGGTAGGCAAAACAGGGTTTGAGAGAGGTGTCAATTCGGGCAACTTAGGGAGTTCAGGTTTAGGCAAGTTGGGCAATTTTGGAACTTCAGGAACCTCAAGTTTAGGCAATTGAGGTAATTTTGGGAGATCAGGTTTCGGCAATTCAGGCACTTTAGGTTTTTCCAAAGGAGGTAACTCAACCTTCGGCAATGGAGGAAGCTCGGGCTTTGACAAACTGGGTAGTTCTGGCTTCGGAAGCTCTTCAGGCACCTTGGGTAGTGGCATCTCCAAAAGATGTCTCGCACTCACCGCCATGACAAAACAATCAAAGCTCATCAACATAAAAGTACTCAATATGAGAGAAGATACAAAAGTTGAAAAGTAAGCAGCCATTAAATTTCGAAATAATCAAATATGAATCGTGAAAAGAACTTGACTTATTTACGATAGTTGGATGATCTCCATGGCTACGGTTAAGAGGTTTTTATAGATAAAAGAGACGTATGGAAGAGAGCATACATGCGTTGGAGGAGATGATATGGGTAGAAAAATTAGATCGTTAGTTCAACTTTCCCACCTACTCATATCTAAACTGCAAAGTGGCCTCCTAATTTTAGCAACTTTCTTTGTAAAATAAATATATTTATTCTCTAATGTACTTTGATTATATTATTTATTTATATGGAGTTAGCTTTTTGAATGTCTATGTATACTTAATTTTTTAAATAATTAAACAATATTTATTTGACTCTTGGACCGAAAGTTAGGTTACAAATATATATATCTTTCTAGATTTGTATGTATTTGGTTCAATATTATACAAATTTTAGTTTCAATTATTGCACTTGCATGTTATTGGTGTATGCATGTTGAAATCTAATAGAAGATTACTTGTAACGACCTTAAATTTTTTACTTAGTCTAAGATATGTTGAAGGCACGCTCGAGATATGCTGTGATTGTTATGATTTACGATATGATATGATATGTGGATGATGTGGATTGTTATGTTTGAAAACAAGGAAATGTTATGATATGATATATGTGTGACATGAATGAAATGATTGACATGAAAAACGATGAACTAACATGAAATACAACTATGGTATACGCGATCAAGATACGGTAAGTGATATGAGAAATGATATGATAAAATGATATGCTATGAAAGAAGACGTTTGCGGGACTGTATTAATTGATAATGAAAATGGAGAAATGTTGGGCCTCATGCATTATTGTGTGCTCATGCATTGGGGGATACCCCTTGTCTTTTTTACAATCGTACGGACACGTATGTTACGAGGCAGGAAAACGATCATTATGGATAACATAATGCTGCGATGACTAGGCAGGAAAACGATCATTATGTTTATCTTAATGCTGCGACGGTCGCTATTCCTAAACAGGTGTCCGGCATCAACAGCTACTAGAGAATGCTCGCCCGACAAGAAAGGAGACTAGGAGGTGTGCGAACCGATTGGTGGGTTCATACTCGTACGTGTGGACCGTGTGTAGAATAGTAAATACACATCCAATTAGCTCGTTTAAGATGGCCGCCATAGGAAATTAGACTGTTATGATAAGTCCTATTCATGAAATTGTATGTGTTTGCATTTGTGCAATAATGGAGTCACTTACAGAATATTTCTTAAAATACACAAGCCACGTGCTACTTCTATTTCAGGTAAAAGCAATGCATCCGTATACGAATCATGGCAATTCAAGACCATGCCACATGCATAGGATAATCACATTTATTATCTTCTTTATTTATTTTACATAGATATGAGTAGGTGGGAAGTTGAACTAATAATCTAAGTTTTCTACCCATCATCTCCTCTAATGCATGTATACTCTCTTCCATACGTCTCTTTTATCTATAAAAACCTCTGAATCGTAGCCATGGAGATCATCCAACTATCGTACACAAGTCAAGTTTCTTTCACGATCGATATTCTATAATTCATTTCTTGTTATTGTCTTTTGATTATTTCGAAATTCAATGGCTACTTACTTTTCGACTTGTGTATCTTCTCTCATATTGAGTGCTTTTATGTTGATGAGCTTCGATTCTTTTGTCATGGCGGTGAGTGCGAGACATCTTTTGGAGATGCCACTACCCAAGGTGCCTAAAGAGCTTCCGAAGCCAGAACTACCCAGTTTGTCAAAGCCCGAGCTTCCTCCATTGCCGAAGGTTGAGTTACCTCCTTTGGAAAAACCTAAAGTGCCTGAATTGCCGAAACCTGATCTCCCAAAATTACCTCAATTGCCTAAACTTGAGGTTCCTGAAGTTCCAAAATTGCCCAACTTGCCTAAACCTGAACTCCCTAAATTGCCCGAATTGACACCTCTCCCAAACCCTGTTTTGCCTACCCTTCCAAAGGACATTCCTATCCCTTCCTTCAACCCACCACATACATCTACCACTAAACCTTGAATACTATATTCAACTTTTGTTTACAAGAGTGGAACTAAACATACATCATATACGACTAAAAACTATATTTGTTTTTCTCTTTTTAACTATCATTTTTAGTTTGTGTACGAGTTGTTTATGTATGTTTTCTTTATTCTTATCTGCGTTTCTATACTTTTAAGATGTCTTTTAAATTTATAAAACTATATTATACGAGAAAAAGTTAATTATATATATATATATATATATATATATATATACTCTCTTTTTTTTTTTTTTTTTTTTTTTTTTTTTTTTTTTTTTTTTTTTTTTTTTTTGTGATCTATGTAGTGTTATCTTACATAGAAGTGGAAATTTTAATTTATATGGCAATAAATAACTATGAACTATTATGATATATGTATGATAATGGTTCGACAATCTATCGTTTAAGTTGATATGTTATGGTATAACGACGATTGACAAACGTTGTCAATTCATAATCAATATTAATATAATCTTGAATAGTATTTGATTGTCGTACAAGAGGATCATGCTTATATAATAACCTAAATGATCTATAGTATAGAGATAAGGCTGGGTGTCTTATCCTACTAAAAATATTGATACGACGCACTTTGTAGTTGCTACAAATGATTTAACCTAAATCATTCATGTGGAGACATGTGAGTTGGGGTATCCTATAAAATGAGATTGAATAAGACTAGACCACAAAATATTTAATCTCTCTTTATAAGTCCGTTAATTGAGAAGATTAATATTTCATAAGACGATCATATGTGACTCGATTTTAATCTTGAGTGAGTTATGAACTCTTACCTATGAAGGTTTGTCATTTGGTTTACATGGTGAGAATGACTTTTATAGCCAACTAGATATACCTATCATTTTGGTGACTTGACCAATTAGGTAGCTGGCACATAATATCACATGATGGAATTCACTCATTTCCACGTACTGAAAGTAGATGAGTTGTTTAAGTGTTGATTTCAAGACTTGAATAATGGGGTCTCACCCTTTTATTGGCCTTAGTGGGACTTGGTTTATACTTTATGATTGAATCATAAACAAAATATTATTAAAAAATCAGTGGTATTTAAGGTGAAAGATGTAATTTCATGGGTAAAACAGACTTATAACCCAATTGTAATTATGAACAACTCCTCGAGAATTAACTTACTTGTAATTATTATATCAATGAACACATTTTGTCTTACAATGCATAAAAGTTCAACTAGAGATGTAACGCCCCTAATTTTCTTGCCTAAATCAAAGACATCACTCCATGCATGTCTTTAATAACATATGTGGAAATTTAAATAAAATGTTTTAAACAAAGTCATGGACTTATCAGTTTAATTTAAAACAAGAAATAACAATAACATAATGTTTGAGTACGAAAATGAAAAGCCACCTATAACACTACTAGCTGAAAACAATGTATACTAATGTCTATCTTAACTTCCATGGTCATTCCAGCATTCACTGTCATCTGTGCAACGACATTTTTACCTCTACTTGAAAAATAAGGGTAGCACATAGCTCGAGTATTTTAAGAAATACTCATTAAATAACTCCATTGTTGGGGTTGGGTAATCGAAACACACACATACATGATGGGACCTATCATTTAAAATCGTAGCAATGTCTTGATCTCTTTACAGTTCCGAACAAGATTAGATGTGTGGTACTTTTCCACACACGGCTCATGCACGCGCACATAGATCCACCAGGCGGGCTCATATACGTACCTCTTGCGCCTGGCTTGATCAGGCTCAACGCACTAACACGTCACCAGATGCCACGAAGAAAAAGACCTGCATGATATCATGGCGAACATAAATATCGAAGGTACACGTCCGTACTAACATAACATAATAAGGAAGTATCCTGATGCACATGACATACATAAATGCATGAAGTCCCCGTAGTTTAAAATCATAGCATAACATCAAAATTATTTTCTTATTCATTTCATCCATGACATAGTACATATATGTGTCATGTATACATAGTAATCATCATGGCTTTCATCTTATATCATCACATAATTCATCACATATCTTTACATGCCAAAACGTAGCATGACATACATGGTGTTTCATTTCACATATCATGGCATAATGGATATCACAAACATACATAACATGGTATCATACATCATTACATAGCACACACAAACATAACATTAACATTACGGCGCATGCAGGGGCCACGGAACATGCGTCATCATAAATCATAGAATTCTTTCAACTCCAACACTAAGCTCAGTTACCTGTTTAGCTTACACTAGTGTCACCAATTTATCCTTAATGAAATTTCGATTTTGTTTTTTGAAATCCAAATCAACCTATGTGAGCTATGACATCAATTTCAAGTTCAAATTTATGCAAAACTATTTCTCTAAATTTTACAATGGTCTACGTGTTTGACTTCATACGAACATTAGAGACTTTCCATGAGTAAAATTTTGGAATGTTTATATATGTTTATACAAACATACATAAGAAACCTTTACGAATGAACTCGGCTTGAAAAGCACCTCCTTGTGGCAAGATCAAAATACCTACGCTAGATGCTTCTTTCCTAACCTTTCTTTTTTACTCTCTTCCTCTCTCTCAAAATCCAAAATCCTCCTTTTTTACCCTTCGTGGTCAAAATGACTCGTTTACCCTTC
The DNA here is from genome assembly GCA_033971965.1 of Cucurbita ficifolia. Taxonomy (NCBI): domain Eukaryota; kingdom Viridiplantae; phylum Streptophyta; class Magnoliopsida; order Cucurbitales; family Cucurbitaceae; genus Cucurbita; species Cucurbita ficifolia. Next base: position 11,143,842 of record CM066972.1, read on the forward strand.
GTGGTTGACTTTGACGATTTTTTCTAATTTTTTACTATTTTTTATATTTTTTATTGAATTTTTGAAATTTGTCTAAGCATTATTTTATTCTAAGTCATCTTAAAATTCAATTTCAGACTCTCAATAAAATCTCAAAATTTCAAACTTAAAAAGAAAAAAATAGAAAATTAATTCTCGTTCGAGATTTAAGTGTTACATATTTATTAGTCAACTTCCTTTGTGTTACAGTTCATAATACAATCTGGATTGACTAATAGAATATAAATTGTATTGACGATTGGCCTATAATTATTTGGCTAAATGAAATTATTGTTGCAAGAGCAACAAACAGATACTTTATATCTAAAATAAATCACGTAGCATCTCCACAATTATTTGATTTTAATAATTGATTAGAGCTCTTTATAAGATATCATAATAATGAAGTTAGAGTCGATTTAAGCTGTCAAATATATGGTACTGAGGTTTCGATGTGATTGTGAGTTGACATTGTTTGTCAACCGAACACTTAAAATGATCATACATATACAATAATAGTTTGTAACGGCCACAAAAAAAAGTCAAATTTATTGTAGTAAAATTTCTACCTCTTCGAAAGATAAAACTACATCAAAACATGATTAAAATTATCTAATAAAAAACACAGATCGATATTTATTCATGTGGTATAGTATTTAAGATAGAAGACAAACATCTTATAAGTATAAGAACACCAAACAAACTAGAATTGAGACTTGAGACGATATATATATAAACATCTCCTATACTTACTAGAAATGATAATTAAAAAAAAGAAAAAAAAACCCAAGTATAGTTTTCAAGTTGTATATGAATGTATATTTAATTTAACCAATGTAGATGAAAGTTGAATATGGTATTCAAGGTTTAATGGTAGTTGTGTGTGGTGGGTTGAACGAAGGGATGGGTATGTCCTTTGGAAAGGTAGGCAAATTCGGCTTTGGTAGAGGTGTCAATTCAGGCAACTTAGGGAGTTCGGGTTTCGGCAAGCTAGGCAATTTTGGTACTTCGGGAACCTCAAGTTTAGGCAACTCAGGTAATTTTGGGAGTTCAGGCTTAGACAATTTGGGCACTTTAGGTTTTTCCAAAGAAGACAACTGAGGTAATTTTGGGAGCTTCGGTTTAGGCAATTCGGGTACTTTAGGCTTTTCCAAAGGAGGCAACTGAGGTAATTTTGGGAGCTCAGGCTTTGGCAATTCAGGCACTTTAGGCTTTTCCAAAGGAGGCAACTCAACCTTCGGCAATGAAGGAAGCTCGGGCTTTGACAAAATGGGTACTTCTAGTTTCGGAAGCTCTTCAGGTGCCTTGGGTAATGGCGTCTCCAAAAGATGTCTCGCACTCACCATCATCACAAAATAATCGAAGCTCATCAACATAAAAACACTCAGTATAAGAGGGAATACAAAAGTTGAGAAGCGAGTAGCCATTGAATTTTCAAAACAGTCAAAAGACAATAACACGAGATGAATTATAGACTATCAGATCTCGAAACGATCTTAATTTGTTTATGGTTTTTATAGATAAAAGAGACGTGTGGAAGAGAGCATACATGCGTTGGAAAACAAATGATGGGTAGGAAAATTAGATTGTTCGTTCAACTTTCCCACCTACTCATATTTAAGCTCCCAAGTGACCTCGTAATTTGAGCACCTTTCTTAAAATAAAATAGTTGTAAGAGTAAAACAAAAGTTTATCTTGTTTTCGTCATCGTTAAAGAGTTGGCTTACTTGCCAAACAAAGTAGATGATGCTATTAACATATTGGCTAGTATGGATGGAATTTGTTGGCCAAATCATTCTTGGAAAATAATGTATACCCTATTGACCTTTTGATGTTCATAAAAATGTAATTGAATTATTGATGTAGCTTAAAGTTGTCGTTGTCCATGTCGATTGCAAGTGTCGATGTCTATGTCCATGTCCATGTTGATTGCATTAACATATCACACGTCAAACAATTACAGAATGTGACACGTGTAGGGCCATAGAGCACACATCATTCATATGTATATAAGTCCTCCAACTAAACTAATAGTAAAGTCACTTACTTGGTTGGCCTAAATCGAAGTCATTATGCTTTTTTGGTACTGGCTTAAAGTATACTTCTATCTGAGTAGTCCCACAACCATAATTTAAAATTCTACTATGGAACTTGACTTATCTAATTGCATAAAATAATTTAAATTGGCTAAAAAGTAGTCATATTGAACTTAAATGACTCCAAAAGTGTCATGAACGGCTCTCGAAGAGTCGAAAATGGTATGAAATGGTCCGAACGTATCAAATCCAAGCTGAATTGGAGTCATTAAAAATGTATTTTTCGACTGACTTTGAACCGCCCAAGAGGAATGAAAACGAAGTAATTGTTGTGAATTAATAGCCAAGGAACTTTCTTTTCATGTCGGAGTTCAACTCCCCACTTTTTCAACCAAACTTTTGTTGTTACACCAACAAAATCACTTGTTAAAATCCACGACAAAACTATAAAGTAAGAGTAGGAAGAAAAATCCTATTTATCGTAGCAATATCTCATCTCTAATATAGATAATCTATATGATTTTGATCTTTAAAAATCCATCTTTTATTCTCCACAATCCTATCTGGAGAGGGGAACAAGTGTCAGCGAGGATGTTGTGTCTCGAAGGAGAGTGGATTGTGAGATCCTACCTCGATTGGAGAGGGAAACGAAGCATTCTTTACAAGGAGGTAGAAATCTCTCTCTAATAGACGCGTTTTAAAAATCTTGAGAGGAAGATCAAAAGAGAAAATCAAAGAGGAGAGGATAATATCTGTTGGTGATGCTATTTGGATTAATGCTATTTGGATTTGATGCATTATGGCATCTCGATGTCTCAAACGCTGTTGATTGGCATGGAAATAGAAGCATCGGGATGTTGTCCCATTCTAACTTTTGGCTTCATTTCTTCTTCTATTTATTTTTTTTATTTCTTCAGTTCTAGTTAAATGGATCTAATTTTCGTTATAAAATCAACATCAACTTTGTTTATGCTCCAAATGTTGAATATCTACAAAAATAAATAAATACGTATGTAAAAATAATGGTTTAGATTTTAAAACTAGCAATAATTATGTTCTAAAAATAGCTATCTTTTGTACTTTGTTTAGGGTTAGCATTTAAATGTCAATTTTGATCGATCATTGTAACTTAATCGTAAATATACGATAATGGAAGTTTCAATGTTGATTGTAAATGAACATCTTTGTCAATCATTGTGGTACGATACTACAACAACTAAAAAAAATGGTATTTGTGGAACCATCATCAAACGTATACGATACCAGTTCATAATTGTCATAAAAAAATCAATATTAATTTAAGACAAATTAAAATATCTACTTCCGTGTAAGATAAATAATTATCATACAAAAAAAAACACACAAATCAATGTTTATTCATATAATATAGTATTTTATCGATGTGGAAGACAACATCTTAAAAATAGAAGAACATAAACATAAATAGAGACGGCGTAAATAAACAACTCGTACACATACTAAAAATGATAGTTAAAAAGAGAAAAAACTATAGTTTCCAATCGTATATGAATGTATGTTTAGTTCAACTCCTGTAAACCAAAGTTGAATATGGTATTCAAGGTTTAATGGTAGATGTATGTGGTGGGTTGAACGAAGGAATAGGAATGTCCTTTGGAAGGGTAGGCAAAACAGGCTTTGGCAAAGGGGTCAATTCCGGCAACTTAGGGAGTTCAGGTTTGGGTAAATTAGGCAATTCTGGTACTTCGGGCACCTCAAATTTAGGCAATTGAGGTAATTTTGGGAGCTCAGGTTTCGAAAATTGGGGCACTTTAGGCTTTTCCAAATGAGGCAACTCAACCTTCGGCAATGGAGGAAGCTCAGGCTTTGACAAACTGGGTATTTCTGGCTTCGGAAGCTCTTCAGGCACCTTGGGTAGTGGCATCTCCAAAAGATGTCTCGCACTCACCGTCGTGACAAAACAATCGAAGCTCATCAACATGAAAGTACTCAAAATGAGAGAAGATACGAAAGTTGAAAAGTAAGTAGCCATTGAATTTCGAAATAATCAAAAGACAGTGACAATAGAAATGTCAATCGTGAAACGAATACTTGACTTGTTTGGATGATCTTCATGGCTACAATCAAGAGGTTTTTATAGATATTAAGAGACGTATGGAAGAGATGATGGGTAGGAAAATTAGTGTTAGTTCAACTTTCCCACCTACTCGAAGTGCGGGGTGACCTTGTAATTTGAGTAGCTTTCATAAAATAAAATATTTATAACAAAGATAGTTTATTTGACTTTTAGCCCTTAATAAGATTTTAAAAAAAAACATTTACACCTAAAAAGTCAAGCAATTAAAAGAAAAAAAAAATCAAATTTGACCCTAAATATGAATTGAATCAATTTGGATCATAAAGTTTTAATTTTATTAAGTTAAATTTCACTTAATAAAAAAAATGCACGTAACTCATCGTAATAAATCAATAAGCTTTGAACAAAATTAATTTGATACCTGCAAAACGATGAATTTGATACATATAAGACACTTTCTCATGACATCTTGACGTTATTTCTGTTAGTCAAATGACTTAAGAGGTTGGAGTACAAGCATTGAGATGTTCCAATTGTTGGTCAAGTGTTGTACATCTTACTAAGAATCAATGTCAAGACTCGATTTTCGAGGCTTTGAAAATTGCGACCGAGACTAACAAAAAAATGCAAATGAAAATCATGTACAAACGGAAAATAAAGAAAATAGGACAAATTTTTGCGGGATTTTAAAAAATTCAAGATCATTACAAACATTTAATACAACTATTACAAAGTATGAGATGTTCAATGAAGTTTACGAAAGAAGAAACGGGATTGGAATACATAATATATAAATTGGCAGCCCCACACTATGTAGACAATATGGATGTCCCGGGTCGACACCCCTCATCTCGACGTGTGGCATCTTCACTTGAAAAAGGAAATGTAGAAATGGGTGAGTATCAAAAATACTCAATAAGCAAACTACTTGTAGGCACTCATCGTCTCCTTATCCTCAGAGGTTCCCACGAGCTTCTCTCTAGGCTCTAGGAAATTTGGGGCTAGTCTTTAGTGTACTTGTAGGAAATAACAAGGCACGACATGAACAAAGGCCACAGGGCACATGTCATTTATACTTCAAACAATTCATTCGAAGCTAATAGTAAAGTCATTTACTTAATTCGCCTAAATCAGAATTATTATCTTATTCTTGGTGTTATTCCGAAACTACCCTTGGAGCACAAGTGAATCTATATGGGCCCACTGTATCAAGTTAGAATATGTTGAAGGGCTTATTTCCCCTAATGGTCTCAAATAATCCTCTAATTTAACTTAAGACACTTTAAATTAGTGAAATAGTGGTTGTACTCACCTTGGTTGCCTCCATTAAGGTTAAAAATAGCTCCATAATGGTCCAAAATGGTTAGATAGAGTCATAAAGATCAAATCATGGATCGAGTCATGGGTCGAGTCATAAAGATCAAATCATGGATCGAGTCATGGGTCGAGTCACTGGACTGAATCAATGCAGGTCTAGAAGTTGGGTCATTGGTGGATGATTGGGCTATAGGCATGCTACTAAGCTGGACTACATAGATCGTTGGGCTGGAGTGGTCTAGGTCGTGGGTGTCGCAAGTGTGGGCTAGACAGTCGGAGATGGCGCAGGTTCAATCGATCTGTCATTGTAACTTCACCATAAATATACGATGATGGAAGTTTAAGTTTCAATGTTGATTACAAATTGACGTCTTTGTCAATCATCGTTGTACTATACTATCGCAACTAAAAAGACGGTGATTATGAGGAACCATCATCATACATATATAAAATTGTCATAAAAATTAATTTTGTTATAAGATAAATTAAATTTTTTACTCCATATTCGATAGAACTATACAAAAATATTATTAAAAATATCATAGATAAAAAAAACACAAATCAACGTTTATTAATATAACATAGTGTGGAAGACAATTTCCTAAAAATATAGGAACACATACATGAATAGAGACGACGAACGTAAACAACTCAAACACTCACTAAAAATGATAGCTAAAAAGAGAAAAACAAATATAGTTTTCAGTCGTATACGAATGTATGTTTAGTTCAACTCTTGTAGCCCAAAGTCGAATATGGTATTCAAGGTGTAATGGTAGTTGTGTGTGGTGGGTTGAATGAAGGGATGGGTATGTCCTTTGGAAAGGTAGGCAAATTCGGCTTTGGTAGAGGTGTCAATTCCGGCAACTTAGGGAGTTCGGGTTTCGGCAAGCTAGGCAATTTTGGTACTTCGGGAACCTCAAGTTTAGGCAACTCAGGTAATTTTGGGAGTTCAGGCTTAGACAATTCGGGTACTTTAGGCTTTTCCAAAGGAGGCAACTGAGGTAATTTTGGGAGCTCAAGTTTAGACAATTCCGGCACTTTAGGCTTTTCCAAAGGAGGGAGCTCAGACTTAGGCAATTCAGGCACTTTAGGCTTTTCCAAAGGAGGGAGCTCAGGCTTAGGCAATTCGGGCACTTTAGGCTTTTCCAAAGGAGGGAGCTCAGGCTTAGGCAATTCTGGCACTTTAGGCTTTTCCAAAGGAGGGAGCTCAGACTTAGGCAATTCAGGCACTTTAGGCTTTTCCAAAGGAGGGAGCTCAGGCTTAGGCAATTCGGGCAATTTAGGCTTTTCCAAAGGAGGGAGCTCAGGCTTAGGCAATTCGGGCACTTTAGGCTTTTCCAAAGGAGGGAGCTCAGGCTTAGGCAATTCGGGCACTTTAGGCTTTTCCAAAGGAGGGAGCTCAGGCTTAGGCAATTCCGGCACTTTAGGCTTTTCCAAAGGAGGGAGCTCAGACTTAGGCAATTCAGGCACTTTAGGCTTTTCCAAAGGAGGGAGCTCAGGCTTAGGCAATTCAGGCACTTTAGGCTTTTCCAAAGGAGGCAACTCAACCTTCGGCAATGGAGGAAGCTCAGGCTTTGACAAACTGGGTACTTCTAGTTTCGGAAGCTCTTCAGGTACCTTGGGTAATGGCGTCTCCAAAAGATATCTCGCACTCACCGTCATCACAAAACAATCAAAGCTCATCAACATAAAAACACTCAATATGAAGGGGAATACGAAAGTTGAGAAGCGAGTAGCCATTGAATTTTCAAAACCGTCAAAAGACAATAACACGAGATGAATGATAGACTATCAAATCCCGAAACGATCTTGATTTATTTATGGTTCGATGATCTCCATAACTACCATGTATAGGTTTTTATAGATAAAAGAGACGTATGGAAGAGAGCATACATGTGTTGGAGAAGAAATGATAGGTAGGAAAATTAGATTATTAGTTCAACTTTCCCACCTATTCATGACCTTCTTTCTTATAAAATTAAATTAAATTAAAGGTTGTTGCAACAAAAGTTGAGCTCCGAAGTATATCTTTTATGTATACTTTATATTTTAAATTATTTTTAAATTATAAAAACATTAGTTTATTTTATTTTTATGCATATATTAATTTTTTTTAAATATGTATGCATTTGTTTGTTCCGGTGTTATATGTCATTAATTAATTTAATTTCACTCACTTAAATTTAATTGATCTCTAATAATTAATTTGCATTTCGTCTAAACTTTTAAAAGTTTTAATAATATTAACTTAAAAAAAAATTAAAAAATATCTTTTAACTTTAAACAAACGTTAAATCTGACATTAATTTTAAATTAAAATTGTTAATACTTTGAAACATTTTTAAATTTTAAAGAAGGTTCCAAAAATATTTTTGAGTTATTAAAAGTTTTTTCAAGACTTAAAAAATACCATTTAATTTTTTAAAAAACTTTTAAACATTTATTAAAAAATTAAAAATATCCTTCCAATTGGTAGTACATTTCAAAAATATTCATGAACTTTCAAAAATAATATTAAGAAGTTTTGATATAACATATGAGGTGTTGATAGACGGTTTTTGTCCATATATTAACGGTAAGAATTTTTTTGAATTTTTTTTTTTTATAAAAGTAAAATGTGTTAATACTACTTTTAATATTTCATGTGTAACGACCCTAATTTTCTAGTGACCTAAAGTTACTACCGTCGTCATAACGTATTTTCTTATGTGGAAATAAATGTTTAAAGTTCATCATAAAACACTATCATAGACTTGCGTGTTCGAAAACATCTTTAAAACAACACAACGAAATACTAAACAAAATAAATAAACATTAAAAGTAAAAACACCCTATTCTAACCTAAAGTCTAAGAAATTAAATACAATTATCTTATGCATGTGTCATGGTCTCGACTTGCGATGTCACGATGTCGTCGTACATGGATGTCTTGTCTTTACCTGAAATAGAAGCAGCACGTGGCTTTAAGTATTTTAAGAAATACTCATTAAATGACCCCACTATTGGGATTAGATGCAAATACATACAATCATGAATGAGACTTATCATATCAGTCTATATTCTTTAGGTGACTATCCTAAATAGGTTATTTGGATGTGTATTTATTGTTCTGCACACTGTCCACACGTGCAAGTATGGACCCACTAATTGGTTCGCACACCACTTGGGCCCCTTTCTTGTCGGACGAGCATTCTCTGGTAGCTGTTGATGTCGGACACTTATTTAGGAATATTGACCATCGCATCATTATTCCCCAATGCATGAACGCACAATGATGCATGAGGTTCCAACATTTTTATTCATTATCATGTAAGACAATCCCTTCCATTTTTCCTTCATATCATATCATTTTCATCATAGCTTTCCTTACATAAATTGGGGTTGTGCATTATGTCGACACATTTTGCCGTATATCATTCATAGCATACATCGGGTCATATCATGTCATATCATATATATATCATATCATCAGCATACCATATAATAACATGTATTACATCGCTAAACGTGTTACACCATAACATTTATCATATCATCAAAACATCAGAACATCACATCATAGCACGTATCATAACATTCACATATCATCTCATAGTCACATCGCATCACGGACATATCATGAACTTATCATTTCATAAAGATATCATAGTCATATTGTTTCATATACATTTCACAAACATATCATTTCATAAACATATCCTAATCATATTGTATCATAAACGCATCATAGTCATATCATTTTATAAACATATCCTAGTCGTGTCGTTTCCTTCACGTATCAAATATCATATCAAGCATATAACACGTGTAGAACCACGAAGCACGTGTCATCATACAAACATCAACTTTTAACCAAACCAATAATAAGACAACTTACTTGGTTGGCGTAGGCCGAAGCTACTACGATCCCCTAGCTTAACGCTCTCTCTGAAATTTAATTCTGCCTAAGAAATCGAACATCATAAATTAAAACTCTACTATGGGAACTAACTCACCTAGTTTTGCATAAAATAATTTAGACTTACTCCTAATAATTTAAACTAGTTAAGCCTAATTTTAATTTAAACTTAGTCCTAATAATTTAGAGTAGCTAAGACTAATTATGCATAAATACTTTAAACTTGACTCTAAAAATTTAAACTAAGATGTAGACATACTAACCTTAAACACTTTTAAGAATTAAAACTATGAGGAAACGGTCTAAGTGTATCAGACCCAAGCCGGATCAGCCAAAATGTCGGCTTTGAGCCGTCAGAAAATAAAGTGGATGCTAAAATGAAGGGAGGGTACTTGAGGGATGCTCAAATGAAGTCAAACCAGTAAATGAGAGATACTTGAATGAACCGAGACCGCATCTAAATGAGAGCGATCGCGAGAATAAGAGAATTAAGAAAAACTTAAAAGAATTAAAAGTCACCGCCTATATACTTGAGTCAAATTAAATCCTCTTCTCGTCGTACACGAGAGAAACCCTAATTCTTCATTTTCATCCTCTCTCCCGTCCTTCCCCAAGTATTCTTTCTTTTCTTCTGATACCCTTCCATATCCCTCTATACCACTAAGGTTCTAACTTGCGCACAGCGAGTTGTATTGACAATCAATTCATCTTTTTGGCCAGCAAAGCTACGACACCATTTTGTAGTAATCACATGTGTGCCTCAAGGTGTTCTTTTGCTCGTTAGGCCTCTCTTCCATGGCGTTGTAATACCTTATCTACTTGCAAAAACGTGAGATTTTTCGACGTTATCATTTTTCTTAAATGCATCCTTATCGGCACTGTTATTACACATTTTGAAACCATACTAAACATGTTAAGCTCACCATCATCTTCCCAAAACAATGATCGTGTTAATCCTCTATTTTTTTGCTCGTCTTTCGTTTGCTAGATCGAAGGTCTCTGTTTCACTGGCGTTTATGTCCAACGAAACAAAATCGTTCGTCATCCATCCTTTTCTCTCTGCATTTCGTGTTTCCTTTTCTTACGGGTGAGATTTGAGGGTGTAGGACTTCAAGTATAGTCGTGTATTCGTTGGAGGCGCATTCCAGCGCTCACGTATTTTCCAACGACCACGCAAATCATTATTATTATTATCATTATTATTATTTTACTTATCGTTAACTAGGTTCATCATCTCAATACATTTATTATCTCAATTATGAGATTGATTTAATTAAATTATTATTATTTTTTAATCTATTTGGGCTGTTCTAGATTTGGATACATTTTGTTGAGTTTAATTTTAGCATGTTTAGTAGTTGATTTCGTTAATTTATGATCCATTCCATAAATTTGTGAATTAATGGTTTTTTATGTTTTAATTTAATTTCTATCTTTTTTTTTTGTTATTAATTTTAATTTAGTTGGTATTATTTTCTAAGATTCAATCCTTTCCACCATTTATAAGATTTTAAAAAAAATCAAAATTTATTTATTAATTAAGTTTTTTAAATTTATAAATTTACTCTACACAAAATAAAAATTTAATAATTTATTTTACATCAAACTTTAAAAATCTATTATTACATTTTTTTTAATTTAAGAATCTATATGAATTAATTTCATTTTGGTCCATATACATTTTTTATTAACGATTTTATTAAAAAAAAAATAGTTCCTATAAGTTTTTTTTATTATTATTTAATCATTTTTTAAATAAATAAAATTCAAAATAATCGACTAAAGTTGTATAGAGGTTGAGAATTTATTTTTCACCGATCTATGGGCTGATGACCCGACTAATTTGAACATAGTTTACAACCCAACTCGGCCTATATTTTTGTGTCGGGTTAAATTAGCTTTAATTTTTATTCTATAATTTTTTTAAAAAATCTTACTTATATATCACAATAATAACTAAAATTTCATAAAACTCAAATATGAAATGGTCACTAATATATATTATGAAATCTATTTTTAAAGATTTTTAAATTAGTCCACTTTTTAAGGTAGAAACCAACAAATTAGGAACGTTAACCTTTTAAAATAAAATAAAAATAAAATAAAAATTTAAAAATCCTCCACCTTTTTACAGTCAAGCAAATTTAGAAACGTAGTAAAAATCGGATGCACGTGGAGGGCTGACCACGTTACACGTGACGTAATCGTACCACGTGGTGAAATCAAGGTACATCACAAATTTCAAATTTCTCCCCCTTTTGTTGAAATTAATTTGACATCAGTTCTTTAAAAAAAGAAATACAATTTACCCGCTGGTTATTTCTCTCCACGTACAGAAAAATAATTACAGCAGTGAAAATTTAGAAATTATCTGTAAATATTTTTCTTTTTATCTGAAATCTCCATTACGACATCTCAAAGACTGTGACGATAACGAACGGGAAAGAGAGATTAATTTTTGGTGTTTATGAAAAGACTATAATACCCTTTCAAACCTACCAAAAGCGGTTGGTATGGTTCATAGTTTCCGGGAGATTCCTGGTCTTTTCGGTCATTTCATGATCCAAAGGTCTGAGCTCTTGTCTTGATTACAGTGGAGAACAGAGGACCAGATCAGTGGAGAGAGAGAGAGAGAGAGAGGTCGGGAAATGGAGAACAACGGCGGCGGGAACAGGGCGGAGGCTCTGCGGTGGTTGAGCATAGCGGAGAAGCTTCTAGCGGCGCGTGACTTCTATGGAACTAGGAGCTTTGCGATCCGGGCTAGAGAATCGGACCCGATTGTGTTGGAGGCGGCGGACAGGGTTATCGCCGTCGCCGATACGCTGTTAGCGGCGGAGGGACGGATCAACAATCAGTATGACTGGTATGGTATCTTGCAAATTTCGCAGCCGACTCAGAGCATTGAGCTAATCGCAACTCAGTATCGGCGACTGGCGCTTCTTCTTCATCCGGAGGCCAACAGAGTTGCTTTTGCGGATCACGCTTTCAGGCTTGTCTCTGATGCATGGTGTGTACTTTCGAATCCCTTGAGAAAAGCCTTGTACGATAATGATTATCTTATGTGTAGCCCCGGAACAACTGAGTCGAGTCAAAAACCTAAGTCGCCGCCGCACCAGCCTCAGTTTCCCCAGCCTGTTAGAACTAGTCCAAGGAAGGAGACTAGGATTACGGTAGAGGAGTCTCAGCAGCAGGAACAGCCGCCGCCAACTCCACCGCCGGAACGTTCAGAGCCGTCACCGCCACCGCCACCGGCGCAGCCGCAACCTCAACCTCCTCAGTCGTCTCCCCACCGGTCACAACATCAAGAGGATCCGCAGCAGCAGCAGCAATTTGTAAAAAAAAACCCCAAATCCACGAACGTTAAAGTATCTGTAGCTGAAGAGAGGCCAAATGTCAGTGATGTTCCCGAGTCAACTCAGGAAACCACTCAGCAGCACATTGACTCCAATCGTCCCTCACGGATGGCTGAATCTACTCTGCCGACTGAGTCAAGCATTCCGAGTTTCTGGACTGCTTGTCCTTACTGTTATAATCTCTATGAGTACCCAAAGGGTTACGAGGATTGTGTTCTTAGGTGCCAGAATTGTGCCAAGGCATTTCAAGCAGCGGTTATTCCGTCACCACCGGTGGCTGAAAATGCTTCTACCTTTTGTTGCTGGGGGTTTTTCCCACTTGGGGTTTCTCCGAATGCGAAAGGGACAACGGCGTCTGCCGCCTGGTCGCCCTTTTCGGCTATATTTACCTGTCCTTTGCCTGGCCAGGGGGGAACAAAATCGGGGAAATCTAGAGATGTTAAACCCGCCAAGAAATCTACACCAAGATTCTTTTGTGAAGAGAATGATATTTATGTTGAGGTTTCGGAACCGAGTGACAGTTCTGATGAAGAATGGGGGAGGGTGAGTAATAAGAAGAAGAGGTCTAAGAGGGGTTTAGCTAGTAGAAATGATAAGAGATCACATTCTGAAAGCTTACAGAAAAGGAACCAAGGAAACGTGGGGAATGGAAATGTTGATGAAGTTGAGAACATGAATGGGTTGATGCGGTTTGGTTTGTCAAACTCCATAAAGGTTGAACCTAGTAAGAAGGCTGTGGCAACCGCAGGGGTCACCGGGAAGAAGCATAAAGGGAAAGGGCCAAAGGAGCTAGGGAAGTTGGATTTGAATGTCGAATTCAGCAACGAGGTGGAGGAGCCCGCCACGGGTGTAAGTGAAGGACATGGGGAGGATAATATTGAAGGAATTGGGTTCTTTGAGGGCCTTGATGAATTTTTGAATAGTCTGCCAATACTTAATGCTGTGGCCGATGATAAGGTCAAAGCTAGTTAGTAAGGCTCTTCGGTGTTAATTCTTACAGTAAGACTCTTCCTTTCTGGATGTTGTATTTTGATATTGTAGTATAAAAATAATTTTAAGCTGCAATGCGTTTTGCCCTGTCCTTCCTGTTCTTACACTGCCACCCACATAACTCATTCTAACGTGTTTCCTTTCTCGATCAAGATTTTACGATGCCTGGGAGAAGTGAAACTTAACAAATTAAAACTGTGAAATTGTGCAGATTTTACATTGTTGTGTTCCTTGCACAATTATTTCTCTGCTGACACAATTATATCTATTGGAAATAGAGTTTTCATTGTCTCTGAAGTTACATATTGTTACTTTCTGGTTACTTCAATGAGGAATTGATACACCCTCCTGCATGTCAGATATTCATTCAGGACACTCTTTTTTCTATCTTCTTATGATATTCTCTAGTATGATAATGGATTGGATTTGCTATGAGATGCATTTAGCAAATAATGCGTGTTGACATCTTTAATGGTGTAACTTCCCAGCATTTTAATATATAAATTTGTTCATTTTTTAGTCTTTCACGTCCTCTAGTGTAGCTGTTATGGTAATTTGTTTCTCTTATATTTAATTCTTCTTAGCATGTCAGTAGTTCATAAAATTTGGCATTTCTTGCGTTTTATTATTATGGTATACTTGTGAGTAAATTTTCAGTTTTACTGTTGACATTGTAAATAAGTGAAATCTATGATAATTATGTTCTATGGCCATGATGGGACTACGAGTTTGGGGGAGGGGGGTTCTATTGAAGTTGCCTGGTCTACTATAGGTCAATTATGAGGTATTTCTGCGTTTGTTTCGATTTCTTTGTATCTTTCCACTTTTCTAGGAATATATAGATCTTTTTCTCATCCTGGAAAAAGGAAGGAAACAGATAAATTAAGTTTTGCATTCTATTGAGATCCTTCAGGCTATGGTCTGTCCGGCTGCAACTCCTTTGTTTGAAAAGGCTTATCTTTTTCACTTGATCTAAGGTTTGAACGGTGAGGAGCATGCTTATCGTAATTCTCTCGGGTAAGATTCTAATATCACGTCTTTATGTTTTGTCCCTTCCTTGGGCGTGTTTACATCTTGGGAGTTGGTTTTAACATATTCCGTAAGTCCTTCCTCGAATGACAAATGGGAGATTCATAAGTAAAGGCTGTGGAGGTGGGAGATGGATTAGGTGAGGTTCGATCGGTTTCTATTTGATCCTTTATTCTCAACGAGTATTGTTATATAATATTTTTTGTTTCTACTTTCGGAAAACTGAAAAGTTTATGTTGTAATCAATCTTCATTGCCATTATATGAATGGACTCCTATTATTTTTTTTATTTCTGTGTACTCCCTGATAGTACAAGTTTCTCCTCCATTGCCATGTATATTA
Organism: Cucurbita ficifolia; assembly: GCA_033971965.1. NCBI lineage: Eukaryota > Viridiplantae > Streptophyta > Magnoliopsida > Cucurbitales > Cucurbitaceae > Cucurbita > Cucurbita ficifolia. The sequence goes on from CM066972.1 coordinate 11,158,884, forward strand.
GTGGTGGACTCCTATTCTCTTTTTATTTCTTTGTAGTTCTTGATAGTCCTAGTTGCTTCTCCATTGGGACAAAGGAGAAAAAATAAGAAATTTTCTATGTCAGTTCATCTAATCATGTTGCCATGAAGTCTATTGGTTGATCTGAAAGTGCAAAGGTATTCCTCTTGGCCCCTTCTGTTCTGCTTTTTGGTTGCATTAGAATACTTATCATGGCAGTCCACCCCAAAAGGCATATATTGTTTCATTAGATGAAGAAATAACCATCTCTTTAGTCCTACATCCAAACAATGCTATACTATTGCCATGACACAAATTATGAGCATAAACTTTAACTTCCGCATGTTTATTGTCATATTGTCTCAATCTTTGCACACTGGCATGCACATGTACATTCTTTATCCACTCAACTCCCAGCATCAATGGTCATCTTTGCACTGGCCAATTTGGATGGCGATTTTGCTCTTCTATTCTAGGAGTTTTGAGCTGGATCCAATCTTTCCAGGCCAGTTTCCTTCCCTTTTGTTAGCAAAAATCATGTCATCCCCCAAGCTTAGCATTGAACACCAGTCACTCTTTCGATGCCATGCCATTGTGGTTGCAGGAGAGAGGCTTTTGCTAAAACTCGAGCAGTAATCCGGGTGATGTGAAGCCGTGCTTAAGATTATGATTAAGATTAAGATGTTGATTTGTTTTCTCTTTGCTTGCCATTCCTTGAGATGATTGCTTGCTAGTGAAAGTAGACATATTCTTGGTTAATATTTTTAGACGTTGGTTCTGCAACATATTTTGTATCTTCTGTTCTTTGAAGTTTCTCATGATTTGCAAAAGAGTAATTTCTATAGTGACCATCAGTTCGAATGCATCATCTGGCATGCACATGTACATTCTTATCTACACGTTCTGGTGTCTTTCCAAATTTATGTAGTGATGTCCATTGTCAAATATGTTGCTATGTATTCTTCTGAAGGGAATTTGGCATTTACATTAGATTATTGCTTGTTTTTACCGAGTAGAACATTCTCTGTCAATGTTTAGTATTAAACATTCTTCAGCTAGGCGTAGTCTTTGAGCAATTACAATGATGTCGTAAGCTTTTCTTACAGTGCAGATTCTGAATGAAAGACATGAGATGAGTATGACTGATGCGCCCATCCGTAAACCCACACGACATTCCATAGGCAAGTATAAACATATTATACAGGTATCTGTTCTCTATTTATGTTATGCTATTGAAATATCGAACTGTTTTAGAATTTCGCGATGTCTTTCTGGTTTAGAAGTTCTTTGCTGTGGGTACTTCCTTTTCGTGTCGCCTGTTCATTCTATGGCATTTCTTTCTGAAATCACTCAATGCAGGCGAGGGGAAGAACATTGTAAGAAATGAATGGTAAGACTACAGGTATTGGAACTCAGCGATGTTCTTTTCATTGGAGTTCAGGTGCTCATATTCTATTACAGGTATTGAAACTTAGTGGTGGTTAGTTTCTGTTCATTCATTGCTTAAAACTATAGAAGGCTGTCCGGCAATGTTCTTTCTTTGGTACTATTTCATTGAAAGTGGCTCTCTCACTCCTCGCCTCCTAGCCGATATTGTCTTTTTTGGGTTTTTTCTTTCGGACTTCCCCTCAAAGTTTTTAACACGCGTCTGCTAGATTGAGGTTTTAAGGTTTTTAAAACGTGTTTGCTAGAAACATGTTCGAGTCTTTCTAAAATACTTTATTGAAAACTCTTTTCAAAAGAAATTAATTTTTATGGAAAAACATCTCCACCTAGTTTCTAAGAAGTTCTTGGATAAACAATAATTTCCTCTTTTTTTTTCTTTTTTTTTTAATAATAAATTTGAGTCTAAATATAATATTATTAGTGTAAATTAAGCATTTTAGGACTGGTTTAGAAAATAATTGAACAGATGCAATTCTCAAGGTTATCTTCAAATGAAGCATCCTAGTCAGAAAAATGGTTTCTTTGGTGGCTTTTATTATTGGGTTTATATTATTTAGTTCTTCCTAATTTTAGTTTTTTTTTTATATGGATATATCTTTTTTCATGTTGCAATTTTTTTTTATTGAATTTTTGTTTGATAAATTGTTAGAAAGAGGCATATTATTATTTTTCCCCCATATGCAAACTCACTAATTAACTATTTAATTAACTATTTGATTATATATATATATATATATATATATAATCGAATTTTGTGAGTAAATTAGTACAAATAGAATTTTTTTTTTTTTTTTTTTTTTTTTTTTTTTTTTGGAAAGCCTACAATATAACTGAAAAAAGGGCAAATTTAAGGGAAAATGACCAAAATGACCTTCAATAATTGTCCATAAATTAACGAAAACATTAATTAATATTTAGTCAACTGAACAATGTGATAAAAACTTGGTTAACTTGGTATATATTGCTTGTTATTAAAATATATTTTAGTAAATAAGATATTAAATGGAGTAAATCACAATAAAATTTGTTATAAAGTTCGAGATTTAATTAAAAGGGTTCATGAACTAATTAAGAATAATTTATTTCTTCAAAATAAATAAATAAATGCAAAATTTCATGGTGTTCACCCCTCAATTCGTAAGAGCTTTCTTTCCAGATGCCAAGAAACATCTTCGTCTCAATTTTGATTTGGCTTGCATCATAAATTTATGCTATGATTTTAGGCTATAGAGACCACACGTATTTACATATGTCATGTGCATCAAGATATTTCTTCGTTATAATTAGTATACACATGTATCTTATGTATTTTATGATAATGTCACATGCATTAGGATACTTCTCCGTTGTGATTAATACAGACTCGTACTTTATGCTATCTATGTTTTTCATGATATAATGTGAATCTTTTTTCTATGTGGTGTCCGATAGTGTGAGCGTGCACTAGTCCAACAAGCTACGCGGAGGGGTATGTATATGAGCATGTCTGGGAAGTACCACATATCCAACACTGTCCAAACTAGAAATCGGAGCACTAAGGTCTTGCTATTATGTTTTTATAAAACGATAGGTCTCACCATGTGATTGCATTTCTCGACTCCCAACAGTGAGGTTACTTATTGAGTATTTCTTAAAATACTCAAGTCACGTGTCATTTTTATTTTATTTTTTAGGTAAAGGTAAGACATCTATGCTACAGATGACGACATCGCAATAAAGGTCATGGGATCGAAGTCAAGGTAGTTGCATTCATGTTTTTTTTTTTTTTTTTAGCCCTTAGGTTAGATAAGGGGTTGCTTTGTTTTTATTTAAATTTACTTTATTTGTTTTCTCTATATCGTTTAAATTATTTTATTATGAACGTTTAAGTCCGTAACATCGTTTATAAAATATTTTCATAAACTTTTTCAGACGCATAATAGACATGTCATACATGAATAGACAACCTTATTTTTAATAGAAAAATAGGGTATTACAAATTTAACCTAACATATTTTATATATACTACATGACTTATCAAAACTCTAAACGCTCGATATTTATTCAAAATCAATAGTAAATAAGGCCTAAAGATATCTATTCACTTGAATATTCTATAATATGGACTATTCAGTTTAAGTTTGAGAGCTCGTTTAAATAATTAGGGTTCTTGCATCGTTATAATCATTCAAACACGTAGACAAGAAATTTCAACCTCTAGCCTATCGATACTCGAAAGTTTGTTTTGTCTTTTATTTATTTAGTTCACCAAAATTTTACATGAAATCGAACTTATGTGTAATTTTGTGTATAATAAATTTATTTGATTTTCAATATTTATTAAAATGAACAAATTTATTATTTATAAATTAATTTTTGTGTTTAATAGGACATTAAAATTTTAATCTTATCTTCCGTTATGTTCGTAACATTTTAAAAAATGTTAATTAAATTAAGTACAAAATTTATTCCGACGAGGACCTAAACACAAAGGACATATTGGGAATTTTATAAAGTTTAGGGATCTATTTGTAATTTAATTATTATTAATTTTTTTTTTAGTATTTTTGTAGGGAGATTTATTTGTGTCGCGTGGTGTACACGCGCTTTGCTCTGCGTGAAAGTAGCACTTGCTTTGTTGTCCGTTACTCTCGTTAGTTCCCGCTTAAGACTTGTTCCAGATCGCGCACTTGAAAAACCCGACTCTCTTCCATTTCACCATTCTCCGTTTTCCATCTCGCTCTGAAACTCTCGCTTTCACCGATTTTCTTCTTCAGCCATGGATGAAGAATATGACGTCATCGTTCTCGGAACCGGCCTTAAAGAATGCATTCTCAGTGGCCTTCTCTCTGTCGAAGGCCTCAAGGTATTCTCTTCTCTGTAACCTTTTTTCTTTTTTCTTTTTCTGTATCGTGATCTGTTTCGAATAGAAAATTTTTGTCGGATTTCTGTTCATACAATAGCTTTTGGAAGAATTGCTTGTGGTTTGTGTGAAATGTAAATCCATGGATTAGGAAGGTCCAGATTGTTGAGATTGTTTGAGATCGTTCCTCTGTTTTGAATTTTGATAGATCTGTGGAATATATCTGTTTATGAATTTGGCGTTTGGAAATATGTTGATGATAAATGAATTTGTAATGGATTACTTGCACCGTTGGTTTGGGAGAGTGATTGAGCTCCCTAGGCTTCAGATAAGGTGTATCGATTGATGAAGAGTGGAAATCCTAGCTTGTTTTTTTGAATGTTTAATGTAAAATAAATGTTAACCGTGGATGATTTTTTTCAACTTCTCGCCAATGGTTTGAAGAATTTTGTGCACTATTGTTTTTAGTGTAATTATTTTTTGTCAGTCATTGCTGAGTTTTGGTGTTTTGGCTGATAATTGAAATGTTATGAAGCTACTTGAGCAACTTTATGTTTATGGCCTCGAATATCGATGCTTGTTGATCTCAAATCTTAATATGTATATGTTAAAAAGCTTAACAGTATTCTATCCATGCCTGAACTGTTTTTCATTTTGAGCTGCTGATTTTTATTCGGAGTATAGCTTAGAACTATTTGGGAGAGTTGTGGAAAACAACTTTCCGCTTTGAAAAATCTAAGGCAATTTAAATGATTTTTTCTTCTAAAATCCTCACATTTTGAAGAATGGTTTCAAGTGTATATAATCTTTTATTTTTACCATTGTTCTTGATCAAAATTATAAAAACCACCGAAATAAGAAATTGTTTCTAAGAACAACTACCAAATAATCCTTAAATATCTTACAACTATACATTTGGGACATACCCTATTCTAAGAATCTGTTATTTGCCTGGTCTGGTCTTGAAAAAGGAGACATGTATTCTTTCCACCCTTGGTTTTGGGATTAAACCAGTAATCTTCTGGAACAGGTACTACATATGGATAGAAATGACTATTATGGAGGAGCATCAACCTCTCTTAATCTCATACAGGTTTCTTACAATCAAATTCATTATTTAAGTTTTCACTTAATTAAAATTCCTGTTTCCTTTGCCAAATTTTCTGTTCTAATATCAAATATCTCTTCCCCCTACAGCTTTGGAAGCGTTTCAGGGGGGATGATAAGCCTAATGAAAAGTTGGGCTTGAGCAAAGAATACAATGTTGACATGATACCCAAGGTAAATACATATTTCTCCATTGTCATACTATGTTCTTTGAACCTGGTAATCAAGGTTCCAGTTGATAACTACTATAAGTTGTTTCTAAAATTCTTCATAAACGAACTTAATTTCTAAAAACAGAAAGCTAGTAACAAATTGTAAGTGTTAGGGTCGATCTGAAAGCTTCTGTCCACTTTTTTCCTCCGTAGTTCATGATGGCCAATGGTGGTTTGGTACGAGTGCTCATCCACACAAATGTTACCAAATACTTGCACTTCAAGGCTGTTGATGGTAGTTTTGTGTACAACAAGGGAAAGGTACACTGAATGCTTAGAAAGTTCCCCTCATCTTTCTTTGTTTTTTCTCAATAATAACAATGAAGAAAGGCTGTTAGGATCAACTAACTTGTAAGCATATTGCTGTGGGTTTTTTAAGATTTACAAAGTTCCAGCCACTGATGTTGAAGCTCTGAAATCTCCACTGATGGGACTTTTTGAGAAGCGTCGAGCTCGAAAGTTTTTTATTTATGTCCAAGATTATGACGAAAGTGATCCAAAATCTCATGAAGGTTTGGATTTAAGCAAAGTTACAGCTAAACAACTCATCACGTGAGCATCACTTGTCCCCTTTTCCATCTTTTGTTATACTAGTTTACGCCAGTTTTATTTCGATTGGAAGAAAGTCTTCCTTTTCATTCTCCTCATTTGGCATTTCAGGAAGTACGGACTAGAAGATGATACAATTGACTTTATTGGGCATGCTTTGGCACTACATTTCGACGATAGTTATTTGGAAGAGCCAGCCTTGGATTTTGTGAAGAGAATGAAGGTAAAACTGCGTTGTGCTTGTTTTACTTTTTACTCTTCCCACTTTCGTCTGTGCATATGTTCCGAAATTAAAAGGAAATTTGAAAATTTTGCACTGCATTATATCACACTGGTTAGCTGTTTGCTTTCAAAGGTATTGACATTTGTTGCACATAGCTTTACGCAGAATCTTTGGCACGTTTCCAAGGAGGATCTCCCTACATCTATCCGCTCTATGGACTTGGAGAGTTGCCTCAGGTATGCGTAGAACTTCACATCTTTAATACTTCACAAGGAAAAATTTTGTCTTAATTGTTGCAAAATTTTTGGCAGGCATTTGCTCGTTTAAGTGCCGTTTATGGTGGAACTTACATGCTCAACAAGCCTGAATGTAAGGTAAACTAAGAGTGTACTTTGCTAACCTAAGGAGCGTGGATACTGAGATACAGATATGATACGACATGGGCATAATGACACATCATTATAACAAAATCTAGGATGCGTACACATTTAGTAAAATTTATATCATTTTTATACCAGAAACTTCAAAATCACTAAGTTTATGCATTTATATACTTAAAAAAATGTGTTTGATGTATTTCATTTAATGTCTATTTTGTGTGCATACAAGTGTTTGATCCGTGTCTCACAAATGTTAGAAATTCATTATGCTACACACATTATGCTAGTAAAATTTAACAATGGTCTTGTAGCCTAAGCTCTGTAAATATTCTGATCCTCATTCTGTTCGTCATCAAACATTGACTACCATGTCACTTAAAAAGCTAAAACTAAGTGCTTTCTGTTAAAAAAAAAAAAAAAGGAAAGTAATAGATTAGTAGTAAATGCTTCTCCGTATTCCCATTATTTCTTGGCTATTTTGAAGCAGGAAACAGTGATATTTGACTCTGTTGGAAAATGAATTAGAAAATATTAAAGTTTATAATGAACCTAACCGTTTAAGCTTTTGAAGTTTAACGCCATAGTGTTAGGTCATCTATTAACTGCCATATCGTTACTTTCTTTGATGTGACAATTCACTTTGATGTTGTTCACAAAAATGTTTATCTATACTTTTTTTTTTTTCTTTCTTCTGAAACGTCTATATTACTTTCTTGATCGTTTTCTTTTTATTACTTTGATGCTAGTGAATAAATTAGCGCCTTCTGAACATCCAGCATTTAATTCTGTTGATATTATTCGGTTTTCTGGATAACAGGTAGAGTTTGATGGCGATGGGAAAGCTTACGGTGTGACTTCCGAGGGAGAAACTGCTCGGTGCAAGAAAGTAGTCTGTGACCCATCGTATCTGCCAAATAAGGTACTCTCAACATCTAAAAAGTATTAACATATGGTTTATTGTGCTGAATCAAGTTCATCAGTTATAAACCGTTGACCAGAAGGCCAAAGACTAGCATATATATATATATACACACACATATATGTGCATGCTAGAGAATTGCTAGTGTTTTATCTACTGATCCTGCTTGATTGATACATCAGGTTCAAAAGATTGGAAGAGTAGCTCGTGCAGTTTGTATAATGAGTCACCCAATCCCAAACACCAATGATTCTCATTCAGCTCAGGTTATCCTGCCACAAAAGCAACTTGGCCGTAAATCAGACATGTAAGTTTAATTCCAAAACATTACAAATAAGTTTTTATATGATATGAATCAATCCGGTCTCTGTTAAACTCTTCTTCAGACAGTCTAATATAGTAATTAGCTGGTTTCCTTTTCTTTCGTTGCAGGTACCTCTTCTGTTGCTCATATGCACACAACGTTGCTCCAAAAGGAAAATTCATTGCTTTCGTTTCCACAGAAGCAGAGACCGATAATCCTGAGGTGGAATTGAAGCCTGGGATTGACCTCCTTGGACCTGTTGATGAGATCTTCTATGAAACTTATGACAGATTTATTCCCGCAAATACCAATGAAACAGACAATTGCTTCATATCTACGGTAACTTCATACATAAACTTGCATTCTCATAAAACAAATTGTTGGCATGATGAATAGCATAGATACTGATCCAAAGACAATCATATATGATACCAAAATGGCGACATTTTTTCCTCAATACTTTAACCAAAACTCCATCATCTCTTTTTAACAGATCAAGCTTTGAACTTCACTCTTGTTATATTCTCTTCTTGACGTGTATTTAGGATGTGAGATCCCACCTCAGTTGGAGAGGAGAACGAAACATTCTTTATAAGGGTGTGGAAACCTCTCCCCAGCAGAAAGGGAAGCCTGAAAGGGAAAACCCAACGAACATAATATCTACTAGCGGTGGACTTAAGGTGTTGCATTTTAACATTGATTTTAATGCAGAGTTACGATGGAAGCACCCATTTTGAGTCCACAGTAAAAGATGTGATTGCAATGTACAGCAAGATCACTGGAAAGGTAACAAAGATCAGTAATTGCCACACAGATCATTTTGATAGTTCCAAAGTTTTTTTTCTTTTGCAGATTTTTACTAGATTATATTTGATTATAGGACATGAAAGTAGACAGTTAAGAGCAAAATAGTTTTGAAAATTGATCTGTTATTTGCTTAGAGATTTGGAATGAAATCTTCTGGTTCGATACTTTCTCCTAAATTGTGTCATGTATGATTTGTTCTCAGGCTCTTGATCTTTCTGTGGATCTCAGTGCTGCAAGTGCTGCTGCTGAAGAATGAGATAACAATTATGCCAATTCTAAAGAGAAAAGGCAACATTTTTGTTTGTTTGTTTGATTCTTTTTTTTTCCTTTTTTTTTTATTTTTACAAGCACTTATGCATCCTAGTGTGTTGCTCATTTTAATGAACTTCCAATATATCCAAATCTCGAATGCCATTACTTTCTTCCTTAAATTTCACTTGTTCTTTCTTCCAAAATTCCATCCCTCTGTGTAAATAACCCAATATTGGTTCACAGTCAATAACATCTTCACCATCCAAAGTAAGGATGAGTCGAAGAACACCGTGCATTGATGGGTGGTGAGGTCCCATATTGACTATCATGAGGTCTTTTCTTGTAGCTGGTCCATTCATAAGTTTTTCCTCGATTCAGCAATTCATGAAACTGCTCGAGTTTTAGCAAAAGCCGCCCTCCGAGGTCGTATCGATTGGTTGAGAGGTCTGAAAGAGAACGTTGTTCTAGGAGGAATGATACCCGTTGGTACCGGATTCAGAGAATTAGCGCACCGTTCGAGGCAACATAACAATATTCCTTTAGAAACCCCCCAAAAAAAAAATTTCGAGGGGGAAATGAGAGATATTTTGTTCCACCACAAAGAATTCGTTTTCTCTCTAAAATTATAGTATTAAATCGACTCTCGAAAAGTTTAGAATCGATAATTATGCTAAACTTACTTAATATTATTGCTTTAACATGTTCTTGACTTGAATTACGGCTTAAATATTTGTAGGACCCAACAAGAGAAAATTAATATTAATTAAACATTCCTACTCTTGTACCATGCTATTGAGTGATAAACTTTTTGTTTGCTTCCTTGATGGTTCATATCACACCAGAATATACAATAAAGAGAAAAAAAAATAATTAAAGAACGGAAAATATAAATTTGTCAGATTTGGCTCTAACATTCCTTGCAATATTATCATTCCCATCTCTTGAATTTGAGACGTTAGAGCCAACTGATTTCTGGTACACTGAGTTGAGCAACAACGAATTGCTTTATAGATGACCAAGAAATTAGAGAAATTAGAGAAGATGGTACTCAAAAAGTGCAATAGTCGTTACGAGATCTTTGTTATTAATAATACATGTATTACATATAAGTATCATTCTTTTAAATAATTTTAAAAAACCCGACAATCTAACCGAAAACTCAATCAACATTCAAAAGATTTTTTTCAACTCAACCCAATCCAATATATGTCTATCTCTAAGAATTAAGAGTAGTTCTATCACATCAACTACTCGTTCTTTAACATTTGAGGCTAACAATACATTTTGAGTTTTTCCATCCAAGAAATGACTATCTAAATTTCTATCTAAATTTCCATCCATATCAACCTGTGAGTTTCTATCTAAATTTTTTCTTACAAAAACATTTGAATTTCTATCAAAATTCCAAAAAAAAAAAATTTTTTAAAATGGTTTAAATATGAAATTTAGTATACCTTAATTTTAAAAAATTAAAAAGAAAAAACTTTTGACCGGATTTTAATTATTATTATTATTTATTTATTTATATGTCTAAATATTAGAACAATCTTCTAGAAAAACAGTGAAAACCCAAGTTTTCAACCGTTGAACCATATCGACCAATCAATCACTCGACAAAGCGTGAATCCAAAGCGTTCCGCATCGTCGGAGTGGAGGAGAAGAGATGGCCGACGAGAGCGTCAAGACGGAGGCTCTGCAGATTATAGGAATGTTTCAAGTTCTCCCAAAGCTGGTCGTCTTCGACCTCGATTACACTCTTTGGCCATTCTATTGGTAATTTCTCATTCTCCGAATCCAGTTTCTTGTTTGTTGACTCAGAAAAACGCATGTTGATAGATTCTTTCTCAGAACTGTTTTATCTGTTTCATTTCTGAGCCGTTGCAGTTAGGGGGATTTTGACGAAACAATTCGGCTGCTGTGTTTCATTTTTACCTTTCTTTGATTGTTTTTCATCTTGTTCTTCTTATAGTTTGCTGACTCAAACGAGAAGATTGTTCTAAGAGATGAAATAGACTAGATCATTTTATATATGAAATTCATTTACTTCCGTGCCTTCCATTATTTTCTATCTAGATTGTTAGGTTATTTTTATATCTGAACTGATGTTCGTGCAACTTGAGTGGATTAGAACTAAACTGGAGTCGTGTTTGATATTCAGATTTTCTAGCATGCACCAATCAGCTTATAGACAAGTTCATGCTATAATAGGAAAGACGGTGTCTGTAGTTGTTATGATCAATTTGTAGTTATCTCCTTTGTCAATGTGCAACCTTATGGCGTCTATCGTTTCTTAATCTTTAATTAGAAGTTTCTTAATCTTTAATTAGAATGAAGACTTATGTAACCGTCCTTGAGATCCCACATCGGTTGGAGAGAGAAACGAAACATTCCAATAAGAGTGTGGAAACCTCTCTAGTGGACGTATTTTAAAACCTTGAGAGGAAGCTCAGAAGGGAAAGCCCAAAGAGGATAATATCTGCTAGCGGTGGGCTTGGGCTGTTACAAATGGTATCAGAGTCAGACACCATGCGGTGTGCCAGCAAGGACACTGGACCTCTAAGGCGGTGGATTGTGAGATGCCACATCCGTTGGAGAGAGGTACGAAACATTCCTTATAAGGGTTTGGAAACCTCTCCCTAGTGGACGCGTTTTAAAACCTTGAGGGGGAGCCCAAAAGGGAAAGTCCAGAGAGGATAATATCTGCTAGCGGTGGACTTGGGTTGTTCCATCTTATCTCATCCAATTCATGCACAAGTGCCGCCCCTAATTCTCAAGGAGGTTTTGCCCACCCCAATGGCTCCTTCAAGAGAAAACAAGGGCTCAAACCTGGTTAAATTCAAAACTTGAATGTCTCTTAGCATCCTAAGTTCTTGCCACCAAGTTACCTCTTGGGGTTAGTTGAGGATAATTGTTAAGTCATCTCTTATACGGTTGTTCTTGTAATTGTTAAGTCATGTATCCAAGTTGATCGTCATCTTTCTTTTTTTCTTTTCTTAACAGTGAATGTCGCTCCAAACGTGAAATGCCATCTCTGTATCCTCATGCCAAAGGCATATTATATGCACTTAAAGACAAGGGAATTGACCTTGCCATTGCTTCTAGATCACCAACATCTGATATTGCCAAGACGTTTGTTGACAAATTGGGCATCAATTCTATGTTTGTAGCTCAGGTGAGAATGCGAATGAGGACTCATTTTAGTCTATTTCTTCTATTGTCTTGTCGAAAAACGCCGAAGTACGCTTTCAGGGGGGGGGCCCTCTTACCTTCTCCTGGTGTTTTGTGGAATGAGCATTTACAATAGTATTCTGATCCTGGCACGAACAAACGTCTTCTAACGAGAGGGCCTACGAGCGTTTCTTGCCATTGTTATTTTAAATAATCAGCTTATAGCCATAAATCCTTTTATATTAACTTTATCCTGTTTCCAATGCTTTTAATCGTTTGCAGGAGATCTTTTCAAGTTGGACACACAAAACAGATCATTTCCAGAGAATTCATTCAAGGACTGGTGTACCATTCAACTCCATGCTATTCTTTGACGACGAGGATCGGAATATTGAAACTGTAAAACTCATTTTTATCCTAATTTGCTTTCTATGTTTGTTCCTTGTATTCTAGGAGAGTCCTTCAAGGTTAAGATGAAAACATTTTAAGGATGTCTTATCTCGACGTATTGCCATCTTAACGAAGTGTTCGTGGTCGTGACAACAGGTTTCGAAAATGGGAGTAACTAGTATTCTGGTTGGCAATGGAGTTAATCTCGGGGCGCTGAGGCAGGGACTCACGAAGTACACCCAGAATGTGAACAAAATTGAGAAGAACAAGCAGAAGTGGACGAAGTACACTAAGAACTCAACTTCATCAGAGAAGACGGAGTAAAAGAATGACAGGAAGGTGAGTGATTACATAAACTGTGAATCTGTTTGTCATTTTCCCCTGTATATGGTGGGATTATATAAACTGCCTTTAAGAATGATCACCCTATATTCATTCAGACTACTGAAAACATAATCCTTGCTGAAGAACATAGTTAAAGTAGCCTTTTGGTTCTTCAGCTCGTTCGTATGGTTTGTAACCTCGTTGGCTTAGACTCGTCTTGAATAAGGTCAACCATCTATTTAGAGGCTGACCTGAATAGGTGTTCCACCCTCTATTTACATATTTGGTTGGGTTGAGTCGTCTGGTTGTTCATATTTTGCATGTTACGTTAATAACTAAAATCTCATAAAATTCTAATAATATCAGACATTCATGAGTTACATGACTAACCTCTAATATAAATGTCAAATATTCTTAATTTTTATAACAATTTAAAAATAGTATTTGAGTTGGATTGTTTCAGGTTGATTTCGTTGACTTGACCAAAAAAGTTTCGGCTCATGAACCAAATCGAATTTTCGGTTTTTAAAAAATTCAATGAAACCCAAATCAAAATAAAATCTAACTCAACTCAATTTTGGTTGATTGATATAAGTTGTTTGGGTTATATAAACATCGAAACTTTTATATTAGAACTCTTGTTCTTCAATTTGTCTCGGTAAAGTTCTCTGAAGTCTGAACTTGTTCCGAAAGCTATCTTTATTGCATTTCAATGGCAAACTTTGAAGGAGGGAATCAATGTTCGGTTTGCTTTGTTGTTTGAAGGACAATCTTTGTTGACCGAGGTCGACTTCATGTTGTCTCTTAATTTATTTAGTTCTATATAAAGTTATTAAAATTTTGACATTTTTTAATGGTCGTGAGTAAATTAATATTTTCATAACGACATTAAATTCTTTATAAAATGCAACCTTATGGGAATAAAAAGAGATAATTAGTATTTTAGCTATAAAAAAGCATAATATATTTATTTATTCATAAAAATATTCATTCGGGTCGACATTTTATCAATATTTACATAAAGATTGAGGTCTCAATATTTTAAATTTTTATTGTAGCAAAATCTTTTGTTGTAATAGATTAATGTTAAATAAACTATGTGCGTTTATAATATTACATTAGAGTAAGATGATTATGGAGCAGAGATTTGAACTCCTACCATTTCGAGAAGAATGGGTACCTTAAATACTTACTAAGCTGCTCTTCATCAACTCGAATATAATTCAATTATTTAAAAAACAGTTCTCAATTAAAATATTACAGATTCCAATTCCAAGTTCATAAATAGTTGACTTTTAGAAAAAAAAAATTTATATATTGTTAAATGTGTTTGAGAGAATTTAAAAACTAATTTAAAATTTAGGTGGATAAGTTATGAAGAGCCGATGAACTCTCAATTAAATGTGTGCATTTAATCATCGTGGTCAAGGTTTGATCGAGGCGGGATGGAGAATCCCAATTTAAATAGGAAATGAGAGAGACAGGAAAAAACGGGGACAAGATTACCTTCATTGTCCCTGGCCCACTTTATTTATATATATATATATTATATTTCTTTTCTTTTTAGTAAATAAATAAATAAATATGTGTGAGTAATATTATGCTATAATATTCAAATTTATATTATTGAATTTTTACAGTTTTATTTCCATGTGATAGAAATTATATTAAAAAAATAAATAAATATATATAAAAAGATGGGAAAAATTCTGGGGGCCATGCCCGCAGCCGAATGTTTCTCATCTCCGAAATGGAAATGGAGAAAGGTTAATGCATGCTAGCCTAGCACCCATAATCACTCCCCATGATTTTTTTAGTTTAATTTCCTGAAAAACGAGAAATCCTTGAATCAAATCATCTTATATTTAATCACGCCTCTTCTCTATCTCGCAGAATTCATCAAGAACCAAGAACAGAGAAAAATGGAGAAGATCTCGCAGGCCCACGCTGCAAACGACGAGCTTAACGATGGAAAAGATGCCATTAACAATGGCTCGGTCTGTGGTTATGACTCGCTCCATCAACTCCTCGCCCAAAATCTCAAACCTCAGATTTTCCAGGTCGTTTTTTCTGTTCTTCTAATCGATTTTCTCTGTTTGGCTAGAGTTTGTGGTTGTTGTTGTTGTTGTTGTTTTTTTGCTCATTTCTTGGAGTTCTGTTTGATTCCGTACTGTTGAGCGGTGGATTCTGCGTATCGGGAATCGTTTCATTCTATATCTGAGAGAAACATGAAAGTTCTTGGATGTAGCAGGATTAATCGGCTGCTTAAACGTTTTGGTTTCGAAATTGAGTTGTTAATTACTGTTACTCTGTCGTCGTTCGAAAATTACCATGTGGATTCTGTTCAATTGAGATTTGTATGATTCTTTTTTCGCTGAGGAGTCTTTGTTTTGTGGGAAATAACTAATTGTAGTCGTAAATAACTAGCAGTGGCTGACTGCTTTGCTTTTGAATCTACTGAACAAGCTATCTAGAATCTGTAGATGTTTATGCAAGAACTATTGAATCTGTGTCAAAAGATTCTCGAACCAAACACTTTCTGTATGCTTTTGTTTCTAAGAATCATACTTCCCCTCTGTCACTTTTGTATTTATTTTCTACTTCCAAGCCAAATTTTGAAAGCTACAAAAAGAAAAGATACTTTCTAGAAACATATTTTGTTTCAAGAATTTGACTAAGATCTCAAAAGTTACTTTAGAAATTGAAAAAAAAAAAAAAAAAAAAAGTTGAACATGGGTTTAAATAGTTTTCATACGCTTAATATTTTGGAAATAGAAACCCATTAACAAAATCATTGTTAAATAGGGCAATGAAGAATTATTAGTCGACAATGTAATGAAGTGCTAGGATTGTTTGACCCACTTTGCAAAGTAACTAAAAAAACAAATCAAAATCATGTTTGTGCTTATTGATTTGTGTTTGGTTAATGTGTCTGGTCCTACACGATTGCTTATCTATTATTCATATGGTTTTCACTTATCTTTTAACGTTTCTGGCATCTTTCTGAAACATTGGACAAGATCAGTTCAATTTTTCTTTCCTACTCAAGCCAATGTATCCCGAAGTTATATAGATTTTTGTTCTGTTTTTGCATGCTTCTACAATTCCTTCGTTTGCTTTGACCTTCTGAAATATTCAATTCAACTAACTTCAACATTGCGTTGCCAATGCCAGGAAGTTAGCCGGTTGCTTCTAGGACTCAACTGTGGGAAGCCGCTTCAAACTATTTCTCTTGCAGAGCCTGTGAAGAGTCTTTCTCTGAAGCATGATTTTGACCTCCAGGTAGTCACTTGTATGCTTAAGTTTCTTTGATAGTATTGATTACATGTTATTTGCAATGCAGAAACCATACTAATATTTGTGCCAGATTTAGTAAGAATTTGATTTGGTTCCTGAGATTTGTTGCTCCTGAAGCATTTAGCAATCTCTATGATTCTATCTTTTGTTTTTATTGTTTAGTTGTGATGCTTTCCTTGGTAATCCATCATTTTCATGTTGAAGTATACGCAAAGCAATGAATTGAAGGTTTGTTTTTAATGGACCACACTGAAAGAAGTAATGGAGATCAATAAAGGAACTTCTGTAATCCTTTTTCTTATGTTTCCTAGAGAACCTAGGTCATCTGTGCAGTCTCTTACATTTGACATCCATCATTCTTCAGCTCTCTCTTTCCCAAAAACAAAAAGAGCAAAGATTAAAACAATTCAAATGTATGATAGCAAGTTAGACCTTTTGGTCATTTTAACACATTAATTATCCAGATAATGCCTGTACTATTAGGATACAGTAAGATTTTTGTGGCATTTGAAAGCCTCCATCCGCAAATCTTATAAGAAAACGCACTCTGCAAAATAATTTTGAGACCTACAGACTTCTATACTGATCTATGTCAATATCATAGCAATTATTTTATTAACCGCACAACATTTATATGATGAATAGTGTCACGGTCATGCTTGTCCAAGGCGTGTTGCCTATGTCCACATATTGGATGTCCCGGTCATGCTTGTCCAGAACGAATGTGTTGTCCATGACCGCATACCCGTTCCAAACCCCCTTTTACTTGTTTTCATGTTAGATAGGCCTTTATTATTATTGTTGTGTTAATATGGGGTGTATGACCGGTCACCAAAATCATGTCTACACCTGTCAGGGCTAAAATGCCCCAAAATGTACTATAGGAGATGTGACTAGTTGTCACTTATTCCTACCCAGGTTATATTCTATCAAAGCCGTAGTTGTTGCCTACTTGCTTTTAGCTTATAATATTGCTTTCTTTAAAATTGTTTTCAACGTATTTCCTCGCTCACGTTTGCTAAAACATTTCTCACAAACGTGACTCGAGACTCGAGCATATGCCGATATTGTCAGCAAAGTGCGAATTTCACACGGCTGACTTGTTCGCTGGGTTAGAACAAGTGTCGCACAATCATTGTCCTATTGCCACAAGAGTACGATTGTGGAAATAGCCCTCGCAGTCACAACTTTTTATTTTTTATTTTATTTCTATGACATTTTATTGATGTTTATAGCAATTATTCATTTACATCATGTCAGGCTTTCTGCTTTCACGCTGACAAGGAATCTGTGAGAGAACCTCGAATAGTAAGGGTGGGTCTTATTCAAAATTCTATTGCTCTTCCGACAACTGCCCCCTTTTCAAACCAAAAGAGGGCTATTTTTGAGAAAGTAAAGCCAATTATTGAGGCAGCAGGTGCTTCTGGAGTCAACATATTGTGCTTGCAAGTAAGTTGCTGTGGCCAACTGTATATTTTTTGGGGGGTTTGGGGCTTTTTATATTTATACATACATATATGTAGGAAGCATGGATGATGCCATTTGCTTTCTGTACCCGGGAGAAGGGGTGGTGTGAATTTGCAGAGCCAGTTGATGGGGAATCGACGCGGTTTCTTCAGGATCTTGCATTAAGATTCAACATGGTTATTGTAAGTTCCATTCTTGAGAGAGATGTTAATCACGGAGAAACTTTGTGGAATACTGCCGTTGTTATTGGAAATAATGGAAACATAATTGGCAAGCATCGCAAGGTAAGCGTTATTTATGAAGTTAGTTTCCATATCAGTCTCTCTCGGCTGTCGAAACTATTTTGGTCAATGGCATTTTGCAGAACCATATACCGAGAGTTGGCGACTTTAATGAAAGTACATACTATATGGAAGGAAACACGGGGCATCCTGTGTTCGAGACAGCCTTCGGGAAAATTGCAATAAATATATGTTATGGGAGGCACCACCCTTTGAACTGGTTAGCTTTCGGCTTAAACGGTGCTGAGATTGTTTTCAATCCTTCCGCGACTGTTGGTGAACTCAGCGAACCAATGTGGCCTATTGAGGTTAGTCTTTTACTTGTTTCATCCATTCCATTTCTTGTTTGTTTCATGTAATCACTTAGTCAACAGGGAAAATGAATGCTGATACTTGTTCTTTTTCCTTTGATCTATAATTTTAAATCACAATGTTGCCCTTTTTTCGCCTTTGGATAAGATGCTTCAACTTTTTCTGTTTACACTGCTCGGCTCGAGTTGCAAATTACGAGACGACTAGTTCCACTGTGATTGTTGTTTGAGCATCATGTTACCATAATAGTTCTACCAACTTCCACAGAGAGCTCATATACATAATCTGCAATCTATTAACGTTTAAAATTTTGATCGACATATTTTGTGTTTGCAGGCCCGAAATGCTGCAATAGCAAATAGTTATTTTGTCGGATCGATCAATCGTGTTGGGATGGAGATTTTCCCGAATCCATTCACTTCAGGCGATGGGAGACCGCAGCATACAGATTTTGGTCACTTTTATGGATCCAGCCATTTCTCTGCACCAGATGCATCTTGCACTCCCTCACTCTCTCGTTTTCGAGATGGTTTATTAATCTCTGACATGGATCTTAACTTGTGTAGGCAGCTGAAAGATAAATGGGGGTTCCGAATGACTGCTCGGTACGAGTTGTATGCCGAAATGCTCGCTCGATATCTAAAGCCTGAGTTTGAGCCTCAAGTCATTTCTGATCCTTTGTTAAACAAGAAGGCGTCTTGAAGAATAGGCAACTGGTAAGTTACCTATCGAATATTTTCTAATCCAATGGGAATCTGTTTGTAAGCATTGCTCATATTTTACACGAAAGAAATGAAATAAGAAACGCATTCTGGTGATGGGTAGAAATTAAATATGAGATTGAATTGGTTGAAAGGGCTTAAAATTTAAAGGATGTCGGTACTTGTTTTTAATTTGTTTATATGGTATATCAATGATACACCAAATAATTTCAAGAGCAATACAAATTTAAAATAATCAAGTCTATCATTCAAAGACCCATGTTCTTGATGGACCTAAGTCTGTATGTACAATAATTATGCTAATTAGTATCAAACAAACAAGCACCATAAGCTTAATTTCTTAACTTAAAAGCACACTCGCCTAAGTTATGAGCCAAATATCTTTGGGGAGTTTACATGGACCCTGTCCTATTCCTATTCCTATTCCTATTCCTAATTCCAAATGTGAAAAATATATATTTTATTTATTAGAATTTGAAATTGAAATTTAGAAATTCTCTATTTGAAAATATGTTTATATTTATATTAAGCGGGTAATTTCCTTTATACAATTGGAGAAATCTCTCTCTGTTCCCTTCCCCCGGGTTTTAAAAAATTAAATGGATATGTATCTCTTATTATCGAAACAAAGACGTGCGAGTTTGATATGGATGAGGTTTCACTTTTGCAGTTAAATGGATATGTATCTCTTATTATCAAAACATAGATTCTAAGCCTTTTCTGTCCCTCCCACTTCTCATCCCTCTATGGCTTCCATTTCCCCACTCCCTTCTCATCGCCTCTCCTTCTCCACCACCAACTTCCATTCCCCAACTCCATCTCTCAAACCTCATTCCTCTGCTGCTTCTCCTCCTCCTCCTCCATCATCCCAATCCCTCACCATCTGCCACTCTCACAACCCTGATTCTCCTCCGTCTGAACCTTCCCTTCCCTGGGGATGGGCCTCTGCGCTGCAGGGCCTCTTTCAAACCGCCCTCGAACGCTTCGATTCTCTCGTCAACCACCGTAGCGATGCTTCTAACGATCCTCGTTCCGACGGTCGCGTTCTGCTGGGGCGGCGTAAAGATGGGGATGACGATGGGAGCTGGGATTGGGATCGGTGGCGTAAGCATTTTGACGAGGTGGATGAACTGGAGCGTCTCGTTTCTTTTCTTAAGGTATTTCTTTTCGATTTCCCTGTAGTGTGTTCGAGTTTGGGTTTTTCTCGGATCGTTCTAATTTAGATTCTGAGATGCTTAGGATTAGAGAAAGAAGAAAGAGTTAAGTGCAATTTAATTGGAAGAAAAGGATGGAGCAATGTGTGGAATTTCGAGGAAGAAAAGTGATAGCACAAAGAAGAATTCCATTCGTAGGGTTATCTAAGAAACACTGATTTTGTTGCGTTTCTTTCTTTCTTTCTTTCTTTTTTGTTTTGGTTCTGCGCAGTCGCGCTTAAGTCATGCGGTATATGCAGAGGATTATGAGGATGCTGCAAGGCTCAAGGTGGCGCTTGCGGCTTTGGCTACAAAGGATACCGTTGGCAGAGCAATGTCTCATCTTCATGTGAGAAAATTTCATTTACTGCTGTGGAACTTAACTCATCATTTTCCTATTTGTCATTAGTTTTACCATGCCCGATGGTATTCATCTGCTGATATTTGATTTGATTTGTTTTGAAACTTTGTTGGTTCACCTAGAAATATTCTTGTGAGATCCCACATCGGTTGGGGAGGAGAACGAAACACCCTTTATAAGGGTGTGGAAACCTCTCCCTAGCAGACACGTTTTAAAAACCTTGAGTGGAAGCCCGAAAGGGGAAGCCCAAAGAGGACAATATCTGCTAGCGGTGGGTTTGGGCCGTTACAATTCTATTTGTTGCTTCAATGATATAGTTGTCTTTTTCTTACACTTTCTCTTGCTTCTGCAATAGAATGCTATAGAGGAGGAGCGTTACCGGGATGCAGCCTTCATTCGAGACAATGCTGGTGCCGGACTGGTGAGATATTCAATGGGTTCCAAAATAAAGTGCTTGTATTTTACCCCTTTTTGCTGTCATGTTCATATGTACGGCCTATATTCAATCGGTTGGTCTTTGCAATGTGCACAAGACTTATTTGTTCATTTTTTCCCAAGCTCTGGAACTTGTTGCTGTTTCTTTACTTTATTGTCAAGTAACTAATGAATCCAGTTCCACAGTCAGCCAGTTAGCTGCTAACCTATTGAGAGTTTTGTAATTAAGTTCAAATGGAGCGAGAATCTGTTTTTTCCGTGATCTTTTTCCAATTTGGTTAATGTGTGACGTTAGTCTTTCATGGATCGAGTAATTACATCTAAACAAACTGAAACAGGTTTTATACTCCCTGGTACATGTATGATTTTCTCCTTTGGGTTTCTTCCTCTCAGGTTGGCTGGTGGTCTGGCACTTCAAAAGACGATCATAATCCTCGTGGTCTGATTATTCGAATAACAGCAGAACATGGAAGATACATAGCAAGAAGTTATAGTCCTCGGTATGATCTCTGTCCTTTGAATTGTATTACAGTACGTTCAACTTTTTTTTTCTCCCTCTACCCCCCCACCCATGCTTTAAACTTTTTGGCAGTGTGTCTGAGTTCTTCCGTTCTACTGTCCTTTGATTGATGGAACCATTTATTCCTGTTATTGGCATCAAATCTTAGCTCCTGAGTGATATTTTGCAGTAAGAACATAACACCTAATGCTTTCTGCAAAGTCTCTATGACCCTTGTTTTTAATGATATTTTATTATTTGATTGTTGCATCAAAGAAAATATTGATTTTTGTTTCTCAACTTCCTCAGGCAGCTTGCTACGGCTGCAGATGGTGTTCCCTTGTTTGAGATTTTTCTTGGAGTGAATAAGAAGGGTGAATACAAACAGCAGGTACTTATCTTAAAGAATCTAATGTTATGTGCTGTACGAACTCCTTTTTGTAAAATTTCTAATACAGTGTTTATTTAAAACTGTGACTGATATATATATGTGTTGAAAATATATGTATATTAAGTGGGGCGAGAATTGGGCGGGGACAGAGAATATAGTCCAGTCCTCGGTCCCATTTATCTAATGGGGAAAAAAATGTTCTCCACTCCTCCCCCATTCCTTGTTTGGGGTGGAGACTCTACGGGTAAAATGAACATCTCTAAAATTGAGAGGTCTAAGGAGGATGTATGGGCCCTCGTTTGTTTCTATGTCTCTCTTTGGACGTCGGTGGTTAAAGCCTTTTGTAACTATCTTAGGTTTTATTTTGCTTGAATGTATTAGTTTTCTTTCACTCTTTTCTCTGGGGCTTTATTTTTTTTTTTTTGTATGTTCCTCGTATCCTTCCATTTTTTTTCCTCAATGAAAGCTTGGATTTTGCATTGAAAAAAAGTGTTTTTCTTAATTGCTTCTTTGCAAATGAGAAATAGTTGCCTGTGCCCATGTATATTATTTATAATTATATGAATAGGTTAGCTTTGGGTTGAATCATTCAGATTTTTTTCTTCCGAATGTTCTAATAATGATAACAATTGGGTACTCAAGGTATTTTTTTGGTGTGTTCAGGCTGTGTACTTGAAGCGGAAAGGAGACTTCTCAGATAGTTCAAATGGTTCATCAAAAGAATTAGATTCACCTAGTCTATTGAATCCTTTTGACCCTATTGAAGAAAAGGATGATGATATTTTCGTTATAGGTGGTGAAGAAGCTGAAGATGGTGATATCAGGAATGAAGATTCTGATATAGCTGTTGGACTTCCAGTCTTTCAGGATATCTTGAGAGATATGATTCCTGGAGGGAAGGTCAAGGTTTTGAAGCTGACAACCTCTGGAAAGGTTGACAAAGACGTGATATCTAAGGTGATTGAGCAATTAATTGAGGAGGAAGAAGATGAAGAAGAGGAAGACGATGAAGAAGAGGAAGAGGAAGACGATGAAGAAGAGGAAGAGGAAGACGATGAAGAAAGTGAGAAAGAGAGTGGCTTTGAAGATTTGGAAGTAGAAGACAAAATTAGGGATGAACATCAAGAGAATGATGCTGAATTGAATGCCGATGATGGTTTCCTTGAAAATCAGGGGCAAAATGAAGTTTCTGTCAAAATAATTGTAGGTGGCTTAGCGCAGAAGCTTTCCGGAGGCTTTTCTGCTAAAAATACACTTAGAGTACCTGCAAAGTTAGAAAAGAAGGGACGTTCTTCATTTTCTTTCTCGGTTGTGAAAGACGCGAATGAACAGGACTCTATCGGAAAAGAACTAAATTCCATGGATAGGATGTCCAAGTCTCGAGGTCGAAGTAGTAATGACTATGTTATGCTAGATTTGGCTAAACTTATTGGCAAGGAGAAGATACCGCTTAAGGTTGCTTTGAAATTTTAGCCTGTTAAAATCGTAGTTGTTGGTCGGTTAACTAATTCTGAAGTGCCAAATTTTTGTGTTGCTTTGTTACTTCATTGATCCTCTTTTTGTGTATTATGAAAATTTTCAGGTACTTAAAAATTTGAGTGAGCTAATAAAGCTATCCATCAGCCAGGCACAGAACTATCAACCTCTTTCTGGATCCACGAGTTTCAATCGCATTGATGTACCGACTTCTTCAGATCCTCTAAATGGTATTATTTCTATGGTTTTTGTTCCATTCAAGTAGACAAGCTGGCGTAGAGGCGTCATAGAGAATTCATTCTTTTTCCAGGACTATACATTGGTGCACATGGAATGTATACATCGGATATTATTCAACTAAGACGCAGATTTGGTCGATGGCAAGAGGATGGAGGAGGGGATAAGGAGCCTTCAAAGCTTGAATTCTATGAATATGTAGAGGCCTGGAAAGTTATTGGGGATCCATATGTACCAGCTGGCAAGGTAATATTTGTACCTCTTTAAAAAATGGTTTGCTTTGAGTTTCCCTCTTCTCGAGTAACGTTGATGGTCATTGTTTTCCAGGTGGCATTTCGTGCGAAGGTTGGAAAAAAATACCAGCTTCCTCATAAAGGGATCATTCCTGAAGAATTTGGAGTGGTAACTTTTGTTCAACCATTATCCTTATCTGCTCCACTTTGATCTTCCTCTTTCTCCTCTCTATACTGAATAGTCATGTGGTATATTGTTTCTAGATTGCTAGATATAAAGGACAGGGGAGGCTAGCTGAGCCAGGTTTTCGCAACCCTCGATGGGTTGATGGTGAACTTGTTATTCTTGATGGAAAGGTTCGGGGTTCTCTGTTCTCTTATCGTCGTGATTGCTCAGTCAACCCGTGTTATATATTTGGGTGATATTGTTCCATTTGTTACCTTAGCTCGAGTCTAATCTATGTTCTTCTACAGCACATCAAAGGAGGACCTGCGGTCGGATTTATTTATTGGGCTCCTGAATTTCAGTTCCTGGTGTTTTTTAATCGACTGAGGCTGCAAGAGTAGATTTCATGTTCTTTTAAACTGAAATCTCAAGCTTGTTCTTTCATTAGTGCTTCGGTCGTTCTTCAACGGTAAGATCATCCCTCTTATTTTTGAACATCTAATTTTTTTCAAAGTTCGGGTCTATGACAATGATGAGATTCCTTGTTTGTGTTTGTTTCAACTTTTGTCTTGTTGGGTTTTTGCTGAAAATAAGAAACCAGAGTTCATTTAGGAAATAAAAATACCAAAAATACCAACAAAAAAAAAAAAAAAAAGAAGAGCCATTAAAAGCATGGCGAAGCCTGCCCATGCCACAAGAAGATTCTAACCCTCAATGTGTTCACTTAACATGCTTATCGAGCCCTCCATTGCTGCCACTCTCTCATGGTGGTGTTCTGCAATGGATAGTAGAGATGGGCCATACTGGGGCAAGGGTCCCATTCGAGTCTCACAATTTTGTCGTGAATTGGCTCTGTGATACACCCATTTTCTCTTCTAGCCTCAAGATTCTTTCCTCGAGTCTCCTTGATTTGGTTGTGGTAAGTAAATGTGTCATATCTCGTTTAATTTTGGTAGCATGTTAGAAAAATATGTCATTTTGTTGGGAATGAACCTAGCTCTGATACCACTTGTCACATACCTAATTGCGACCCAAGATATTGTTCCCGTGTGCAACCTTAAACCTTGTCATAGTTTAACCTTCATCTCGAAAAATAGGAACGTGTACACCTGTTTGCCATTTGGTGGGGTACAACTAGAAACACTGTTTCACACATGAATATGGGTTGTTGAACTCATTTTTAGCATAGTTACTTGGCAATTCAAAAAGAGACTTCTACAAATTTAGTAAACATGTGGCAAGCAATTTGTGAGGCAAAAAATGTGCATGATAGATGTCACGGTCATGCTCGTCTAGGGCGTGTTGCCTATGGCCGCATGCCCTTGTCACGCCAAACCCTTTATTTGATTTCATGTTGTATTGCTCTACTATTGTCTTTTCTGTTTGTATGACTATTCAACGAAGTCATGCTAGGGCCGCTAGACTTGAATCACCTCAAAATGTACTATAAGAGGATACGACTAGTTGTCAATTCTCCCTGCCTGGATTTTGTATGACAGTTTGGCGAAATCATGTCTAGGCCTGTCAAACCTGAATCGTCTCAAAATGTACTAAAGGGGATGTGACTAATCATCAACTCTTCCTACCCGAAGTTATATGCTATCTAAGTTGTTGTGTTGTCTTTCTCGCGTATAGCTTATAACTTTGCTTTCAAAATCTTCTTTCAATCTTGCTTTCAAAAATCTCTCTGCCCTGTTTTCTAAAAACCTTCTTCTCAAAACGGTACCAGAGGCTTGAGCGTACGTTGTCTGGCCGTAGACGAAGCAAATTCAAATTGGCTTGACTCACTCGGTGTTGGGAGTGAGTGCCGCGTAATCACAAAATCCGTTGCCAAGAAAAGTGTGATTGTGACAAGTGGTATTAGAGCCTTGTTAGCTCCTTGACACATTAAGACCAAAACAATGTCGACGACAAAATCGACACCTAAACCACAAGTCTACCGACACTGTCCGTTTCTTGAAAGGACGAGTGACAAAATTGAATAAAAAAGTCGAGGGAGTCGATGCAATCAGCACCTGCCTGGATGGGTTGCCGGTCAAAGAATTGATGTTTAGAGTTGACTCATTAGAGGAAAGAGTTGCCCAGACGAGCAGCTCAGAACGTGTTAGTGGTTCTGACAGCTTTGTTGCACACATGGAAGGATGTGTCAAAGAGCTAGACGGTTTGCAAAAGAACATGTTGAAGTTGTTCAACGAATTAGCTGATGAATCCAGAACAATGATTGATGCCATCAGGGGAGAGATGGCCGAAACGAACACTCGAGTGAGTTTGACAATGAGGGACGTAGAGAATCACACCGCAAGCCAAGCCTTTGAAGGGAACCAAGATGTCAAGGAATTGGAGAACTTTATCTTTGACGTAGAACAATACTTCAAAGCTACAGGAACTTGTTCCGAAGACTTGAAAGTTACGTTAGCCACAATGCATCTCGTTGACAATGCAAAATTCTTGTGGCACTCGACCCAAAGTGGGTGATGTACCATCGACTCATGGAAAACCTCAAGAAAGAGTTGAGGATTCAATTTTTCCTCGAAAATGTTGAATTTATAGCAAGGTGGAAACGGCAAGAACTGAGACACACGGGAGGCATAAAAGACTACGTTAAATAGTTCAGAGCTTTGATGTTAGACATTAGGGATATGTCGGAGAAGGACAAAGCATTCGGCTTTGTCGAAGGATCGCAATTGTTCTGGCTTAAGGTTGCAATCCTTCGACAAAGCAGAATGCTTTGTCCTTCTCCGACATATCCCTAATGTCTAACATCAAAGCTCAGAACTATTTAACGTAGTCTCTTATGCCTTATGCCTCCCGTGCGTCTCAATTCTTGCAATTTCCACCTTATTATAAATTCAACATTTTCGAGGAAGAATTAAGTCCTCAACTCTTTCTTGAGGTCTTCCAACGAGTCGATGGTGCATGACCCACTTTGGATATCGTTCACCTTTGAGCGTCACCATAGTTTTGCATCGTCCACGAGATGCATTGTTGCTAACGTAACTTTCAGGTCTTCGGAACAAGTTCCTGTAGCTTTGAAGTATTGTTCTACGTCAAAGATAAAGTTCTCCAATTCTTTGGCATCTTAGTTCCCTTTAAAGGCTTTGGATTCAAGGATCTTCCGTTTGTTAAGAAGTCCAATATGAGCTTGGCCTGAGGTGTGATTCTCTACGTCCCTCATTGTCAAACTCACTCGGGTGTTCATCTCGGTCATCTCTCCCCTGATGGCATCAATCGTTGTTCTGAATTCATCAGCTAATTTGTTGAACGACTTCATCATGGTCTTTTGCAAATTGTCTAGCTCTTTGACACGTCATTCCATGTGTGCGACAAAGCAGTCGGGACTACTAACACGTTCTGAGCTGCTCGTTCGGGCAACTCTTTCCTCTCATGAGTCAACTCTAAACACAATTCTTTGATCAGCAACCCATCCAGGTGGGCGTCGATGATTCAATTTTGTCACTCGTCCTTCCAAGAAAAGGATAGTGGCGTGGACTTCTTTTAGTAACTTCATTTCCTTGTGATTTAGGTATCGATTTTGTCGTCGACATTGTTTCGGTCTCAATGCGTCAATGGCTAACAAGGCTCTGATACCACTTGTCATAATCGCACTTTTCTTTGCAGCGGATTTGGCGATTGTGCGACACTCACTCCCAACATCGAGTGAGTCAAGCCAATTCGAATTTGCATAGCCTACGGTCAGACAATGTATGCGTAAGCCTCTGGCCCCGTTTTGAGAAGAAGGTTTTAGAAAACGGGGTAGAGAGATTTTTGAAAGCAAGATTGAAAGAAGGTTTTGAGAGCAATGTTATATAGGCTATAAGTGAGAAAGACAACACAACGACTTAGATAGCATATAACTCTGGGTAGGAAGAATTGATGATTAGTCGCATCCACCTATAGTACATTTTGAGACGATTCAGGTCTGGCAGGCCTAGACATGATTTCGTCGAACAGTCGTACAAAATCCGAGTAGAGAGAACTGATTACTAGTTGCATCTCCTTATAGTACATTTTGAGGTGATTCAGGCCGGCGGCCCTCGATATGATTTCACCGAATAGTCATACAAACAGAAAATACAATAATAAGGTAATATAACATGAAATCAAATAAAGGGTTTGACATGACATTAACATGCGGTTTTGGGCAACTCGCCCTAGACGAGCATGACCGTGGCAATATGCACACGAATGGGCAGCACACTCGTAACGAGTTTAGTCATTGCATGTGTGCCCACAAGCATCCTGCCCAAGGTCTCTTGGAAAGGTGTCGGGACAAGCTGGGACAACATACGTGCATAGGGCTTTAGCCCTTGTCAACATGCTCAGGGGCACAAGCGCGCAAAGACACGACATGCAACAAGGGGTATCATTTGCCTAAAACACTCGTTAGCCAAAAATACCTTCGAAGGGAATTCCCAATGAATGAAAGCTCCTCATTTAAAGCTAAGGGATATCTCCTTTGAATAAAATAAGTACTCCAAATAGCTACCCTTCAATAATTGTCAAAAAGGAGTTACACTGACTTCCTTTTTAAAAAATTTAATATAACAATTGTCAAAAACTACTTCCCCTTTTCTTCTTTTGGGATTAAATTCTCTTTTTTCTTCAATGTCATGCTGATTTACAGCCCGAATTTGGTAGCACACCTGACCCGTGTGTTGTATCTCGGTCATTGGGTATCAGTGGCTTCCATCGAAGCAAATACATAAAAAATCCAGGCTATGCTTCAATGGCCAACTCCCTAGAATATTCATGAATTGTGCGGGTTGGATTCATGTGGTATTGTTGTCGATTTGTCGCCAACTATGGGAACCTTTCTTTTCCCCTCACTCAAACCAGTGAAGAAAGATTCTTTTAAGTTGAATCAAGAGACTTATTAGGCGGCCGCTTAAGAGTGTGATGGTTCCCTTACTGGTTCCTGTTCGAGAGCAACACATTATTCCTTCCGAATGGTGACCAAATTATCGGGAATGATTTCAAGATCTGATACAAATTGGGCACCAAAATAAGGTGGCAAGTGCTCTTTACTCCGTGGATGCAAAAAGATAATATCGTCAACTCCGGATAGGAAAAATTGACGATTAGTTGCATCTACCGTTTGTTGACTATATTATCTTTTTGCATCCATGGAGTAAAGAGCCTTGTTGGAATCTGATCAACATCCTGCATGCTTTTGAGTTAAATGTTGGGTCTTCAAGTAATAAGAAGTGTTCCTTTTTCATTTTCTCTCGTAACAAAGGCAGTCCAGTATTTTCGTGGGTGAGGTTGTTTTTTTACTCTTTTCTTTTATCTTTTATCATATCTAGTCTTACCTTCAAGTTCATTGCTAGTAGATATTGTCCTCTTTGAGTTTTTCCTTTCAGGTTTTTCCTAAAAGTTTTTAAAACGCGTATGCTAGGGAGAGGTTTCTACACCCTTATAAAGAATGCTTTGTTCACCTCTCCAATCGATGTGGGATCTCACAATCCACCTCCCTTCGAGGCCCAGCGTCCTCGTTGGCACTCATTCCTCTCTCCAATCGATGTGGGATCTCACACCTTTTCTGACCGGGGTTTTGATCTTTAATTTACTAGATAGTTTCAATGGACTCTGTGGAAACATTTGCTGCAATCTGATGATCATTTTCCTCCCATTTTTTCTAATGCAGTTGTAACAGAGGATTTAAAGCTCTCATTTAAAGATCAGCAGTATATGAGCAAGCAAAGCGAGCCATTTGTTATCAACTGACTTGCCACTCACAAGTACACTGGCCTCACTAACTTGATCACCGAAGCTTTGTGTTGCTCACTCTTGGGTCTCAAAATTACTTCCCCTTTTCTGGGAAATTCTTTCCATCCTTGCATATATTAATCTGTTCTTTTGCTTAATCAACTCTTAAACATCAAGTTTTGTGGTGATTATATAAACAGTGATGTAGCTTTGATGCTGTTATTATCTTGTTGCTTTAGTTTGTACTTATTTCTGATTGAAGTAGGTTGATGTATCGTTTGTAAGTCGGTTTGGAGTCTCGAACAAGAACACCATTAGACTCATCTGTTAATATCATGACAGTTTAGTATTTTTATGAATCTGTTGTCCCTTCTGTAATCTTCTCTCATTGTTTATATTCATTCTCATTGTTTATAACAAGAACACCATTAGACTCAACTCTTAAACATCTCGTTCCTAGGCACGTTGGTTGGTTCTACAAGATTGGGGATGATAATGGGACAAGATCAGAGATGCACTCTCCGTCCTTGTCTCCATCATTGCAAAGAATCCAGGTTGGGAAATCCCCGTTTGGGAATCGGGACTTTGAGGAGATTTTTTTTTTTCATTATTTATTTATTATTAAATTCAAATAAAATTGGCATACATAATAAAATTATATATAGTTAATGATAAAATTGGCATAGTATTATTTATTAAATAATTTGTTTTAAGAAAATATATAATATTTTTATTATAAATTTATATACAAGTTATTGTATTATGAAATTATACATAATAGAACATACAAACAAACAAAATGATATAATATAAACTTAAAAACAGATACATTCTGAAGTAAAGGATTGTTAAGAATATAAATATGTTTTTAATAATATAATATATATTATATGTTTTAAAATTTTAATAATAAAAAAATTATTCGGGGCGGGTTCAAGGTTGGATGGGGTAGTGACTCTCCCCGTTCTTGTCTTTGCCTCGTTTCAGACACGAAAAAAGATTAAAAAAAATATATATATATATATTTTAGAATTTACATGACGGTACGATGTAAGCAACATAGATATCATTCACCAAGTTTGATTATTTTAGAATTTCCATTTAGTGGTAGTTTGATTAATTTAAACATTCATCACGAGTTTAAAGATCTCTCTATTTGGTAAGATCGTCTTCCCGTTTATTTATTCGACTCAGAAGACCAACTACTTAAGCAAGGTGGGTACGTTGGCTTATTTGGTGGTTCCTATTAGTGATATTTTGTTAGCTATAACAACGCCTCTTTCCTTCGCCATGTACAAGCCGACATGGTGCATGAACTCCTGCCATACCGTTCATAACCCAAAATGTTAAAAGTATATTAAACTATGACCAAAAGAACACTTAAATAATTAGAAGTATTTCACGACTCAAATGCGAGCATTTTTCTATAATTTATGTAGTCAACCTTTACGTATAAATCATATGATAAATATTCTTACTCCACGTAAAAATATATATTCTCTCAATTATTCTTTTCTTTTTCTGGAAAATCTTTTTTAATTATTATTTAATTTCAATTATTTTCTTTAATTAGTCAATTAGGAAGAAAAAGAACGAAAAATGCATTACCTGAGGATGAGGAAGAGGTCCTTTGGTGTTTGTAGCAACATGGAGAGGAACATCAAAGGTAGCACAGGCCTGAGAGTAAAGAACGACGTGGTTTAACGGACTGAGAAGCCCTAGATTTTTAGCGGACATAGTGGAGCACACGAAATCCAATACGCAAATGTCCGTACAAATTCCGACCACCAAAAGCTGAATCCAGAGAAAAGAAAAGGTTGTGATTTGATCCAATCCACAACGACGTTGAAAAGGAATGAAAAGTGGGAGAAGATTCATACCGATGTGATTTGATTGTGTTTGATCCAATCCACAAAGACGTTGGAGCCATCAGGCTGGAAGGAGCCAATATAGCCGTCGAAGCAGTCCTTTCGCCTGATCGTCACGTTCGGTTCCTTCTCCACCCATCGCAGTGCTGCAATTTTGGTTTGTAAATAAGTTTCATCCACTCAGTCCACAGTCCTTACCCCAAAACATTAATGATAAATTTCTTTCTAGGATTCTTCTACCTAAAAGATCACAAGAAAATTATAGGTAAATTAGGAAGATTGGATTGAAAATAATACAATCTTAATTTTCAAACTCTCAGCTTAGTCTAATGATTTAGTTAAACGGTGACACGTTTCAATTATATGAATTTGACTATTTGTGTTAGTTTAGAACTTGAGCGTTAAAATATATATTATTACTTAAAAAGTCATAGGTTCTAATGTCCAATTCCCATATTTTCGACTCGTATAAACATACACTAGATTTGCTAAAACCATGGGTTTCTTCAAATCATTCTGATGTTCACCTAAATTTTTCTGATCATTTACTTGTTTTTTATGCAATCTGTTTGGTTTGATATAAGAGAGAGAGAGAGAGAGAGAGAGAGA
This sequence comes from Cucurbita ficifolia, assembly GCA_033971965.1. NCBI lineage: Eukaryota > Viridiplantae > Streptophyta > Magnoliopsida > Cucurbitales > Cucurbitaceae > Cucurbita > Cucurbita ficifolia. Next base: position 11,191,057 of record CM066972.1, read on the forward strand.
CATGCCTGGAACCAAGTTGGATTCATCAGAACCAGCAATACAGTGAGGAGGATATGGTTCCTCAGGCTTGTTTGGTTGGTGAGAGTCAAGAAATGCCATTACAGGCCATTTCTTCTCACAGAAAATCCTTGCAATCCTTGCTGATTCCTCTACCATTTCAGAGATCTGCCTGTTTGGTTCTCTTGGTGCCTGCCAACAAAAACAACCCAAACTCCAACGTTGTAATTTACATTCTTCTCTTTGTTAGGATCTGTAACGGCTCAAGCCCACCGCTAGCAGATATTGTCCTCTTTGGGCTTTCCCTTTCGGGCTTCCCCTCAAGGCTTTAAAACGCGTCGGCTAGGGAAAGGTTTCCACACCCTTATAAAGGGTGTTTCGTTCTCCTCCCCAACCGATGTGGGATCTCACAGGATCGCACACGAATACACACTCGATCTAGATGAACACAAGAAAAGTAGAGAGAAAATGCAATGAGAAATATTGGCTAGAGGTTTATATTGATGACTTCAAGTATGTACAAGAAGAGAAAATACAAAAAATATAGAAAATACATTTTCAAAGCATTGCCCTAGTGGGATAGGCATATGGTTGACTTTACTATATATATATATATATATAACTTTACCAGATATTGTCATCATCTACCGTAAATAACTATCGTCATTTAATTTATATGTCATACAAAGAATATAAAAAGTACATCTTTACCGCACTGCCTAAGTTACATGGTTCAATTTACTATATATAGTTTTACTAGATATAGCCACAATCTACCGTATATAACTATCTATCATTCACTTTATATGACATTTACTATATATATATAGTTTAAATATGTATAACCATTGACTAAGCTATAAATAAGCAGCATACTCCATAACCTAACACTCTCATTCCATCAATTTTCTGGCATTTTGCACAAGAGGAAACATATATTGAACATCAATTAGAAGAGAAAACCATCCATTTTATTTCTACTTAGTTTGACAAGAGAGGTGAAGGTGAGAGATTCAAACTATTAACATGTCTATGCCCTAACAAGTAGAACCTTGCTCAAATTGCTAATATTACTTTTATTAGAACTAAGGCCTCTAGGTAGAATTTAAAAGTAAAACTATATTTGGTTTAGTCCAAATTGAATAGAATCTTTTGGGTAGAACTTAGAGAAGTAAAACTATGTAGATTTTAGTCCAACTAAAGTGAATAAGAGTATGGAGACTGAGACCAGTTATTAGACGGAACACGAAAATGGGATGGTGTTCAAACTCTCGAAATGCAGTCTAGACAGCGGGCCCTCCCCTTTCTGACTGGACTGACTCTGAGGGTCAATCTCCTTCGAAGCATGCTGCACAACCACTTATTCGTCCTGACTAAATAGTCGAATCTATCTCTTAGCGATTCTTTTCTCCATAACAATCCCTTCCCAACCAGCCCGCCTGATCGATTTTGTAAGATTGGCTAATTCAAAGGGGTGAATCTAGTCCGAAGTTGTCGGAACGAATCGTTTACTTTATCGAAACTTTATTAGGGGTCTTGGTTGGCCCCCTATTTTCAACCATTACATTAGGTGTTGACCAAGTATAGCATCAAAATAAGTAAAGGTGGGAAGTTCATTAAAGCTAAATAACACAACTAATTATGAACCATAAACTTGAAGGTTCATCGATCAATAGGTCAAATGCTCTAATTTTCTACTCTGTTGAGAAAAAAAAAACCCAGTAAACTAGCAATTTTCGTAGCATAGCATCAAACAAAATATGTTCCAAAGAAGCAACAAATTAACGAGAACTTGCCAAATTCTTTGGTAAATCTACAGAAGCATAACATCAAACAGATTGTGTGCAACAACAACAAGAAAGAAAACAACCAAATTTTCAGGAAAAACCGCAGAGGCATTTCATCAAACAGATAGTGTGCAATATAATGCAAAACCATACCAAATTCCCAGCGCCAACAGTGCAGAAGCCATTGATGATATCAACAAGAACAAGGCCATTAACAGTATCTTCAGCCAAAACCACAGATTCCTGCTCCAGTGGAATCTCGTTCTTGAGAAGATCAAGGACGCTGGAAACCATTTTTGGGGAATCAGAGAAAAGTTGAAGCGGCAACCAAAGACAAGAGAGATCAGAGTTCAATTATTGCAAAATGGAGTTGATACCAAGGAGAGTGGATCAGTTCAAGTTAGTCAAAAGAAAAACGTCATGATCTTTGAAACCTTTTGTTGTCTTAATTAGTGGATTTCAACGTACCGTAATAGAGGAAATTTCTCCACCGACAGCGACGGGGCTACAATCAGACAAGAACATCTTCAATTTTATATCAAGTCCGACCCAAGTTATCAGAATTATTACAGCGTAGCATGATGTACGAACTTGGAATTGAACTTGGGTCTGTACCATGAGAAGGTCCTCAATATAGCCGTGGAAGCAAACCTTTCACCTAATTGTCACATTCGATTCCTTCTCAAAAGAAATAATCATTGCAAAATACACCAACTAAGAATTGGACTCCAACTAATTGTCTATTATTTTTGTAAAAAATGAACCGTTTTTATTTAATAAATATTGGGAAATTTCCATGATTAGGTCTAAACTTTATCCAAAGGAATCAGAATCCAGTGTAATGCGCGCAGCTCCGTTGCCCTGCGCCTTCGAGTCTTCTCTTTCGCGCATTCTTCTGCTTCAATCCATCCAAAAACCCTAATTTTCCTTCTTCTCTCTGCTCCCACTCTCTGTAACAGTCGCAGCAAAAGCCCAAAGTCTATTCAATTTTCAGTTAAGAATATTCCATTGCTCCACATTTATTTCTAATAATTGTGCTCAGTTTCTAGCCAGAGATTCCGTTGGTTCGGAATAAGGATTAGATAGAGAGATGGGAACTAATTTTCCCTCTCTTCCAGTGAAGCGAACAGTAGCATACACGGCGCCGCTCACTGGAATGGGCGACTCATACATAGGTTTGCCGAATGGTTCATCTAAGTCGAAGAGGTTCAAGCAACCTCCGCCGCTTATCATTCCTCCGGGTCATGTCGCGTTTCGAATGCTCTGCCACGCTTCGAGAATCGGTGGGGTTATTGGGAAGTCCGGGCTTGTGATAAAACAACTTCAGCAGTCCACCGGAGCGAAGATTCGCGTTGAGGAAGCTCCGAAAGAATCGCCGGACCGGATTGTTACTGTGATTGGGCCACCAGCGCTTACCTCCAGGGTGTTGCTGGATCAAAACCCTAGCGACAATGGGGTCAGTGTGAATGAAGTCGAGGCGTCGAAGGCCCAACACGCGCTTCTGAAGGTGTTCGAGAGGATTTTGGAGGTTGCCGCCGAGAGCGAGGGCGTTGGAATTGGGGCTGAAGTTGGCGTTGTTTCTTGTAGATTGTTGGCGGAGGTGGCTCAGGTTGGGTCAGTTATAGGCAAGGGGGGGAAGGTTGTGGAGAAGATAAGGAAGGAGAGTGGCTGTAAGATTCGGGTCTTGACGGATAAGTTGCCGGCATGTGCAGGACCTTCAGACGAGATGATTGAGGTAAAGAAAAGACTTTCTTTTCTTTTAGTTTGAGTTTTTATATTGTTGAATTCAAACTTATAGTTTTAGCGTGGGCTTTGGAATGACACTTCAGCTTACCGGTGGATTAGGCTTAGCTTCGTTCTATTTGTTCATTGATTTGATGGAAGCGTAGTGAAGAATGGAGGGAGGTGGGCAATTGCCCTCCTTTTAGTACATCTTAGCCTAAGAAATTATGTTAAAGAAAGTAAAAAGAGTTGAAGTCTTCTCTCCAATTTGCTCTCTAAATTTCAAAACTGAATCATGATATATGTAAAAATAGGTAGGAAGTAAAATTTTGCCCCTCTCTGCGAATTTTTTTTTTTACTTTGCTTATGGATTACATATGTTGTTTGTGTTGATTGTGAGACACCAAGGCAATGGTAACTAGTACCTATATTGTTCTGCTCTTCTTCGAAGATGGGGTTAAATGATTTTCATATCAGGTCTTCTTTGAAGAAAAAAGTAGTGAAATATACCTAGTACCTTTAGTGAAATATCAAGGCAATGTACCTAGTACCTTTAGTGAAATATCAAGGCAATGTATCTAGTACCTTTAGTGAAATATGGGAGTTTTTAGAGGGGTTGAAGCGGAGTACGGAAAAGTTCATTGCTTCTCCTTGGTCACATTTTGTAGGATATTCTTTTTTTATCTCTCAGTAATTGGAGCCATATTTTGTAGCCTCTTTTTTTCTGTCTTTCTTTTTTGTTTGTTCGTAATTAGTTAGCTGTATAGGCTCAATTGAGCGTTTTCTCCCTCTATCTATATATTGCCTATTCCTTCATTTTTCCTTTTCAAATGAAAGCTTGGTATTTTATTAAAGAATAACCAATGTTGATGTAGCTGTGGATGATAGATGTTGATCTTGACGAATGAAAAAAAGTAACAATATAATGGAGGGCTGATAACAATATAACAAGATGTTGATCTTCCCACAAGTCTTAAAAGTGTCAATTATCTTACGACTTTCTTAATCTCTTTGTTATTGTTGAATGTATATTTTAGTTGGGAAATTACCTAGAACATGTAGGAGGAGAGGTTGATATCTGCCAAACTCTTTGGTTAATGTTAGCCAGACATGTTTCTGCCGTTATGAATATACTATCGTTTCTGACAGATAGAAGGAGATGTTTTGGCTATCAAGAAAGCACTTCTTGCTGTATCTCGGTGTCTTCAAGACTGTCCTCCAAGTGAGAAGATGAGGATGGTTGCAAGCAGACCTGCTGAAGCAGCCATCCATGAGACTTTACCCGATCTACATTTGGATCATATTTTGCAAAGGAATTCAATACTGCCCATCTTGCCAAGCAATTCAAGCATTTTTGCGCCAGGAATCCATTCATTTTCTACAGATTCTGATTTGTTGTCCCCAGTAGACACGGAAGTTACACAGCAGGATGTTGTTTTTAAGATTCTTTGTGCTAATGATAGGATTGGGGGTGTCATTGGCAAGGGTGGTACAATTATTAGAGCACTTCAGAATGAATCTGGTGCTACTGTAAGTGTTGGACCATCGGTGGCTGGTTGTGATGAGAGACTGATAAGTATTACTGCATCTGAGGTGTGACATCTTTTTTGAAGTCTTTTACCCATTTGATTTTCTTTCTGTACCTGCAATCCCTTGTGTACTAGTATATACTAACATCAATCTTTTTATTTCTTTTTGTTTCATCTTGTGAAGAACATTGAATCGCGATACTCGCCGGCACAAAAGGCTGTTGTTCTTGTTTTCTCGAGATATGTAGATGTGGCAATTGAGAAGGGACAAGACATGAGCTCAAATAAGGGATCATCTGTTGTGGCACGGCTTGTTGTTCCATCAAATCAAGTCGGTTGTGTGTTGGGAAAAGGAGGTGTTATAATCTCTGAAATCAGGAAGGTTACAGGTACAAACATAAGAATAATATCGAGTGATCATGTCCCAAAGTGTGCTGCAGAAAGTGATGAAATAGTTCAGGTGGGAATGAAATTCATTTTGTTTGCTGGTGAATGATTTATTCCTTCACCATCCTTATAGCATCATGTTTGACTGAGTCGAATATTGTCGAGTATATTATTGTGATAGAAAGTAGAGAAATATATTGATAATGAATAAGAATATAAATGGGTAATATAGTTGGATAATGAAGAACAATATAAATGGGAATATTGTCGAGTATATTATTGTGCTCCTTTAATTTGTAGTTATTTCATATTTTTCTTTTGACAGATTTCAGGCGAGTTTTCAAATGTTCAAGACGCTTTGTACAACGTTACAGGTCAACTGCGGGATAACCTTTTTTCTAATGTCCTAAGTAATTCTGGAGCAAGAAATGGTGCTGGTTCATATATATATCCTGAGACCAGCCCTTATGGAAGACTGAGGGATCCTGCACCTCTAGCACGAACTACTCCAGTCGGCGCTTCTCATAGTAGTTTTATACAACATACAACTCAAAGTACAGATGACTTGGGTCTTTCTCACAGTTTAGACAGTTCATCATCACCTGGGTTATGGGCATCACAGGTAGATTTTCTTTACCACATCCCTCTCCCGCGAAAAAACAAAGGTTTTACCTTTGCCAATTCCAATTATCTAGTTTTCTTTGTACGTGATTGCAGTCTTTATCTGGAATAAGTTCCAGGACCATATCAGATGCTGGCAGGGGTTTGCCACCACCACCCCATAGGGGCGGAGTACATCTTGGCAGGTTGGTAACACATACATTCTTGTCTATGAGACAGCTTGAAATTTAAAAATATGGGCACTGGATTGAAAATTTGTTAACTTGACTGATCTTGTTGCCCTCGACTTTCCACGAACATAGGAGCTGACAGGCTAGAACAATCTAATCATATTTTAATGCTGACCGTACTTCCTCGGCTTCAGTCAAATTTGTGATGTAATTGGCATAGGATTAGTATCTATTTATTTACCTCGTTCAAGAATAGAGATAGTGAACTCCTGTCATAATGAAAAGTCTTGTGCTATGAACGCATAAGTAGGTAAAGAGTACATGTGTTGAGCTCACAAGGAAGTAATAACCCCTGAAGAGGCTAAAGCAAGTCCTAATTGAAAATGAAACGAATTATTGATGGTCATAAAGACCTTTTATGTCCAAGCCCCAATCGGCCCCGGGCGGAATATGTGCTTCTGATGTTGCATGCCAAAATTTCTAGCACCATTTGAATATAAGTACGTGCAATTGTAGTAGAAGTTTTGTAGCTGAAAATCTATTGGTTCCTACCTGCTGTATTAGGAAAATTGAGTTTAAGATTTTATATCTGCTCATCATTTTAGAGTCTTCTAACTTTTGCCTTCATGATGTTGGCAGCGGGAGCAAAACTGCTTTAGTTACGAACACTACCGTAGAACTTATAGTTCCCGAACATGTCATCAGCTTAGTGTATGGAGAGAATGGCACAAATTTGGCTCGTCTAAGACAGGTAAAATATATGCTTCAAATATTGGTTTCATAACATAATGGCATAATGGCGAACTTCAGTGTGAGGTCCCACGTCGATTAGAGAAGGGAACGAGTGCCAGCGAGGACGCTGGGCCTCAAATGGGGTGGATTCTGAGATCCCCCCACATCGGTTGGGGAGGAGAATGAAACATTCACTCAAGGGTGTGGAAACCTCTCCCTAGCAGATGCGTTTTAAAAACCTTGAGGGAAAGCCCAAAGAGAACAATATCGGCCAGCAGTGAGCTTGGGCTGTGATCACATTCACATAACTGCTGTCATTATGTAGAGCTAGTAATGGTTGAATCTCTGGGTTTCTTCTGGTTTTATCAGATTTCTGGTGCGATGGTGATGGTGCACGATCCCGATCCCTTAACGAGCAATCGGCTTATTGTCATATCTGGAACACCGGATGAAACCCAGGCTGCTCAAAGCCTCCTCCACGCCTTTATCCTCACCGGATCCTCATAGCTTGACTCTAAAATTTATAGATATCCATTTTGAATCCCTCCCTGGAAATATTGTACACTAAAACCCAACTCAGGCCGATAAGTTCATTCCAATCTTATTAGTTCTTAGGAAAGGCCTATTTTGGCTCTAATGCCATTACATGCATCTCTTATAAATCTTTGTAAGCTGAGCTGAGCCCCCTCCAAATCACAAGGGGATGACCCAGCTGAGACACTTCCCCACCACCCACCACCGCCCACCACCATCACAGACACCACCGCCGCTCACCACCACCATCACAGACACCACCGACGCCCACCACCACCACCACCACCACTCAAAAAGAAAGAAAAAAAAACCCCACTTAAAAATAACCCTATAGTACTTGGATTATTGTGCAGGGATTTTAAGACAATAAGCCAAAAATTGTATGATTCAATAACATATTTAGTTTTTTTTTTTTTTTTTTAAATTTAAAAAATTATAGTTTTTATCTTTAAATTTTGTTTATTTAAAATTATATTTGAATGAATCGAAGAGAATTGAATATTTTTATACTCATCAATCTTTAATTATATTATTTATTTTCTCACAGAATTAAAAAAAGAAAGCTGTTTTATGAGGGGTATAATTTATCTAATTTATATAGCTAATTTGAATTTAATTATAGTGTAATTATTAATGAGTTTTATCGATTCAAATTTCTTACTAAGAAAAAAGAAAAAAGAAAAAGAAAAAAAGAACATACAAAATATTTAGTTTATTCATTTGAAAATAGTAAATAATTTGAATTGAAATGTTTAAATTGATTCATACAAGTTTGTAGGTAGATTTTATATAAAATGTTAGCTAAATTGATAACACATTAAAAATTATATAATTATTAGTTTAAGAATATAAATTGATTTTTATCTTAAAAAAGAAATATTTTAATATTATTGAAGATGGCTTTTGTCTTCTCGCCGGCGCTGGTTCGCCGCCGGCCGATGGCTTTTATCACGTCGGGAGTTAATATGAAGTGGAGTGGCATCAACCGTAAAAACCCTCAAATTGAAGGTCCTTTTCCAGTTCATGTCATCTGATTCTCCATCCACATTCTTCCTCCAATTTGCTTATGAGAATTCTGATTCCCATTTGCCAATTCAATCTTTCATTTTCCTCTTCCTACTCATACTTCCGCCATTATATATTTTTTTTTAATTTTTACCTTCACTGCATCTTCTTCTTCCGCCTTCCGATATTGCTTTGGATTTTCTAGGGTTTAACCTTTTGTGAGCGTTATCGAATTCGCTGTTGCATTTTTTGGGATTGAATTTTGAGCTTCACCCAATTTTCTTTTTCTTTTAGGCGGGGTTCAATTGTTACCCCTTTGTGTAGAGCTGTCCTGTTTGGAATTTGAAATTTAATTGTCTGTTTCTCGTCGAGATTTTTCTGCTGACCCTTTTGATCATTCGTCGTGTTTGGTTTATAAGATTTTTGGGTTTTGTTTTTGCTTGGGATTTTTTGGTTTCTTGTTAAATTAGCGTGTTCTTGGCCTTCCTATGTAATTCTACAAGAAATGCCGGACTCCAATTTCCAAGACGTGATGTACGGTTCCGGAGTCATGAACAACGTTGCCCAGGATTTGGATAACGTTCAGACCCAAGTTGGCGATGAAGACGACAACGTTACTGGCAGGGAAGAGTCCATTGACAACCCTCAGATGCGCTTTGAAGACTCCGGGGGGATGAGCGGATCGGTCTCAGCGATGAATCGAGTCCAGGATATTGTTCCTTCGGCGTATATTTCCAGCTCTGATTACAACCCTTTGATTGGAAACGGTGGTGCCGATCAGCTTACGCTGTCATTCAGAGGGGAGGTTTACGCTTTTGACTCTGTATCGCCGGACAAGGTTTGTTTTGCATTGGGTGTTGATGACCTTTGTAAATTGTCCATTACTTATGCAATTATTCTGCTACTTGCTGAAGATTTATACTATTTGAAGTTGAAATACTTGATCTAGCCAAGCCTAGTGCTTCTTTATGGTATTCAATTTCAAGCTCGTTTTGAGATTGAGATTCTTTTTATAACTTACTCAAATTGGGGAGCGATTATGCAAAATAAATCATTGTTGGGTTACAAGATTTTCTGAATTTTCAGAGAAGTGGCATAGTTTTAGACTATTTTAGTTTCCTAGTGGGACTTTTTGATGATGAATGGATTGTTGTTTCTTGTAAAAGATTATCGAAAAAGAAGAAATATGATGATGAATGAACAAGATTGTGCGAGTTGAATCGAAGGCGAGACTGGTTGCCAAATTAGATTTAGGAAGCATTTGGTTCGATGTTCAAATACATGAATACGAACTCGAGGGGTCTAAGTTTTTTGTGGTTAAATTTGACAGGTGCAAGCCGTACTTTTGCTTTTAGGTGGATATGAAGTTCCTTCTGGTATTCCTGCTGTTGGAAGTATTCCTGTCAATCAACAGGTATCCATACAAACTATCATTTGAATGGTCTACCCTACAAATATTGGTTTAAATCATCTGGTGCTGTTGATTTTCTCACTTCTGCTGTAATCCTGCAGGGTGCTGATGGCTTTCCCGTCAGGTCGGCGCAACCACAAAGAGCTGCTTCATTGAGTAGGTTTCGAGAGAAGAGAAAAGAAAGGTGTTTCGGGAAGAAAATCCGTTACAATGTGCGAAAAGAAGTTGCACTCAGGTATATGATAGATACCAGTTTATATATATGTTAGAAGGTACAGTTCAAGTCAAGAGACCATAGAGAGCTCCCTCTCTATCTCCACTCTATATTCCCTCTCTGTGTAACTAACTAATATGCTTGGATCTGACACAAACTATTACATCATCCGACACCGCACTCTCCCTTCCTGTTACGAGCACGTACCTTAGTGGTTGGGGGTCTGTCGGTATATCAAGTAGAATTGACTATTGAAAAATAGTAGGATAGTATAACACAGCTATTTCATGATTACTTGGAACCACTCTGATCTTGTTTGGGGTCAAATGGAATTTTCTTAAACATTTCATAGGTTTTGAGGCAGGTGGCATTTCCATTTTAGATCTTCAGATTAGGACAGGTCAAGGAAGTTTCTGATGTAGGAAAAATGTTTTATTGATATAACTTAGAGGTTTCATAGATGTTCAATGGATTGCTCATTATATTAAAGAACTTTTACTTGAACTAAAGAAAATAAGAGCTGCTGATGGAAAGGAAATTACAACATTCGAATAAGATAGAAGTTCATCGGAATAGTTTATGATTTCTTTGATCTTGTGAAAACAAATTTATATTTCTAGTAACTTTTAGAAAAGGAAAGAAGAGAAATTTATAACTGTAACAGCCCAAGCCCAAGCCCACCGCTAGCAGGTATTGTCCTCTTTGGACTTTCCCTTTTAGGCTTCCCCTCTAGGTTTTTAAAACGCGTCTTCTAGGGAGAGGTTTCCACACCCTTATATAAAGAATGCTTCGTTCTCCTCCCCAACCGATGTGGGATCTCACAATCCACCCCCCTTTAGGGCCCAGCGTCCTCCCTGACACTCGTTCCTTTCTCCAATCGATGTTAGACCCCTCAATTCTCCTCCCTTTAGGGCCCAACATCCTTGCTGACACACCGCCTCGTGTCCACCCCCCTTCAGGGCTCAGCCTCTTCGCTGACATATTGCCCAGTATCTAGCTCTAATACCATTTGTAACAGCTGGACTTTCCCTTTCGGGTTTCCCCTCAAGGTTTTTAAAACGCGTCTGCTAGGGAGAGGTTTTCACACCCTTATAACGTTCTCCTCCCTAACCGATGTGGGATCTCACAATAACTGTTATGATGTATTGCAGAAAGCATATCTTAGTGTACTTTTAAAGATACATTTTCATTATTAAATCAATGCTGTTTCTGTTATATGCAATTCAATGTGATATTCCTTCATCTCCTTTATCCAGAGCACATATACTAAATTACTTTGTCGCATTATTCCCATCTTATCGTCTGTTGGGCTCAGCTTATGACAGTTAAGAGTTTAAACTAGCTATAATCAAATGATCTAATCATGAAAGGAGTGAAAAGATGATTTTGTTCTTGAGACTTGTTCTAACAAATCGTCTGGACTCAACAGAATGCAGCGGAAGAAGGGCCAGTTTATATCATCTAAAGCTATTCCAGATGAAGTGGGCTCATCTTCAGTTTTGGCTCTAACTTTGGATTCTGGTCAAGATGATGGCTTGTTGGAAACTTCGTAAGTATTGTCGATTATCACGAGTCCCATTTTCTAACTTTCGATAACCCTGCTGGTAGTCTGAGGATCATCTTTGTGTCACCTTGCCGGTTTGTTTTGCATCCAACTGGAATGTCAAGATGCTCAATTCTCATTCAGAATGGAAATTGTAAATCCACTAATTTTCTTACGATATTGTCTTCCATGATTCTTATGCAGATGCACACATTGTGGAGTCAGTTCAAAATCTACCCCAATGATGCGTCGAGGACCAGCAGGCCCGAGGACTCTGTGCAATGCATGTGGGCTGAAGTGGGCCAATAAGGTTTGTTTTATTAATCCAAATTTAAGAGTTCTTTAGGTGATATAACATCATCCACGAATTGATTTGCAGTATCTTGGGGTGAAATCTGCATGATATGCATTTGTGTTCAACATTTCATTGTCAAATGTGCTAGATTTGTGGTTTTCATCTAGAAGATGCTTTCATTTTGACTTTCAAGTTAGTTTAGCAAATCAGTATTGGTTAATAGTTTTTCATTGGTTAGGACCGAAAACTTGTTTGAACCAGAGCATTCGGGTATGGTGGATTGCGTTTTGTTGTAGCATTAAAATTTTCTGGGTGGTTCGCATATGCTTATGATGAAATTGAAGGCTAACTTGGTTTTGGTAAAAGTAATTTCCACTTTGGAAATCCTTGCTGTGTTTTAGTTGTAAGATTTTCATACAATCAGTCAGTTCTTGTCCTGGATGCTTAAATCTGTTCTTGTCTGTAGAGTTCCACCAAACCACCGTTCGCCACGAAATATGTCTGTTTTTTTCCCGATTTTTCGCATGAGCCTTTCGATTGTGTTTCTTAGAGTTATATAAGTTCTGTCCTTTGTAGTAAACTAAATGTTCCATGAGATGTCAATGAATGAGCTTTACTGCTCGAATTCTCATTAGTGAACTCTGAATGCAATAGGGAATTTTGAGGGATCTTTCCAAGGTTTCAAACGCTGGCATACAGGAGCCCTCTGTGAAGGAGACTGAACAGGTACACATTTAAATCAAGTTGAGAAAGAATCAATAATTAGATACGAACAGCTACTCTAAAGAATAATCAAACAACAAAATAACTGTTTTTAATTTCTGCTCTTTTTCTTATCATGTGAACTGCTTTAGAAGAAATCATCTCGATCCCCATCGAACAACAAACTTCTATCCGAACAGTCTAGGGGTTAGGAACGTCATGTTTGTTTGACGTGAAAATATTGTAAACTTTCCATTTTTTCTTGTATCAGAGCAGAAGATCGTGTTTGTTTGACGTGAAAACGTTAGCTTCTAATCGTAAACTTTCCATTTTTTCTTGTATCAGAGTAGAACGTCGTGTTTGTTTGACGTGAAAATATTAGCCTCTGATCATAAACTTTCCATTTTTTCTTGTATCACAGCAGAACATCATGTTTGTCTGACATGAAAATGTTAGCCTCTGATCTTAAACTTTCCATTTTTTCTTGCATCAGAGCGACGGTGAAGCCAACGAATCGGATGCTGCTGCAATAAACCTGGATATTCTGACTTCTAATGGTGGTAAATAGGGGCATAAACCAGAGAAGGTAGATGTACAGAAGTTGAAGAACTCTCAGTCTCTGGTAAGTGCCTGGTGCTGGTTGAAGTAGGAGCCACCATGTGAGTATTCCAACCAGTTGTGTGTGTAGTTTAGCGAGAGAGAGAGAGAGAGAGAGAGAGAGAGAGAGAGAGAGAGTATAAGAAGAATTGCTTCCCCATTCGCAACCAATCTTATTTCCATAGGTGTAAATAGATGAGATTTAGAAGGTGGGTGCTCAAAATTCTTGCACTTTTCAATGGGATCAAAGGCTGCTAAGTTGAGTTACTTTGATGATTTGAAATTAGTAAGCTATCTTATATGTTCTCTACAATGTTTGGTTAAGATGTAATCTTCCCTCCCTATGTAAATGGGCAATTAAATGCTTCAGATTCATCACACTCCTTTCATTTTTCTTTTTCTTCTTATTACCTTATAAATAAATAAAGTAATTTAGTTACTTTGTATTTAAGGGTAATTCCGTAATTTCCTCTTTTTGCTTCTCATCCCCACGCACACATAGTTCATTTAGGTTATATTTGAAGTCTTATCCTTAAGTTCGACCCATACTTGAATGAATAGTTTGTTTATGGTCCAACTATAAACTAAATCTCTTTGGGGCCGGTGAGAGGGTAGGGTTTTATTGTTCAAGTTCTAAAATTAACATTTGTCATGATTTGATTTTTGAGGTTTCGAATCTCGACTAAAAAGATAGGAGACAAAAAAACAAAGAAAATAAAATAAAAGATAAAAATATCAAAATTCAATTATGAATCGGTGTTGTTCGAGTTTATTACAAATGAGGAAATGAGTTTGGGCTACAATTACAAAACAAAATACAAAATACTCAAAATACAATGACACGGACTGATGCTTCGGAACAACCCCCTTGTGACTACGCAACTCTCAAATGCTCCCCGCCTCAACCGACAGCTTGGGAACACCTGAAAAAAGAAGGGTAAAAGGGTGAGTATAAAAATTTACTTACTAAGCAACTTACCTGTAGGCTCTCATTGTATCCTTATCTTAGAAGGTACAAGAGGCTTTACCGTAGGTTCTGGCTTAGAAGGTACAAGAGGCTTTACCCTAGGTCCCTAGGTTCTGAGAAGATCTTGAAGTTCTAAGCAATTCTGTTCTAAATCTTATCCCTAAGTCGCTATATAAGTTTTCAAACCTTTATGTGCTTTGACAGTCAAATAGAGGTCGAACGGGATAAAATTAGACTTACTACGCGTGTTCATGTGCTTCCATATGCTTGGAGGGCTTCCCACGCTCGCAACCACATGCAAGTACAGATGCGCACCTAGGAAGGAGATGGTTGTAACAACTCAAGCCCACCGCTAGCCGATATTGTACTCTTTGGGCTTTCCCTTTCGGACTTTCCCTCAAGGCTTTAAAACGCATCTACTAAGGAAAAGTTTCCACACCCTTATAAAGGGTGTTTCGTTCTCCTCCCCAACCAATGTGGGATTGTGGGATCTCACACGTGTGATCCCTGCGCAACACGTGCACACACAGATAGGCGACTCTTAGTTGGGTCGAGTTAGGCGGGCGACTCGAGTCAAGGATATTGAATTGGGTCGAGCCTTGGTTCTTGGGTTAGACGAAGAGGGTTGGACCATAGGTTAGTTCTCAGGTGCGGGTCGGATTCCTCTAACTAACCACATGGCAACACGCGACCTCTCTCTACCCCGACGTGCGTCTCTTTCATCAGCATCAACTCGGCCAACCGCACGACGCCATCTATCGCGTGACACCTATCCTTCGTCCTCATGCTTGTGCAAGAGCCCATAATTCATCACGATTTTCAATTCTTTCTATTTTTTTAATTTTTTTAATTTTTTTTGTATTTTGTTCTACCTAACTCAAATCAACTTGATTCCTTCACTAAACTGGTAAAGTTTCGATCCTATTTTTTAAAAATATTTTATATTTTTCTCATAATTAATAATCAACCCCACGAAAAAAAAAATGATAAAATAATGTTCGATTTGAAAAAAATAAAAAATTAAGTAGAAATTAACTCACTTTCTCTAACTTCAACTCTAAATGTTAAGCTGTCCCTACATTTTAGTACAACAATGGGTAACTTCTAACTTCTAACTCTTCAATCAATTAATTTTCAACTCTTCATATTATATTTTTTTTACCGAGTACAACGACTTAATTTTTACCAGTATATAGTAAGGTATATCGTAGGATATTCATATTACCCAATAATCTAATCAATCCAGGCTACTAACTCAAACTATATTGGTTAGGTTGGGTTAGATTTTCGAAAAATACAAAATTTGGGTTAGTTCATAGGTTAACACTTTTTAGTCGTGTCAACCCAACCAGTTCGACCAACAAGAAAATAGGGTTATAACCCAGTCAACCTTATTATGAATATTAAAAATATTTGACGTTTGTAATCATATTAGTAATGGACTGTGACTTGTGAATGTTCAAATTTAACTCAAAAATAGAGAGTCGGATTGAGTTAGGTTGTGAACTCTATTTGGGTTGATCCGGTCACAAGCCCAACCAACTCAAAATTTTGCGTTGGTCTAAAAGATTTTTCCAACCCAATCCGTGTACATCGCTAATATATCGTTATACCACTTCCATATAATTAATAAAATATATTAGGGTATACCTAATATAAAGTATATTATTGACATTTTCTTTCTTTTAATTCTATTTTTACAAAATATTTAACACGTGACAAATTTAAGCTATTATTTTTAAGTTAGGTTTGGTATTATCCCAAAACCCTAAATAAATTGACATTTTATTGCTATAGTAGGTAGTACCATAGCAAACATTAAATCTAAGCTTTGATCGGCAACGGTGGGGAGGAGACGTGTATAGTTAATATAATAACTATTATTTATTAATAGTAAATTTGTTTTAATATCCATTGTACTTGTAACGACTCCAATGTGGGGACATCACAATCCACCCCCCTTCGAGATCCAAGGTCCTCGCTGGCACTCGTTCCTTTATCCAATCGATGTGGAACCGCCCCCAAATCCACCCTCCTTTGAGGCCCAACGTCCTTACTGGCACACCGTCTCGTGTCTACCTCCCTTCGGGGAACAGCGAGAAGGCTGGCACATCGTCCGGTGACTGGCTCTGATACCATTTGTAACGACCCAAATCCACCGCTAGCAGATATTGTCCTCTTTGGGCTTTCCCTTTCGGGCTTCCCCTCACGGCTTTAAAACGCGTGGAGAAGGTTTCCACACCCTTAGGTGATTTGTTCTCCTCCCCAACCAACGTGGGACATCACAATAATAGAAGAAAGGTATTCAAATTCGAAATATATATTTCTAGAAATATTATCTATTTTTTTTAATATATTTAGTATTTTCTAAAATTATATAGGCTACTTGTCAAATTTAGAACATTTTCTTTTAACATTAGTTTATTAAAAGTTTCATTTCATCATATAAAAAAATCAATTTTGATTATATTAATTGAATATCTAAGTTATTTCACAAAATTATTCATATTGCTATGATATTATTTTTATTTTTATCCAAAATTAAAAAGGGACTATTGTTTCTCATTTTAAATAAATTTGCAATGTTTTTATCATATTCTAAGTAATTATGAACATTACAAAAATAATTTTGTAAAAAAAACATAATGTAACACGGAATAATTATACAAATTTTAGGTAGGTATAAACATAAAAAATAATCATATAATAATCTTGATTTCAAATATAAAATATAATGTTTTTATTTTTTTATCTTTTAATTTCACCATAACAAGAGAGGTAAAAATAACTTTAGTTACCTTTTCAAAGTTTAGGACTAAAATATAATTTTACAACTATGATACTCGAGTAAAGGAAGGATACACGAATGAACCGAGACTACATCTGAATGAGAGTGATCCTAAGGATAGAATAACTAAGAAAGACTAAGAATTGAGAGTCGCTGCCTATGTCAACAATAAGGTGCACATTCCTTTTCAGTAGCTCAATTATTGTAATTTTATAGTTAAACGTGCTTCGATTAAAGCAGTTATATGTTAGGCAACCTCCTAAAAAAATTTCTAGGGTGCATGTAGACAAAATATACTGAAAGAACTCACTCTTAAAAGCGAGGAGTAAGTAACGAGTTTGTGTTGGTCTGTGGGGATAACCTTCATTCTTAAAAGCGAGGAATAAGTAACGGAGTCGTGTTCGTCTGTGTGTATAGCCTTCACTCTTAGAAGCGAGGAGCAAGTAACGGAGTCGTGTTGGTCTGTGGGGATAATCTCCACTCTTAGAAGCGAGAAGTAAGTAACGTGCCCATGTCACAAGAGACGCAGGAGAATACTGAAGCCATCAGATGCCGAATTTGAATTCTAAATCTCAGACATGGGTCGTTACAAGAACGGTTAGTTTTTAGATTTTTAAAATTTGTTCCATTGTGATCATAAAATGATGAAATGTTTATTTTAATTTTTGTTTTATTTATAAAAAAAAAACATAACCATTTTGGTAATGGCTATTAAATTATATATATAGGGATTCAATTAGCATCCTAAATTATGAAAAACCAAATCCCCCATTCTCTTCCTCCACATTCTTCGCCGTCCTTCTCCACTTCCGGCGGCCTTTCTTCGTCGCCATTTCCGCCGCCGCCGCCGGATCTCTCTCTCGCAGTGGCGATTGATTCGGTTCATTTGCGTTGTTGGTAGTTGAAAAGGGTATTAAACTGATCGATGAGGTGTTGTTCTTATTATCATTTTTGCTACTTCTTCACCGCTACTCACTATTCTTCCAAATAGAGCTGCCAATACTTGTTTTTTTTTTTGTTTTTCTTTTCCATTTATTTTGTGACTTTTGATATTTCTTTGCTATTTTATCACAACCCACGTCACCGTTTTCGTATAACTAGCAAATAGAGATGTTCATTTAACACGTGGGATTGGTGTCCCACGTCAAAATGTCTAGATCTTCATTTAAACAAAAAATGAGGGAGAGAGTGAGGAGAGATTTCTGCTCGTTAGCTCAACTAGGTTGGGGAAGGGGTTATATTCTCCATGCTTGTCTCTGCCTCTCATTCCGTCCCAATTCACTTCCAACGGGAATCCACGCTCTAATCCCTATCAAAATAAATGAAGAATTTTGTGGATATGAGAATATAAATAGGAGGGAATGATAATTTAATTTTGTGGGTACGAGGATAAAAATAGGAGGCAATGATAGGATAGGAAGAAAAATGGAGAAAAATTATGTGCGTGCAATTCCATCCTCCCAAATTCTTTATACGAATCCCCTCCCTGATCCGTGTGGAAACACATAGAAAATTTTGTAGGGATGTGAATTGAAATAAGAGGCGAGAATGGGGAGAAGAAAGACTTCCCCATCTCTACCCGTCTCATGATACCACAAGTGTGAGATTCCACATTGGTTGAGGAGGAAAACGAAACATTCTTTACAAGGGTGTGAAAACCTCTTCCAAGCAAACACATTATAAAAAGCTCGAAAGGGAAAATCTAAAGAGGACAATATCGACTAGCGGTGGCTTTGGGTTGTTACAAATGGTATCGGAGCCAAACATCGGGCGATGTGCCACCGAGGAGGCTGAGCCCTGAACGGGGGTGGACACAAGGCGGTGTGCCAGCAAGAACGCTAGGCCCCAAAGGGGAGTGGATTGTGAGAACTCATATCGATTGGAGAGGAGAACGAAGCATTCTTTATAAGAGTGTGGAAACCTCTCTCTAGCAGACGTGGATTGTGAGATCTCATATCGGTTGGGGAGGAGAACGAAACATTCTTTATAAGGGTGGGTGCGGAAACCTCTCTCTAATAGATGCATTTTAAAAAGCTCGAAAAAGACAATATCTACTGACGGTGGGCATAGACGGTTATATCAAGATTTCTCTCATCTAGATAATTATACCTACTTACTTAATAAATCTTGGTTTCATTGACAGGCCCTTTGCACCACACATCAAACAATCAAGCAAAATGAGAATTGGAAACGTATGGATGAGCTTTTGGGTTATACTTACTCGGATCTTAGAACATGCCATTAATTCCATTAAGAGATGTACCCTTAAAATTCTCTCAATGGGTCCAATTCCAAATCATGTGGCTTTCATCCTTGATGGGAACAGAAGATTTGCCAAGAAACAAAAGCTGGTGAAAGGGTTTGGCTATAAGTTTGGGTATATAGCTTTAATGTTCATGCTCAAGTACTGCTACGAACTGGGCGTGAAGTATGTCACAATCTACGTCTTCAGCATCGACAACTTCAGAAGAAGCCCACAAGAAGTTCATAGCGTGATGGATTTGATATTGGAAAAGGTTGAATTGTGGATTAAAGGAGAAGGGTTTGTGTATCAATATGGAATAAGGCTTCACTTCTTGGGAGACTTGAATTTGTTGAGTGAAGCTGTTAGGGAAGCTGTTGATAGAGCTATGGCAGCCACCAGGAACAATAATGGAGCTGTTCTTGCTATCTGTGTTGCTTACACTTCCACTGATGAGATTGTTCATGCTGTTGAAAGGGCCTGTGAAGAAAAATGGGATGCTGTGGATGAACATGGGGAGCTCAACTCGATAACATTAGGCAATGTCGAGAAGCATATGTATGCTGCGGTTACGCCCGATCCCGAGCTCTTAATTCGCACATCGGGAGAGGCTCGTTTGAGCAATTTTCTCTTGTGGCAGACCTCTTGTTGTTATTTGTATTCTTCTTCTGTGCTTTGGCCAGAAGTTAATGTTTGTAGTTTCATGTGGGCAATTTTGAATTTTCAAAGAAACCATCTTTATTTGGTTAGGAAAAGGAAACAATTATAAGCTTGTAAGAGAGTGATTCATGATTGTTGTGTTTGTTGGAACACTTCTTATATATGTGTAATAATTGAGAACAGAGAAACATATTTTAAATGGTGTTCTAAGTTAATATACAACCTAATTAAGTTCATGAATGATTCACCAGCCGAGAATCGAACACGAGTCTGTACTGTGGCAGGGTACTATTCTACCACTAGACCACTGGTGCTTCAACAAGCGAATATAGTTGTCGAAGCAATCCCACGACTTTTATATTAAGTTCAAAAAATTATGATTTGCTCCGAAGATATTGTCAGAAATCGAACAAATGTTGATGACCCATGTTATGGGACATAGACATCATCTTCGTATGATGCACCAACCGGGAATCAAACCCGGGTCTAATACCGTGGCAGGGTACTATTCTACCACTAAACCACTGGCGCTTCTACAAGTCAATATAGTTGTTGAAGCAATCCCACGACTTTTATATTAAGTCCAAAAAATTCTGATTTGCTCCGATGATATTGTCAGAAATCGAATAAATATTGATGACCCGTGTTATCAACTATTCGACGCAAAAATTATCATCTATTCAAATGCATAATTTTTTTTAATCAATTTTAATAGTCTAAGAGTAATTTTAATATTGTTAAAACAATTTTTTACCGTATTCTAAATCACTCTAAAAATATAACATACTTTTAGTTATCTCAAACTTGCCATCGATCACAACAAAGATATCACTTTCACATAAACCGCTGGATTTTTGTTGATCAGACGCATGCATTCACTCGCACATGCACGAGTATTTTTCATGTCAACTTGAACCTAACTTAAGTTCTTTGTTTGAAATATAATACCTTTCATCTTTAAATACCTTTCCTCCTTTAAGTATCTTTAGGTTATGGAGTAGTTAATTATAGTAAAATTATGTATCATAAAGGTAAATGGTCATAAGTAGTAAATGGTTATGTATGGTAAAAAACTAGTTATATATAGTAAATGACTATATTTAGTAAATCGTAAATCTATATACAATAAACGGAGCCATATATATACTCCATTAGGCATTGCTTTGATGCAACGACACTAAATTTCCACATACTCAGAGTCACTACTAGCGTCTCATACTCATCTATAATGCGGAAATATAACTCTTTCATGAACATCATTTATAACGTAAACTTCGAAAAATGCTTAAAACAACTTCTTCTCTAAAATTTAGAGAAAATAAAAGTAATACAAAATAAGTTAAAACAATGAAATGCATAACAGCATATTCTAATCTAAACTTAGAACTTTAAATATGAATCTACCATATGTACGCGCCACAGTCTCTACTCACGATGTAGCCATCCTCCGTACAAGTGCGTCTTGCCTTTACCTGAAAATTGATGTGGCACACGGCCTGAGTATTTCGAAGAATACTCAGTAAGTGGCTCCACTATAGGGGGTCATGCAAATCCAAACACATGCAATCATGATTTAGGGACCTATCTCTAACAACATAAGGGTGGCCTCCAGTTTCGGACAAATTGGATGTATAGTACTTCCCTACACACAACTCACACGTGCGAGTGTGAATCCCCAAGGCGCTCGCACACCCCCTAGACCCTCTGGTCAAGCTAATTTGTAGCGACGTCCGGAGGTCAACGGAACCCCATAGTGTCATGCGCCTCATGAACACCCTCATCTGTGCACATTTGCACTCATCATCATACGATGCGCGTCCGCACTCTATTTTTCTTACTCTAGGTAACACATACTCGTGGATATTTGTATTAATATCGTTTTCATGCTCTTAGAGTTGTGTCCTATGTCGATCTAACAACATTATACAATATGGCACTCATCATCATATAGCATGCTCAATATGGAAAACATCATTGTATTAAGGTAAACGTCAAGCAATCATCATACTCATCATATTACCATAAAGTGCATCAAGCATATCAAGTACGCCATTCATCAAAATATATGTACTACGCACATCATCAAGTATCATAACTCATATATCATCATACACTCATACATCATCATATACTAGTATACGACATCATACGATACAGTTCATACATCATCATAACTCATAAATCGTCACATACTAACATACGGCATCGTACGACACAGTTCATACATCATCATAATTCATACAATTTTTAGTCTATCCTATGATAAGGCCACTTACCTGATTAGAAGTTGTTGTCACGAATTTATCCTAAATGAAAGTTTGATTCTGTCCTTTGAAATCCAAGTCAATCTATGTGAGTTCATGACATCAGTTTCAAGTTCGAACTTCTCTAAAATTATTCCTCTAATTTACATTGGTCCATGTGTTAAACATCATGCGAACATTAGAGGCTTTGCATGAATAAAGTCTTAAATGTTTATTTATGTTTGTTATAATTTCATTTCCATGTCATCCATTTAAAACTCTTTAATATTTACCATATATTTTCTTTCCCTCTTGTGTTTCCCTTTTCTTTTTATTTGTTGGATAGATGAGAAGGAGATCTAAAATATGACTTAAGATCTCTTTCCAATTAAATCTCCGGCTCTCCCAGTTGTTGGTAATTTGTATTACTAAGTAAGATTAAATCTCCAACTCTCCCTAAATCTGGTTGTTTGTATTTTTTATTAGAAAGTAAGATCTCTCCGATTAAATCTGGTTGATGAGAGATAGTTGGGAGAGGAAGGAGGAATAGTGTATATTTTTTATTACTGTTGTTACATTTGAAAATGTATTCTATCACTATCACAGTTGTTATATTTGAAAATGTATTCTATCATCGATATGAACCTTTAGCCAATATTTCTCTTTGTATTCATCTAGATGAATCGAGTGTGGGCATGAGAGGGGGAGAGGCTTCATGAGAGAGAAAACTGGACCTTTGATCATTGGCAAGATTGGAAACAATCCTTAAGTGCATAGCAGAGCTTGAAAACAGCTCATTATTTAGTTACACAAGATTAGCTCAAAATTGCAATTACAGAAGTTTGGGCTGAAAAGCCACAAGTCATGTCCAAACATACAGAACCCCATCAATAAGATATGATGTTACAGATCAAAGTGAATCAGAAAAAGGGGAAATTACAATTGATGAACACTATGCAGCTGCAGAATTGCCCATTGATTCCAAACAAGATCTCAACAATTTCACTGTCGATATATTTTTACAACCAGCTGCCTTCCCAAATGGAGTGACTACTTCATCTGCTCCCTATTTATTCTAATACCACCCTCATAAACAATGCAATCTAACACAAAAAGTTATTTTATCTTCTATGTTCTTGTTTGTTCTTGTATGTTCTTGCAGTTAGTAAAAAGAGCTAGCTTCCCAACAATCCAGCTCTGGATGCTATAACTCCAAAATCAAATATATTGCGTTCATTCAGTAATGACTGAACTATTATGCACAATCAGAAGTCTTACAGATTGGTCGACGCATAATATTTCCAGGCGTTTACGAGAATCCGCTTCCGTTTAACTCAGCATTAGCATGGAATGGAGACAAATGCTCCCCTGAATGAGATGACTTACGGGATTTCAGGTGCCCTGGAGAAGCAGAATATGAATCACTGGAACTGAATGTAGAATACATTGATGATGTTGGGAGTCCATGGATCCTCGGTAATCCGGTTGGATCGGCACCGACATTGTATCCCTTTTCAACTGTTTCAGCCTCCAAAGGCAATTCATCCAATGTCTGCAATCATGATA
Organism: Cucurbita ficifolia; assembly: GCA_033971965.1. Lineage (NCBI taxonomy): Eukaryota > Viridiplantae > Streptophyta > Magnoliopsida > Cucurbitales > Cucurbitaceae > Cucurbita > Cucurbita ficifolia. Next base: position 11,214,769 of record CM066972.1, read on the forward strand.
TGTTCATATAGCTTCATTCGTGCTAATGTCATGATCAAACAGCATGCTGAACTTAACAATTATTTCAATAAGAACCATGATAGAATCCTCAATAAAATTTGTTCTTTAGTCGTCAATCTTCTTAATATTTACTGTCTTGTGCCCCTTGGTTTTTTTGTTTCGTGAATGGTTCATCTAATTATGAATCCATCTCTCTTGAGCTTTATTGAAAATAATAATAAAGGAAGAATACGAAGTAATAGAAGTTTCAGCTAGTTAAAGAACAAAAATTGTAACGGTCCAAACCCACCGCTAGCAGATATTATCCTCTTTGGGCTTTCCATTTCGAGCTTTCCCTCAAGATTTTAGAACACGTCTACTAGGGAAAGGTTTCCACACTCTTATAAAGGGTGTTTCGTTCTCCTCCCCAACCCCCAACCAATGTGAGATATCACATAAATGCAGAAAACCATTAAAAGATTAAGGCTTCTCATTGTATATTATTCATATTTTTTGCTTAGTTTGTATCTTTCGATCTTAGTCTATTATCATTTTTTTCTTGTTAAAAAAATAAAACGACACAAGCATCGCCACTTGTCATGTGACCAGGAAAATCATACCCGAAAAGCCTGTTGAAGTACACGGAGAGTTTCCCTTGTACGCTTTCTCTTCATTGCCACTTCATCGGGCTCCTGCAACATCTCTTCAAATAGGTTCTCTCTGTTTTACAATATTACACCAAAACATAGAACACTTAACAAAACAGAAAAAAACATAATCCATAATGTCAATTAAGTTTTAAAGATACAAGGTCAAGAGCATCCAAAAGCAGAATACCTGTAAAGTTTTTTAATGAATACATTGTGCAGAACGCGTTTTGCATGGTTTACCTGAATCAAACCAACCAAAACATAAGCACTAAATATGATCCTATTTAGTTGCTTTCTCAAAACAGCATGTTCTACTCCAACTCGAAACAAAGAACAAGAACAAAAATAAACAGAAGGAAGTATACATCACTAGGTAGGTCAGATATCACAAAACATGTCGCTAACTTGTCTAATCAACCATGCTCCTATGAGTTTACCCTTTCTGCCTAGCTCAAAAGTGATTGGTTAGATTGTAGGGCTGTTAAGTTAGCTGGTCAGTTGTCACATAAACTTGTGTTATGATTCGTTGAATTCATTTGAAAATCCAATACTTCAAATTATCAGGCAAAAGAAGATGAACGTTGGAAATGTTGAGTCAATCTGACCAACCTACTAAGTAGCAGGATAAGAGAGATAATCTTGATTCTCTTCAAAACAGGGCAAGGGCAAGTTCCTTAGCTACACCTTAGGGTCAATAGCAACAAAGTATGAATGATAAATAATCACCCCCTCAATTTGTAAGTTGTTTCTGATTAACATATTGTTTCTTATTCACTAAGTGTTCCCTAGTATAACATTTCCAATTTTGATGGTACTTCCAAATCTAACAATGATATAAACATGTCGATTATCAACTTCATTCAAGGAATATAATTCTTTGTTTAAGAAACAAGATCGAAGAGATATATCTAATGAATCGTTTGAACAAGAAACAAACTTTTCATTGAACAAACAAAAAGAGACTAAAATTCAAGAGATACACAAAAAAGAAGAAAATTGATAATAAAAAGAACGGATGCATTTTAATGAATTCATAACAAGAAAGCAAGCAATTGGTTTTTGAGAATCTCATTGATTCCATCATTTAAGAATCTCATAGCTTCCCTTCCAGTACTTAATTGAAGAAAAATATGATAGGATCTGGCAGTATTATTAACGCTTTAAACTTACCAGGAAGTGCATGATGGTTTTAGGTACCAAGTCCTCTATATTCTTTCTAACAATGTCATAATAGGATCTCAAAAGCAGTTTAGTTATAGCAATTTCAATAGCCTCCTGCTCCGTATGGGTTTCTGAGGGCCTCAAAACAGTTGGTGGCTATAACAACATAAAACCTGTTAGCCAGGTTAAATCAAATAGTGTGGAAAGATGAAAATCGATTAATACGATTGTGGTATTATGACTAACCTCTCTCAACTGGATCATTGAGAAAGATTGCTCCACATTATGAAGAGGCTCTCCAAATGGTTTCTTTGACGAATTTTCTTTAACAGAAGTACGGTTATCACTACTATTACTACCAAAAATAGATGAAATCCCCCAACTAGAACTCCCTGTGCCTCCTGACAAGTTAAAGGACGCAATAATTCATATTGATGAGGAAAAACCATAAGAATGAATGATAAAAATGCAGAAAATAGTTAATAGATTAATTCATATAGGCCCTTATGCAACTAAATGCACATCGATGAGAGTACTTCAATAATAGAGCCAGCTATCTTTTATTAAACTGATGGCTGTAAGGGAGACATTTCCACTATATGTATAATATTTGACATTTTCTTTTTGGTACAAATATATAAATATAATTGAAGTGCTAAGCTGTCCTTGTGAGCAAGATAAATATAAAACCTAGGAAGAAAAGAATTTGAACAGATAAGAACCTGCTTAGGACTAAATTGAGAGTAGCTTTATTAAATTTCCTTTTGTTACAAAATTTTAATTCTAACTTTTGTTTTCACATAATTCTTTAAACAATTTTTTTAAATTAGAAACAAAATAAAGCAATACAATAATATTATTAAACATTTTATTACTGTGTTTAGCTTTCGCATTAAAAGTTGGTGTTCATAGACAAATCTGCTCTTTTTTTTCTCTTCTTTTTTTTTTTTTTTTTTTTTTGAAAGTTTCATTAATATAATCAAATATACAAAGAAAAATTCTGTCCAATTAGCACAAATATCAGCAAGACAGTAATTACACAAAGATTTCTCTAACTTTCATCAAGTGGAAGCTGTAGTAAGCAAATAAATAATATTTGAAGTATTAAATATTGTTATTTTGTAAAAATACACACATGCATGCATACATACATACATACATATATATATATATATATATATATATATATATATATATATATAAACTAACAAGTCCATAGTGCAATGTGCCCTACTTTATGAAAGCTGACACATCGTTATGTCCATACCTCTTAGGGTTAGACTTTAGAGGGAAAGAAGATAACAGTTAATGTAGGTTTCAAATAAAAGAACTTTACCAACAAAATAAAAGCTAAACAATTACAAGTTTAACCTCAATGCCTACATGCGATAGGTATACTTGAAAACACCCCCGTACCATAATCATCTTCCCTCCTGTATTGCGAAGGGACTTTTCCACTTGAACTCCTTCATAGAATGCAGTAGTTTAACACTCGAGCCCCAAAGCTTTTAACCTTGCCTAGAATATTTGGGGTTCTTTTTTCAGTTGTTCAAGGTCTGTTTGGCTATAAATAGAGATTGGAGGTCTATGGTGGAGGCAGTTCCAGCAATCTGGCCCCTATCACTTTGTCCAATGTCTGTTTAGCTAAAAGAGAGATTGCAGCTCTATAGCCCTATGGTGGAGGAGGTTCAACATAATCCACCATTTCGGGATAGGGACCAGATTTTGTGGCAGCAGATTTCTTCGTAGCTCTCTAGGGCCTTTTGGGGAATTTGGAAACTTCATATTCACCAGTTAAATTCAAGCTTTTTAATGTCTTTGGCATGAGTTGGTGCTTCCCAAAGACCATTGAAAGTACAATACTCAAACTGTTACTAGGGCATAATTTCAGTAGACAAGCTAAAACTATTTGGTCTAATGCAGTCTCTACTACTCTTTGGAGATTGTGGTTGGAGAGAAATCAGAGAATTTTTAAAGGGATCGAGTCAAGCATAGAAAACTTTTGGAACCAAACTTTTCCCTTCTTAGTGTCTCCTTTCTGATGATTTTTTCTAATTAGAACATCTTGTATATTTTTGTCCTCTTTCTTCTATATTTTTGCCAAGTGAGAGTCCTTTTTGTAACCCAATGGTCTTATGGGGGTATCTCATCTCCTCTTGTTTTGTATTAGCTCCTTTTTTTAATATAATTTTGTTTTTCCTATCCCAAAAAAAAAAAAGAAGAAAAAAAAACAGTTCAAGTCATATTACTTATAATACATTTGGTTCATAGAAGAAGAATAGTATAATTACCAGACAAAGTAACTTTTTCACCTTCTGCCAATGGACGAGCCTGTTAACCATAACAAATAAATAAAAGTAGTATAAAAATGTGAAGGCGAACATCGGGCAATAAATTATCATTTTAAATATCATAATATTTTAAAAGAAAAACGATGGCAGCACAAAGTAATAAAAGGAAACAATTGAATAACACTCTCCCTACTAAGTTATAATATTCCCTAACTGATCAGCTATATCCCGTGTGCAGCCTTATCAAGATCTATACCATCCTAATCAACACAAAATTTAGTATTAAACAAGAACCACAAACTAGTTTGGGAAAAGAAAACGCAACTTCTTTCTTTTGTTCTAAGGAGCAAGAAGCTATATTTAAAAGAAAAAGCCAACCACAAAGTATCCTAGGGGCATTGGTGGGTAAAGGAAACCCCAGCCCAAAGAACTACAAAAGAAGAGTCTTTCAATCTTTAGTATTCACTAGAAGACCATGGATACAAAAATTTCTTATGGGTAACACACCACCAGGAGAGTGTTACACACACTATCACAAAAAGAATCATTGTCTCCCGGGTGAAAGATGTCTCTTCTTCGATATCAAAAATCATGTAATTTTGCTCCTTCCAAAGTATTAAAAGGCTAAAGGCAGCCCTCTTGATGAGGTGAAGCATAAGCCTCAGTTTTAATTAAAACATTACACAAATCTTAAATTTTGGTGATCAAGTGTTGCTAAACATAATAGTTATATAAAAGTATATTCAAAAAATCACATCGGTCAGTTGCCACCTAAACAAAAATTCTAGAAGGATATCTTTAACATCACTAATAGGATTGACTTATTATAGCACGACAATAATTGATATCTCCTCCTTTCTTTGGGGTCAGACGTTCAAATATCTATTCACCACATCTATTGTACTAAAAATATATATACATTTCTTTATTTTAAAAAATAAAGTAAAAAAAACGATAACGAGTTGTCGCCTTTACCTTCTGCCTAGAGATAGGCAGGGAAACCCTAGAAGATTTGACTTGTTGCAATGCAATCTCAACAGCCTTGCTCCCACCAAGAAAATTCGGGTGTGAAGTGTTTATGTAGTCCATCTGCAAATACAAGTACAATAAGACATTCATGGTCAAACATTTAATAAGAATAAAAGGCAAAAGCTGGTAAATAAAAAATCATTAACACAAGTTATTGGCATGGAAAGGCCAAAGAAAACAAAAATTAATTTCATACTGAAACTTCCGTTCAAGAAATTTAAAATCAATGTCCATTGAGAAAATGCCATCCAACTCAGGGACATAATAACTTTGATGATTAATTCGTCTGCACCATCACATAAAAATTGTAAAATATTATCAATATAAAATGATTGGAGAAGATTCCACAGTACTTTCTTGGATATTAATTTATGGATAGAGAACCAAGGAGGAGTTTGCCCTTATGCAGTAAACAGAATCCTGAAGTGACCCAAGTATTCATGAAACTACTTGACCGACTCCCTTGCGTATGGGAATCAAATTACCTTACTGCAATGAAGACCAGCATAAACTTCGAAACAACTAATATTTCTGACCTCTGGCATGTGTTTCATAAAACTATAGCGATTGGTAAAGTTTTATCTAACAAATTATGTGTCACAAAATCCATAGTTCAAATAGACTGACAATTATTCCAATCCATATTTTCCAAAATAAGAAAAATATTTCAGTTATTGACTTGTGTGGTTAACCAACATAAATCAAGATGATTTTGTGTTTGTGAACGAACCACACAAAATCAAGCATAGATGACATACCTCCACATCGATGATATGCCCAATCATAGTCTCCGAGGGTTCAAGACCTTCACGCAAAAAATTGCCCATAACTTCATCCATGCGCTTTCTTAAAACAGGAAATCTATGTAGTTCATTTACCACGCAATGATGGCTAATCTGAAGAGAACAGCCAATATTAGAAAACTATAAGCAAGCAATAATAAAATTATGCACAAAACGCAGCCAAAAAAAGAACCACCTTAACTAGTTCCTCATATATCAACCTTGCACACTGAAGGCTTGGATCTAGTAAGCGAGCTATTTGCTTGCGAATAAGAACTTCAAAAGGAACCTACACACATTGAAAGATCAGATCAGCATCAAAATAAGGCGAACCTGGTCCATAATATGTTATGGCTAAATTCTATCAAGCATGGTGTAACCACTAAGATTTCACAATACCTTCACATAATAGAAATAAGTATAGTGGGACATAATGAGATTTTAACCCCAAGGTGCACTGTCTCAAAATTCTTTTATAATTGCAATTTATTGTATCAAAGTTGAATTAGCACTCCTTTTTTATAGCTCATTTGACTCTGAGGGGTTGTTATCCCCTCTTTTGTATTCCTCATATATTCAATGGTAAGGAATTAAACCCTACTAAGTGGGTGAACCTAATGTCAAAACTTGAAAACATGCATAAAATGACAAGTTCTGAATTTATCTCATAAAAACAGAAAGTACAACGACTATAATGAGCAATATAGATTGGGAAGACAAAAGGGCATAACCTACTTCGGGTACAAATAAAGCAGATTTAGGGCCGGTTGCATTCTGGATAGCAGTTCGGATGTCATCATCAGTCAAGTTCTCACATGGATCCACTTCCTGCGAGTAACATTTCAGAATCAGTGAGAGTTAACACTCCCCCATTACTCTGACGGCATTAATTACATGAAGAAATAGCAAAGAACTACACATAAATCAGGATATAAGTTACTGAGATGGTAAAAATGCGAGCATTTAAAAGTCTGCCCAGATCAATAGTCCATCCAGTACAAGATCAGACAGCCTAGCAGAAGATCAGCCAAATGAACAAATGTTTCTAGTTTTTTCACTCAGTTATTTTAATTCTTACATTTAGGAAGTAAAGAAAGATGGAAATTTTTGTCACTTGTTTCACAAAAATGACCGCAGAAGCAAGCAGCTCATCCAATCAAATGAAAGATAAGTACGAGTCTGAAGATTTTGTTTTAATTATTCCATGAAGAGAACACTAATGGGGACCCAAACCATGGAAATTCACTACCAAGAAAACGAAGCCGGATGTACCTCTAAACTCTTCACGAATATTGACTGGAAAATATAGTGAATACGAGCACCACCTGAGAGCTCAGATGTTGACATTTCTCCATTCTTCCCGTCAACCATTGATGCAAATGCTGTTTCCAACAACAAACAAATAATTCAGTTCTTAGCAGAAAGTGGCTAGAATTGTAAAATGACAATCTCAGCTTGCATGGTTGCACATGGAAAGGAAAAAAAAAAAAAAAAAAAGTGAAATCACACTAACCTTCACAATATTTGGATAAAATATTCAGAAGAAGAGCACCTTGACCAGCCTAATCAAGCAACAATAACATCACAGGGTGAAACCATTACCCAACATCAAGCCGAGTGAATTTTTAACTAAATTGAAGTTGCGATCGCAAAAATAGAACAGAAGCTGAGGAGACTCTTTAGTTTTCTGGATCCAGATAGAGAAAGTTGACAACAAAGAAAAAGGCAACAGACAAAGTAGATTTGCTCAAGCATGGCACGATTAACTTCAATAACACCACAGAATACTTTATAATACTCAAAATGCAATGTGAGACCATTAATAATTCATTGTGGAAAATAAATAAAAGAACCTCAAACAACAAGGGATACTTTTTAACTACGTAAAACCTCTGGATCATAAAAATAATCTTTAGCAATCAAATACACCTTTGACTCCGTTATATCCCCATAACTGGCATGCTCTTTGGCAGCTGAAACTAGTGCAGAGCTTATGCGTGACTTTAACCCAGGTAGAATTGCCTTGATATGTTGCACTAAAATCTGCAACAACAACAACAACAACAACAACAAAAAAAAAAAAAAAGGAAAAGAAAAGTGATTAAAAATTGAAATCAACAACAAATTCATAGAATTGGATCCGAACTTTAAGAGCTTGAATTAAATGACTGACAAAAAATCACAATCAGACAGAGTAAATTTGAAATCATTCAAACTAAAGGAGAGTGTTGGAGAGAGAGAGACCCCGAGATTAAAGGTAGTAGCTCACATCTAGAAGAAAATATAATCCCACATCCAAATTCCCAATTTTAATACCTGGTTCAGCTTCTTGGCCAATTGAGGAACACCACAACGATCAGCCAGACCATCATATACCTAAGTAACAGCTAAATCCATAAATAAAATATGTTCAAGAATCCTTCCTCATTGTATAACAAGGGTATAGCATGATCATACTGGATGGCTGCGAAAAAATTTCTCCTCAGCTATAAGTGCATCTTTGATGCTCCGGTTCAGTAAAATATCCTGGTTTAGAAATGAAATCAACAGAACTAATCAGAACCATTGCACCAGAAATAGAGGTACGTCATAAATGAGCATAATGTGAAATAGCATTAGTGATCATCATTGTTCCCTCTTGGTTATGTAAGACTTGTTATAAAGATACATGATAAAAAATGAAAAACAAATACTAGACAAAGCTGACTACTAACTTGTAACTGTGCAAAAAAAAAGCTTTAAAAGAATAAACATCAATTACAAGAGTTTGCATCCTCGCCAAGTTTGTAAATACCTCCTGACTTCGATTCACAACGCCAAAGTAGCCAAGTCGCAAGGGAATCACTTTTCCATACAAAAGGTTACGTGCATCAGTGCCTCTATCCATTATGTCCAGCTGCGATAACAGAGAAGAGAACCATCAGAAACTGATTTCATCAGCAAAATAAACATATACTTAGTAAACTTATAACCTTTGTGATTATCCCAATCGTTCTAATACCTGTAAACAAATGAAATGCATGAGTTAGACGGGAATAAAGTACTAACTTGTAGATTAAATGCTGTGAAATAACTTACCATCAGGATCAGCATTTCCAGCAATCTGAAGAGCATCTGAGTTAGCTAAATCAGAATTTGCTGGTGTGACGGCAAGAATCAAACAGCTTGGAACTTTAATGTAGGACATAATCATTGTCCTAATGCGAGCTTCAATATCAGAAGGCTGATCCCCAACTGGGACTTTTGTTATACCAGGAAGATCAACCAGAGTTATATCGAGAACATTAGGTGAAAAGATCTTCAAACGAATTTGCTTGTCTGAGACGCCTTTATTTCCTCCAGCCTCCCGATCAGTCTCAGCCTACAGCATAAAAAAGAGCACATTGCAAGTTGGAGATTATTATTATGCTTCCACATACACTAAATGCAAGATGACGTGACTCACTTCAGCAGATAGCTAGAAGGAGAAATATCGTATTGACATGTATGAAATCTACAGAAGAAAAGATTATTATGTATGCTCCCTTTTTTATTTTTCGTTCTTTCCCTTTTTGAAAAAATGAAGCAGTAATTAACATCAAGTTGATAACCGGGGAAGAATAATTTCCTTAGCTCTTTAGAAAAACAGAACAGAAAGCTGCATAAAATTTAATCATCTCGGATTTTTTTCCCAGGAGACTTGCTTCCCATAAAAAATTCAATGATTCCTTAATATTCAAGGGTGTCATCAAGTAGCTTTAACTACGTTGACCCATAATATTGCAGATTTCTATTTCAACCCACTGCCACAAAGCAACACATAACTTCTTTTTCTTTCTTGTTTCCCTTTTTAGCTGCCAAATTGAAAACTCAGGCACTACTGAAGCCTTGAAGTATTGAATTTCAAGTTTTTCTACTAAAAACAATGAAAAATAACATATATATAACATAAATTCTGCAACAATATGAATTAATAACCAGGAAGGCCATATTCTTTGGAGCCTTTCATTTGAATTTAAGCCTTCCATAAAAGCCGACTAGATCAGAATATTAAATTTTCAGGGACCTTAAACTTTCTACAATGCCGAAACAAAGCTCTTCGGCATAGTACTGTTTGCTTATTCATTAAACAAAATCTAAGTGATCATCCACCCCCATCCCATCAAAGATTGAAATGCCTTCCTTCAACCAGCTTTAATGAATCATAAACAATACCATCCTTGCATGCCAGTTGGTTATCTGGCTCTAAACGTGTAACGGCTCAAGCCCACCGCTAGCAGATATTGTCCTCTTTAGGCTTTCCCTTTCGGCCTTCCCCTCAAGGTTTTTAAAGCATCTGCTAGGGAGAGGTTTCCACACCCTTATAAAGGGTGTTTCATTCTCCTCCCTAACCAATATGGGATCTCACAATCCACTCCCCTTTAGGGCCCAACGTCCTCGCTGGCACTCGTTCCTTTCTCCAATCGATGTGGGACCCCCCACCAAATCCACCCCCTTTCAGGGCCCAGCGTCCTTGCTGGCACATCGCCTCATGTCCACCTCCCTTCGGGACTCAGCCTCCTCGCTGGCACATCACTCAGTGTCTGGCTCTAATACCATTTGTAACGGCTCAAGCCCACCACTATCAGATATTGTCCTCTTTGGGCTTTCCCTTTCGAACTTCCCCTCAAGGTTTTCAAAACGTGTCTGTTAGGGAGAGGTTTTCACACCCTTATAAAGGGTGTTTCGTTCTCCTCCTCAACCAATGTGAGATCTCACAAAAAGCCTTGAGCTTTACTCCATTTTATTCGACATTCAGAGGGGTTGTATGACACTAGAGTAAAGAAACGCCATGATTGGTCTCTAGATCCTTCAACTCGTTCATGTTTAAAGAAGGTACTCATTCATTTGTAAGTCCCAAGGGGAAATTTCCTTGTAGACTTAGAAGGGGGAGGACCTTGGCAATACTCGTCCCATGCTTTTTTAAGATAAGAAGCAATCTCATTAGTATGAATGAAATCACAAACAGCTCGTAAAGAAGGAAAAGAGTAACTGCCCCAACACAAAAAAAATATACATGTTCAAAAAAAAGAAAAACATAAAACACTTCAAATACCATGTACAGGTGGTAAAAGAAATTAAATCCCATATGGCAACTAGACATTCTTCTTCGAAGTGAAAGAACTTTTGTTCCTTTCCATCCAAACTTGCTAAAAATGAGCACTACACTTATTTTTGCAAAAGAGTTCCCTTGCGCTGTTGGATCCTCAGAAGCAGAGGATCATAATCACAAGCCAGTAGGTTGAGTTGGGGAAGGAAAAATTAATCTGGAAAATGTTGAAAACAGTCTCCTAAAGTTCGTTTGCAGGAACGGTATACTTCCCAACTTCCTCTTCCTATTCGCTTTTTAGATGTTTTGGTTTCAACCTCACAAGTACCCGAATCTCAAATCTAATGAAACAATCTACCTGACATATCAAATAGTTCGGGAGCACTTATACAGCTTTCAGCTTTGAAAGTCATCTCAATTCGGGTTGATAATACTCGAATAAAACAGGAAATGATATTTCAGAAGCCACCATGTTTAAGCTTTAAATGCGCAAAGAGTTCAAACAATGAAAGAAGACAAGAGTCAGAAACACAAGCCTTACACGAATTTCCCTCCGAATTTCAGAGAAGTCGTAAAATTTCTTCCCAGGTAGGTGCAAGAACTCCCCATACTCCTCACCAGTCTTGGTCTGCAAGAGCTGAAGCACCAATGGCCGCCGCGTACAGATATCAGAACCCCTAGGCAGAAAGTCACGACCGACGAGGGCTTCCAGTACGCTCGACTTGCCACTGCTCTGACTACCGACGACAGCAACCTGAGGGAGCTCAATGGTGGATTCGCTGCCCAACTGAGCAAAAATGTCCTGGAGCTTGTTCACTATAGGGATCACGGAGTTGCCCAAGGGAGAAGCAGCAGAGGAGGAGGAAGACGATGGAGAGGGAGGCACTTGTTCGTTTGCCATGGACGACGATGGATTGGGCAAGGATGGAGTCGGGGTTTCTTGGAAGTGTTGAATTGATGAGAGATATGGTTTGAGGAGATTGAAATTAGTTCAGAGGAAGAAGAGTTTTGTGGGTCTCCGCGGGGGAACGGCGGAGAGAATCAACCGCGGTGGAGGACGGCGGTGGTGGACATACAATCACGCCACCCTCTGTGTTGCCAAATTTCGGTCAACAGCAATTCCACGCCTCTAATAATAATTAATTTTTTTAATCTATTTCACAACGGAAATTTGTCTTCCAACAGAATATTAATTTTAGAGAATCTAAGTTTATGTATGTTCTTTCACACAATCGACTCTACAGTCATTCGACTCGACCTTTCCTCTCTAGACACAATCTCGATCTATATTAATTTTACAGAGTCCAAGCTTGTTCAACCACACGCATGTTCTGTGACACAATCGACTTGCAATCTCGATCCATCGTCATCTTGATTCTCACTCAACATAGTTCATAGTTCATACCTTCCGACTTCATGTCAAGTCAAACTTTTATAAATTAATTTTTATAACATAATTAATTAAATAGAAAATCATTTATATACAAATTCTCACCCATATATAAAATTTCTAATAATGTGTAAATTGAGTTAGTTTAAGGTTTTAATGTGAGTTTTTAAATAATTAAATTATATTCGGTTTTTTCTTAATATTTTTTTTATTACTTACTACAAAAACTAAAATTAAATTGGGTATTTTGATTTAACGAATTTGTAATTTTTAAACTTATTGGTAAAATGCTCTATGCTGAGATCTTTATAAGCGTGTGAAAATCTTTCCTAACAAACACATTTTAAAATTGTGAGGTTGACGATGATACGTAAGGAGTCAAAGTGGACAATATCGGCTAGTAGTGGCTTGAACGTTATTCCAACAAGGACGCTAGACACCAAGGGAGTGGATTGTGAAATTTCGTAAACTTAAAAGACTAATTCATTTTAAACTTATTAAAACAACCTGCGATGTTGAACCATCCAAATCAAACAAAGAACAAGAGAAAAGACTGCCAAAAAAAAAAAGGGAGAAGAAAAAGGGAAAGAGAAGTTATTACTTATTTGCACTAAAAAAAGGTGGAGAAAGTTGATGAAGAGTAATTACATTACAAGAAGCTGAGGGGATAACCTATGACTTCAAAGAGGTTGGCATTGCAAGGTTGACGGCAGTTCCCCCACCTGATTCTTTCCATTGTTGTGTAACTGTTTTGATCTGAGTGAAGAAATTAACCCCTGCCTTCCCTGTTTTCCACAACACAAAACTCTTAATTCCAAAACCAAAAATCCAATACTAATTTGGAAGTTTTGGAGAAAAAGATCAAAGTTTTAGATTTAATGTCTTATCTTGTTGCCAAACTCGCTCGCTCGCTCATTTATTTCTATTCAAATCAAAAAATCTTAAATTGCGTCGTATGAATCGACTTTGGTATTAAGCATGAAAGCAAATGATCTAAAATATTTCATGATATAAGGACTAAAAGAAGAAGAACAAAGGCGAAAGTTCAGGAACTGGAATAAGTTTAAACTAAAAGCTTACCATAAAAGTTGAGATCCCCAGCGAAAGATGCCTTGGAGCCAGTGAACGAGAAGAAGGGTAAGGGAACGGGGATTGGAACGTTGATTCCGACCTGATTCAAATCGAAAATGATTTTGAGATATACTCCATTTTATATATAAAACAGAGATAACCAAGCACTTGCAAAACTTATGGCTTCGATTCCTTAAAATGGAAGTTATGAGATCATATTATAGTTTACATGATAAACACGAAGGAACAGTGTTATACCATAAACATTACCTCCACCTTCAGTTTCTTTATTTTGTTATCTACTTTCCAGAAATGATTTCAAAATCTAAACTAAATTTTGAAAATTTAAAACATAGATAATAAAAACATTATTTATCTTTTTAAAATTTGACTAAGAATTCAAATATTTCTCGAGAAATGTGAAATCCATCCTATAGAAATGGTAAGAAAACAAACACAATTTTAAAAAACGAAAACACTATTAATCAGGACAATAATTTCTTTGAGGGTAGGCAAAAAGCCTCTTCCAAGATCACCTGAGGGGTTGGCTAAGATCATAATGTAAGGAGTTGGGTCTCGGTACCCCAACCCCAAATATATGTACATATTATGTATATACGTGTTCATGTATGTATATATATATAGAAAAATTGAAGTATTTTCTTTTCAGTGTTACCTGTCCAGCTTCAATTTCAGTTTGAAACTTCCTCGCTGCTATGCCAGATGTGGTGAATATGGAAGCTCCATTGCCATACCTACCGAAGCATATGATTTTTCCCAAGAATGTAAGCAATAGAGAAAGAAGCAGCTGCTATGAGAATAAAGGAAATGACAAACAATCCAGTACCTATTTCTGTTAACGATGCTAATGGCCTCCTCTAAACTTTCAGCCTGATGGGACAAGAAAGAATGAAATATAACAATATCTTTTACTAACGAATAGAATAATCAGAAAGACAAAGGTATGACAAGCAAACCTGCATGCAAAGCAGAACTGGGCCAAATATTTCTTCCTGGAAAGGGCAAGATAGTAATTTCCCAAGTTTAGTTCGACGTTCAGAATTATTATAGCAATTTCACTCATAATAAAATTTAAAAAAAAAAAAAAAAAACCTTGTAGCACTCCATGTCAGGCGTCACGTCTGTTAAGACAGTAGGGCCAATAAAATTTCCTTGCTCATATCCAGGAACCTGTTACAATCATGAAAAACTATCAGCGGAGATGCAGATACTGTTATAACTTTGTCTCTTTGGAATCATTTGGGGATTAGAACTCATCAGAAAATCTTTAGAATAATACCCATATTTAATCTTTCAGCAATCTGAATTGTGACAAGTAGAAAGACAAAATGCTTGGAAACATTCATTTACATTCTTGCAAGTTTTATTCCTTGCAAAGTTACCTCCCTAGAAAAATTATTCGAGAGAATCTTCTTCGTTTCACTGTGTTTTATTACGTACACATAGCCATTAAATTTCCTTATCAACACAAACAAACAGTAGAGAGAGAACAGTGAGAGAGAAGGTTACTTTTGTGAAGAAGTCACAAAAGGTATTGTGCATGCAGGAAAATATATTTATTCTATTTATTAGGCATATAAAAGGATCTTTTAGTCTTTTATGACAGACCCCGATAATGCACGTGTACGAGAAAGTGTGTGAGGCAATCACATGATGATGATAAGTAGTTAAAGGTGGGCCCATGTAACTGGGTAGTTAAGTAATGTAATGGTGGAAATGTCTAGGTATATATGGAGTGTGTGAAGGCTTTGAGGTAGGTTTTGAGTTTGTTGTTGAGAGGGTGAGTTGAGAGAGGCAGGAAGCTCGATAATTCTTCCCTTGGCTGTACTCTTATAGATAAATAATTGATTAAAGGTTTATCATTTTAGGATCTCCAATTTTAAAATTACCATCTCTGCCTACTAAATCTCTTTATTCACTTGACTACTTTTGTATTCATGATGCAATATGGACCATAGATAAATTATGCATCCCATGTCCGCTAGATCTATCAAATGCCGACAGAAAAAAGGATAGTACTGAAACATGAACAGTAACACAATACCACTATATCTCTCCCATCTAGCAGTAGCCTGGCTCCACTATCGATGCCAGATTGAACTAATCTGTGAATCCTCTCCTTTGCCTGTGAAACATGGAATTGTTTTCAGTATAACACTGCTACCACTGAGGGACTTCCCACGTAATAATGAAATATGAAAAACAGGAACAACAGTTTTGTCAAGTTTAAATTGTAGGAAATAAATGATCAAGTACCTGCTTGCTAATTACTGGACCAAGATCTGCATCAGGTTCTGTTCCAGAACTTACCTTCAGAGCTTTGGCACTTTCTACAAGTTTATCCTCCCTGGAAAAAGTTTATGTTCTTTTGTGATAAATAAAGTATTATGGCTGCAATCTACAAATATTTTTTAGAACAGATGCAGTACAAAGAATTCAAATTTTGCATGTCCCAAAGTACAAAAACAATACAATTATCATGGTATCTGCTAACTTCAAGATGTACAAAGAATTGTGAAAGTGTGTGCGCATTAAATTCCAGAAGATTGTTCTTTATCCAATTGAATATTCCCCAAATGTTTTGATGTAAATTAACATTTCTCGGGATTCCACATAGAACACAAATTTGATGATCTCAAATGGTTAAATCTCGACTGCTAAAGATTACTTTCTCCAGGTACTTGAATTTAAAAATCGGGAGGAGAATTCATCGAAACTCCCCCCCCCCCCCCCAAACCCAAAAAAAAAATTCCACTCCAGGCTTTACAAGATCAATGGTTTTAACTGCCTCAAACCGTTCCTAACCACTAAAAGTCTAAGCTAGAGCTCACAACTGCATAGAAGTTACCAACTTCCAATTCACAAATTGCATTAGACGAATTCAAAACAGTAAGATTCAAAATGAAAAACTACTCAACTTTACCAATAAAAGCATGAACATAAAATCAATACAAAACAGAGGTGATGTACGCTGAAGAATCTGAAAAAGCCAAAAATAGGAATAGTACCACAATTTGGAGTCTCCAACAAAGACAACTGTACTGAGTGCCATGCACCTTTGTCCAGCAGCACCAAAACCAGCAGCAACCAAAGCATTCAAAGTAGCATCTATGTTGGCATCAGGCAAGACAATTGCATGATTTTTTGCCCCCATATTGGACTGAAACAGCCATAAACAGTCACTCGGATAATTAGCAGAGTTTCATTAAAAACAAGCACATATTTCTAAAAGTATCCTACAATTTGTGATTAGTTTACTTGCCTGAACACGTTTTCCTTTAGCTGATCCCCTTGAAAATATATGCATGCCCGCCTTTCACATAAAAAAAGAAAAAGAATTTCAAATTAAAATCCAATCAATGAATCAATATCAATATATTAGGTTGTATTAACTTGATAAATAAAACAGGTTGCGATAATTTTTAAAAGAAACAAACGTTTCCGAAGTGAAAATTGCATAAGATAAGGAAAAATCCCATGCCAAAAAGGATCATAAAACTGCTCCAATTCGCATTAATTGAAGAGAAGTCGTTACAAAGAGAAGTAAAAAGTGTTCACTACAGTCCTACACCAAGTAAAAAAACTAATAATAACCCAAAGCTCGACTCGGTCTGTCTCATCCTATAAATAACTTTTAAAACTCAATCGGCCCTTGAAGAAACATCCAAACTAATAATCCTGGGTTCTTTAAGCAGAAAGTGGAAAAGGCCCTTTCCTATAATAGAATCTAGGTTAAATTATAAATTTGATCCCTTAGTTTTGAGAACTTTAGAATTTAGTCCCTATAGTTTTAAAGGTAGACCATTTTTGAGGTTTTATCAATCCACAAGGATGAAATTGTAACTTTCAAAACCACATCAATGGGACCAAATTTGTAATTTAACCTAAAATCTTAGTATGTTTCACGGAAAACCATTTGTAGAAAGGAATGTAGAATGTATCGAAATTTCCAACTCCATGAAGTATAAGTTCTTTCAGGTAAGATAGCTTACAATGTTTGAACCAACAAATGATATTGCTTTTATATCTTCATCATCACAAATGGCATTAACAACATCCTGCATAAAAATCACAAAAATTAAAATAACATTTTGTTGATGCTGCAATCTAATCAAGTGACAGCCATCAAATTTAAGATAGGAGTTCAATCTAATGGGCATGGTTTCAGCATCTAATCATATAGTTTGAAGCTTGCAATATTGCAACACTGTAGAATGCCATGTGAGAAAATAATAATAATAAAATTAACAGCATTATAGACCAACATTTGTCCTTGATTGTACATCTAGGATTATAGATAGATCAATCAACGGGGTCAACATTATCTTTGCGACCCAAAAATCCAAAAAGAAGATTGATAAAGAACTCACATTAGTACCATGAACCACATTTAGGACACCATTAGGCAATCCAGCCTCCATTGCTAACTCTGCAAGGATTATAGAAGCCCCTGAAAAAGCAAGAAAGTTCTGATCACTGAAATGACAGGAACAAATTACAGCTGTTCAAATATAGAAAAAACGTGGAAATGGAGATGACCTCCACCATGATATACTCAATAACTTGCGAAAATGTATTTTCAGCTTAAGGCAGGTATTCAGTCATTGGGTCAAACTAATAACTCAGAACTTATGAGCGAGCAAGTATCAAGTGTAAAACCACTTTCATCAACATCTAAATTTTCTCTTGTAATTTCTTCTTATTTAAAAAAATTTTCTTCTACAGAAAAAAGATCAGCCAACATCTACACGAGCACTCAAGCATCCATTCAAGGTCTTGATCAATGAAAATACATTCTGCTTCATGACTAATTAAGCTCTATTTATGTGTGTGTGTGTGGTGGTCGGGGGAGGGGGGGAGGATGAAAGTCTTCTCACTGATTTCGTTGAAATTCAACAAAAAAAACCCTTATATAGGTTGTCCCCAAGCCAAAAATAAAACCCCATAGAGATCCCTACTAGGTCAAAGCCAAGCTAGTATTCATTAAATAAATAAACAATAAAAAGTACTAAAAAAAAGGACCCAGTTCGTATTAAAGTTATTTGGGGAATAATTCAAAAACAAAGATCACCTGGATCTTTTTCTGAAGGCTTCAAAACAAAGGTATTCCCACATGTAACAGCAATTGGAAACATCTGCAGAGAATCATCCCATGGTACAAATACTTGTGTGTCAGTCTATTATCATGAGAAAAGACAGCTTATTAAAGTTATAATATCAATACGGAATGAAGAAAATAGCTCTAAAGTTATTTTTGGGGGATAAACATCTTTAATAGCAGCAAGTTTTTCACATAAAAAATGAAGTATATAACGACAGCTGACATCATAAGCATTGGAATGACAATGAACTATGAAGAATAACAGGCTAACCCATAGGGGAATCATGGCTGGAAAATTGAATGGACAAATCCCAGCACAAACGCCTAGAGGCTCTCTGATGCTGTACGTATCAATTCCATGTGAAACATTAGAGACATATTCCCCCATTTGCAGAGAAGCCATTCCACATGCATGTTCCACAACCTCTACACAAGATAAGCCATTTCAGTTTGACATTAAACATTCAGCATAAGCCATATAACAAAATGAACTTTCCCATCTCATAATCACAAGAGTAGACAGGGAGCAGCTCAGCGGAAGGAACTGAAGGATTATAACCTAGCCCCCGGAATACATCTCCATGTGCATCCTTTATCGTTTTTCCTTGTTCTGTGGTAATATTTAGAGCAAGTTTGTCCTGAAATCAAGAAAAAGAACATTGCAATTTTTTTTAAGTGAATTTAGAATATTCCTTTTCTGGAAAAACAAAGATACCTACAAACTTACAATATCTCGCCTGATAAGTTCTTGAAGCTTGAGCATAACTCTTTGGCGAGTTGTGACGGGGGTATTACGCCATGCAGGAAAAGCCTGCTTTGCTGCAGATACTGCAGCTTTAAATTCTTCATTTGTGGTTAATGGAACTTGAGAAACAACTTCTTGGGTCGCCTATAAACAAAACACACATTTTTCTTAACCATATCTTAAATATTTATCATTCTCAAATCTGAAATAGAAAAGAGAACGTGTAAATGAGCTGATAACTCACTGGATTTATGACATCTATGAACGCTGAGGATCGGGAATCAACGAAATTCCCTCCTATAAGATTAGGAACTCTCTGGAACAAGACAAAAAGGATAAAAGATAAGAATATAAATGAGGAATGAAAGATACGGGAGAGATAAATGTTATTAACAAAATGTCAATAATCCTGAAGCAGTTATAAGTTGAGAAAAAGGATTTAAACTAGAATTCTATCAATGGACAATTAAATATATAAATCAAGAAAGATTTGCGTAAATGAAGTATATGTCCACCTTCCGTATTAAAGTAAGCTGAAACAAGTTTTGGCCCCTATAATAAACACGATATTTCGGTTACGAAACAAAAGGCCAACTACATTGATGATTAAACTAAGAGAACGTATAGATCATCTTCTTTTTCACTAGCTGCACTATAATTGCTGAACATAAAGAGCTACAGAAAACTATTTCAGAAAATTCCCTCCCAATATCAGAAGTTAAAGCAGCGAAGGTCAGTCTCTCCAAAGAAACAACTACAAACACAAAAAAGGAAAAGCATAGCTCGGACTTTCCCCGTCCTGTCCAGAGACTTTCTCACAAACAGAGTTCCTCATTCAAACGACAAGCGCAGATAATAACCAAGCTATAATAAAAAAAAGAAAAAGAAGAAACCAATGCAACGTGCTCAGCATCCAAAATTGCTAGCCTCTCGAGCATTCAAACTTCATAGGAAAGATTTTCTGGTAAAAAAACGAAGTCTCCAAGAAAACAAACGCTGCCTTACCGGAGGATTAGGCTTGGAAGACGGTTCAGCAGAGGTGGAGAATCGAGAATTGGCAAGAGCAAAGATCTGAGGCCTCAGAACATTCAATTTCCTCACTGCAACATGATCCCAAACACAATCAAGACACAACATCCATTAACAATCCAAAATTGAGAAACAAATTTCATCCCAATCCAAGAACTTTACCTCGCCGAATCGAAAACTGCAACATTTTCTCTCCGATTGAAGATGATCACACTTCCCCACAAGCGCCAACGTGAGATTCGACTGTTTACAAACAAAAGCTGGACAATGTTGTAATTAACTGGGTTATTATCCTGTGCGAGATGAGCGGTGGCCTCTTTGGTTTTAGACCGTTAGATGGACGATGATCTGGTTGATTAAGATTTGGAGAGAGAATCGAACGGTGGAGATTTCGTTTTGGTATTTTATGGGATAAATAAGACGTTGCGTGCGTTGTTGCATGGAGGTCTTAGATGGATTTGGATTCGATTTACGAAATAATGATAATAACAATAATAAAAAATTATTATTATTATTATTAATACAAACTTTGGTGAGTGCTTGTGAGGACATGACTCAGCGTTCACCATGTAGGATAACATTAGGAGTGCTTATCACTTGGACTATATTAGGGGTAGTCTTGTCTTTTTGCTTTTAGGTTCAAGCTCGACTCTAGCCCAATTAGTTGAGATGGGTTAGCCCAATCTCAAATAATTTACATCGAGTAGGTCAAACTAGAAAAATTTTAGATTGGTCCAATAAAATTTTTTGGACTAAAGATTAGTTCGATATAAACAAACTAATATTGAAATTCTAAATTTTTAGAAGGGTATGAATTTACCCCTCTATTAGATTTCATTAGTTTGATGTTATATGAGCTTAAATTCTATTAATTAAATCCTAAATTGTCATTAATTTCATTCTAATTTTATTTTTATTTTTTATTAGGACAAGACCTCATTCTAATGGAGATATATTCTTTTACTTATAAATCCATAATCATTCCCTAAATTAGTCAATGTGGGACTTACTTCCAACAATCTTCAACAATCCACGTCAATCCTCCCCTCAAATAAAGTACACTATAAGCCTCCCCTGAGGCTTATGGAGCTCTCGAACAACCTCCCCTTAATCGAGGCTCGACTCCTTTCTCTGGAGCCCTCGAACAAAAAACACCATTTGTTTGACACTTTAGTCACTTTTGACTACACCTTCGAGGCTCACAATTCTTTGTTCAATATTTGAGGATTTTATTGTCATGGCTAAGTTTAGGGCATGTCTCTATATCATATTAGGAATCACGGATCTCCACAATAGTATGATATTGTCCACTTTAAGCAATAGCTCTCATGGCTTTGCTTTGGGCTTTTCCAAAAGGCCTCATCTCAATGGAGATGTATTCCTTTACAAAATGGAATTCAGAAAAAGAGGTAGAGTAAAGACTTCCACGTTCTACCCACAAATTTCAATCCTAAAACAATATGAAAAAACGAATCAATGAAAGAAAAAGCTTTTCATAAGATTTGACAAACCAAAAGGAGTTCATCGAAGAATTTACAAAGATAATTGGGAGTTTGTGTTGGTTGTAGAGTAAGTATAGGAAAAAGGGTTCTCATTGGCAGCTGTGGGAGCATAGAACATAGGCACAGGCATTTGTGTTGGGAGTTTAGGCAATGGGGCCTCAAAGTCCAGAACCTTAATAGCTTGCCTTATGGAAGCCCTTAGCTTATGATTTGGGTGTGCGCACCACAGCCCCACAGTCATCAAACATACCATTTCCTCTTGGTTGAACTCTCCATTCAATGCCTTATCAGCTGCCTCTAGCAGCCTTCCTTGTCCATACAGCCCCCATACCCAATTCACCAAGCTGATCTTTTCTTCATCTTCTTCATGGTGCTCCACTGCTTTTCTCCCACAGGCTATTTCCAATGCCACGACTCCGAAACTATACACATCTGATTCCTTGCTCGCCTTGCTTGTTAGGAGGGACTCTGGAGCTAGGTAGCCCATTGTGCCTGCCACGACGGTTGTGGGCGAGCGGAGACCGTGGTCGACTAGTCTAGCTAGACCGAAGTCACCGACTTTAGCGTTGAAGTTCGAGTCCAACATGATGTTGCTTGATTTGATATCTCTGTGGACTACGCATTGCTCCCAATCCTCATGGAGGTAGAGCAAGGCGGAGGCTATGCCATGAGCTATTTTGAATCTTACAGGCCAAGAGAGACGTGGTTTCTTCCCAAACAAATGAGAATCCAAGCTCCCGTTCGGCATGTACTCGTAGACTAGTAAGAAATGGCCGCGTTCGTGGCTGTATCCGACGAGTTGCACGAGATTTCGATGTCGCAAACGGCTTATGATGTTCACCTCAGAGATGTATTCCTTCTTGCCCTGTTTGGAATTGCTTGATATCTTCTTTGCTGCTATTTCCATGTTTAGTTCTGTGATAAAGCCTTTGTAAACACCACCAAAACCCCCTTGTCCAAGCTTTCCCTCTTCAGAGAAATTGTTGGTTGCTTTAACCAGTTCCTTATAAGAAAATCTCTTTGGCCCAGTACCCTTTATGAACTCTTCTTCATCAACAACATTCTCCACCATGCCAGTTTCTTCATCTTCAAATTCATCATCACTATCTCCCTCTGTTCTTTCTTTCTGTTTCCTTCTTGTTCTTCTCCACCAAACAGCAAATACCAAACCAGGCACAGATATCAAACCCACCAACCCACACACCAGCCCCACAAGCCACAATTTGGATTTCCCCCCAACAGTTTCAGTTTCAACAATCAAATCCAAACTCGAAGTGAAATTCCAACTTCTAATTGCTTGAATTGGGATCGACTCACCTGTTGATGCAGAGAAGCCAACGATCACTCTAGCCGGAAGATTTTCCTTCAAATCAATTGGAATATCAGTAAGATTCAATGTAATCGACTCGTTTGGAACCTGAGGATCTTTCAGCGTAACATCCAATCTCTTCAATGTTCCATTGTAAGTGATTCTTGCACCCAAAATGTCTCCTGAGACCATCGTATTACTCCAAGTACGATTAGCCATGGACACAATGGAATTCACATCAACACCAACATGATTATCGCTAGGATCCCACGGATCTTTAAAAATATCGAACTCAACGGCGACGATCTGATTCGACGGATCACCGTTGTTCGATTGATTGAACAATCCTAGCCATCCGCCGCCGGAATTCAAAGGAGGCGATGTCGAATTCTCCGCAGCTAGGAAGAACGCGATTCCACCGGCGGAGGCGTTCGACCTCCCGTTGGAAAACAAGATCACGAACTCGAAATAAGTGGTGAAATCAGCGGATATGTTAGTGACTGGATCCCATAGTTGAATCGGCAGCGAGAAGTAAGCTCTTCCAGTGTCGTTGATGATGCTGCCGCCGATCTGGTTGTCGGTGAGCCGGAGGGAAGGATGATTGAGGACTGTGCCTCTTGAGGCACTGTTGACGAAAGTGATATTGGAGGAATCGGGGAAAGAAGAGAAGGAGAAATCGATGGAGCTGCAACAATGGAAGAAGGCAAAAATTAACAAAAGAAAACAAGATTTAGCAGTGAAATTTTTAGTTTCAGAACACATTTCGAACTCTGAACGATTAAAAAACGGAAAAAGAGTTCATGAACTAGGGCTAATCTGAAGAATCAAAGAAATATACCAGATAGGGTTATTTAATTTGAAGATTTATTGATCTTCTCGTCAGCCACCAACCAGATTGATCCATAGCCTAGCCAACTGAGAACACCAGAAGCGACCTAGTCAACAACATTGAATCGTCAATAGTGGAACACCTTTTAATCTTCTTCCGTCATGGCTTCCTCCGTTTCGTCGCCCATTCTTCGTAAGATCTTGGCGCGTTTTCTGAATTCAAGTCTTAAATATAAAATTTATTAAATTAACCTCAAAACTTTGATTTAGTCCGCTTTAAAAAGATCTTAAATTTTTTTAATATTTCTTGAATTTTTCTCTTTTACAAGATTTGTAATCCTAATGTCCCTATTTCGTTCTCAATTTTCTAAGGAATTAGGTCGTGAAATTTTAATATATTGTTCTAGGGAAGATTTCATACAACTTACTAGGAACGAAGCTAAAGTTGAATAAAGTTGGAGTTTTTGACGAAACTCAAGAATTGTAAGAAATGAATTTTTAGTCAGTTTTGGATGCATTTATTTCTTTGCGTAGATAATGAAATAGGATGATCGATAGAAAAAGATACAAAATCTCAAAGAAAATAGAAAAAAATTGAGAAATCTCAATGAATTTTGTGCAGGCGAGGAAGAAGAAAAACACGTGTCTTGTGATACGTATCATGCAAAGGGTGGTGTTGCACAGTGTCACAACCATACTATGAAGAGAGTAGGTTGTGACCCTCACGGTGCGACAAGCAAAGTGGCGTCCCTCAAAAGACGCCCATCCGGTCATAGGCGGGCCAACATAGAAGAGTGCCATGATGCGATCGAGGAGGACGATGCATCATCCAACACACCACCACGCTAAGTGGGCATTGCATTAAAAGACAAGTTGAGACATAAGCAAGACAAAGACATCAGAATAGACATGAGGGACAAAGATAGGCTTGTTGAAGGGTCGGGTAGGGCCCCGGGCCTTAACCTCGAAAGTCGGGGTTCCAGAAGGAATTTGGTCATGCGGTTCGGGAGTTAAGTCCGTCCATATGAAATATTAATGCTCACCAAATTTGATGTCAATCGGACATCAGACGGACAATGCACGACACCGTATGACCGTTCACAAAAATCATGTCTACTCCTAGTAGATTGAAAATGGCTCAGAATGTGCTATAGGGGTACCATGGTGTTAGCTCTCCACCACCCCTGGGCCCTGTGGCCTAAGTGAGCTATCCTGTGGCACATACGTGTGTCACAGTGTGGTCGAGCGTGTCGAGACGAGTGTCTCGGGTGACTTCCTTTGAAATGGGTTTTTCAAGGACAGTACCGGGCGGCACGGGTGTGCCGGTATTGCGCCCCAGCCCGCGTGTCGGAGGTTGCTACATACACCCGCTATCCGGTACGGTATTCGTAAATGACTCAGCATGGGCACGTGAGGGCCTATGCCTCGATATAGCCCGGATGGATGGATGTTCGGAAAGTCCCGATGAGATGAAAGACACGCGGGCCCATTCTCGATGACATGACCGAGCGAGTCATGATGGCCGACAACATCCCGAGACTCGGGATGGCGTCAAGACATATGGACCCTGTCGATGGGGATCGAGATGACAAGGCAAAATGCGACGTTGTATTGAGAGACCTTGGCCCGAGCAGAGGCAAGGTCGAGTCGGATGACTTGGCCTAGTGTAGGGGCAAGTCGGTTGTGTCGCAGACGATTGAACATGCACACGCAGGCGGCGTGTGTGGTTGGACAAGCTTGGATTCCGCACAAGCGATGTCCGATGGGCGAAGACAAACATCGCCTAAGGTCTGACGAAGCCACAAAGCCGGGGCGAAAAATATATATGGGGCTTAATTCCCCTTAAGGCTGGTCGTGGTCGTGTCAGGATCACGACGCCGCACGGTAAAAAATGTAGGACCGTGACACGCAGCTCGCTGAGAGGACACATGTCAGCAAGTGACAGGAATGTGCGTTGGGTAGAGGAGAAGTCACGCATCACCACACGAATAATCAGATGATCTAAACTCCTTCATCCCGACCTGAGAATTGAAGCGCGACCTGGTCCAACAATCGCGATTTGATCCAATCCAGAAAGTGACCTACACCAAATCACTGACCCGTAAGTATGTCATTACTATGTGCGTGAAATGTGTCACAATCACACTTCTTGCAGCAGCAAGACAACGATTGTGTAGTACTTGTTCTAACCCAACGAACAAGTCAGTCGTATGAAATTCAGACTTCGCAAACAATGTTGGCATATGCTCGAGCCTTAGGTCATGTTTGAAAGAAATGTTTTAGAAAACATGAGGGAGGAAATACATTGAAAACAATTTTAAAGAAAACGATGTTATAAGTTAAAAACAAATAAGCAACAATAACAACGAAGAATCGACAACTAGTCACATCTCCCTATAGTACATTTTGGGGCATTTTAACCCGACAGGTATAGACATGATTTTGGTGACCAGTTATACACTCGCATTGACACAACAATAACATATCTATCATGAAAGCAAGTAAAAGAGGTTTGGAACGGGTATACAACCATGGACAACACGTCATGGACAAGTATAACTAGGACATCTGACATGCAGCCACAGCCAACAAACATTGGACAAGCATAACTGGAAAATCTAACATGTAGCCACAGGCAACACGCCTTGAGCAAACATAACTGTGTCATCCTCCCCCACTCAACTAGTTGACATCTCTGTCAACACTCTTCACGAACTCCACGATGTAACATGATGTTGACTTCAGGTCCCTCAACACACTTCCAACTATATTGAGGAGTTTCTTCCAATCTGTTAGGAACGGTTGAAAACTACTTCAAGAGAGTCTCTCTTACTTCACTGAAAAAGTTTTACTTTTTTGCATGCATGAGGTCATACCTCGTTTCATGGGAGCAATAGGATCCTATATGATGCACTCCCCACCTTCCAAATAACTTTGATTGGTCTTTGGTTTTTTGACCTATGATTTTTGTTGCTTTGAACTCTGGAGTTGATTTGACCTCAACTTGATCAAAACTCTCTCCATCTTGAAATTGTAGTGACAAACGCTTCCGACCAACATTTCTCTTCATCTATCTTGATGGTAAGTCTGCGTAAACTTAATAAGTTTGTCTCATATCTCATAAGGTTGAGTTTTCATTGATGGAAATCTTTCCATCACAAAATTTGAGAACTTGGTTCAATACCCTATCGAACAAGCTACCTAAAATTTGTGTCACATTTTTAAACGTGTAAAATAAAATAACATGAAAACTTAATAGGACTTGGACAATCATTCAAATGAATTCTATTTACAAGTCAAACATTAGAGGATCCTTCAAGCATCCGAGACTCTATGCGAACAATAGGAAACTCAAAGACTTTTTGAGAACTTGGATTATAGAGTGTCACTACCATGTATGTTGAAACACTTAAAGCTGCAACCTGAGCCATTTTCTAAATAATAATACATCTATTACTCTCCTTTTCAACTGATTTGTACTCAAGTTCTTGTGTTGTTGTTCCTCTTTTGTACACAAACAAATTTCAATTCAAAGAAAAAACGGGAAATCAGCAGCAATTATGTACAAGCAATCTTCTATCAAATAAAAAGTTGTGTCTATCTACAATCTCTTCGTCCTTCTCTTATCTTTTTCCAGGTTCTCCTATCGCCCACATGAAAATTCATTCAATTCAAGCTCAAAAAGTTCCAAAAAGCCTCCCCCTTTTCATCAGCCCCCAACTTTTACTTCACATTTCACATCTGAAAATCATTCAAATAACCAACATAAAGACCATGAAAATTCATCCCCCATTCTTTTTCAGACATGATGAAGAAGCTGATTTATAATCTTCATACCTCAGTATCTAGTTACTGATGCGCTTCAGTGGACAGCGAGTTCTGAAAATTGTTAGTAATATATCCTAAAGAGACTGGCCACCCCTATGATTGACCGTCACCGTCACCGTCACGGTCCGATTCGCAATTGGAGGAACTACCTTCTGAATCAGAACCTACAAGAGAGATTGAAAATAATTTAGCCACAAGAAGCTTTTCCATGATTCAGACTCAAAATCCTCACAACAATTGTCTTACCACTTGAGGAGGAAGAATCATCACTGCCTGAACTACTTGAGCTATCAGAACTACTACTACTAGCATGAGCAGCTGCATCTTTTTCAATTTCAACAGGAGGGAAACCACCCACTGGCATCATCTCCTCATCCCCAATGTCCACATCTTCCTCCCCCACATCCCCTTTTCTAAGCTTCTTTGCCTCTGTTTTAGCCTCATTCAATTCATTTGCAGATGATATCTGTAACCCAAAATGGAAAAAGTACAAAAACCCCATCAGACAAACCAGCAAAATATGGAAAAATCAAAGAAAATAAACATGCCCTTCAGCTATTTACCTCATTATTCGCTTTAATGGAATCAGCGTTTGCATTGTTACTGAAGAGGGATTGCTGCTTGACTTTGCTCATCGCTCTCTTCCAATCTGTCACCAGCCGGTCGAGTTCCCAAAGGGTCTCGGTATCAACTGCCTCGATGTCAAGCTCAATCTCGTCCCCATCCTGTGTCAAATTTCCACTCCTCTTCTTCACAATCTGTATCACTTGGTCCATTTTCTCAGGAGGCAAGCCCTGCAACCCAACTCCCAATTTGTGTTTCTCCTCCAAACTCATCTCCCTTTTGTTCGGATCCTTTGGCTTCGGCTGCCTTACAGGCTTCACTTGAGGAGCCCGCACTGGTGATGGGGTTTTCACTGGTGACTGTATTGAAGGCGGTTTCGATGAGCTCAATTGCGCTTTCACCTTTGCCTCCTCTACATGACTCCAAGAACTGGCTTGCAATTCCTCCTCATACAGGTCTGGCTGCTTCAGGTCGTCCATCTTCTCACTAACAGTGCGAAACAATTCCTCAAATTTGACCAACCACTGCTCAGCCAAGATATGTACATCATGACCTTTTGGATTGTACAACATGGCATTGTTAAAGGTTAACCTAATATCTTCAGCAAAATCCAACGGTGAGTTGTATAAATTCTTAGCTAGTTTAGATTTCACAGTCCCTAAATCCATAGGACGCTTAACAATATCATAATAGTCATGGAGTCGCAGCCCAACCACATCCACAGGCTTGTTGAAGATCAATCCATACTTCTGCTTCATTAACTTGTTCAAGATTTGAGAGCAAGCCTTCATCAGATTCTTAACTTCACACAAATTGGAAACCTGCAAATCTCTACCGAATCTAGGCAGCGGCTTCGGCCGCTTGTTAATCTCCTTGGTCTTGGACGATTTCTTGACATAATTAGTTCCGAAACCAACGCCGCCAGATTCAAGGCGATTCTTGAATCTCCTAACTTGTTCAAGCTCCGCGAGTAAACGTTTCTTAAGAACAACCAAATCCCTCCCAGAACACGAAGATATATTTAAACTCACATATTGATTGTACTCGGAATTCGAAGATCCATGGTGACGATCGATGTAAGACTCATCATCCGAGTGTGATTGAGTTGTTACGTTGCCCAATCCTTCATCCATCTGTTGGAGGTTGTTAATTTGACCATTAGTTTTCCTCTTTTTCATATTAGGTTTAGATTTAAGGTTCGAGAACGGAACTCTCGCCATAAACACTCCTCCTCCTCTTACACTGCCGCCGCCGTTGCGTTTGCTCGTCGGCTAACTGGTTCAGTTGTTTCGATTCACTAAAACAAAACTCCGGTGAGGAACCATGTACCGAAGAAACCCGAATGAAGGATCAACAAGAACAGAAGGCGGGAAAACGAAACTCCACTGGCACTTGATTCTTCTCTCCTCGGCGCCAAATTCAACTCCCAAAAAAATGTTCAAAAATCGAAAGGAAAAAAATAAATTTCCTAAAGGGAATTAGGGTTTAAGAATAAACCACTTCACCCTAACTACTGTGAGAGATGAAGAATGATGAGAGGCAGGGGGGTATTTAAAGGACTCGAGGTCTGCCCGTAATATTTGGGCAGTGTGATGGCCGTCGATGAGGATCGACCAACTGATCTTGCGGTGAATACGCTGTGGCTTGCTGCCCGGTGTGCTGACCAAATGAGCTGGAATGGACGGTGGATGTCCGGAGTTGTTTACCACGTCGTGAATTTCGGAGCGTTGGATGATGGGATTCGGAAAAGACCGGGAAAATATTCAATTTTTTAGGAGGGATAATATTTAATTTAATTCTCCCTTATGATTTCGCCGAATTTTTTGAAAACAGATCGGGGAATTTAAAATAAAATTTTGATTTTTTAAATTTCATTTGTAAATAAACTTTCGAATTTATTTTATATTGATCTCCAATAATTTAAATATTTAATTTAGATCTTATTCGGAAAAAACTCTTTTAAATTTCGAATATTTAATAATTATGTTTTTTTTATTCCATATATATTCCACTCATTTGAATTAAATTTAATAATAAACCATTTTTATTTTATATTTTTTTTTCCAATTTTGAATTTTATAAACTTATTTTTTAAAAATTCGAATTTATTTAGAATAATGTTATGTTAGTTTTGCAACCTAACTCAAATCATGAATTTATTTATTTATTAATTATTTAAAAACTTATTATTATTAATTTAAACATTAATGAAGTGTTTTGAAACTTTTAGAAAAAAATCACGTCGAATTTGAGGGGGAGAGCCGGAGAGGTCTAGAGAGAACTCCCCCGGGAGAAAGAGTTTTTATTTATATACTATAAACTCGAGTTTATATTATTTGTTGAATATAATGTTACGGTTCAATATTACACTAATAATTTTAGATTTTTTCATACAATAAATAATATTAAATTGTAAATAAAAAAATCAAAATTATTATTAAAAATTAAATAATTAATTACTATACTTTAAAACATCAATTCTAACCCACCCCACCACGTAAATATTTTAGAATTTCTTACGTTATATAAGACTTTTTATTTTTTATTTTGTTGTATTTAAAGAGTATCACGTTATTTTGAATGTGTGGGTTGGAGAGGAGAACGAAGCATTTTTTATAAGGTTATGGAAACTTCTCCCTAACAGAAACGTTTTAAATCTGTGAGGCTGATGACGATACATAACTAGTCATATCGGTTATGAGATCTCACATCGGTCGGTTGGAGAGAGGAACGAAACATTATTTATAAAGTGTGGAAACCTTTCCCTGACCTAAATAAGACAATATTTGTTAACCGTGGACTTGAATGGTTATACAAACTTTGACTTTAAACTGAATTTGAATCAAATCTTTGACATCCAGATACCGTAAGGATTAACATATTAAAAAAAACATTATATTACGAATTGGATTAGGTTCTTTTATGATATAATTGATGAGTGGAATATAATCATGATTCATAATGAGATTTAAACTATACACTATACAACTAGTTCTTATAATTTAATGAGAGATATTATGTGTCACCAAAGTCAAAAATTAAACCCATAAATTTAATATTTTATTTTATTTTATTTTATTTTATCCAATCCAAGATGTGGAAGGCTTGAATTCAAAGGAAAGTGAGGTAGTGAAAGAGAATTTTAAGACACTTGTCAATACGAAAAGGGAAATGAAATATTAAATATTTTATTTTTAATTAATGAGAATGGTAGGGAAGAAATTAAATTTACATTATTCTTAGTTTGTTTACTCTTAAATTCAAATTAATTAATATTTTAATGAATAATTTTACTCTTAATTATTCATCATTATAGATTTTAATTCATTTTGAATTACTTGGATCAAAGCTAATAAAATAAAATAAATGTCATGACACTTATTTTGGCCATTTTTTAATAAAAAAATTTGAAATTCGAGAAAGAAACGAATTATTTATAAGGGTGTGAAAACCTCTTCTTAACATACTACTTTGAGAGAAAACTCAAAGAGAATAATATAGGCTAGTTATGGGCCTAAGCTATTACAATGGGTATCAGAGCTAGATACCAAGCGATGTACCAGTGAAGAGGCTAACCTCGAAGAGGAGTGGATACCAAGTGGTGTACCAGCAAGGATGCTGAGCTTCGAAGGGGTGGATTGGGGAGTCCTGCATCGATTGTTGAGGAGAATGAGTGCCAGCAAAGACGCTAGCCCCGAACCCCAAAAGGGGTGGATGGACATCAAGTAGTGTGTCAGCGAGAATATTGGGCCAAAGATGTGGATTGGGGTCCATTCCATAGAAATAGACTCAAAAAAAAATTGAAAATGGAAGTGAAAATGGTTATATTAAAGATATTATACATACTAATTAAAAGAGCATGAAATTAAAAATTCAGTATTCTAATAACGAAAAAGAAAGAAAAAAAAAAAAAAAGCTCAAACTGGACCTTGCGAAATCTTTGGCTTCCCATCCTGCCCCACTGCTCCTGTTCTGATATCGCCATTCACGGGCGCTGACACCGCATGGTAAGGCGGCGGCAGTGACGCTACCACGGCGGCTCCACTGGCCGTGTAGTATATTTGTCTTCCGGTAGTGCTATCGTAGGCCACCTGGGTGTACGGTCGTCCTGTCTCTGGCGCCACAGTCGCACCCCCACTGGGATAGGCGGCGACCTTTGAAGGTTGTTGTGGCATAGACGGTGACGAAGTCGCTGGATACGGCGGCTGTGGAGGGTGTACGACATTGTAAACCGGTTGCTCCCGGTAAATATCCGAGGACATACGCTGTACGGCGTAGTAGCCTTGATTTGCCGGCGGAGAGGTTACCGGTCGAACCATCGGATGTTGAGGCGAGCGATAAACCGCACCGGGAGCGTGAATCATGTAGACCGGCGGTTGGTCCGGTCCGCCGGGCGCAGTCGTCAACGTTGCCGGAAAACCTTCGTTCAAAACCTGCTTTTCCGGCCAGTATACGGCTGGGTTCTGGAATCCCGGCGGCGCGTTCAGCGGCGCGTGGAAATTGCCGCCGTAGCCTCTCCTCCGATACGCCGCGGCTTCCTCCTGTTCGCTGATATGCAACCTCTGTAATTCCTGCAATTGCCTCTGAATCTCGGCCGGATGAACGGCAGGATCCGATACCGTGATCCGATCTCCCGGAACAGGTCTAGCAACAGATTCAATCGGCGGAGAAACCACCTCAGGCACCGGATCGTGCAATTTCAACGCCACAGGCGGCGGCGGAGGAGGCGTGATTCCACTCTTATCCAAACCAAACAGAAATTCCACCTTATTTGGAACAGATTGCTTAGGCGAGGAACTAAAACCCCCCACAAATCGCTCCCGATCGGACCTACCTCCATCGGACCCAAAGCTAGGGCTCTGATTAACTGGAAACAGAAACAGCCGCATCCGAGCGGGCTTCCCGGGCGCCCGACAGAGACGATCGTACTCGTGCATCATGTGCTCGAGATCATCATCATTCGAAACCGAAATCAACGCGTCCAGATCCTCGCCGGGGAGCTGATACTTGAAGGTGACGTCAGAGTCGCAGAGAGACGAAAGCTTAGCGATCATGGAAGGGAACTTAATAGAGCGGTCAACGGCGAAGATCTTAGTCTCGCCGCCAACGTAAGAAAGGAGGTTGTCGTGAGGACGGGGGTGGATCTTTCCGCCGTAGCTGGACATTAACTTAACCTTGTAGTTCTGGTTCTGGAGCTGGACAGAGTCGTCCCAGGGAGGGGGATTTTCGGAGTCGATCTCGGCGGAGCGAGAGGAGGAGTCGCCGGAGTCGGGGAAAGTGTTGTAAGCGTAGGTATCCATGGCGGAGGAGGGATAAATTTTCAGTCAGAGTGGAGAGGTTTTTCTCATTTCAACGGAGATTTGTTGATCGGAATGGAAGCAGAGAGAGCGACGGAACGGTCTCTCTCCCTATCTCTGTTTTGCTTTCGCTTTCGTTTCCGACAGGTGGTGGGTTGGAGTTGGCCTCCTTTAGCGGCTTATATATATATATATATACACGTATACGCATTCATAAGGTAATATATTATTTCTAGAAACAATAATTCACTTAAAATTTTCAAATTTGGTTAATATTTTACTTCTAAAATAATCTTTAAAATGGTGACTACGTGGAGTTATATATTGATAGTAAAGTCATTAAAACAATATAGCGGAAAATAAATAACGTGAATTTAAATAAAATAAGAAAATAAAGCATTGCGATAATCTAACCTAAGGGCTACAGAAGAAAAACAATATGAATACATCTACCTTATCTTCAGTCTCATGATCATCACCTCGACATCGACTAGTAGTGGATCTGGGTCGTTACAGAAGTTGTCTTACCTTTACTTGAAAAATAAGAGTAACATGTGACTTGAGTATTTTAAGAAATACTTAGTAAGTAACCCCGCTACTGAGGTCATGAAATGCAATCATTTTTTAGACCTATCATTTCATGCCCTTGGTCTAACTTTTAGTTCGAGCAGAAATGGATGTGTGGTACTTTTCAACACACGACCAATGCACACGCACATGGATCCATATGTATTCGTATATGTACCTTTGGACTTGTCCCTTCAACTTGCGTACACTCACGGTGTCGGTAGATTCGGAGAGAAGGGAGCGTGCATAGTATTGTGGTGTATACAATACCATATCATATATGTCGCAATGTACATGTCTGTACTAATCATAACAAAGGGTATTCTGATGCACGCGAACATACAATATGTATGAGGTTTCTATAGTTTAAAATCATGGTATGTATCTGTGATACAATACATAGCTTCATTCATTTGATCCATAAGGTTCACTACTAATTCATAACAACACTAATATATACGATCATAAGGTTCACTACTAATACATAACAACACTAAAAGAATAAATTTAGTTGAAAGAAAATTTTAAATTCATTCACATTAATATTTAATATCTTAAATATATTAAATATAAATAAACAAATATATTTAATCTAAACTTTTCCAATTCATATTTAATATATTATACCTATTAAAGAGAAAATAGTGTTCAAATTAATATTTAATATTTAGTATAAAAATATATATTTATTGTAATTATACCTAAAACATTAAAATAATTAACATAATTAAATGAAAAAATATATTTAAAATTTGAATAAAATTAATTAAATATTTATTGAGATATGGATTTTAGTAAAACTTTTAGTTTAAAATAAAATTCATAATTTTTAAAAGTATTTCAAAAATATCTTTTAAGTTTGCTAAAATAAAATTTTTAAAAAAAAGTTAAAGAATACCCTTATAGTTAGTATATAGATTATCGTATTTTTTTTAATTATCGAATTAAGAGTATTTTAAAAAAATTTAAAGTGTATTTTTGAATATTTTTTTTTAACAAAATACAATTTAGATTTATTTTTATTAATTTAGAAAAAAAAAAAAAGCTTCCTTCTTCACATTCCATCATCCACATATAATCGTCTTCTCTATCTGCAAATAATCTTCATCTCTCTCTCATGGGCTTTTCCATTCTCCCAACTTCCTCCCCAGCTTTACTCTGCAAACCCACACCCTTCGCCTCTCTCCCCAGCCTTCCGCTTCCGCTTCCTCTCCACTCTTCACGCCATTCATCGCTCTTCAAAGTTCATTTTGAATCATCTTCTTCTTCGGCGAATCCTAGTTCTTTCGCCATTTATGCAACTTCTTTTGGTGGAGCTTTTGGTCCGAGACCTCGCAGCTTTCGTGGAGGCCGTGTTTTAGCTATGTCTTCGCCTAATTCCGTCCAGAAATCGGAGGAGGAGTGGCGAGCCATTCTCTCGCCGGAGCAGTTTCGAATTCTCCGGCAGAAAGGGACGGAGTAAGTACTCGTCCTCGCCATTTCTAGAGTGGCTTTTTGTTTTTAGGTTAAGTTGATTCTCCAATTCTGTGTTTGGTTGTTGATTGGAATTGAGCTAGTATGAATTTTGAAGACAATCATTCCTCTGTTTTGATTACATTTATATGATCTTTTCTTATTTTCTTACTTTCTATGTCATTCTCCTTCAAATTAGCAACAAATGCTCTGGAGTTTGGGATTATTTTCTACGAAAGTGCGTTTTGAGTGAAACAATTTCTTCTGTAAGTACTTTTAGGACTACTAATTCAGGATTTCTGCTAGAAGTACTAAGAAAAATTTTCAAAAACAGTTGGGAATAACATTTTTAAGAGTTCTTTTAACGGGTAAAAGCACTTTTCATCCATCTAAAAACATCCAAAACCTTCCTTACAATGCAGCATATTGGTCTTTTATAATACTGTGATAAATATCATCCTTGATACTATGGCAAAAATCGAGCCTAAGTTCTTTATCATAGCATGTTGATAGGATATCTGGAAAGAAAGAAATGGAAGAAGTCTTCAAAAATTCTCTCTGATATGGTTATCATTTTAGCCTCTCATTGCAATTCTCTCACTAAACCCTCTTATAAGTGAATTACTTTACAACTTCTTTCCCATTGATGCTGATTTCCAATCTCATGTGTTTGAGGCTTCTTAGCCTGTTTACAAGCATGAACGTGAGACCCACCTCAGTTTGAGAGGGAAACGAAACATTCCTTATAAGGGCGTGGAAACCTCTCTCTAGCAGATGCTTTTTAAAATTCTGAGGAGAAGCTCGAAATGGAAAGTCTAAAGAGGACAACCTCTACTAGCGGTAGGCTTGAGCTGTTACAAACAGTATTAGACCCAGACACCGGGGGGTGTGCTAGCGAGGGCATTGGACCCCGAAGGGGGTCAATTGTGAGATCCCACATCAGTTGGAGAAGGGAACAAAACATTCTTTATAAGGGTGTGGAAACCTCTCCCTAACAGACGCGTTTTAAAACCTTGAGAGGAAAAAGGGAAAGCCTGAAGAAGACAATATCTGCTAGTGGTGGATTAGGGTGGCTACAATGAAGGTCAAGGTCAAACTCTAAGGAATATTAGTAGTATTATTAGCATATTAAGAGGACATGTTTGTCAATAGACATAAGTTAAAAGGAGTTAGTAAAGGGGGGAATATAAAATGAGTGGATGAGGGGCAAAGTTGAGGAGAAATTTAGATGAGTTATTTTGTGAGAGTCTAGGCCAGTCACACTGTTTGGCAATTGTAAGTTCCTATTTGTATTGTAATGTAATATAATTTCAGTGTTATTTTCTGTGAATCTCTATTGCACGATCAGGTTCCTTTCACATATCTAACATTGGGGCATTACAGGTATCCTGGAACTGGCAAATATGACAAATTCTATGGCGAGGGAGTTTATCACTGTGCAGGATGTGAGGCGCCTCTTTATATGTCGAACACAAAATTCTTTTCCGGTTGTGGTTGGCCAGCTTTCTTCGACGGTATTCCTGGAGCCATTAAACGCACCGTGAGTCTTCCACCTCCATCATTCTTTGCATGTAGGATGTTTTAGTAGCTCATCATATTTTTCTCTATGACCTACCATATTCTGATCCTCTAACAGAAAGGAAGTTCCTTCATTGAATGGAGGCATGAGATGTTATTAACTTTACTCCTTAATCCAGAAAAGAGAACAAACTAAACTTTAACAACTTCTAACACCATGCCAGACTTCCAAACTGTTTTATAACTTAAATGCCAATGTCTCAAAATGAACAACTTTAACACTAAACTCTAGCTCATCCACAAATGCATAACAAAAGGAATGAATCATTCTCAACAAGTTCTCAACACTAGACTCTACTACTAAAACATAGACCATCAAGCTAAGTACATTAACTAAAAGGAAATAACGACTAGCTAGGTCTTGCTTCGTCATGCCTCCTCCCAACCGAATTCCTAAAAACTTTAATTACTTGCAAAACTGTTGGTTGAAGGGGTCTGTACAAAAATACTCAGTAAGTAGCTCGTACTTGTTGAGTCACCAAACATCAAACAAAAGAAACATCATGTTGTTCACATGCATCCAAACATGGTTATCAAAAGTTAATAACATCTCATGCCCAACATCAAGTAAGAAAATAAACACACTTTGAACATCTCATGCATCCAAACAGGAGTCTCAATGTTTATAAACACACTTTGGACAGCTCATCAAATCTGAAAGGAGTTTAACCGAACCAGTACCCACTAAAACTTGCCAAAAGGCTTGGGTAATTGCTGTAATGTGTTTGAATTGGCTCAAGCTACATTAAGGGCCCCAATGGTTAGAAACACAATTTACAACACCTAAAAGGAATTTGAAACAGATCTAAATGCACTGAAACTTACTGGACTGCACCAAATGAGAAGGAATGCTTGCGGTTGGTAGTATCGTCACCGCAGTAGAGTTTAACCACCAAGTTCGGGATGGATGGGTGTGGTTCCTCTACGCCTAGGACACCAGAATATCGAACCATAAACAAAGAAAGACATGAGAGAAAAACATATAGACATGAGAGAAAAACATATTGATGAGTGATTGTGAGGCCTCAATTCTTGACTGGAGGGGACACCAAACGCCTCTGCACTTCCCTAAACCATTCCAAAGTACCTAATTCGAGACCAAAGTGCACCTACGCATTGGAACTTGCTGATTAGCGCCTAAACGGCCCCGAAAATGTGCTGGAACCGTTAAAAGAATCTCTCGCCCAAGCAACACAACCAATCAAATGTAAACAAAACAAACTCCAAAATTGTTTGTACTTGAGACGAAGACATCATTAGTGTTGCATTTTTTCTCTCTCGAAGTTTTTCCTTAAGCAAACATTGTAGAGTTGAAATAGTGAGCTTGTTGTGTAATAAACAGCCTGACCCTGATGGGATGAGGACTGAAATCACATGTGCCGCTTGTGGTGGTCATCTGGGTCATGTCTTCAGAGGAGAAGGCTTTCGAACACCCACAAATGAACGCCATTGTGTCAATAGTATTTCACTCAAATTTTCGCCCTCTCCATGATTTCTCTCTGTTTCTGTTTCTCTGAATCCTGTGATTATATTTATAACCTTAATAAGTTGTTAAATATTACTACTTTAGAACTCAAGAACACAGTTGTACATCCTATATCGAACAAATCATGTTCAAGTAAGGTCGTTCGGTTAGATGTCACTATTTCAAAGGGCGAACGGAAGGGAAGGAAAGGAGATTTTTTTCTTCTTCCGTTCTATGTATATGTAAATTTCTTCTGTCTCTATTCTTTGTCGAGCAACATGCATATTAAAAATGTTATAATCTTGTTGAATTTGTCAGCTTTGTTTCCTCTTCTCGGGTTCGTAAAGCTAACACGCTTCATGTTTTGCGACGACAGGTTTTATAGATCCCGTTTGGATTGACTTTTTAAGTGTTTGTTTTTTTTTTTTTGAAATAATTTCAATAAAATTTGTAATGTTTAGCGACTAGAGAAATAAGCTATTTTGAGTGAACAATTATATATTATATAGTATTCGAAAATAACAATTATACCAACATTTTACAACATAAAATTTATTCATAATTTGATTAATAAAGGTAAAATTGAATCTTAAACCAATATATATTTTGATTCATAGGAGATGCTCGCACAGTTTGAACTCATTCTATTGAGATCTCTTTTTTTACCACAAAGTTAACCCTTTCCTCAAATTGAATCTTTTAGACTCAAACAAGTAATTAATTTTTTTAAAATAATGTTTTAAACTTAAGAACATGTGGACCATGACGATCGAGTATAGGTAGCATGTTTCAACGCCATCTATTTTCGAGACTAGTTAATTCGGTAATTGAGTTGTTACACACTCCTTAGAGATTTGGTTACACACTCTTTAGAGATTTGAATTTTTTAAGTTGATGATCAAAAATATATATTTTAACTAGTTGAGTTAGCGTAACCAAATGATATCTTAAACTAAAATTTTATTTATTTTTTAATATGATATTGGATTATTACTATTTTTTTTCCGAAACTATTTTTCTGGATTAATTTTTAAATTTCAATACTTTTAAAATAATCACTTCAATTTATCTACAACTACAAGTAATATAAATAAAATAATACGTGTAATTGCACGTGTAAAATGACGTGTATATATAAAATTCATCCACACAAAATTATTTTATTTCCGGACCTTGATTCTGAGCCACAAACTGTTGACACAGCGATTGGTTTGGTGGCTCAGATTTTGCGTCGCTCTATTGCCATTGTCCTCTTTCGAATAAGTTTCGGCTTCCATGTCCGATTGCACCAATTGCCATGGCCGCAAGAATGGACACGTAAAGCATTGCCAGCCTTTCTGGGATGGGGTCTACGCTTCTTCCAATTTCCAAATCAAAATCCCATTCTATCTTCCCAGTTTCTCTCGCTGCATTAGAAGTTCTGGGAATGTGAGCGTTTTGAAACTTGGGCATTTCTTGTCCTCAGATTTTGAACCCCTTTTGAATGTTCTTCCTCCCCTGGGTTTGACTAGATATTTGTGTTCTAATTCTCTAATTTATTTGGGTTTTGAAGTTCTGGGTTTGTTGTTAAACTAGCAAATGGTTCTCACTGTATTCAAATTGGGTGTATTGGTTTCATGAGCTTAGACACTATGTTGGAACCGGTCAGTTGCTGCCAGAGCTCGCAGTCCCAGGTAACTTCTTGATAGTTTGCTTTTGTAAATTCATGTTTTCTAGCTATGAAGTTTCAAACTCTTTGTGAGATGGTTGGGGAGGACAACGAAAGTGTGGAAACCTCTCACTAGCATATGTGTTTTAAAGCGTTGAGGGGAAGCCCAAAAGAGAAAGTCCAAAGAGGACAATATCGGCTAGTAGTCAGTATGGAAACCTCTCCCTTGTAGACGCGTTTTAAAACTTTGAGGGGAAGCTCGAGAGGGAAGGCCAAGCCTAAGGAGGATAATATTTCCTAAAACCTTGAGGGGAAGTCCAAAAGGAAAAGTCCAAAGAGGACAATATTTGCTAGCGGTGAGCTTGAGCAGTGTGGAAACCTTTCCCTAGCAACGCGTTTTAAAACCTGGATGGTGATAATGTGGTACTGAATACCTGTATGGGTTTTGAGATTTTTATTCATTCTACGAAATCATCCGTTTCAGGCATGACATCTTGATGGGGTTGGGTAAATGTGATGCCTGACCAATTTTCCATGGCCATTTCTCAAATGTGTTTATTATTGATCATGTATTGTAATGGTCTAAGCCTACCGCTAACAGATATTGTCCTATTTAGGCTTTCTCTTTCGGGCTCTCCCTCAAGGTTTCCACGCCCTTATAAGAAAGGTTCCGTTCTCCTATCCAACCGATGTGGGATCTCACAATCCACCCCCTTTGGGGGCTTAGCGTTCTCGCTGGCACATCGCTCGGTGTCTGGCTCTAATACCATTTGTAACAGCCCAAGCCCACCACTAGCAAATATTGTCCTCTTTAGGCTTTCCCTTTCAGGCTTTCCCTTTCGGGCTTCCCCTTTCGGGCTTCCCCTTTCGGGCTTCCCCTCAAGGTTTTTAAAACGCGTATGTTAGGGAGAGGTTTCCACAACCTTATAAGCAATGCTTCTTTCCCCTCTCCAACCGATGTGGGATCTCACAATCCACCCCCTTGGAGGCCCAGCGAACTCGCTAGCACACCACCCGGTGTCTAGCTTTGATACCATTTGTAACAGCCTAAGCCCTTGAAAGGAAAGCCTAAAGAGGACAATATCTGCTAGCGGTGAGCTTGGGTTGTTACATGTATGGAAGTTTCTCAATTGTTTCACTTGTTTCTTACCATGCAGATTTACAGTGTAGTTAAACAGAAGAATCCTTTAAGAGCCTACTCTCATACTGTTCATCAACATTGTGGTTCTTCCTTCAACTTACATTATTCACGCTCGAAGAAAGTGGCCATTTCATCAAGCATCATAAATTGCTGGAGGAATGATTATTCCTTTGTCCCTGTACAATCCCACAACAATGCTACTGCGTTAAACTTCAAATTAGTTGGACGAAATGGATACAATTGGTATAATCACAGTCATAAACCAAGGCAAAGATTAAGAATGCATGCAGCTATTGATGTTGCAGCTGCTGTTGATGTCATCAACGATTTAGGATTGGACACACTGACATTCCTAGCTGTGACTGTCATAGTTGTTCCTCTATTTAGGAGAATTAAAGCTAGCCCTGTAAGAATGATATCCCCTTTCTTCTTCTCCACTTATTGTTCTTATTCTGTTCTTATCTTTTGAAATTGAATTATCTTTAGTTTGATTCAAAATCTGACCATATGTTCACTGTTTTCAGATTCTTGGTTTCTTCTTTGCTGGGATTGTACTTAATCAATTTGGTGTGATTAGAAATCTTACAGATGTTAAAGTTTTGTCCGAGTGGGGAATACTTTTCCTGGTAAGCCACATCAACTCTTGAATGTGGAAGCAATGTTATTGTCATTATGTGTCGTATTTGGGCGTGTACGTGAGCACGTGAGTGTGTATAAGCGTACATTGGACTAACATTATTCCTTTTTAGCTATTTGAGATGGGTTTGGAGCTTTCATTTGCGCGTCTAAAAGCTCTTGCAAGGTTTGCGTTCGGCATGGGTTTGACACAGGTATAATTCTAGAAAGAAAAAGATATGATGCTTGACTGGAATATATCGTGAATTGAATCGGTTAAGTTTTCCCTTGATTAGACCGACTACGAAGTGTCGTTCTAGTACCTATATTTTTGTGTATATAGATTAACAAAAGCATGTTGAAACTTGTTGTCACATTATATAGTCAAAGTGAAGTCGAACTCTGAGAAGACGCATGTAACAGCCCAAACCCACCGCTAGCAGATATTGTGCTCTTTGGGTTTTCCCTTTCAGACTTCCCCTCAAAACGCGTCTGTTAGGGAGAAGTTTCCACACCCTTGTAAGGAATGCTTCGTTCCCCTCTTTAACCAATGTGAGATCTCACAATCCACCCTCCTTGGGGGGCCAGTGTCCTCGCTGGCACACCGTCCGGTGACTGGCTCTGATACCATTTATAACAGCCCAAGTCCACTGCTAGCAGATATTGTACTCTTTGGGCTTTTCCTTTTATGCTTCCCCTCGAGGTTTTAAAACGCGTCTGTTAGGGAGAAGTTTCCACATCCTTATAAGGAATGCTCCGTTCCCCTCTCCAAGCAATATGGGATCTCACAACGCATGTATGGAGATGTAAAGTTGAAGTGAAAGGGGTTAAGGAAATTAGTTTTGAAATTGTGGATTTCAATTAGATGTGATTTTGTTCATAGAAGAAAGAAGTTTGATTGGTGACAAAATCATCAAGGAGGAAACCTATTCTTTTTGTACCTTCCATAGGGAAGGGTTGGGGGCACTGTTCACTTCGGAGGAGATCGAGATAGCGGTTTGTAGTTTCGAGGGTGTAAGGCACGTGGTCTCTACCGACATTGTATACACCTTCAAATTAAAAACCATGACGATACAATATTCTTAGCTTGATGTACTTTATGCCTCTAGGCTGCCTCCCATGATAAAGGCAACCCCACATGGGTACTAGTTGAACTAGGTCTCTCATCTCTAAATGGGATAGTATGCCCTTAACCAGTTGTTTATAGGCAACTTGGAGTAGAACGCAGCCTTAAAAAACTAGCTCGTAATTGAAGAGTACCGAAGTGGTCGTAAGCCACGTACTATGCCGTACCTAGCACAGTGATATGATAAGGAATCACTACAAGGGGAGTAAGATTCGGATTACCTTGTTGATCGAATATCTCAAGGCAAGAACATTGTTTGAGATTCGAATCACTCCACAAGCAAGATCGATCATGTCTAGCTTGAATGATTCTTGTTGATCAAATATCTCAATGCAAGAACACTTGTTTGAGATTCGAATCACTCCACAAGCAAGATTGATCATGTCGAGCTTGAATGATTCTACATGCAACCTAAACTACATAGAATTGCAAAGAAATTTAGCCATTGGCTAAAGAAAGCACAAATGCTTCTTTTAATATATATTCCAAGTCTGCTTACAATTACAACATACATGGCTTTATATAGCCTCAAAAAGAAACTACTAAAGGCATTCCAAGAGTTGTAACATTTATACTTTATGGCCATAATTAACAATTATGTAATTGTAACCTAAAAGTAAATAAAAAGTCTTAAAATATATTAATGAAATACAATAACTTTAAATTACTCTACATTGTAACCTACCCAAAATTTATAACAATGAAACTTCTTCTTCAATGTGGCATGAATTGGAGTATCTTTTTGATAATTTCAACAACATTTTCTTCACATCTTCATTGAAGTATATTGTATGATTGATGTCTCTTGGTTCATATCACACAGTGACAATGAGGAGTCCCTATTTCTATAATCTAGTTCATATCGTCTCTTTGTAGTATTTAACTTGTTCACTCACACACTCCCTCCTTTGCTTT
The DNA here is from genome assembly GCA_033971965.1 of Cucurbita ficifolia. Taxonomy (NCBI): domain Eukaryota; kingdom Viridiplantae; phylum Streptophyta; class Magnoliopsida; order Cucurbitales; family Cucurbitaceae; genus Cucurbita; species Cucurbita ficifolia. Next base: position 11,258,921 of record CM066972.1, read on the forward strand.
TGAAGGTCATGTTATCGACTATCGCTTTCACAGCGTTTGAACTTCCCCCTAATGGAGCTATTGGAACAAGGATTTTGGAGTTCCTTTTTCACGCCAGATCTGACTTGGTAAGCACTCTGTTTCAATTGATTTCCTTAATCTGCATTTCATAGATAGACATTAGAGCAAACTACGACATAAAAATAATTTAAAACGATGAAATGCAAAACAACTTATTCTAACTTAAGACTAGGAATTTAAATATGAGTCTACCCTATGCATGTGCCACATTCTCTGCTCGTGATGCCGCCGTCCTCTGTACATGTGTGCCTTGCCTTTACCTGAAAAATGTTGTGGCACACAGCCTGAGTATTTCGAAGAATACTCAGTAAGTGGCATCACTATAGGGGGCCATGCAAATGTAAACACATGCAATCATGCTCTTGGGACCTTCTCTATTCTCTAGGGGTGACCTCCAATCTTGGACATACTATGGATGTGTAGTACTTCCCTACACACGACCCACACGTGTATATAGTTTCGCTAATCGATTAGATCAAATATCCATGTGTTTAAATATCTGTAGTTTTGCTAATCGAGTTTGTAAGAACTTCAGACAAGAAAACCTCGCGTTTTATGCTATGATGACTATGTTCCACTTACTTGAGATATGATTTTCTGAATTGTAGGTTAACATCAGAAGCATCGATGAAGCGATTGTGATCGGTGCTGCCCTCTCTCTATCTTCTTCAGCGTTCGTTTTACAGGTAGTCTAGTTAAGTACTCTCATAATAGAACTTTTTTTTTAAAACTTGATATCAATTCTATGAAAATGCATATCAATCCATTGACGACCTGAAGTCGATGCTACTAAAAACGGAGTATTAAGCAAAAACTCTTGAAGATGACAAGCCTAAATCCTTCTGTACTCGATCTTCGCATGAACGACAGTCATGTGAATAATTTTGAGACAGAACAGTAATGTTTTAGCGTTACTAAGACTTAAGGACACGGGAAATACGGTGAAAAGAGCGTAATTTGAAGAACAATGTCGTTAGTTTATTGCATTTTTCAATGTGAGAATATTACTAATGGTAAGGCATTTAGGATAGTTAACCTTACCTATCATAATGAATAGCTTCTTGCAGAGAAAGGAGAGCTTGCAACAAGATTTGGCTCAGCAACTCTAGGGATACTTCTTCTTCAGGTTCTTTCTCTCAACAAATACTCGGGACTTGTTTCATTCCGCTTCGATTTTAGTATATTATATGCTTTCTTTCACAGTATTTTGGTCCTTAGTAACTTTTCTGCACTGCATACTGTTTGATGCAGGATATTGCTGTTGTCCCTCTCTTGGTTATACTTCCTGTTCTTGAGAGCCAGGTATTTGAAAGGATTCTAACACTCTTTTGAGATAGAAGTAGATATCAAATTAGAGGGATATGCTGCGAAATATATATTCTTTCTGCTGCTCATCTAGAATGTTACCTGTGATTGCTTTTGTACGGTTAACTCTCGACCCCGATTGTGATATCTCACATCGGTTGGGGAGGAGAACGAAACACCCTTTATAAGGGTGTGGAAACCTTTCCCTAGCAGACGCGTTTTAAAACCTTGAGGGAAAGTCCGAAAGGGAAAGCCCAAAGAGGACAATATCTGCTAGCGGTGGGCTTGGGCCATTACAAATGGTATTAGAGCCAAACACCGGGCGATGTGACAGCAAGGAGGCTGTTCCCCGAAGGGGGGTAGACACGAGGCGGTGTACCAGTAAGGACGCTGGGCCCCGAACGAGGGTGGATTTGGTGGGGGTCCCACATCGATTGGAGAAATGAACAAGTGCCAACGAGGATGCTGGGCCCTGAAGGGGGGTGGATTGTGATATCTCACATCAGTTTGGGAGGAGAATGAAACACCCTTTATAAGGGTGTGGAAACCTTTCCCTAGCAGACACGTTTTAAAGCTTTGAGGGAAGCCCGAAAGGGAAAGCCCAAAGAGGACAATATCTACTAGCGGTGGGCTTGGGCCGTTACACCGATGCATATCATCTTGACATCTATAACTTAGCACCAAGTTTGACCTTGTGTATTGCTTCACTCGTAGAATTTGAGCACGGAAAGTATCTGGCCAATGCTTGCACAAGAAAGTTTGAAGGCTTTAGGTGGACTCGGTCTGCTATCCCTTGGAGGAAAGTTGATTCTGAGACGAGTTTTCGAGGTTCGCATCTTGCTTATAGTATTAGTATGGATTGCGCAAGTTAGTTTTACGATCTTAATAAAGCGTGTTCGAAATTCAGGTCGTTGCAGAAGCAAGAAGCTCAGAGGCTTTTGTGGCCCTTTGCCTGCTGACAGTTGCTGGCACATCACTAATCACTCAGAAACTGGGCTTTAGTGACACGGTTCGTTTCTTTTTCATGCTCGGGAACAATTAACGTGTAAATTTTTCATATGTATAATATTTTAATTAGAATTAACGTACAATACAGCTGGGAGCATTTTTGGCTGGAGCAATATTAGCAGAAACTAATTTCCGGACACAGATTGAAGCAGATATTAGGCCATTTAGGGGCTTGCTCCTCGGGTTATTCTTTGTTACGACCGGGACCTCCATCGATATGCAGGTGCAATATCTTCCATTTTCCGTGTGCTAGTTTAATCTATAAGTTTGAATTGTATGTATTTCCACTAGAAGAATATAGGTTTAGCCACAAGCAATCGAGTTAGGTACAATGTAACATATGGAAGTCGAAATACATTAATTCTTTATAAGGCGTCAAAGGCTGTTACACATCAAGATTTTCGAGTTCTATGCGTAGTTCATGACTGCTGGAAGAGTGCACTCCTTATGGCTTAAACGACGTCTTGTTTAATAATCAATTTCATTGCTATGCAGCTCCTGTTTCGAGAATGGCCGAATGTCCTTGCCCTTTTGGCGGGTTTAATAGCCATCAAGACGCTTATAATAACAGCAATAGGTCCTCGTGTCGGGCTCAGTACTCAAGAAAGTGTAAGAATAGGATTTCTTCTATCTCAAGGAGGCGAGTTCGGGTTTGTAGTGTTTTCTCTGGCAAACAGGCAAGTCTTAATCTCTATTCTCCACTCATAAACCTTGGGTCCATGTTTGCTTATCATTTACTCTTTCATGGAAGCAGGCTTGGAGTGTTACCACTTGAGTTAAACAAGCTACTCATCATTATTGTTGTCTTGTCAATGGCTCTAACCCCGTTGCTTAACGAAGCTGGACGAAAGGCGTCTGAATACATCAGTGAAAAGTACAAGACAGACGATGTATGTTTAAGGCTTCCTTTCGATACTCGGTGTTTGAATTGCATTGATCTCGACCTGAATTAAGTTTATCTGTTTCGAAATGTGCAATTTTGACAGAAAGCTGCAGACACGGTGAATTTCGACGCTACCGAACCTGTTATCATCGTTGGATTTGGTCAAATGGGTCAGGTTTGTATCCATATATATTTATAGATGTTTAGCAGGAGTACAACCTTTTGAATCTTGTCTTTTCTAAGTAGGTCCTGGCAAATTTCTTATCTACACCTTTGGTATCTGGAGCTGATGGCAGCTCTCCTGGATGGCCATATGTAGCGTTTGATATCGATCTTTCCGTAGTGAAGGTCGGTTCAGCGAGCGTGTTTTTTGTTCTCCCCTTATCTGGAATGGCATAGTTTTTGCATGGTTATCTGAATTCTTACGTTTCTATGATTTTTTTTCCGCGATTAGAGGTCAAGAAAACTTGGTTTTCCCGTTCTCTACGGAGACGGATCACGACCAGCAGTTCTGCAATCTGCTGGAATCTCTTCTCCAAAAGCTGTCATGGTTATGATCACGGAGAAGAAGGCAACGATCGAGGCTGTTCAAAAGCTCCGTCTCGCCTTCCCTGCGGTAAATTTTCTCTCCATTGAATAAAACTATGCTGAAAGCATCACATTTCCTGTTTTGAATAGAGAAAACAAAAAGGAAACTGCAGTCCTTCAAGGTTATATTTATCTTTTGAAGTGTGTTCTTTCGTTGTGCTCGAACAATGGTTGTTTAACTCACGAGCTATTCAGTTCGATTTGAATACAACAAAACGTTCATGATACAGATCCCAATTTACGCCCGAGCTAAAGACGTGATGCATCTATTAGATTTAAAGAATGCCGGTGCGACGGATGCTATTCTGGAAGATGCTGAGGTATCAGTTTTGAGTGATCAGGAAATGATGCATAGTTATTGATATATGATGCATTCTTGTAGACAATCCTAATTCTTCAATTTGTTTGTGCAGACTAGTTTGCAACTTGGGTCAAAGCTTTTGAAAGGGCTCGGCGTCATGTCCGACCAAGTGTCGTTCCTTAGTCAGATGGTTCGAAACTCTATGGAAGGGCAAGCACAAGATGCATTCGACAAAGCTAACGAGCAAGAGTTAGAGATTATGAAACCATTGCAGGTTCGTATATTTAAACGAAATGAACGTATGAATTTTTGTTGATCAGATGTAGGATGGAGAAAAAGGAAAGGAAAATAAGACATGTTGTAGGTGCCAATGGATTCTTATACAAGTTACATAGATAATACGTATAGATCCTATTGTAGCGGCCTAAGCCCACCGCTAGCAGATATTGTCTTCTTTGGCCTGTTACGTATCGCTGTTAGCCTCACGGTTTTAAAATCCGCCTACTAAGGAGAGGTTTCTACATCCTTATAAGTATACGTATCGCCGTCAACCTCACGGATTTAAAACGCGTCTACTAGGGAGAGGTTTCCACACCCTTATAAAGAATGTTTCATTTCCCTCTCCAACCGATGTGGAATCTCACAATCCACCTCCCTTCGGGGCCAGCGTCTTCGCTGACACACATAGTCTAAAGGAAGCCACAGACTCTTAACCTTCATCGCAGCATGAAGCCACTGAGTCTTAACACTCATCCACTCTTTCCCACTTTTCATTCATTCTTCTCAACGTTCCTAGTGCTAGGTGTCACAATCGCATTCTTGCAGCAGCGATTGTGCGACACTTGTTCCAACCTAGCAAACAAGTCAGTCGTGTGAAATTCGCACTTCACACACAATATCACCGTATACTCAGCCTTGAGTCACGTTTGAGAGAAATGTTTTATACTTTGATATAGACATATATGGCTAACTTTGTCTGTAATCACCCCAAAAAAATGACACCATTGTTACTGGTTTGATTGTTTAGATACGTGTGAAAGACTCGATCATGTCCCCCGAGACCGACCTGTCGAGGCTGAACGGCAAAGAAATGGATGAAAGAAAGCAAGAAGATTTAGATGGAAAAGGAGTCCTGTACTGTGAACTTGATACAGAGGAAAACAGTTCAGATCCTGATAATATGGTACAGCCTCCAACCCCTTACATCACAGCCACTGATGCCTTAGAACACTGAAACATTCTTCATCTCCCAACCTTTTACTTCTTAACAAATCTCTGGGCAGTGTTGTAAAGAACTTCACATGATTTTACCATACATTTTTTTTTTATATAGTTCATAATTTAAATAAAGTTGATTCAATCTTCAATGCTATTAATCTATGTTAGGGTATATCAAAATCTAATATATTCATCACATTTTTCGATTATTCTTCTTCGGTATTGAAGAGAGGCAAACCGAGGATATTACATGAAATTTAAAAGTAAAAATCGATACGAATCTTCACTTTATCTTCAATTTTTGAAGTTTTAAAATTTTTTATTAGAAAACATCATCGATAAATATTGTTTATAAATATGTGTCATAGTAACGTTAAAGTATAATGTCTCACAAATTTTTTATTGTTCAACGTTCGAAATTAAAATATTCAGGGTTTGTTTGATAATCAGTTGGTTTATGAATTTTTTTTTTCAAATATTTTCTAAAAAAAAAAAAATGAAAACTATTAAAGCTTATCAGACTTAGATCTCAAAACGTCACGCAACTAATCATCTCAAACCTAAACTCATACCCGAACTTTTTAAACCCGAACTAAATAACTCAACACCCCAAAACACATGCTTATTAACTTTATACTTTATAACTCAATTCAGCGCCCAGGCGACCTCTACAAGTTTTCATAGTAGATTTAATAGCTACTTCGTATAAAATAAAAATAAAGAAAAAAACAATAATATTAAAATAATATCCACTTGGAGCAATGGAAACGAGATATATATATATATATATATATATATATATATATATATTTTTTTTTTTTTTTCTTCGAGTGTTTCAAAAGAAAAAAAGTGTTTATTATATGGCAACAAGTTTATTTATTTATTACCGAATAATTTTGATAATTAAAATTAATACAATGTTATTTATGTGACCAATATAAAAAAAAAGTTTGTTTTTTTAGATATTATAATAAATATGGAGATAGAGAATCTCAGCCAATTCAGATATGATCTGCTCCGTGAGTAGTATGGATCGAGATAGGGAAGACTTCTTGTCCCTGCTCCGTGACCATCTCTAATTACAATATCAAGTATGTAATTTGTAACGACATAATTGGTATAATTCAGATATGGTCTTAGTTTATTCATTTACCTCTCTTTTACTCGAGTGTCACATGCCCATCAGTTTTCGCTTGTCCCCAAACCACATCTTACTTGAAGATGTACGACTATGATATTCTTTTAAAGATCCAATATCTATAGGTACTCCTTTACTCGGGTACACACAATTTAAACTTACATTTCATGATTATGTTAATAAAGTTGAACGTTACTTTATTTCGTTTTTCTTTTTCTCTTTTTTATCTCTAAACAAAAGAAAAAGTGAGAAATCAACTTTAACCTAAAGATTGATTGCTACAATCAAGCACAATCTTCCTAAGAATCACAAAACTTTCTCATCAAAATTCTCCTTCTCTCTTAATAGAGTGAATAATAAGTGAGTGAGAAAGAATAATAAAACTTTTTTTTAGTTCTTATTAGTGAGAATGTGCCTTTTAGAAAGAAAAAAAAAGGTAGCTGGTCTACTCATGATCCATTCATCGAAATAAAAAATTTTAATACACAAAATAAATGTCGGTTGGGGGAGAACGAAACGCCCTTTATAAGGGTGTGAAAACCTTTCTCTAGTAAACGCGTTTTAAAACTTTGAGGGGAAGCTCGAAAGAAAAAGTCCAAAGAAGACAATATCGGCTAGCGGTGGGCTTGAACCGTTACAAATGGTATCAGAGCCAGACACCAGACGATGTGCCAGCAAGGAGGCTGTTCCCCGAAGGGGGTGGATTTGATGGAGTCCCACATCGATTGGAGAAAGGAACAAGTGCCAGCAACGAAAATGGACCCTGAAGGAGGGTGGATTATGATATCCCACATCGGTTGGGGAGGAGAACGAAATAAGGGTGTGGAAACCTTTCCCTTTGCTGAGAATTGCGAGGCGTGGATTTAGTGGGGGTCCCACATCGATTGGAGAAATGAACAAGTGTCAGCGAGGACGCTAGGCCCTAAAGGAGGGTGAATTGTGATATGGGTCCCACATCGATCGGAGAAAGGAACAAGTGCCAACGAGGACGCTAGGTTATGAAGGAGGGTGGATTGTGATATGGGTCCCACATCGATTGGAGAAAGGAACAAGTGCTAGCGAAAACGCTAGGCCTTGAAGAGGGTGGATTGTGATATCCCACATCGGTTGGGGAGGAGAACGTGAAGGAGGGTGGATTGCGATATGGTTCCCACATCGATTGAAGATAGGAACAAGTGCCAACGATGACGCTAGGCCCTCAAAGAGGGTGAATTGTGATATCCCACATCAATTGCGGAGTAGAGCTAAATAAGAGTGTGTAAACCTTTCCCTTTGCTCATAATTGGTGAGAGGAATCCGATATTTGTAATTTAAAAAAATTCATTATTCAAATTATATTTTTCTTAATCCTTAAATGTAAAATTATATGTATTAAATTTTGTTATAATATAATTTTATTAAAAAAAAGAAAAAAAATATATAGACTTTGAGTTACTCAAGTTCTGAGTATTAAATAATTTTGAATTTAATTTTAATAGATTATACACTTTTATCCCTAATTTTTTAATAATGTTTTTTTTATATTATTTGTATTAATTTAAATTATTTGAAACAATTAATACAAATAGACATGACTAAAAATAAGAGTAAAAATGTAATATTTTAAAATATACGGACAAAATAGAAAATAAACTCTAAATTTAAAGACACAAATATAACTTTTTAAAATTTAAGAATTAAATAGAAATTAAACAAAAAAAAACTGATAGATAAAAATATTATATTTTAAAACATTAAAAAAAAAAGGAAAAAAGAAAACTATATTCAAAACTAATTAAACCATATTTTTAAGATTTTATTTTCTATTTTTGTAAGTTATTACAGTTGAGATTTAACAATAAAATAGGTATGATATCTAAATAAATGGAAGAAATAACTGCTCTAAATTTATTATCTAATTTATCATAATAATTATCGAATAATAATATATAATATGCTAAAAATTCTTTACACTTTATCTAAATAAAAAATAATACAAATATAAAAAATAATAATTTATCTGCCAAAATAGGGTGACCATGCATGCAGTGCCCAACACGATCACATCTGCAAAATAGTGAATTTATAAAAATAATAAATAAATAAATAAATAAATACGACGATGAATTAATATATCTACGAAGAAATTGGACAACGTACCCAATACCATTCATTATCATAACTCGAATTTTGCTCTATGTTTAATGGAGCGTTCAAGTTTTGAAGTTCACTCTCGATCTCTTTCGCAAAGAACATATCGCCGTTTGAATGCTCGACATGCGATTCCATTACTTGAGTGGGTGAACTAAAATCAGAATTAAACAAAAATATATTTGTTAATGAATATTGTTAAAAAGAAAAATAAACGACGGAATTAAAGTTTTTTTTTATTATCAATTAAAATAACGATGTCTCATACCGTTCGGGGTTGTAACTGGAATCTTTTTCTTGTTCCGCATTTAATTCTTCCAATTCCTTCTCAAGCTCGTTTGCGAACATTATATCATCATTTGAAAATTGTTCGTATGATTCCATTATCTGCGCAAGTGGACTGTCCAAAATTAAGAAGAAATACATTAATAAATATTTTAAAGAAAAAATAAATTATATTACTTTTTAGAACATATATATTTTTTTCGTTTATAATCAAAATAAAACAGTCACTTACCATTCTTTTTCAAGTTCAGCATCTAATTCTTCCAATTCTTTAGGAAGCTCGAACATTCTATCATCATTCAAAGGTTGAAGCTCGAACATTCTATCATCATTCAAAGGTTGAAGCTCGAACATTCTATCATCATTCAAAGGTTGATCGTATGATTCCATTATTTGTGTAGGCGGACTGTCCAAAATTAAAAAAATATATATATTTATAAATATTGTTAAAGAAAAAAAAATTACACGTACAAAATTATATTATTCTTTAAAATAGAAAAAAAAATATTCTTTTTAATTATCAATCAAAATTAAACCAATAATAAATATTGTTAAAAGAAAATTGATTTTTTTTTGCTATCAATTAAAATAAAAATGTCTCATACCGTTCAGGGTCATAACTGGAATTTTTTTCTTGTTCCGCATTTAATTCTTCCAATTCATTCTCAAGCTCATTTGCGAACATTATATCATCATTTGAAAATTGTTCGTATGATACCATTAATTGTGCAAGTGGACTGTCCAAAATTAAAAGAAATACGTTAATGAATATTTTAAAGAAAAAATAAATTATATTACTTTTTAAAGCAGGAAAAAAAAAAATATTTTTTTTGGGTTTATCAATCAAAATAAAAAAGTCACTTACCATTCTTTTTCAAGTTCGGCATCTAATTCTTCCAATTCTTTGTGAAGCTCGAACATTCTATCATCATTCAAAGGTTGATCGTATGATTCCATTATTTGTATAGGTGGACTGTCCAAAATTAAAAAAATATATATTTATAAATATTGTTAAAAGAAAAAAAAAATTACTCGTATAAAATTATGTTATTCTTTAAGATAGAAAAAAAAATATATTTTTATTATCAATCAAAATAAAAACTATCACCTACCATTCATGACCGGGACTCGAATTCAATTCCTTCTCGAGCTCACTTGCAAACATCATATCATCATTTGACAATTGATGATATGATTCCAATATTTGTGCGGGTGGACTGCAAAATTAAAGAAAAAAATAATATTTATGAACATGGTTAAGACAATTATAAAATAAAAATATACCAATTTTACTGATAAGAAATGATCCGTACCATTCATGGGAGTGATCAAATTGTTGTGGATTTTGAACATATATGTCTGTCTGGGTTGTTGTAGTTGCAAGTGATTTTTGTATTCTTGTCGAGACTACATTTTGTACGTTTTTTAACATCCTTCTCCGAACGACGCAGAGTACGTAGGAATCATGCACGAACCCTTTTGGTATGAAAGCAGGATCAATTGTGTACTCGAGCATGATCCAGGAACAATCAGTGTCATTAGGTTTGTCTTTAGGAGTCTCGTAATGAAACCGTTTGATGCTACCAATTAGAAGATTATTAACCGAAGAAAATACCCGTTGGCCTTTGTTTTCACCGCTCCAAGTGGCACCATCAGAGCCAACTTTTCTAATAACACGTGATTTCTTCTTATTGAGGTTGGTGAAGAAGTAGATGTCTCTGTCATCAATCCCTCCACATTGTTGCCATATTAGAGAAGGCTCTCGGGTGTAAAGATCAATCACAGGAAGCGCAATTGATGGAACGGTTTCTCCAACAATCTTGTGGAGAAGATAATAGCTCAATAACTCTTCGTCGGTGGGAGCGAAGACGTAACCGAATGGAAACATGCTTGGATTCATTCTGATGCACGAGAATAAATAACTAACCTTATTAAGAAAACAGAGAAAATTAAAGAAAAAGTAATAAAAAGAATTAAAAGGTTTGTGAACATTCACGAGTCTCATCGTAGTTACTTATTCAACCGAATTTGTTTCGGATGTTAATGGATTGACTTCAACGGAGTTAATATATTTTTTAAGTCCGACTTAATTTTTAGGTATTAAAATTTCTTCCACCACTAAAAAAAAATACCTCTAAATTTTGTATATTATTTTGAGAGCATGCATACGTACACGTAATAAATTGGAAAACAACGACGAATGAATGAAAAAAATTAAAATAAAATCGTAGAAGATTGAGAAAAGAAATACCTTTTCAGAGTTTTGATAGAGCGCGAGTTAGTTTGCTCTCCTTACACGATGACTTGATTAAACAGTACTGAATAATTAATAAATGAATATGCAATTAAATTAATTTATAAGTTTTTAAAAATTGATTTAAAAAAGATTTACTTCACTCATTTAAATTATTTTTGCTTAGCGGAAGATTTGGACTAACAAATAATTACAATATTATAAAAAATGAAATTAATTTATGAATTTTTAAAAATTAATTCGAAAAAGATTTACCTCACTCATTTAAATTATTTTTGCTTAACCGCAAGTTGGATTAAAAAATAATTACATTATTTTAGTTTATATATTTTTAATTATATAAATATTTTGATTTTATCTCGATTGTTTAAATTTAATTACAATTTTATCGGTATTAAAAATCTCAATAAGATTTTTAATGATTATTTTAAATTTTATTAATTATTATTAAATGATCTCTCATTAGAAAATATATGAAAATTAGGAACTCATTATTTATCTTTTTATTTTATATTTTTAAATGTTTAAATTTTAGTAGCCAATCTTAAAACTATTTTTTATTTTTTATTGTTAATTTTTGGAAATGTTTTCATATTTTATTTTTATTTTTTTTACATTGAATCATCATTCATATTAACCAATTTTCTTTAAAATAAAAAATAAAAATAAAATGTGGGTTAATTGTCCAAATAAAAATGTGGGATAAAAAAAAAGAAAAAAAAAGGAAAATTAAAGACTTAAAAATAAAAGAAAATTAAAAGAAGTACAAATTTCACTATCATTGCCCACTGTAATGATTGTGACTAGTTTGTCCTTTCCCTTGTTTCTTCAGACCTTTTGCAAAAGGGTATTAATTGTCTATTTCTTTTATTTATTTATTTAATTTGAAATTAGAATCTTTTAAAGTATTTATATATATATATAAAATTTTGAAGGAATTTCATTTGGGTCAAAATTGGATATTCTTTATTTTTACCTTTCTTATTAAAATAATATCACTTTTTATTATTCTTCCTTTTAAATTATTGACTTAGACTAACTTTTCTAAAAAAAAATTGATTAAAAAAATTTTAAATTAATTAATCGCCTAAAATTATAAATTTATTCTAAATGCTGTATTTATTTAATCGATATACATATATTAAAAAAATAAGATTTTTTAAAAAAAGAAAATGAAAAAAATAGGAATATATATATATATATATAAAAAGAAAATCTGACCTTATATTTAAGTTATAATATTGAAAAGAAAAATATATTTTGATTAATTATTACTATTTTATTGAATATTCATTACATTTTTTCCCCCTAAAATAAGGGATAGAGAAAAACAAAAAAAATTGAAATTATAGAAAAAAACAGAAAAAAGAAAAAGAAAAAATAGCAGTTGAAATGAGAATCTCAACAGAAACAGTGAATGTATAATTAATTGAATACAGATCATTGTGCGTTATCTTCTTCATCGGCCCTCCAGATTTGTAGTCGCCTATTCTTAGAATCTTTTTTCACTGAGAAATTTTATCCCGTTTTTCCATTTTCAAATCTCCATTACACTGCGAAACTCGAGCTGTCTCACCGTCTTCTTCGCTGCTCTCTGTTGCTTCTAACTGTTCTTCTGAATGTCCGTGACTACATCATCTTCTCACCATATCATAATTTTTTCTACTTGTCTTCTTCGTTTTGGGTTTGGGTTTCTTTAGACGTGATGGCTGGAAAGGAAGAGCTAGTGGGACGAGCAGAGGAGCGTAGTCCGCCAGTAGTGGCTGAGATGGAGAGCTCTGTTGTTGATGCTTCTAACCCTTCTTGGTTTACGCCCTTGAGGTACTGTCTTCACTGTGATTTTGATTTCCACTGCAGTTTAGTTCTTGGGAATGAAGGTACTGTTCGTTTTATCATTTGGGTAGCAATTGTATAGGTTCGTGGTGGTTTCCCCCCTCTTTGTTTGGTGAAGATGAGGGAAAATAGATGCGTGATTTCGCTGTCTTAGTGATTATATGATGGTTTATAGCTACTGAAGGGAACCCTTTTGGTTACCATGTCTTAATGATTATATTTTAACCATATGCCTTTGTTATAGTGAGATTACTGTGATGTTCTTTACAAGGAAAATAGTTTTTGGATGAGTTCTGTTTTTGCTTTTCTTTTCGAAATTCTGGTGGGGAAGAAATTAGGGGTTACTGTATGCTCTTGAGCAGAACCATCCAAGGAGCATTTGCTGGAGAGACAACTCTATGAGTGAACTGTGCCTTTTAAGGTGAACTGGATGTGTCTTGGTTATGTTTCTTGAATATGGAACTTGGAAGAATCTCGTGAATTCTCGTCCAAGTCTCTCTTAAATCACCTTACTTCTCACTTCTCCTCTTACGCCTCGTTGCTCAGGACCATAGACTCACTTCTCCTCTTACGCCTCGTTGCTCAGGACCATAGACTCACTTCTCCTCTTACGCCTCGTTGCTCAGGACCATAGACTCACTTCTCCTCTTACGCCTCGTTGCTCAGGACCATAGACTCACTTCTCCTCTTACGCCTCGTTGCTCAGGACCATAGACTCACTTCTCCTCTTACGCCTCGTTGCTCAGGACCATAGACTTGAACTCATCTAAGGTCGATCTTATTGATAATCTCCTAATTCACCAAAGGCCATGAAATTCTAATTCTTAGCTTGGTAGACTTTAGTCACTTCATTAATCTATAGCCCTCTCACCTCCCACATGTGTCACCTCACTTCATTAATCTATAGCCCTCTCACCTCCCACATGTGTCACCTCACTTCAAACCAAGCAAGGAGGATTTAAAAGAAGGCTGTTGAACATGAAGTGTCAAGGCTGTCTGTTTGTCTTTAGATGCTAGAGGAATTTGAATGCTAAGTGATTTTTGACAATGCTGCTTTTTCTAATATTGGAGAGGTTTGACATCAAAATATAGGGCTTACTTGGAACCTTAGGATATTTTGGGGCTATGAATTGTTAGGAATCACGAACCTCCACAATGGTATGATATTGTCCACTTTGAGCATAAGCTCTCATGGTTTTGCTTTTGGTTTCCCCAAAAGGCCTCATACCAATGGAGATTTATTCCTTATAAACCTATGATCATCCTCTTAATTAGCCAATGTGGGACTCAATAATCCTCAACAATCTTTCCCTTAAACAAAGTACACCATAGAGCCTTCCCTGAGGCCTCCTTCTCTGGAGCTCTCGAACAGCCCCCTTAATCAAGGCTGACTCCTTTTCGGGAGCCCTCGAACAAATTACACCCTTTGTTCGACACTTGAGTCACCTTTGATTACACCTTTGAGACTCACAATTCCTTTGTTTGACACTTGAGTCACCTTTGATTACACCTTTGAGACTCACTGCTTCTTTGTTCGACACTTAAGGATTCTATTGGCATGACTTTGATACCATGTTAGAAATCACGAACCTCCACAATGGTATGATATTATCCACTTTGAGCATAAGCTCTCATGATTTTGCTTTTGGTTTCCCCAAAAGGCCTCATACCAATGAAGATGTATTCCTTACTTATAAACCCATGATCATTCTCTTAATTAACCAATGTGGGACTCAATTATCCTCAACAATCTTTCCCTCAAACAAAGTACACCATAGAGCCTTCCCTGAGGCCTCCTTCTCTGGAGCTCTCGAACAGCCCCCTTAATCGAGGCTGACTCCTTTTCTGGAGCCCTCGAACAAAGTACACCCTTTGTTCGACACTTGAGTCGCCTTTGATTACACCTTTGAGACTCACAATTTCTTTGTTTGACACTTGAGTCACCTTTGATTACACCTTTCAGACTCACTGCTTCTTTGTTCGACACTTGAGGATTCTATTGGTATGACTTTGATACCATGTTAGAAATCATGAACCTCCACAATGGTATGATATTATCCACTTTGAGCATAAGCTCTCATGATTTTGCTTTTGGTTTCCCCAAAAGGCCTCATACCAATGAAGATGTATTCCTTACTTATAAACCCATGATCATTCTCTTAATTAGCCAATGTGGGACTCAATTATCCTCAACAATCTTTCCCTCAAACAAAGTACACCATAGAGCCTTCCCTGAGGCCTCCTTCTCTGGAGCTCTCGAACAGCCCCCTTAATCGAGGCTGACTCCTTTTCTGGAGCCCTCGAACAAAGTACACCCTTTGTTCGACACTTGAGTCGCCTTTGATTACACCTTTGAGACTCACAATTTCTTTGTTTGACACTTGAGTCACCTTTGATTACACCTTTCAGACTCACTGCTTCTTTGTTCGACACTTGAGGATTCTATTGGCATGACTTTGATACCATGTTAGAAATCATGAACCTCCACAATGGTATGATATTATCCACTTTGAGCATAAGCTCTCATGATTTTGCTTTTGGTTTCCCCAAAAGGCCTCATACCAATGAAGATGTATTCTTTACTTATAAACCTATGATCATTCTCTTAATTAGCCAATGTGGGACTCAATAATCCTCAACATGTATCTCTAATTGGATCAATCTTTTAAAACTTTTTTTTTGTGTTGTATTCTCATTATATGATTAGTGCCAATTGGAGAGTGTTTATGTAACCTCCCTTGGGTTATCTTCCTAATGTATCAAACAATGTCTCATTTTTAATTGAAGTTTGTTTTGTATAATTTTTTTTTAGGAAAAAGTTCAGAGCCTCTAATACCTATTTTTTAAACTTTCTGAATCTGCAGATTGCTTGTTATATTTTGTGTCATCAACATGATAAATTATGTGGATAGAGGAGCCATGGCAAGCAATGGTGTGAATGGGCATCGAACTACTTGCACAACTGATGGTACATGTACATCTGGTTCCGGAATACAGTAAGATTTATCTAAAGGACATCATGAGAAACTTTTTTGTCATTTGTTGAGCCATATTGTTAGTTCATCTTTCTTTTCTTAGTTATGCAAGTGAAGTGAGGGGTCTCTAGGTCGATATTTGTCGCTATTAATATTTATTCTCCTTTTTGATAGAAGAAATTTTGGGATGGATAAAAGCATCTTGTTTCGTCTTTTAAGTTGAGATGCCTCAAATTGGCTAACTTTTTTGGTAAATTTTCGTTGTTAGATATGCTCATTCTAGTGCTATATGCTAATAATCTACCGTCATTTCTGATACTGAGTTGCAAAATATTGCAATTTTTTTGTGAACTGCGACGTCTGTCTTTCAATCGATGTCATAACTAATACAGTGGTCGTAGATTTACCATTTTGATATTTGAAACACAATTGATAGGCTACAATGTAAAATGGAATTCACCATGGTTGGCTATATAATCTTTCTTTCAATATTCGTATTGGCTTTGAACTGTAAATCATTTAACATGTATTATTAACAGTTTAATACTGTTTCATCTCCCGTCTTCTAAAGCTGGCTTTTTGGATTATTCTGCTTAGGGGCCAGTTTAACTTGAACAATTTTGAAGATGGAGTTCTATCCTCTGCTTTTATGGTTGGACTTCTTTTGGCTTGTCCAATATTCGCATCATTGGCAAAGAGGTAATCAAAATAATTGACTCGAGGTATAACTTGTTGTAAGGCTTTTGACACTGAAAATTGAAATGAACAATTATATAATATGAATAATCATCCTTATTGAACATTTAGGATGTTTCTTTCTTGTTTGTTACAATAACTTTCTAGAACTGAATCTTTTCGTAACATTTGCTATGTGATGATGTGAAACCTTTTGATTTGATGCTGTACCTCTAGCTGAATATGTTGCATTCCATGGTAGCATTTGAAACTAAATAAATGAAATATGATACAATTCTGTTTTTTGACATCCCGACTAATCTCACGAAGCAACCACCTAACCTTACAACATTTGATTATTAAGAAACTCGTAATATGTTACTATTCTTTGTAGGTGCACCATGTGGCTTAAACTATTCTCTAATAGCCCTTTTAATTTTATTAGTCCCATGCCTACTAGGCCACCATGAGTCTTGTAATTCTCCAGGTCTCAATTTAAAAAGTAGTTCAAATTGTGTTTATAATATATTTACAGTGCAGTTACCACCTATATATATTTATTTGAATCTCAACTAAATTTTACATAATTTTTATTTTACAATATTATGTAATTTTTAGTATATTGTACTATATATGTTTTAATTTTAACAAAAATAAAATGAGTGTAGCATGTTTATTAGTGTAATTTTTCGCTTTAAACTTTTATAATCTAGATATACTAAAAATACAAAAATGTTGTTTTCAAAATTTTCACTATCGATCCAAATAACAGTTTTAAAAGAAATGCCAAATGGGTAGTGAATCCTAAAACAAAAAATAGAATTTGAATTGCATACCAAATGGGCCTTAAGCTAATTTTCAAACCTAAATCCCATGATGATTTCTAGAAGATATACTCCATTTAGCATTGAGAGGTTTTTAGCTGTAAAAACTCTCAGAAAGAAGGTTTAGAACAATAAGAGAATGCTTGGCTAGGAATGTGGAAACGAGATAGACCTTCCAAAGAGAAGCCTTGATTTCATTTTCCCATAAGATTTTAATCTTTTCCCTTCCCGAATGCCCGAACAATACCTGTTTACCTAACAATGTGGAATGTCATTCCCACTATTGTTGCTTACCAAATCAATAACATAGGATAAATGTGTTGCCCACTTCAACATTGAAAACCATCCCCTAAAAGTGGTGGAATCCCAATCTTTCATAAAACCTAGTTAATCTCATTCCCTTTTCCTGTTATTCTCTTCCATGATCACAAAGCTTAAAGATTGAGAAAAAGGTTGCTTCCCCTTCGACTACAATGTTTCCGATTGAGAAAAAGGTTGCTTCCCCTTCGACTACAATGTTTCCCACTTGGCCAAATGGATTGGGTGCTTTTTTTTTATGAAAAGGAGGCACTTTGGAGAAGATTTATAGCTACTAAATATGAAGCCACACTTTATAATCTCAAACCAGGAAGAAGATCAATGCACACGTCTATGGGTCCTTGGAAATTAATTGATAAGATGCAACGTTTGGTATACAATTATGTTCGATCCATGGTGGGCAGGAGAAACAAGACACTGTTCTCGGAGGATGCTTGGCTAGGAACTACTAGTTTCCAAGAATGAAAAGAAGATTATGTGATGCAACTTTCTTTATGCTTAGGAATCCTCGTATGTTCTCAGATAAGCAACAAAACGCGCACACTTTCATTGAATCTCTTTCTTATCTTGCTTTATATTGGAGTTATCATTCTCCTCCTTTTTATAATTATAGCTTATCGACCCTCTTATCTCATTGGAGATGTTTTTTTTGTAATTATTGTTGATAGGACTTTCTTTTTGTATATATATTTTCATACACCAATGAAATGGTTTTTGTTTCTATAAAAAAAAACTGCAGAACTAGAGAGTTTATCTTAGCATCATAACTGCACAAGGAACTTGTTTAGAAGAACAAAGCAAAAGAAGAAAGCCCTTCCTTTTTACCTAAAAAATATTTATTAACCAGCAGTAGTGGTTTTTGTCTCTTCTAATTTTTGCAGGGTAAATCCGTTTAGACTTATTGGTGTTGGACTATCTGTTTGGACTTTGGCCGTAGTTGGATGTGGTCTTTCATTTAATTTCTGGTCTATTGCTGTATGTCGGATGTAAGCAAAGAACTTATCTTTTTCCTCCTTTTCTTTGTTATTTTCTATCCTTCTCGTTTACCTCGTTCTATTTTAATTATATGGGGATTATCTTCATGAATGTAACGATTTTTCTCTGATCTGTAGGGTTGTTGGTGTTGGTGAGGCTTCATTTATAAGTCTTGCTGCGCCATTCATTGATGACAATGCACCAGTTGATAAGGTTCATTTTTTTCTTCCAATGTGTTCCTTCAATGTTTTCAAGCGTGATATTTTCATTGCAAAATATAGCCTATTTTAGATAAATAGTTTCTAAATCTAGTTTCTTTCTTTCCCATTGTCACCTCAAAAGTTTGCAATTGGGCATGGTTATTATAATATCTATCTAATTGAAAACATTTGCTCATATGCCACAGAAAACAGGCTGGCTTGCAGTATTTTACATGTGTATACCAACCGGTTATGCTATTGGCTATCTTTACGGTGGTTCAGTAAGTTTTTACTATTTGAATGCATCAGTATAGTCTCCTAATCTACAAACAAAGATTAATTCATAACCTAAAATTTCATTAATGTTTCTTCCATATTTGATTAATTTTCTTTTTCTCATTTTCTGTTTCGTTTGTAGCATACTCCCAATTAAATATTTGTGTTGCCAAATAACTTTTGTTTTTAATTCATAGGTTGGTCAACATTTAGGTTGGCGTTATGCATTTTGGGGCGAGGCAATAGTGATGGTTCCTTTTGTAGTTCTTGGCTTTGTTCTAAAGCCCTTGCGATTGAAGGGTAAGGATCAAGTTTAGATCATACAAGAACCGTTTTTGTTGTGCTCTAACTAAATGATTTGTGGATGCAGGTTTTGCTCCTCCAGAGATAATTAATGCACCGATACCTGTAGATACAGCTGCCTCATCAGTTAAAGGTGCCTTTCGTAATTTTTTTATTAGAAACAAGACTTTCCTTGATGAAATTCTAAAGAAGATGCTTTTTATAATTCATTTTTCTTCCTTAGATGGAATTGCATATAAAAATCACCCATAGACATGCATAATTCAACTACAGTTCAGTTATTTTTTCTCATATCTCGGTTAAATCAATATTTTTCAGTGCTAAAGTATTATGTAGGATCAGTTAATGAATGGTTTATCAAGAGATATCTGGTCGTCATATGTATCAACTCGACTTTTGATTAGATTCTTTAATTTGTGATTATTCAAATAGTCAATGGACATGAAGTTTTTTGGCAGATTAAATGTACGAAATCCGTTCTTTTAATTCGTAAAAGTATTAAGTTTCTTAGTAAAAACAGAAAAAAAAAGAGATTCTGATCAAGTACTTGTCTACTTGAGATGCTTTTTTGCAACCTCCTCCTACTACATTCATCTATGGTTTGATTTAATATTGTTCTCCGAGTAATATATGGGAAAAATTGTATTCCAGTAATATTAATTTTTCCCGCATCATTTGCTTCACATTTGGATTCATTAATAGTCACCTGCTCCATTCTCTTTAATTTCTCTTTTGCATGCTTGCCCTTTTTATGGGTCATAATAATCTTTTTTGACTTTGTATATGGAATTAGATGATGAAAAAACGAAAGATGGAGTATCTCCTAAGGATATCCAAGAGAAAAGTGCAGGACGTTCTTCTGAGTAAGTGACTCGTTGTAAGCTAGAATCGAGCATAACTTTTTTGTTGGATTTGATAGTTTAATTATTAAAAAATTTTATACTATCTTTGACAGGAAAATGAACAATGTATAGTTATATATCGACAGGAAAATTAACAGTTTAACTCTTAAATGTATGTGCAACTGGCACACAAAACCTTTTAAAATCCCTGTCTTTCTCTGGTCTAATATAACCGTAGGTTGTTCATTTTCCTGTGACACTTTTACCACATTTTATAGCGTTCTGATATTAACCATGATTTCAATGGTAAACGGTACAGGGCATCGAGGCTTGTTGAATATGAGAGCATATTTTAAATTAATTGTTCATGTAGTTCTGAAAGTTTTGAAGGCTTCATTCATTTTTAATGTTTAAAGAATGTTGGAGAGAAATTATAAGACATAGCATGGACACTTATAATAAAAAAGTGAAAAAAACAAGCTGTAAATGTTTAAGATTTCCTTTTATATGTTGGAATTATCAACGTCATTTTCAAATTAGATTGCATGAACGTTGCATATGTCTCTCTAATTTCAACTATGTATCTATGTCGGTGCTTTCTTTTTAAGCTCTGCATGTGATATCACTTGCATTGCATTTTCTTAAATAACTGGAATCCATATTAACCTTATGGCCCACCCAAGGCTAGCTTCGAGGGATAGCAAGGGTTTTAAAGTCATGAGTTTCAACTTAAGAGCTTGAACTCAAAACTTCGAGGTTGTCTCTAAACATCCTAGCCCCCACTGAGCACTCCTAGATAGAGCACATGTGCTGCCTCGGATAGACAAACTTGAAGTAAAGAATTTTAGTCTTGAGAGATCTAGAAATAGAAAGTAAATGCCAGTATGCTATCTGATCTTGTTCTGTTCTTAACCTATGGCAGTTCTGTCCTTAAAGAAGTATTGCGATTTATGAAAGATATGAAAGCGCTTCTGGTCGATAAGGTTTTTGTCGTCAATGTTCTAGGTATTTCTTTCACTTGAATTACTATACCTTTTCTCAAGTATTGATCATAATAATGTTAAGATTTTGGATACGAGTACTTTCAATTACAACACTCTTTGAATTTACTTTAAACTCTGCAATTTTTTTTTAGGTTATGTGGCATATAATTTTGTCATAGGCGCATACTCGTATTGGGGACCCAAGGCTGGTTACAGTATTTATCAAATGGTGAGGTCACTTTATCTTATGGCTATAATCTTGCATTTCAACCATTTACTCTCTCCCACTTGGGGTGAGTTTAAAATGATTTTTAAAATAGTAAAAATTGTTTTTATTGAATTAAAATCTTTTTTGTCGGCGTTCAATTACATCGGCAAAAGTCATTTGGAGTTACCCATTAATCATTATTTTTTTAACAAGAAACAAGGCTTTTATTGAATTAATGAAGAGAAACAAAGGCTCAGAATTCAAAACTCCCTTGAAAAATAAAAAGAAAAACTAAGTTGATCACTATTAATTTATTGGATGATGGGTTGGAGATATGTTTGGAATTTTTATATTTTGGAATATTTCGATAGAAAAGTGCAGATATGATTTTTGGAGGGATTACAGTCGTGTCTGGAATCGTTGGAACACTAGCAGGAGGCTATATTTTAGATCGAATGAACAACACTATCTCCAATGCTTTTAAGGTAAATGTTCTTTATACTTCAAAGGGATTTTATTTCTTGAATTATCCTTGTGATGTCCAAGTACATTTTCTTAATTGAATTATAAATACCATATGTTTTAATTTGATGAAATAAACGGGTTCGTCCACGATATTAATATAATTTTGACTCATTAATTTACCTGACCTAAAATAGCTTGCTGTCACAATAGATCCAGGTAGGTGTAGTATGAGGAAATTTCAATTCTTTAAGTATCTTTTTGATTCATATTCCCCTTACAAATTCCATGGGTTAAGGTTCTAAACTCTGCTTAAGATTACTCCTTGCCACATTTTTGTTTTATGCTTCACCATGTAACTAGATTCCTTCCAACAAAGGAATAGTAATCTTAGGTAGACCTTCCATCCATAGAACATCTTGTCCAGTCTACATCATAATAAACTTCTTTTTGGAAGTAATTTCCCTTTTTGAATAAGATACCCTTTCCAAGAATTTCTTTTAAATAGCTCGAGATTCTATTAGGAATTTCAAAACGAGTCAATTGAGATCGATTCACTAGAGAGACTCATAAGCTGGCTCTAAAACCCAAAAACTAACGAGTTACATAAACTTAATCATGTATCCATTCACTCGTGGGTTTCACAAATTTTACGAGAGGCTCAACAAGTGATTATCGATGTTACTTGGTAGAAAATGACTTTATAGGGGTCAAACATAGGACTTCCTACTTTGGTTCTATAGTTTTTTAGTATAACAAACGTGGGGTATGAAGATTTAAACCTCCAACCCTGAGGGATGGAGTACTTGTCAATTATCGATCCTATGCTCACTTTGGCTACTTTGACACTATATTAAATACTAAATTTGAAACAATAATATTTTGATACACTAAATTTGTGGCAACCCAAGTCTACATATATAGGAGAAAGACCTACTGCAGCATAAGGAAAAAATAAGGACAACAACTAATATTTATAAATATTAGAAGTTCCAACATTAATAAAAATTTGATGCATAGAAAGGATTAAATTGAAATATTTAGAAGATTTGAGATAAAATTCAACATTGGCACAAGCATTAGAGGCTAAATTATGTTTTTTAGCCAATACAACAATCAAAATGTTAGTTTTTTTTTTTTTTCTCCATTTATCTGTCATATCATATGTATAGTTCATGTGCTGATATCATGAATGAAAGGCTTGTACTGTAATGCTTATTATTACGTACATTTCAATTGTAGCTTCTTTCTGTGACAACATTTATTGGAGCGGCCTTTTGCTTCGGTGCCTTTTGCTTCAAAAGCATGTATGGCTTCGTGGTTCTTTTCGCAATTGGTGAACTACTAGTATTTGCCATACAGGTATATTCTTCTTTTCCATTAAGTTTTTCAGCCTATTTTTAACGTAACCAACTCCACAACCTTGTCACAAGATCTCTCACCATTCCTAAAGAATCTATTATTTCTCTCAAGCCAAACCCTCCGCAATATCGCAAATAAACTAGTGTGCCACAAAACTTTCTATCAAATTTCTATAGTAATTTTGAAACATTTACGCAAGGTAAATGGTAGTATTACAACGTTTGAAAGAATATGAGTATTTTTTAAACGAAAGGAAGTTCAAGGGTATTTTTATAATTTAGCATATCCTAAAAAATAGTAAATTGTTCAAAATTCATTTAGAAATTTAAAATAACGTTGATGATCAATCACAAGCTATAAAAATAAGTGAGTGACAAGAAAAGCTTTGAACTCAACACCAAGACAAACTTCGAATATGCCTGACAATTCTTGAGTTTCAAAACTTAAATACAATAATATTAAACTCGTAAAAGTGGCCACACATGGGACTGGTTCGAGTCTAACTCTTAATTAACAGCCTTCTGCGAGAAGGCCCAATGAAAAGGTAGCAAGGATCCAAATAAAGATAAAGACAACCTTGCTTGAATAGCATCTGTTCTCTAAGTTGTACAACTTTGTCTTGAAAAGGTAGCAAGATCCAAATAATCCTTATATATAATGTTTTCTTTATTGCAGGGACCGGTAAACTTCATATGCCTACATTGTGTGAAGCCTAGTCTAAGACCGCTTTCTATGGCTATTTCCACCGTTTCAATTCATATTTTTGGAGATGTGCCATCCGCACCTCTGGTTGGAGTTCTCCAGGTTTGTACTTGGTTTTACTGTCTATAACATCAACACTTTTTCTTAGTTCAACAATGTGTGGAGATGAATATTCAAACGTTTGACCTGATCTGATCTTTTGGTCTAGTGTAAATGTCTAAACCACTTCGATCTAGTTTTAGGTTGACAATACACATTAGCACGTAAATATAGTGTAAATGGGTACCTTAGATGTTGGTCTACTTGACTTTTCTACACAAATTTGTAGCTCATTTCTCTATTATTGTACATATGCATATTTA
Organism: Cucurbita ficifolia; assembly: GCA_033971965.1. Taxonomy (NCBI): domain Eukaryota; kingdom Viridiplantae; phylum Streptophyta; class Magnoliopsida; order Cucurbitales; family Cucurbitaceae; genus Cucurbita; species Cucurbita ficifolia. Next base: position 11,283,391 of record CM066972.1, read on the forward strand.
GAGCTTATTAGACCGTTGTCTTTTATTCTATTTCACTATTATTAGTTTAGGGCTTCCATGAATGCGTCAATATTTGGCTCTACTATGTAGAATAATATTGAATTCTCCTATATTTGGTCTTACAATAACATGGTATCAGAGCCACTAGGTCTTTTCGTTGGCAATTATGATTTTAAGTCATTAGAGATTTATAAACCCTTAGGGTTTGAGGTTTGGAGCTCCATTTTGGAGGGTTTGGTCTTTTGTCTTAGGATTATGCATCAACAACGCTGTCAGGATCTCTCGCTCTTGTGGTCACTGTTGGAGTCCACTGCCGTTGCTTCAAAGGTCAGTTACTAGACTAGTCTTCATCCCACCTAGCCCAAAAGATAGGCTATTTTTCGATCAGCAAGATCCCGAAATTCGACTTGAAAACCACTAGCGTGTGAGGGCCACATGCACTGTCAAAGGTTTAGCCCCACGCACCGACGCGTGATTGGTTTGAAGCCTCTATGATCTTATGGCTTGTTGTTTCATGCTACTCCCAACCTATTTGTTCTTCTAATGTGGTTCAATCGTGAACTCAATCCATCCATGGTTCATCTAAAAAGCCATTTGTTAATTCTGTAGTGCAGTCTGCTAAATTTCAATAGCGTCAAAACTCATTAAAAGCATCTTCTTCATCCTCTACGTTTGCCCCTATTACAATCATCGTTGGGTTATGTTAGGAATCACGACTCTCCACAATGGTATGATATTATCCACCTTGAGCATAAGCTCTCATGGCTTTGCTTTGGGCTTCCCCAAAAGGCCTCATACCAATGGAGATGTATTCCTTACTTATAAACCCATGATCATTCTCTAAATTAGCCAATGTGAGACTCCCTCCCAACAATCCTCCCCTCGAACAAAAAGCCTCATACCAATGGAGATGTATTCCTTACTTATAAACCCACGATCATTCTCTAAATTAGCCAATGTGGGACTCCCTCCCAACAATCCTCCCCTCGAACAAAGTACACCATAGAGCCTCCCCTGAGGTCTATGTAGCCCTCGAACAGCCTCCCTTTAATCGAGGCTCGATACCTTTCTCTGGAGCCCTCGAACACAGCACACCCTTTGTTCGACACATGAGTTACTTTTGACTACACCTTTGAGACTAGCAATTTCTTTGTTTTGAGGATTCTATTGACATGGCTAAATTAAGGGCATGGCTCTGATACAATGTTAGGAATCACGACTCTCTACAATGGTACGATATTGTCCACTTTGAGCATAAGCTCTCATGGCTTTGAGGTTAGGTAACATGAATCATTGTCTTCCTTCATCTTCACTCCGGTGTGCTACTGATCATATGACAGGTAATCCCATTTTGTTTTCCACTCCATCTACATCCTTTGCTAATGTTACTTTGACAGATGGATCAAAATTGTCTATTCTTGGATCTGACACAGTAAATCTAATCATCTCTTTCTTTGTCTTTTGTTCTACATTTACCTCAAATTTACTTCCATTTGATTTCTATTAGTAAACTCACTTGTGGACTCAATTGTTTCGTTTTGTTCTAACTTGTTCGAACTCAATTGTTTTTATTAGTGAACTCCCTCGTGGACTCTATTGTTTTATTTTTGTTCTAACTCGTTTCAAGATCTTGTGACGAAGATGATGGTAAAGGAAACTCAATCGTGGACTTAATTGTTTTGTTTTGTTCTAACTTGTTTCAAGATCTCGTGACGAAGAACATTATTGGTAAAGGACATGAATTTGGAGAACTTTATATTTTTTTTATCATCAAGTGCCAATAGTTGTCTATCCTGGATTTGTTTCTCCTTTTGATAGCCATTGTGTCTAGATCATCCATATCTTCCAACGTTAAGAAAGTTTTGTCCTCAATTTCATAACTTGTCTTCATTAAATTGTGACTTAGGTTAGTTCGCCAAATTTCATCGTCTTAGTTCGAGCCCTCGAATGAAAAGAAATCAAGTGCACCTTTCAAATTAGTTCATTATGATATTGTGTCTAAAACTAGATTTCAATACTTTGTTGTGTTTGTTGATAAATATTCTCATATGACTTGATTATATTTTATGAGAATCGTTCTGAGTTACTATCTCATTTTTGTAACTTTCATGTTGAAATTCGAACTTGGTTTGATGTTTTCCTTAAAAAATTTGAGAAGTGACAATGTTGTCGAGTACTTTGTCGTAGGATATATATGGTTTTGTTGTAGTTTGAATCGGTATCTTGTATCTCGCGATGCTCCTTTCTTTGAGGACAAACCTTTTACGAGTCGGAGGAGGATGTACACCCTTCCCCGATCCATCTTCTTCGACGTTTGTCCTTACTTGCCCACCTATTACTAGCAATAACATCGAGGCAAATGTCTTGTACTATAAGATTCTTCATCATTAAATCCAAAACTAAACAATGAGTTTTCTATTGCTCTTCATAAAGGTAAACATTCTTGCACTTCTCCTATTTCTTATTTTGTCCTTTATAACCATTTGTTATCTTCTACGTGTTCTTTTATTGCATCACTTAAATCTATCTCGATTCCTAAAATCGTTAATGAAACATTGTCTCATCCTAGTTGACGCAATGCGGTGATAGAAAATATGAAAGCTTTAGATGATAATGGTACCCAAGATTTAGTATCTCGTCCAGTAGGAAAGAAACCTATTGGATGTAAATGGCTGTTTGCAGTTAAGGTCAATCTCGATGATTCCGAACCTATTGATTTGTAAGACCGAAGAACAATTAGCAGATATTCTCATGAACGCTTTAAATGAAATTCAAATAGATCATCTTTATAACATGCTAGGCCTGATTAACATATATGTTGATTAGAAGCTTATTAGTATATTTGTCTTTTATTGTAATTTTACTGTTATTATTTTAGCGTTTTCGAGTATTAATAACGATATTGCTGGTTCGGTGAGTCTAAACGAGATCAATGATTTTGTAGGACCATATTAACAATTGGAGGAAGACTGCTCTCATTCTTACGGCAGTTTTTTTCCCAGCTGCTATTATATGGTTCATAGGTAAAGTTCCATACTTTTTTCTGTTCCCAGCTGCTATTGTCTGATGATTGTCTATGTTTGTGCTGCTACTAGGAATTTAATAAACATCAGTTGTCCTGTTCAAACTAAGCTTTCATTAAGAACCATGAAAGAAAATACACGACTACTAGCGAAGACATTAAACCTTACAAACTCCCGAACCACATCATAAGACCTCTCACCCGCCCCGAAAATTTTGTATGTGTGTGTGTATAACCAGGAGGTCTGAAATTCCCACGTGTTGTTGAACTAAAAAAAAATCGTTAAATGGATGATAAGAAACCAGTGACAATAAGATATATTAAACAAACTTGAAAATAGACTGAAACTAGAGTATTGTATTGTCGTCTTTTCATTCTATTAAGTGGGCGTTTGACTGAAGCGCTATTTTCATTTCATTTCTTTAAATCTTGTCATAAGTCAGGTCCCTAACGTGTCACCAATATATTGGAAAAAAAACAATTAAATAACTCGATACTCATTTTAATGCATTCAAATGCACGTCCAAGTGTGTTCATGTCTGATATCTCAATACTATATTTGAAGTGTCTATGCTTATTAGAAAACATGGCTGATAATTATATAAACACAATTTTCTCTTGAATGCTAGGAATATTTCTTCACAGTGTTGATAGATTCAACGAAGATAACGAGCAACAAGTCACGACCAATAGATCGAGTGCGGAACCTTTGCTCGACACCGAGAAAGTACAACAAACAAACAATGAGCGAGTCACATCCAATAGATCGAGTGCAGAATCTTCACTCGAACCAGAGAAAATACAACAAACAAATAATGAGCGAGTCACAACCAATAGATCGAGTGCAGAATCTTCACTCGAACTAGAGAAAGTACAACAAACAAACAAAACATCTACGGAAACTTAAGGTTGCATATTCCCAATCCACCTATCTAGTATGATCTTTTAGTGCATCTTCTTTGATGTAAATAGACTTGTCTTTTAGATGATCCTTATTTATTTTGATTGTCTCTACCAATACATTCAGATAATAAAAGGTTGAAGAGCCTTTGCATTTAGAATGTCTTAACTTACCATTTGTGTTCAAGAGTGAACTTTTGGGTTGAAGGTAAATATTTTGTGTATAGAATGTGCTATGATCATCATGAATGTTTATGAACTTTTTTTCTTTTTCATTGCATATTTCATTATAATTTGACGTGTTTTTAAACCAATCATTTTGATTTGACTTAGAATGGGTATCATTTTATGTAATGACTTCAACGTCGATGTGAAAAAACTATGTCAAGAGTCTAATAGTGCTTGTAACGACTCCATGATCGAACTGTTATTACATGCATAGCGTGAGAGTTTTTCAAATGAATTTAAGTGGAGATATCTATAATTCAAAGTTCTTATAAAAATAGTTCAAACTAGATCTATTGTGGAAGTTAAAGAACCAAACCACTTAACATATCTAAATTAACATAAACATTATTAAGGTAAGAAAACTATCTAGAAAACTACTGTTCCATGACGTACACAACAGAAATGTCATCCGTTTAGAGGTCCTTTTCCTTTACTTAGAAAATGTTAAAGAAAAATTGAGTATTTAAAATTAATGTCATTATTATAAACGATCGTTTTAAATTAAAAAATTTCTTCTCAATCAAGGAAAAAAAAATTATGTTATGTTTTTCATTTTGTTAATGTAATTAATGTTTGATTATTGGAACAAATTTTTTTTATTATTTTTAAATTACATTGTTCATCTCTCACAATGTTCGAACAATGGGGAAGATATGTTGATTGCACCCACGAATCGAACATGTGGCATAAGAATCTCTGACTGACAATGTTCGAACAATGAAAGAGGATATGTTAATTGTACCCACAAGTCGAACAGGTGGCATAAGAACCTCTGACCGACAATGTTCAGACAATGAGAGGGGATATGTTGATTACACTCACGAGTCGAATAGGTGGCATAAGAACCTCTAACCGACTAAGATGTGAGGATTGTCTTTGAGACATGGTAAAAGATTGCACTGTGATCGTCAGAGAAGGAATAGATGGAAAAGCCACAAGCAATCTTGATAATGTTAATGCAAGACGACCTAGTTATTGTACGGCTCGTCTCGAACAGCGTAGTCTTAAACTCCAAATAGAGGCTTTAGAAATCTAGAAAACTCAACTCTACCGTCCGAGCACACGAAACTCGAGAATATCTTATTCCAACCTAAGTAAGTATGAGTTTGAGGACTAATATAATTTTTTATTCCAAATAAGTGCATCAAAATTGAAGTGAGAGAGGACTTTCAATTGGGTCAAAAGGTGGAATTTGTGAATGACCATTTTAGCCCTGGTGGATTGCAGTATTACAATGGCGGCTCATGTGGTGGTCTATGTATACATTCTCTTATCTTCTTCAACCTTACAACACAGTTGTTCGAAACAGAGAGAGAAAGAGGAGAGAAAATGGCTGGCGCTTTAGCTGGATCACTTGGAATTGGCTTTCCATGTTCCACCAAGCTCTCTCACACAACTTCACGGTCCTCTCGTCTTGTTCGTGTCAAAATGGCCGCCACCCTCGACGAGAAGAAGAACTTCACTCTCAAGAAATCTGAAGAGGCTTTCAAAGCTGCTAAGGTACATTTCTCTTCTACCTAACTTGTCCCCTTTTTCTTTCATTCAATGCATGGAACCTTTGGATTGATTGATGAATCCCCCTTTTCGTAATCGGCGACTTTTTCCGCGTTCGCCTTAGGTAGTCTGTGTGTTTGAGTTTGGATTTAGATTTTTGATAGTGGATTAACAATTCGATTTGAATTCTATGGTTCTTTTCCGGTATTAGGTATCTGTGATTCTGATTTCTCGTATCTGAGGGCAGATTTTTTGTTGCATCGCTGAATTTGCGATTGTTTGTTGAAAATTCAATGTAATGATATCTTGTTTGTGATGCTTGATGTTGATGGTGAAAATTGTTATGAACTCTTTAGAGAAATTTACACAGGAGCTAATGCCTGGTGGAGTGAATTCCCCTGTTCGTGCCTTCAAATCTGTTGGTGGACAACCTATAATTATCGATTCTGTAAAGGGCTCCCACATGTGGGATATTGATGGTAATGAATACGTTGATTATGTAGGTTCTTGGGGACCGGCGATTATTGGTCATGCTGATGATGAGGTACAATTCCACTTAGTTTATTTGCTTCAATTTGTTTCTACTTGTGTGTCATAATTTCAGCTACTTGGATATTCTGCGTTGCTTTTAAGTCTGATGTTCTTCAACCTTTATTTATTTATTTATTTTTTTTTTGTAAAGTTCTGAAATATCAATGCCTTCTAAGTTTGGTTAATGGATATGTTTTATCTCATAAGCATGTTGTATCTGATCTCTGTGACATGGTTCCATGTAATTTGTTCTAAAGAAACGTTGTTTGGCATACATTGGGCATGGTCAATTACTTTGTCCATAATCAAATTCCTAGCTAGTAGTTATTGTGTTGAGAATTGTTGGGAGGGAGTTCTACATTAGCTAATTAAGGGGATGATCATGTATTTATAAGTAAGGAGTATATCTCCATTAGTATGAGACCTTTTGGAGAAACCAAAAGCAAACCCACGAGAGATTATGCTCAAAGTGGACAATATCATACCATTGTAGAGACTTGGTTACTCAAATGGTATAGAGTCATACCCTTAACTTAGACATGTCAATTTGAATCCTCAAGTGTTGAACAAAAAAGTTGTGAACCTCGAAGGTGTAGTCAAAAGTGGCTCGAATGTCGAACAAAGGGTGTACTTTGTTCGAGGGTTTCAGAAAAGGAGTCGAGCCTTGATTAAGGGGAGGCTATTTGAGGGCTCCATAGGCCTCAAGGGAGGCTATATGGTGTACTTTGTTCGAAGGGAGGATTGTTGAAAATTGTTGGGAGGAAATCTCACATTAGCTAATTAAGGGGATGATCAGGTGTTTATAAGTAAGAAGTATATCTCCATTGGTATGAGACCTTTTGGGGAAACCAAAAGCAAAGCCATGAAAGCTTATGCTCAGAGTGAACAATATCATACCATTGTGGAGAGTCGTGGTTTCTAACATATTATTCCGTCTGAAATTTTACATAGTGAATAGTGAGGTTCGGCTAGGTGTTTGATTCCTATTTCTACTTCATTTCGATTTTATGGGAAATGCAACAATGAATCATCTAATTCTCTAATCTGCCTTTATAAAACAAATTAATCTTCTTTCTATTATCTATTAATGTAGGAAACAGAGACTTCATTTGGAGCAAAGTGTCAGTTTTAGAAGCGTAAGACATGAACATGCTTTAGCATTTCTAAGTCTTTTTCTTGTTTAAATAACTGAGCTCATTGGGACATACGAAGAACGTATTAAGACATGCTGAGATATGTTGGATAAAATTATTCTAAAGCTGATACTAAAATTATTCTGCATGAACAACGTGGAAGCTATCTTTATTAGAGAAAAGAACAGGAGAAGAAGAAATTATATGAAAAAATAAAGTAGATGTATACCATGGAAATATGTTTTAGATCTAAATGGCAGAAAGCCACAAAAATAGCAGATTAACTCCCTACAAAACGAGAGGCTGATTTCTTCTCTCTTCTATTTGTCGTATAATTTTGTTTATATCCTAATTTTTTTAAAAGGATATGTTGCAGTGTATATGTTGTGCTCATGTTTGTCCATGCTTCTACTTGGATATTCATCACCATAATATTCTCATAGGTACTTGCAGCCCTTGCTGAAACAATGAAGAAAGGAACCAGCTTTGGCGCTCCATGCCTTTTGGAAAATGTTTTAGCTGAGATGGTGATATCTGCTGTTCCAAGCATAGAAATGGTTCGGTTTGTTAACTCCGGTACAGAAGCATGCATGGGTGTGCTTCGGCTTGCCCGTGCTTATACTGGAAAGGAGAAACTCATCAAATTCGAGGGATGCTACCATGGCCATGCCGATCCATTCCTTGTCAAGGCAGGCAGTGGAGTGGCAACGTTAGGCCTTCCTGATTCTCCTGGTGTCCCCAAAGCAGCTACCTCTGAAACTCTTACTGCCCCCTACAATGACATATCAGCTGTAGAATCCATTTTCAACGCCAATAAAGGAGAGATTGCTGCACTTATCCTTGAGCCTGTTGTTGGAAATTCTGGCTTCATTCCTCCAAAACCCGATTTTCTAAATGCCATACGCAAACTTACCAAGGAAAACAACGCTCTCCTCATCTTTGATGAGGTCATGACAGGATTCCGTTTGTCTTATGGTGGAGCTCAGGAGTATTTCGGAATAACACCCGACTTAACAACACTCGGAAAGATCATCGGTGGAGGTCTGCCTGTTGGTGCATATGGGGGACGAAGAGAGATCATGGAAATGGTAGCACCAGCTGGACCAATGTATCAGGCAGGTACCTTGAGCGGGAATCCATTAGCAATGACTGCAGGGATACACACACTAAAGCGGTTAAAAGAACCGGGAACCTACGAGTATCTGGACAAGATCACGAGCGAACTTGTTGAAGGTTTGGTAGCTGCAGGGAAGAAGGCTGGGCATGCAATATGTGGAGGCTCCATAAATGGGATGTTCGGGTTTTTCTTCACCGACGGCCCTGTTTACAACTTTGAAGATGCTAAAAAGAGTGACACAGCCAAATTTGGGAGGTTTTACAGGGGAATGTTGGAGCAAGGCGTATACTTTGCCCCTTCACAGTATGAGGCTGGGTTTACCAGCTTGGCTCATACATCTGAAGATATTCAACATACTATAGCAGCAGCTGAGAAGGTTTTCAAGCAAATATAGTTTAGATGTTTTATCCTCTTTGCTTTTTCGATGTCTGTCTTATGAAATTTTCTCCTGTAATGTTATGGTATGCTCTGTAACTGAGTGAGAGTTGAGTATGAACTTCCTCTTAGGAGATTTGTATCTTCCTGATTGTTTGCGCGAGTAAGTTGGGCGTTGTTTCTAGATGGGCAGTAGTCTCTTTGTGCTTCTTACTTTCCTACTAGCAGTTGACCTAATAAAAAGATCAAATTTAGGGTATCAGTTCCAATGGTTCACTTAATTGAAGCATTGCATTTAATGGCATGAATATGAGATTATAATGAAGTTATTTGATGGTTAATATATCGTCACCGTCACCGAAATTTGAGCATAGTTCACTTGTTAAACACAACATTTCAGGTGCAAGTGTCCAATCTTACTAAGAGAAAGTAGGTTGTGACCCCACATGCAAGACAAAAAGAGGCGACCCTCAAGTGGTGTCTATCCGGCCACATGAGGGTCAAGATTGAGAAGTGTCATGATGCAACCGAGGAAAACGGTGCATCATCCAACACACCAAGAGTGTGCATTGAAGCTAAGTCGAGGCATATGCAAAGTTCGAGAGAACGAGGCGACACAAGTGTCGAAGACAAGCTCAAAAAGGGCTGGGTAGGACCCCAAGCCATAACCCCAGGAAGGGTTTCTTATTGCATATCTTAACCAGTCGGGATTCATAGAACCAAATGAGTAGAAGCATTCGGAGTCAATCGGGATTCTTAGAACAAAAGGAGTAGAAGCATTCGGAAACATCCAAACCACTTGGGGTTACTACCTGCCTGCCTCTACGAAAGAGGTTGACTTTGTACCGCCCGAAGGTCATATAGATCGAAACCCGGAGCGATAAGAACGAAAGCTGCAGAGGGGGTTCGATTCCCGTTATATGCGATGTGGCAAAAAAACGGATTCAACAAGATATATCTTGTTTGCATTAAGATTTAGAACTTGTCGTCTACTTTTAGGAAATGATGTCATGTTGCAAGAAAGAAAAGGGCTGGTCCAGCAAGTTTAGCCATTCCTATCTCAAGTCCGGTAGGATTCTGCCTCTTCAAACAAAGGAAGAAACTCTGATTTATGATCCAACTCCCTAGTTTTGACATGCAGCTTGAAAATGAAAGCTCACAAAAATTTGATGTCATACTGATATCTGACGAATTATGCATGAGGCCGTATGTCTGCTTGCCAAAAGGACGTCTACTCGAGAAGGATTGGAAACGACTCAAAATATACTATAAGGGAAAGACGGGGTAACCTAAATATTAACCTCAAATTCCCCTAAATATTAACCTCAAATTCCAACTTTCCCTTACGTGTCAACAAGCATATGTTGGGTGCGCTCTCTTAGCGTGGTAGGTTTTGACGCAAAAGATGAGCTGGGGTAGGGGGCTCTAACCTTGGTAAATCTCAAGAGGCACCTCAATATGTCCTGGCCAGCCCATGAGTTTCTTCTTCGGGGCCGAACTCTCTTTTTTACTTCTGTGGCTTCAGAGTGATACATGTGGATTGAGCCATTCCTACCTCAAAGCCTGATTCGGCCTAGTCGAATCATTCGAATTAGCATGTGAGTGGTCCAGAAACGAACTCCCCTTTTGTGGACGAATTGGAAAAAAACACCCCACCTGTTCTGAAATAGTTGAATTTTGAGAATATTATACCTCTCTATCCAAAATAGAAGCGTCGAACAGTAAAAATGTTCAGCTCAAATAAGCCACTCCCACAACATTGAAAAGGAATACAGAATGGCAAGAACTATTCCTTATTTCAACCTTCATTAATTATAAAGGCTTGAGGCGACCACAATCCACTTGATCTCAAACCAATCAATTTCTCTCAGAAACAACAGAAAATCCTACTTAGAAACCGAGTCATGCGATAACAAAAACAAAACCACCAACTGGGCATACATTATTCCGTCTCAACAATGGAAGAATGGGTTCTACATCATTATGAACATATAAATCAGAAAGCCAGCGTTCACAAATCTATTTTAATTTGAGCACTTACATTAATAGAACCAGCATCTTCCTACAGTCTATGAATTCTATACAAGAGACAGCTCACCAGAAGGAATTGATCTCTTCACGAGATTGGCCCATGATTTGTTGGTCTCTTCAATAACTTTAAGGGCATAATCCTGCACCAAAGTATAGCATTTTACAACTTGAGCTCAAAGAAAATTTGAATCAAAGAGAACAAATGGTGGCCCACAACACCAGGGGTGCTTGTGTTTGAAAAGATTCAATCAAAGAGAGAAGTCTATCAACTATTATGATATGATTTAAGAAAGGGGTTCTTTTATGCACAATTCATTGATTAATCTCATTCTCTAATTGTGGCCTCATGGAATAGGATGGAAAATAAAATGTAACAGCCCAAGCTTACCGCTACCAGATATTGTCCTCTTTGAGTTTTCCCCTCAAGGTTTTTAAAACGTGTCTGTTAGGGAGAGGTTTCCACACCCTTATAAAGAATGCTTCGTTCCCCCTCCAACCGATGTGGGATCTCACAATCCACCCCCTTTGAGGCCCAGCGTCCTCGTTGACACTCTTTTCTCTCTCAAATCGATGTGGAATGTCACAGTCCACCCCCTTCAGGGTCCAGCGTCCTCGTTGACACTCTTTTCTCTCTCAAATCGATGTGGAATGTCACAGTCCACCCCCTTCAGGGTCCAGCGTCCTCGCTGGCACACCGCCCGGTGTCTGGCTCTAATACCATTTGTAACAGCCCAAAACCACCACTAGTAGATATTTTCCTCTTCGAGCTTCCCCTTTCAGGCTTTCCCTCAAGGTTTTTAAAACGTGTCTGCTAAGGAGAGGTTTTCACACCCTTTTAAAGAATGTTTTGTTCCCCTCTCCAACCGACGTGGGATCTCACACTCCACCCCCTTCGGGGCCTAGCGTCATCGCTGGCACTCGTTCCTCTCTCAAATCGGGTGGAATCTGACACAAAACCATATTAAAATGTCTTGCGCGGCCTCTCTTAAATTTTTTCTTTAATTAAATTTATAAAACTCAATTTAACATTTTAGCAAATAATTAGATCGAAAGCTTGGTTTCTTTAGAAAAATGAAAGAAAAAAAAACTGAAGCTAGCCGCCTTGGAGGAAGAAAGCAGATCCATAAGCATAATGCAAGAAGTGGGTTCCCAACACCCCAATTGTTATATTTGTATATCAGGTAAATGATATACCAAAGCAACCATCTTGATTCACATGTTTGCATTGTATTGATGAATTGAAAAATACGACCCTTTCAAGCTATAAACAAAAAAAATTGCGAAGACTCGAAAGATTGAAATTAGGGGTGGAGTTTGTATATGTACCTTGTTTGCAGGCATGTTCCCCAGACCAAACCTATTAGCGGGTTTTCCATCAGGGATCTTGTAGTCTCTAAACCAGTCCCTTATAGCAGTTAAGGTTCCCTGCAAGTAACTCTATGATTAGGAAGCTAAAATCTTTCACTCCATTAGAACATTACATATTCTGGCATAGACTGCATCAGGATAGCCCCCCACCCCCCAAAATCAGCTTTATAAGGTAAAGATGTATACCGGGAAATGTTTCTCGACATCATCTATATCATTCACTAGTGAAGCTTTAGGATCATCTAGTGAAATTGCAACTATTTTCCAGTCAAGTTCCCCTTCATCAATCATGGCTAAAGCAGCCAGTGGTTTCACTTTAAGAATCTGGCCAATCTTACGATCGCTTTCACCAATTTCAACAACATCAACTACAAAAGCAACAAAAAGTTTGAAAAAAAGAAAGAAAAATCATTGCCCTTACATAGTATGACATTCTACTCATTAGGGTTGAGGAAGTTACAGAACCTAAAAAGAAAGTTCAATGAAAACATCATGTGGTGCATACCAGGATCATTGTCTCCAAATGCACCTTCAACTTCAGAGTTAGCAAGGGATGGATCTTCCCATGTTTGTGGAAGCAATCCGTAATTCCAGTTGATATTGTAACTGTGAGATGCACAGTCAGGTGGTTACGTGTTAAAAAAGAGGGTAATCGAGAGTCAGAAGGTCAAATGCACAAGCCTCAGCCTAATATTTGTAAAATGGCAAATGAAAAACTATGCCTATTAGCTAACATGGCCATAACTTGGCAAGTACGGCATCCCTACTTCGTCTATCTCAGAAACGGTAGATTGAAATTCCCTCACCTCACATGCTATGTAATAGCACATATACATATATGTGTATACATGTGTGCGTGTATACACACAGATGTATAAATGCATATAAATATTCAACAAACAACCAGAGGAAGATGTATAGTACTTATAGTTATAACTACCTAAGATGGAGATTGAGGCTCAAATGCATATTTCTACAATTTTGGAACTAAAGCAGTAAAAAATACGTGATGTTCTCGCTAAATACCAGAAAACGAAATGAAAAATGTTGCTACACTACGATGAACAAACACAAAGATTTTCAGCGGAAAAAACAGGCTATAGCCATTGGGATGCGCTTTCCACATCCATCCATTTATGAGTTGGCACTTGCCCAACAGCTAAACTTATTAAATCATGTCTAAGTCTAACAAACTTCAATACCCCATACAGTTCCAGCAATAATATGCAGCAGAGCTAAGCAACAAATGCATTGTTTCTTACGGGTAGTATCGAAGCTTCCCCTTTTTGATATCTTGCTTTATAGGAGTGAACGACTCATCTGTTGCAACCTCCATTTTTGCACTGGTTTCTTTTGGAATTTCAACAATGAAGTTGAAAACACCATCCCCCAAATGCAGCGGAATATCATGCCAAGGGGAGACCTACACCATAAGCAGAACTTCTTTCATAACATGCCCAAATGAAATGTAAAGGTGTAGAGCATTCTTGTTAGTTCTTCAGTGCACAAGTCAGTCAGATTTACTAATTAACCTCGCACTTTCCAAGTTCCTCAAAAGCTCACACCACCCAGAAATTCAAATACAAATAATGTGAGATCCCACATCGGTTGAGGAGGAGAACGAAACACAAAGGGTGTTGAAACCTCTCCCTAGTAGAGGCGTTTTAAAACCAAGAGACTGACGGCGGTACGTAATGGGCCAAAGCGGTCATTATCTGCTAGCAGTGGGTTTGGGCTGTTACAAATGGTATCAGAGCCAGACACCGAGCAATGTGCCAACAAGGAGGCTGAGCCCCAAAGGGGGTGGACACAAGGCGGTATGCCAGCAAGGGGCTTGGGCCGTTACAAATAATCAGTGAATCACACACAATGGATCATACGCAAGGACGGGACATAAAACTCCCTTTAACGCTCTCCGAGAAACTAGCATCATCAGCGCCTAAGAAGAATGGACAAGGACGTATGGATACACGAACGTTCAATTGTTTGAAAGAATTTAAAGTAAATATGAAGGAAACGTAGAATATAGTCTTATAGAAGACACGAAAAAGTTTGTTCAATGAACTCTGTAGACGGCATACGAATATCCAATTTTATAAGAATTGGGAAACAAAAACATCATATCTGAAAAACAAAACGAAATTCGTATATAATACAACACACATTTCTGGATTGATTAATATCTAAAACATCAAGAGATATCTGAATTCTCGCATTCAATCTCACAATGCATCAAATTCCAAATATCCATCCACACCGGATTCCAAATGGTTCTCCACATCGTTAATTGCACATCAAGGAAAAAAACAAAAACAATATATACAATTTCTAAAACGAAAAAAGGAAACCAATCGAGTGGCATGCCGATACAGAAATGGGGAAAAAACGTGGAAAAACCTTTTTGCCGGACTGGTCAGTGAAGAAGACGCGATAGTCGAGGGTTTCAGGCTGACCTTCCTCCTTGATCTTAACCTCAGGAAGGTACAAAGCTTTGCAGGAGAAAGATTTTCTGGAGGAGGGGAGTCTTCTGGAGAGGGAAAGGAAATTGGAATCATATGGGAGCCTGTGCTTGGGAAAAAGGGATGTCTTAGAGAGGAAACAGGAGGCAGTGACGGCGGTGGTGGTGGTGGTGGTGGCATTGGCTAAGACTCTAGCGGCGGCCATAGCTCCGGTAGAAAGGAAAATCTGCAGGAAAAGGGACGTCTTTGGACGAGAGTGAAGAAGAGGGTGGGGGTTTTATGGGCATTCGAGAGTTAACCACAAAACAAATGAATTGGATAGGCAGGAGGAGAGAGAGAAGAGAGAGAAAATGAAAATGGCCGTTGGATAATAGATTGATCAATTTCCCTACCAACTTATCCTTTCAAAAACATCATGACATGGCCTTAACTAATTTTCCGAGTAAGATTGGATGTGTAGCATTTCCCTACACACGGCCCATACACACACATGGACCCACTATGTAGCCTTGCGTACCCCCAAGCCTAGCTCTTCACTCACTAACGGGCTGTCAAACATCATTACAGGGAAAAGACTCGCATAACATCATAGGAACATAAATGTTGTACGGTATATGTTCGCACTAATCATAACACGGAAGTACCATGATGTTTATGACACACAAAAATACATGAGGTTCTAAATCACGCCATAAATTTATTATACAAGTCAAACCTCCAGTCATTTATAACATAATGAGCGCAAACATAATTTCAATCAAATATTTCATACATAATATAGCTTAGATGGAATGGTGTATGGAAGTTTATGCATCATAGATTATTAACATCATAACATAATTCTACCGCGTGATATAGTCACCCTATAACATAGCTTATAAACATGTCATAATACAACATAGCATAACATAATAATCATAATAAGACACGTGCAGGGGTCACAAGGCATGCATCATTATATATCATATAATTTATCAAACCAAGCCAACAGTAGAACCACTTACGCGGTTGGTCTAGACCAAGGTTACTAAAATCTCAGTGCTAATTTAATTCTTCTCCTTGAATTTCAATTCCACCCTTGGCCAACCGGTACCGCCACTCGTATACATCAAAACAGCAATATTTTGACTTGAAAGCATGCTTGGAACGACGAGCTTTTCTATATCAAGCTTGATGATCTCAACAAAGGAGACGACCTTCCATTTGCTCATATTTTTCGGAACTAATAAATTCAATTTCATATCTAGTCTCGAGTAGTCTCGAGTGGATTAACGTATTTTGTAACCACATTAATGTTTTTTAATTCTTTTTAAAATTTGAAGTACTAAATAAATACAAAATACAAAATTAAAATTTTATAAAGCAACTAATATTAAGACAAATGAAAAGGAGTACAACAGAAATTTTTTTCGCCTCGGTATCCTCTCTCACTCACCGCCGGCGTCTCCAAAATCCTCTCTTTCACTCTCCGGCGGCGGCTCCATAAAGTCCGTCAATCCCACTGCTTACTTCCCGTCGCCGATCATTAATCTCTCTCTTCAGCCCTCCAGTTGGTCTCTCATTTCCTCGCAGCAGTTTCCTCTTACCCTCCGTTCTCCTTCCTGGTATTGTATCCATTTCTTCTGATTTCAGTTGCTTTATTTCCTTTTTGATGGATGTTGAGTATAATCGCTTAATTCTACTGATTTGCTCCGAGCCTCCAAGAATCGAAATGAAGCTGACTTGTGTAAAATCTATTGGCTGTTGGTTTTGTTCATATGCCGAATCGAGTAGTTTGATTCGCTTTATGATCCCATAAGTCTTCTTGACTTGTTTTATCTCTCATTTTCTTGCTTGTGTTCTTTTGGAAATCAAAAATCGGTGTCCCATTGTTGATTAAAGTGAAGGTTCTGATCCCTACTTGTAGGAACATTTTGTGCCCTAAAATCACTGGGAATTGCTCGGAAATTATCCGGGAACCGTCTGTGAAAAGAATTATTGGGATTTGGGCTTGAATTTCTGCCACTGGCTTTTTTTTTTTTTTTTTTTTTGGTGGTCTTGTTGAGAATTGTTGGGAGGGAGTCCTACATTGGCTAATTTAGGTAACGATCATGGGTTTATAAGTAAGGAATACATCTCCATTGGTACGAGGCCTTTTGGGGAAGCTCAAAACAACTGTCATAACATTGTGGAGAGTCATGATTTCTAACATGGTTTCAGAGCCATGCCCTTAACTTAGCCATGTCAATAGAATCCTCAAATGTCGAATAAAGAAGTTGTGAGCCTCGAAGGTGTAGTCAAAAGTGACTCAAGTGTCGTACAAAGGGTGTACTTTGTTCGAGGGCTCCAGAGAAAGGAGTCGAGCCTCGATTAAGGGGAGGCTTATAGTGTACTTTGTTTGAAGGGAGGATTGTTGAGGATTATTGGGAGTGAGTCCCACATTGGTTAATTTAGTGGAAGATCATGGGTTTATAATCAAGGAATACTCTCTCCATTGGTGTGAGGCTATTTGGGGAAGTCCAAAGCAAAGTCATGAGAGCTTATGCTCAAAGTGGACAATATCATACCATTTTGGAGAGTCGTTATTCCTAACCGGTCTTTTCTTTTCGATGCAATTGTTTCTCATAATAATACACACACATAAGTTTCCTTGATACTCGTTCATCTCTTCCTATCCATAATTTCGTGACAGGTCCAGCACATGTCCCCATTCAAAACTGCGCAAATCCACCTTGTGAGTTCTCATCGTGAGGTTTATGAACCCTGTGATGATTCATTTGCTTTGGTTGATGCACTTTTAGCTGACCGAGTTAACTTGTTAAATCATCACCCAACATTGTGCTTAGAAGTAGGCTGTGGAAGTGGGTATGTCATAACATCTCTTGCTCTGATGTTGGGAAAGGAAGCCTCTGGCACCCACTATATTGCTACAGACATCAATCCTCATGCAACGAGAGTCACTCAGAAAACACTAGAAGCACATGGGGTTCATGCGGAGTTGATATCCACTGACATAGCATATGGTTTGGAGAAACGACTGGCTTCATCTGTTGATGTGTTGATTGTGAATCCACCCTATGTTCCAACCCCTGAGGAGGAAGTGGGTCTTGAAGGAATTGCCTCTGCTTGGGCAGGAGGGGAAAATGGCCGCAGTGTTATCGATAGAATGTTGCCAGTTGCTGATGCTCTTTTGTCTGACAAAGGCTGGTTGTACATGGTTTTTCTTGAAGCAAACAATCCCTCCCAGATATGCCTTCAAATGAAAGAAAAAGGGTATGCTAGTCGAATCGTTGTGCAGAGATCAACTGAAGAAGAGAGTCTTCATGTGATCAAGTTTTGGAAGAATGCTGAACTTCAAGTTCATGGAGAAGATTCAAGTCACAAAACAGGAACAATTTCAACATCTTAATTCCACAAATTTCCCAGCCTAAATTTTCATAAGTTCCTTTTGTTTCCTGAACGTAAGTGCTTAATCTTGCTAATCCATGCTTTGTTGGTACTAGTTATTACATTGGTTGATTGAAACTTATATGGCCTATCGACTAATCTCGGTGGCGTTTCGGTTGTTTTTCTCTTGCAGGACTTGAGATTCATCAGGACATCCTCTGTTGTTACAAGGAACTAGCCCATTTTTCGAAATTTGTGCATTCTACAGGTGCGTATTGTTCGATTTTGTATATCAAATACATTTGTTTTGACCCTGTTACTGCTTAGAGATCTTATAGTAGTCAGTATAACTGTCAATTGATGAGTTTGAAACTTCGAAGTTCATAGTTCATAGGAACTTATAATTTCATTGTCAAGATACTACTGAAACTGAAAATATATGAATTGGGCTGTTGCACTTGCATATCAACAATTTGGCTGAATGTTTTTGAGCTGCCATTATTGACAAGCTTTACTCAAATTGGTTCTCATCTGATAAGATCCAATTCCATTTGGTCATTTCTTTGCGAGATTCATTCTGGTTTAATCCTTGGCTTGCTGCAAGTTAGTGGTTTGAAGCAGTGTTTTAAGGATCAACCTGCATGACAATTATGGATCGCGGGATATATTCATTAATATGTTTGCTCGCGGTAATTGTGACCTCTCGAGAGAATCGATGAGAGCATCAAAGATGCAACACTTGCTAGTACTAGTACATCTGAGAGAATAGAATTTGATATGATAAGATAGAATGCAATAGAAACAAAGACACAGGGAACGGAATGGGTTACCTACTCTTAACAGTCAAAGCGAAAACCCTTTCATTCCGAATTAAATGAATAAAATCTCCCCAAGAAGGATTCGAACCTACGACCAATCGGTTAACAGCCGACTGCTCTACCATTGAGCTACTGAGGAACAACGGTAAATTAAGTTTCAGAGAGTTCAATTCTCGTTCTCAACCCATGACCAATATGAGCTAGAGGTTTTCTTCGTAACTCCCGGAACTTCTTCGTAGTGGCTCCGTTCCATGCCTCTATTCTATTATATTCCATCCATAAATATATATATACACACATACATATTTGTTTATAACTAGGCATTTAGAATTCTAGCACAAATAGTTATGGAAGACTTTCACTCGACAGTATGCATTTCCAGGAACCACGGAACTGAAATTCCCACCCATCAACTCAATCTAAACCAACCTTAGATTGCTTCGACATGATATATCATGATCGAAGTGGAAGATGGAACACTTAAAAGGTAGGTAACAATCGTGTATTGCAAATCATGAACTACTAAGAATCACTTTTTCATTGATCCACAAACAAATTACTAATTACTTTTTCAAAGTTGATGGCTTGATTTCTCTCCTCGTTAAAAGATTGGAACGAAAATAAATATACAAAATTTTGTTCGTCCAAATTTAAATCATTTGAAGTTTATTGTCTTATCATGAGAAACGTTATTTTCAAGAAAATAAAATAATGAAAAAATAAGATCCTCACAATCTCTTCCTCACACCTAACATTTAGAATTGCCCTAGTTTTGAGGGTTTCCAGC
This sequence comes from Cucurbita ficifolia, assembly GCA_033971965.1. NCBI lineage: Eukaryota > Viridiplantae > Streptophyta > Magnoliopsida > Cucurbitales > Cucurbitaceae > Cucurbita > Cucurbita ficifolia. The sequence continues at coordinate 11,303,020 of CM066972.1, forward strand.
TCATAAAAAAATGGTACCTAATATCCAATTTATAATATTTTGGATTTCTTATTAATAATTTAGTTGTAAAAATTTATAGTACTGTATAAATTTCTTACCTTCTTTTTCGGTAGCTCAATCATATGAACTCATAGTTAAACGTGTTTTGCTTAGAGTAATTTTATGTTGGGTGGTCTCTTAAAATTCTTCCTAAAATACATGTGAGTAAGGACTAAAAACACGTTGGAATGATTCATGTTGGTCTGTGAGGTTAATCTCCACTCTTAGAAGCGAAAAGTAAGTAACGTGACTATATCGCAAGGGAATGCCGAGTCGTGAGCATGAGTTGTTACAACATCAATATTTCATGATTTTTATGAGCACACAAAGTGTCATTACTTTTACATAATATAGGTCATACAAAAGATTTCAAGCAAAAGGAAGCAACCAATTTTATCTTAAGCGTTTCGACACTAAAACCACTTACCTCCATAGTGAATTCAAAGGAAAACGTCATCTATTTTAATCAAAAGTTAAAGAGTCAACTAACACAAATTTTCTACATTACGAATTAATCAAGCTAAATTTTAAAAAATATTAATCAACCAAAGACTAGACCTACCTATATCATTCTAGAGTTGTGATCGATCGTTCGTTAATTCCTAAAAGTTTATCTTAAATTATTGTATACGTTAATTATCATTGAATTATACTTATCGTAAATAAATAAATATATTTCTTAGTAACTCAATTCAACTTTGTATAAACAGAGTATTTATTTTATTAGAACCATATCTTGAAATATTTTCACACACCGAATTATTAAAGACTTTCAAATATGAACCGTTTAATTTTGATGGTATAAATAGGAATTATTAGAAATATATGGGAAACAAATTTAAATAAAATTATTTATGTAGACATATGTTTAAGATTGATGTTTCTATCCAATAAATTAAATATTCAACGGGTCAACATTTTCATTAATATTTTTTAAAAATCGAAAGAGAAAAACATCTATTTTTTTATTAAAAAAATCGACATCAATACCCGAGATTAATTTATACATTCAATATACTATATAAATATTGATGAAATATAAATTTTTTTTTTTTAAAAAAAATGTGTTCGTAGCTAATGACAATTTCAAAAGTTGATAATATCTTTAAACTTTCAAAAAAGTTCCAAAAATATTGGTATAGTTACTTTTGAAAAAAAAATTAATATTTTATTTAAAAAATATCTTTAATTTTTTTTAAAGGTTTAAAAAGGACTTTTTTACATTAAATTTTTTTTGATTGATACCTTTTATTAAAAAAAAAAATTAAAAAATACATTTATTTTTAGTATCATATTTAAAAAATAATTAATACCATGAACCTGTATAAATTTTTTTTTAAAAGTTCTTATCACAGTTTATTTACCACTCATAGATTATCTTCCTTTTTAATTTTAAGAGTATTAATAGTGAAAATTATTGTTTTTTATTTTTCAAAATTTAAAGATATTAATGTTATTTATGAAAGTTCATGGATATTTTTGAAGTGGAAGTTTAAAGATATTTTAAAATATTTATATTAAAAAGGTGTGAATGGTTGCCATAATTACAGCAATAATATATTCTCAAAAGAATTGGGAACTTATACACATTCATCAACATATTTTAATCAATAATCAACCCATTAACCAAAATTTCAAAAGCTGGTTGGTGAAGTTTCCCTAAAAAAGTCCACAAAACACCGAAAATAAATGAACTCCAAAGTCATAATCATCGATGATTTTATGAGCCAAGAGCGACCCATTATCAGTTCCCATTTCTTCTTCAAACCCTTCAAGACTTTCTTCCATTCCATACCGAAATCAAAATCTCCACCTCGTGAGAAACCGAGAGCGACTGTTCATAAACCTAGCCATTGGGCAGGTGAACAATAAAGCTTGAAAAAGCTTCTCCATGTCTCTTCCCTTTCTGGGGTTCCACAAATTCAAGCTCTCTGCCATTATTGAGGTGAGAACAAAAGCTTTCTGCCATTTTGTTTTGGAGATCATGTTTGCTTAAATGGGTTTCTTTTTATGTTTGTTTTGTTGTTGGGTTTAATGTGTTCTTGGAGATTCTCCGTTGTTTTGGGACTGTTCTTATAGATTTTGATGGGGAGTAGGGTTAATTAGGGTTGGTGGGTGAATTGACTTAGTTTATGTCTTTTGCAGTTTAGCTGACTGGTTTGAGGAGGTTTGTTTTGGTGAAGAAGAAGCTTTTTGGATGGAGATTTCATCTATGATGGGGTTTTCTGAGATGGTAAGAGGATTTGATTGATAGAATGATACTTTGGAACTTGTTTGTGTGTAGTTATGTAAAATTTCTTTATCGTAATCTATCAACTTAAGCTTTTGGGTCTGCTGGATAGGAGTTTCTATGTTTGAATCTAGTTGTTTTGCTTCCAAATAATATGAATGATCACTCGTTGGATCTTGTATTAATCTCTGAGTCAATGAGTGAAGGATGGACAAGAATTGTGAGATTCCACATCGGTCAGGGAGGAGAACGAAACATTCTTTATAAGGGTGTGGAAACCTCCCCTAAAAACCTTGAGGGGAAATCCGAAAGGGAAAGCCGAAAGAGGACAATATCTGCTAGCGGTGGGATTGGACTGTTACAAATGGTATCAGAGCCAAGCACCGGGCGATGTGCCAGCGAGGAGGCTGAGCCCCAACAGGAGGTGAACACGAGGCGGAGTGCCAGCGAGGACGCTAGGCCCTGAAAGGGGGTGGATTGTGAGATCCTACATCAGTTGGAGAGGGGGACGGAGCATTTTTTATAAGGGTGTGGAAACCTCTCCCTAGGCCCCAAAGAGGGTGGATTATGAGATCTCACATCGGTTGGGGAGGAGAACGAAGCATTCTTTATAAGGGTGTGGAAACCTCTCCCTAGCAGACGCGTTTTAAAAACTTTGAGGGGAAACCCGAAAGAAAAAGCTCAAAGAGGATAATATCTGCTAGCGGTGAGCTTAAGCCATTACAAGAATATACGAAGTTTAAGTTAAGTTTTTCGGTTTAGTGGTAGGAGAACAATAGGTTTGGACAAGTTTGGATTATGGAAAGGAATGAGCCATTGATGAAGTCTATCTTTTGTAGGGAATGGAGGATAGTGGCTTTGTCAATCAGTGGCACAAGAGCTCCATGGATGAGATTGGCACACTCCCATTAGCAGCAGCTTTTGGGGACAATTTGCAGCATTCTTATGCTCAGACAAACCTTGACCAGAAGGCTTCTTCAAACCATTCTCACAATGCCATATTTGGGTATGCGAAACATCTCAGTTCATACCAAACAGCTAATCATTTGCCAAACGCACATGTCGTTGCGTATCCGACCACGTCTGTTTCGGCTTCCAACTACACGAATCAAATGGATTTCACAAGGACAAAAGAGGAGGTTGTGTGTCCTCAGAGTATCAGCAACATCCCTTCTGATATGTTGATTTCTCAGGGCTCATTATGCCACCAAAGCCATTTAACCAAGTCCGACCGTGGAGTGAAAAGAACTGCTATCAAAAGTAGACTCCCCCCGGCTCAAGATCACATTCTTGCAGAGCGGAAACGGCGAGAGAAGCTCAGCCAGCGGTTTATCGCCTTGTCTGCTATCGTTCCTGGTCTTAAGAAGGTATGAATCTTTGACTTTTTGGCTGATAAATGAAGAGAAACTGTTTAACTCTGTTATTTCCCTGGCTGCTGATAGATGGACAAGGCTTCTGTTCTTGGAGATGCCATCAAGTACCTGAAACAACTGCAGGAGAAAGTGAAGATACTAGAGGAACAAACTCGAAGGAAAGACATCGAATCTGTGGTATTCGTCAAGAAATCCCGAGTTTTCGGTGATGGAAACAACACATCGAAAGTGGAGGACGAGCCACTCCCCGAGATCGAAGCTAGATCTTGTGACAAAAGTATCCTTATAAGAATACACTGTGAGAAAAACAAAGATGTCATAGAGAAGACCATTGCTGAAATTGAAAAGTTGCACCTAACTATAGTCAACAGCAGTGTTATGTCATTTGGGAGTCTTGCTCTCGACATAACCATTATCGCTCAGGTAATAACTATGCGTTCATATAACCGACTGTAACGGCCCAAACCCACTGCTAGCAAATATTGTCCTCTTTGGGTTTTCCCTTTCGAGTTTCCCCTCAAGGTTTTTAAAACGCGTCTACTAGGGAGAGGTTTTCACATCCTTATAAAAAATGTTTCGTTCTCCTCCCCAATCGATGTGGGATCTCGCAATCCACCCCCCCTTCGGGGCCCAGCGTCCTCGCTGATACTCGTTCCCTTCTCCAATTGGTGTGGGACCCCCCCAATTCACCCCCTTTTGGGGCCCAACGTCCTTGCTAGTGTACCGCCTCGCGTTCACCCCCCTTCGGGGCTCAGCCTTCTCACTAGCACATCGCCGGCTCTGATACCATTTGTAACAATCCAAGCGCACGGCTAGCAGATCTTGTCCTCTTTAGGCTTTTCCTTCCGGGCTTCCCCTCAAGGTTTTTAAAACGCGTTTTTTAGGGAGAGGTTTCCACACCCTTATAAATAATGTTTCTTTCTCCTCCCCAATTGATGTGGAATCTCACACCAATCGTATACTTAGATATCTCGATTCCCAAATATCTGAATTTGCTGATTCCTTGAGACAACCATTCATCTTCTTGCCCTGCAACATTTTGAATGTCTTTCTCCTTAGAAATGTGAGATGTTCTTGAAACATGTTCATCTTTTTGCAGATGGATAACGAATTCCGTTTGTCGCTAAAGGATCTCGTGAAGAACTTGCAGTCGACTCTCTGCTCGTTCCAATGAGAAGATAGAAGAATGTTTTCAGAGACTTCCTTAGCCTTCAAACAAAATAAGAACAATGAGTTCCAAGTTTACGCCCATCCCTTATGTTTACAGGCCTGTGATGTTCCACCAAATTTAGACCAATACCCTTAAAGCAAACCAGTTGTGAGATTCAGATTGCAGGTGGGGGTTTTTTTGTGTCATTTTTGTGTGTTGTTTGGAGGTTTTTTAGCCATTGAGGGTTCCCAGAAAGCAGCCAACTCTGTGGTTTCTTCTCCTTACATTACATGGAACTGATATGAGAAAGGGAACTTGGTTTTTTGAAGTTTGTAGAACAGAATAGGCCTTTGTGTTGTGTTTTTTTACAGTTTATTGCTGTTTGTTTGCTGTTTTTTGAGGCTTCCATGACAATGTTTCAGCCTCTTTTTACACTCACTTTGGTTTGTAATTTCTTGATTGGAAGTGATGAAATAGTAATAAAGAAAACTCTTTATGTTACCACTCACTTTTTTTTTCCTCTTTCCTATTAAAATAATGAAACACAAAACTTAGGCCGCTGGATGTCACGGTCATACTTTTTCAATCGTGCGGCGTTGTGATTCTAACATGCTCACGACAAGCTTTGAGGGGACTTTAGCCCTTTTCACCTTTTTCATCTAGCTTTGTGGCTTCGTCTGACTGCCGGAGAGGTTTGCCTTCACCAATCGAACATCGTTTGTAGGGAATCCAAACTTGTTTGGCACACACACGTTGTTCGTGTGTGCATGTTCAATTGTTGCGACACAACAACGTCACATCTCATTGTCATCTTGGTTCCCAACAACATAACCCATGCATTGTGATGTCATCCCATATCTCGGGACACATCAACCATCTTGGCTTGCTCGAACACATCCATTGTGAACAGATCCATGTGTCAATCATCTCATTGAGACATCCTAAACATTCATCCATCCATCTAGGTTCTCTCTAGTATCAGATTCTCCCATGTCCATGCTAAACCATTTACGACATATGCTCCAGATAGCAGGTGCATAATTCAATCTCTTACCTAGTTCGATCACGCAGTTTTATTATTATTATTATTATTATTTGCTTGTTTTCATTTTTCTTTTTGCAATAAGTAATGTTTGTTTTAATTTAAATTTATTCCTTGTACCAGATATATGATATTATGATTCTCTTTTCATATAAAACAATATTGAATTTTAGTAAATCAATTATATTACTTTACCTTGCTCAAACATTACCAAAATGGTGTCGTGGTGTAGTTGGTTATCACGTCAGTCTAACACACTGAAGGTCTCCGGTTCGAGTCCGGGCGATGCCATTTTAAAATTCTTTTCTAATTTTTATTTGTTTATTATTTATTAATTTTAGTAAATTAGTTAAATTATTATAAATATACCTTTCTCAACTATTAACAAAACGGTGTCGTGGTGTAGTTGGTTATCACGTAACACACTGAAGGTCTCCGGTTCGAATCCGGGCGGCGCCACTTTTCGAATTCCGTTTTATTATTTTATTTATTAATTAATTTTAAAAAAAACTGCGGTTGAAAGTGGGGCCCAAAGATTTTGTAGAAACTTTCGCCGTTAAATCCTCCGAGGACCATTTTGCCGCTGATTCCGGGCGACGCCGGTTAATAAATAATTTTAAAAAAAAAACCGAATAAATTTTAATACTATCTTTCTTTTTAAAAAATAGAAAAGTAATAAGATTACCCTCCAATTTTACAATTTTGGTAAAAAAAAAATTATTTGGAAAGTTTTTAATAATATTCTAAAAGTAAAAATAAAATAATTTTATATAAAAATTAATAATACTTTATTAAAAAATATTTTTAAATTTTTAAAAATGTTTTATAAAATATCCTTAATCTTTCACAATTTTCATTATTACCATTAAAATTTTAAAATACATTTCTCTCGATAGTATATAGATGGAACCATTAATACCATATTTAAAAAATATCATGAACTTTTAAAAATAATATTAATATCCTTTCACTTCTTTAAAAACTAATAAATAAAAATTTAGAGATGGGTGTAGATAGACAATTTCAATCCATATATTGACGGCAATAATTTAAAATTTTTTTTTATTTATAAAAATTAAGAATATTAATACTATTATTAAAATTTCATAGATATTTTTTGAAAGTTATCGATGGTAAAAGTATTTTTTGAAATTTTAATAATAGTATTTTTTAACTTCTTGAAAATTTTGAAGGATATTAATAAATTTGTTTATTTTAACTATATTTTTTAAGCACGGTTGAAAGTTCAAATATACTTTTGAATCAAAATACTAACCTTATATCTAAACTAACTTACTTTTGAAAGTTCATAGGTATCTCTAAGATAAAATACAAAGTTCAGATGTATTCTTATTAACTTAGTTTAAAAAAATAAACAAAATTCTGTTAATAATTTGTTTCAAAAATAATTTTGAATAGGTAATAAAAAAAAACACTATTTTTTAAAAGAAAATTCTAAAAAATATTCTTACCGTTAGTGTATAGACAAAAACGATAGTACCATGTGTTAAAAAAATATTTATAAAATTTTATAATATTTTAAGGTTTAAAATAAATTAAAAGTTCTTACGGTCAGGGCATAAATGAAAATCACTTATCTACACCTCATAGATCATCTTCCTCATCGATTTCCTCTTTCTACTCTATTCGACCTCTCGTTCAATAATTTTCAGTGCCGAATACCCAATTTTTTAAAGTTATCTTGGGCTGAAAAATAATAATCTTTAAAATAAATGGATTAATTGAGTGTTGAAATTTCTCATTTACGTGTAAATGAGAGAGTTGGGATTTTTTAATTTTAGTAAATTATTTTAAATTAATTATAGAAAAAAATTATGATAATTGTGAGAGAGAAAAAACTCCAATTGCTATTTTAATTATTATTACTATATATATATATATTATACATATATAAGTATTTCTTATTGAAAAAATTTAACTGATTAATCTCTGTTCAACTTAAATAAAATAAAATAATCAACCGATTTATTGATTAATAATATTTTTATAGAAAATACTTTAGTAGTTCAAACTTGAAACAAAATGGTGTCGTGGTGTAGTTGGTTATCACGTCAGTCTAACACACTGAAGGTCTCCGGTTCGAGTCCGGGCGACGCCATTTTTTTAATTCTTTTCTAATTTTTATTTGTTTATTATTTATTAATTTTAGTAAATTAATTAAATCATTATAAATATACCTTGCTCAACTATTAACAAACCGGTGTCGTGTTGTAGTTGGTTATCACGTCAGTCTAACACACTGAAAGTCTCCGGTTCGAATCCGGGCGACGCCATTTGTAATTCCTTTTTAATTTTTATTTATTAAAATTTTAAAAACATCGGAAATTGCGGGAGGTAAGTGGGGCCCAGAGATCTTGAAGAAACTTCGAGACGCCGTTAAATCCTCCGCTAACCGAAGGAAGCGAAACAAAACGGAACGCTCCCATCGTCCATCTCATATTCCAACAGCGCCGACCAATAAGATCTCTCCATCTCTCCATCTCATCACTTCCTCAGTTCCTATTGGTCTATCTTCATCCACATCATCGTTCTTCTAAAAAAACTCCGTTTTGCCTTCCTATTTAACCCCATATTCTTCCGATTTCTTTCCATTCTTCCATTCGTTCTAGAATTTTCCCCCCGAAGATTTTCTGTGGCTCGTTTTCCATCCATATCGATTGATCGCCAGGAAGAGGAAAACCACAGATTTTGATCTTCGTCTCGTTTCGTTTTCTTTTGATTTTGTTGTTTCTTGATTGCATTATGGCTCTTCACGGGCTGCGCTGCCTTTTTCTCGCAACTCTTTTTCTTCTTCTCGCTCTTCATGCTTCCGCTGGATCTCCCCCTTCTGTGAGTACTTCTTCTCTTTTTCGTTTGCTTCTTTGATGCTTATTTTGCCACTTTTGGAGGCTTTGATGGACCTGTTCATTTTATGATTTTGATTCGATTCAAATTATTATTCGTTGGTGTTTGAGGATTTGATGTTGGATTGTGGTTTCCTGTTTTAAATTCTTTCGTCATTTCATTCTTAATTTGCGAGTTTTGGGGATTTTGGTGGCTTTCTGCTTTTCCTGTGGTGTTTCATTGTTTCTCTGGCCAACCCATGGAATTTTATTCTTGTTGGGGTTTCAACGGATTTGCTCATGCTTTCCCCAGTTTGTTTCTATTTCTTTGCAATTTGGTAATTATTTGATGCATAATTTCTGGATATTTAGGGTTTTGATGGTTTTCTGTTCGTATTATGTTGTTTTATTGTATCTCTAACCAGACGACTGAATTTTCTCTTGTTAGAGATAATGGTTATTCATTGGATTTTCCAAAATTCTGATTATTTGATGTTTAATGTGTGGATTTTGATGGATTTTATTGTTTCTTTGAACAGTCGATTGTAGATGGGTTTACGAAGGATGTGAAGGAGATGATTGGGAAGGGATTAGGGCTTGTGGCTGACGATTTGAAGATCACGGGATTCGATCTCAAAGATGCTAAGGTTGGGCATTCGGTTGCTTACGAGTTCGAGTTGGAGATCGATAACCAAGTTTTTCCATTGAAGTTTCTGGAAAATGCCCAACATTGGGAATACGTTGATTTGCCTATTTTTCAAATTCAAGAGCAGCCTCGAGCTCAACATGGGGACGAGAATTTGTTGGTCCAGAAGCGTAATACTGGCTCTGATTTGCCTGTCTTGGCTCCCTTTCAGCTCGCTGGACCGATGGAGCTCTGGATTCAGGATGCTGATGGCTTGAGGGTCTCCTTGCCAGTGAGTATTTTAATTGCTTTGAATTGGTTCTATTTATGTTCAAACTTTCTATTGCCTTGATGATGTTCTGGGATCTTCCATTGTCATGGAGTCTTGCAATAATCTGTACTTTTGAGGATTTTCATGAACACCCATTCGATTAGGTGGTTTATTGCCATATTTGGGTATTTTATCATGATTCCTACACTAGTGAACCTTCAATTTTGCATAAAAAATACCCATTTTTGTTCTTAATTTGATAACAGATATAGGTCGTCTTTTGTTCATTTGCTTGATCAATAGACATTGATATGGATTGAATAGACATTGTTCTTGAAGTCACTATTCAAAGTTGAGTTATAATAAAATGATGGAATAGATTTGCCTTTTCTATTGATTCCAACGGATTGGATCAAAAACGATTCTTGAATGAGGTATTCAACTCCAGGGATGAATCGAAAAAGAAAAAGAAATATTTATTGGTTATAATGGAGGCAGTCAATCAATGTAGATTGATCCGAAATCTGATTCAACCAGCAAGTTAATACATGAACTGGAACTTAGAATGTTCGTTTATGATTGTTAGCTTTATGGCATATTCTTGTCACTGTGCATATGAGCAAGCATGAAAAGCATTATTCTGAACTTTGATTGTTTGCCATTGAATTTGCAGCATGATGTGGATGCTGGTGTATTGAAGAAGGTTGTTTTAGCAGATGGAGCAGTTGTCACTGTAACTGGGGCAAGGTCTGTTAGCCTGCGCCATTCGCTCAATCTTCCTCTCCCGCTCAATCGAACACGACCCGGTTTTGCATCGGGGCTTGTAGCCTTGGCTGAACAGCTCCACCACATTTCCCGATCTCAATCTGCCCCCATCCTTTCTCTTCGTATTGTCGGTCCTACGTCCCTCACTTCTTCTCCTAGCTTCAGCAACAAGCTCAAGCTCAAACGCCTTGCCCCTGGTCTAGTGGAACTCTCATCCCCTTCCAAAAAGAACATCCAAGCCATCCAGTCTCCTTCCCCTGTCCAGCTTCAAGCTGGAGCCCCTACCATGCTAACACCAAAGGCATTCACAACGCTATGGCCAATTGCCTCCATCAATGGATCCAACTCGAAATTACTTGGCTTTGAAACACTTCTCACGTCCCTTCTCGGCCCCAAGGCAGACAAAAAGGGCTCCTTCAAGCTGCTGAAGGCCGACGTTTCCGCCCAAACAACCGTGAAGATTGGGTTTGGTGTTGACAAGAAGTTGAAAGAAGGAGATGGGATCAACTTGGAGGGATTTCCAGAATGGAGGACTAAGCCTGAGGTTGTGAGGATGCATTTCGAGGTCCTGGCGAAGGTCGACGGTGAGCGGATCATACCAGAGAGGGTGGTGCCAGTTAATCCAGTCGTTATCGAGGATACGGTTGCTCCTCATTTGCAACTGGGCAATGTGACTGTGTCGAAAACTCCGGTTGTTTACACCCCAGCTGATCCATTCACCATTTAAGCTTGGTATCTGAAGGTTTGGTTTGGACACAGTGTCTTCGGGTGGGAAGTGTAAAAAGGGTACAGATGAGTGTGAGTGAGCATAGAGAAGGTCATAAATACTGTAAAAATTATTGAAGGTCATAAATTTTATATCTTCTGCTAGTTTCATTGCTAGTTTCATTGCATGGTCCTCCTTAATTCATTCATCCTATTTTGTTCATAAAAGATTTGAATCCCTAATCAAGATACAGCTCTTCACATAACTTGATTATCCTTGAGAGATTGAATCAAGAATTTTAATTTAGTTGATTAAAATTATTTCAAGATGGATATGTGAATGTATTCCTAAAGGAAAGATGGAAGAAACACTCATTTCAAAGATTGTTATACACTTTGAAATTACAAAATGATAATATAAAAATTGACCGTCGAAGATTGCGTTTTATTGAATTAATAGTGGTATGAATTTACGAGCCCTATTCATTTCGGATAAACCTAATCCTTGGCTTTAGTTGTTCTTATATGAGTTTTTGGAGTTAATCTAATCCTTGGCTTAAGTTGTTCTTCTATGAGTTTTTGGAGTTTTTTGTTCGACAAATTTTTCAAGCACCAAGATCGTCCTATATTCTCTCAAATATATGGGTTTGGAGCTTTTGTTCTATATAGTTTAATATCGATTATTATAATTAAAAGAATATTTTTTGTCAATCCAAATTGCCACGTCATTATTTTTAGATTAATGGAAAATTTTGACCAACGGTTAAACATTCTCAAATTTAATTTGAAGATAAGAGTTAGGAAATTATAAGACCACAAGTTTGACATTTTAATAAAAATAAAAGAATTAAATAAAGTCCAAAGGGTAGGCATAATCCAACAAAGTCCGACCCCCAAGGGTATTATATCCTATGTTTCAAATTCTTACAACTCTCACACACACTCTTTCTTAGAGATGGGGCTATGTATAAACTAAACCTAAGTTCTAACATACAATTCAATGATTTAATTGAACAAACCGAAAAGAATCCACAATCCAATGCGCTAACCTGACTCCGGCGAGGATGAATCACCATCACCTAACCCAATTTTCTCGAGCAGCTCTTCGGTACATGACTGCTATGAACATTTGGCTCCTTTGTAATAATAGTTGCAGGCCTTGTCTTTCGAGATAATGCGTCTGATGGTTTTTTAGCATCTTTGTGACTCAATATGTTCTTAGAGGTTTCCTTCCTTGCAATGGGTAAGCCAGCCATTTCCCTTTGGAGAAAAATTCCTTATTTCAGAACACTATAGCTATGATTTATAAGGTTCAAATGTATAAATATGTTACTTACCTACGAGTCGGCTTCCTAACATTTTGCTGCATCTTTTCTAGTTTGCTTCTTTTCAGATTCTCATCTGGCTTGGTTGATCTCTCTTTAGCAGGTTTAAGCTGACGGCAAAGGCTCTGTTTCTGGTGTTGTTTTAAATCAACGCAATTTTGTGAATCCGCCTTTTTGATGTTTTTTGAGGAATCTGGTACTGTTCCTCCCTGTTAATATCGCAGATGTTAGGCTAGATCTTTGGATGAAGACAAACAAACCAGTTCTGTAATACTACCCCAACTTACTTGTTGATCATCTGGGGTTTTGCTCTGTAACACCACCCCTTGTTCATATTCAACATGATCATCGCATCCAGAATTCTAGCAAAAAGAAAGAAAAAATATATACATATTTGGACCCATCCGAGCAGGGGGGAGGGGGTTGAAGACATTTGATTGAAGAAAGCTCACTTGGTGAACCGTGGATTGATTTTTTCTCTGCAACTTGTCCCCATGAAACCTTCGAAATGCAGTGATGTCTTTCAATGGGCAATTAAGCTTTTTCCCCAAGTTTGCTTCTCTTAGTACAACTCTTTCCTAAACCCACCAACAACCAAATGATATCAGATTAGCAATGTGGAGAGATATGATAAACCAATAATCTTGGTGGTGAATGAGAGATATCACACACATCAGTTCTTAGCCTGAATGGCTTCGGATTCGTGGACTTTGGTTTGCTGGGTTTCAGCCCATGAGCACCAAGTGCAGCAGGGGTGGTGTTCTCCTTTAGAGTCTTCTTCTTCAATACTCCATTGACCTATATCATTTTATCTATCATTATAGCAAGCAGAAATCGAGATGGATGAAGTAACAATATCATAGTAAAAAGGCCAAGAAATTAAATTACCTTTGCTGTATTTTTAGATTTCTCAAGTTTTCCAAATGGCACTCTTTCAGACTGGTCGCAAGAATTGTTTACCCTGCAAGGTTTCCTTCAACAAATCAATAATCTGAACAAGATATTCATTCAATTCTTGTGAAAAATTAGATCGATCCATTACCTGTTGTGTTTAGGTGCGGTATTTTCATCTGTGATGGTTTCACTTTCATGCACTATATCATCATCAGAGGACACTGCATTTTCCCTATTTACACTTTCTACGTTTTCTTTATCATCAATCTCGTGTTCTGAGATATTCATCTGTATTTCCCCTGATTTCTTTCTCTCCTCGTGATTGGATTCTTGATTCTTCTCATCCTCCACTTGGCTTAGAACTAATTTGAAATCACTTGCTTCTGAATTTGATATTAAAGTCTCATCATCTTCAAAGTTTTTGGACCCATTATCTGTGTTCTCGTCCAGGGGCTCCTCAATTTGCAAAACCTTTTCATCTTGAATACCTTCATCAATTTCAGCTACATTTTCTTTATCACCACACTCCAGGAATTCTGAAATATTCAGCTCTAGTGCACCTATTTTGGCTATCTCTTCATGATTGTTTTCGGAATTTGAAATTGAAGTTTCATTAGAGTCTTTGGACAGATCATCCGAATCTTCAGATCTTGGAAGTTCATCTTGATTTCCTTCGGTACTCGTAGCAGAACTTGGCAGAGCAGACCCTTGCATCGAAACATGCCTTGATTTATCATCAATATCCATGTCACTGGCATCCCCATCAACAATATCTTGGCCCATGTGATCAGGAAGAGGCGGCTTTAAGTTCTTTTCTTTGCTTCTCCTCTTCAAAACTCTTGCAGATTTGGCATCCCGACGTTTGCAACTGTAAGTTCCTAATGAATCAAAAACTCGGCTCTTTACCTCACGTCCTCTGAACTTTCTTCTTGAAGGATCCAGAGGCAACGGCTGTCCATCCCCTAATCGATTCTTCTTCGCACTAGTAATCTCAAGTTTCTTCATTGCTGCACATAAAGTTTTCACAGGGGTACTCATTTCTATTGAAGTTTTCTTTTTCGTATCTTTCTTTGGAGATTGAAAGATCAAAGCCTTAGCTACCGTTGTAGTTTTTGGCACTTCAGCTGATGTAGTCTTAGGATTTTTAACACTCAGAAACCCATTGGAATTTGAGTTAAGCTTCCTGTTTCTTGGAGTGGTCATGGCCTTGGCATGAACTTGTCTTGCCTTTGCATTCAGTGTCGTACTAGGCTTGGGAATAGGCGGTCTAGATTTCACTCTTGCATCAACTATCCTATTAGAGATGGAAGATATCAGAGCTAGTCTGGCCACTCTAGATTTTGAAGACTTAGGAGGAGCTGTAAGTGGGCACTTCAGATTCCTAATAGTTACACACAATGAAGCTCAAAATTATCATTCATGGGAGAACATAGGGAAGGAAAAATGGAAAATAGAAAGAAGAAGAAGAAGAAGTTTTGGATTTAGACCTTCGAGCTCTCTGAAGACGAACATTCGGACTCCTCGCCGCCATTACCTGTTTGATTCAACACTTTCTTACATGAAAATGAAACAACAAATTAGAAAATCCGCTTACAGAGAAGCTTAATCGACAACATACCCGCATAACAAAGTTTTTGTAAACAACTTCAGAGTCCATTTCTTCTGGATGCTTCTCTTCACAACCTACAGTTTAACAAAAATGAAATAATCTGTTTCTGTAAGAAATTGATCGAATATTGTTTCCACTTTGAGCTCTTGGGAACAAAACATTAAATTATGGGATCTAAATCAACAACACAACACTAGGTTCAAGTCAACAAATTACAGAATAGATAACGCAAACAACAAAATGGATTTAAAACAAATGAACCATTGTATATGCAAATAAACTAATTAATTGAATGAATTAAAGAACTTCATCTACCAGCTACTCCAATTGAAAAATAATTCAAAATTCAAATACATCAATTCTCAGTAACATCGCAACAGAGTATAGTAATCAACGCTTGCTCTGCTCCATTTCCTAATTTCCACAGCGGAAGTAGTTCTCAAGCCAAAAGCCAAAACCTCAACCAAAATCGAACATTACAGAGAACAGTAACGTAATTCGCAGGATGAACAAACTGAGGTTTAGGCCTACAATTCTCCGAGAGTTCAATTCCATTTCCAACAGACTGAAGAAAAAAGGACTTGAAACCCTAACTAAGACTGAAACAAAATCAGAGCAAAAGAGAAGAAACAAACCGACTCGGGAGCAGAACCAGTAGCGATCATCGGGAATGTAGTGATCGGAAACGGTGAAGTCGACGAACTTAGGCGCTTCGATCATCTCGTAGAAATCTTCGCCTGGATTGTCAGTAGTGGACTTCACAGCTTGAATCTCCTCCATCGTCACTGTAACTCAGAGAGTTCAACAAAGAGAATGAGAGAGGAAAGGTTAACAGATAAGAGTAGTGATCAGAATTCAAGTTGTAGAGAGAGAGAGAGAGATGGCGAGGTAACCGAGGACAAATTTTAAATTGTCGCATTTCTGCAAGTAGCCGTTGGAGAAAGGTTTCGAATTCGGACAGGCCGTGAGGGCATTTTCGGGATTTCGTAAATCTTTTTAGGTCCGAATCCGAACCCTATGGACCCGAACCAATGTAATTTTTCCGACAAAAAAACAAAAAACCGTTTCAGAAATTCGGCCCAAATTCTTTGGTGGACCCCACCCCAAAATATTTATATTTTATCTATTAATATTAATATATATATATATATGAGACGTTTGGTAATTTACGGTGATATTTCAAGTAAAAGGATTAAGTCGTGTACTATTGCTTATGTTTCATGTCGAATAAAAAATTACGAGCTTAATTATATATATATACCTATATCTCGTGTCAACTAAAAAAATTCTCTAACTTAAACATAGTCTAATAGAATAAGACACGTATAAGTTTTCATAAATTTAAATATAAACTTTGATGAACGTTGAAAAAAAAATAATAGATAAATTAAATCTTTAGCTTTCAGCTTAAGATTGGAATAAAGTTTTAAAATGTCACAACTTTATCTTCAATAAGTTATGTTTTTTAAAAAATATAAGAAGATTCATTTGAGATTGTAAATTGGTGACGCGTATAAATAGATTAACGAGATTTTCACCGTCCCTATCTACTGTCTAGCAAAATCACAGCCAAGTGGCTGAATCAGGGAACAAAGAAAACTCCTTTGAGCTTGACTCTATTCCGACTTTGTGAAATGATTTGAGAGGTATAAATAAGTAGGAGCCGAAAGGTGAGTGAAATACCACTACTTTTGACATTTTTTACTTAATCCGTGTTAGAAGTTACGGTCCGTATATTGTTAAAATTGATCCTTTGTTAATTTATATAAAAATAGCCACTCAATTATCGAGTTTTTTTTTTTGTATTAACGATACAACTATATATACATGTATTTATTATAATTTATCTATTATTTTATAAATCTTTGAATTTTCAAAATATATATTGAAATTGATACTTATTAACATTTTAATTTTATTAAAAATATTTGAATCAATGGCCAAACCACTCAACCAAATATTTTATAGTTGTATTGAGTTGAGTTCATTATTAACAAAAATTACTAGGATTAAAGAATTTACGACCCAAACAATTGAGTTGGTGTTGGTGTTGAAGATTGTTGGAGTCTCATATTATATAAGGGACACTATTTTCATTGATACGAGACTTTTTGGACAAATATCATACCATTGTGAATAGGTCATTGTTCCTATCGGTTGAGTCTAAAAAAAGATCTGAAACTCAACTCAACCCAAGCCAACTCATGAACATCCATGGTCTTTGGTAGATGTTTGGAGAGAATTTAACCAAAACACGACTATAATAAAACTTCAAAAACCGCATAAACTAAATTAGAACTAAGTTGAATCGAGCTCATATGGGAAAGGAAAAAAGAAAAAAAAGAACAATATCTAAAATTTGAGTTTTCTCTTCTATTTACTTTGAGACAGTCTTTTCATCTCTTAAACATCTAAAACACTCATTCTCTGGTTGTATAATACAAACACAAACTTCTCTCCTTAACCCTCAAAAGCTTCGATTCACCATTTTGTGGGTTCCAAGATCTATTAAGAGCCTCAACATATTAACAAATATTATCTATGTACGTATATAATTAGAACATACCATTCATTCTTTGACTAACAACTATCATGAGTCCTCTGTTTGATGATCAGTCTCATCAAAGATCTCCTCCTGTCAAAAACAAACATTGATACTAAAAAACCATCCCATGTTGAAAACAAACGAATAATTATTTCATGTGCAGCATGAACAGATACTACCTGCAATAGTTCTTCAATGACATCTTCCATTGTTATAACACCCACAGCTTCTTCTTCCTCAACAAGCTTAGGGAGAGGGTTTTCATCTATTTTTAGGATATCAGAGTACATATCTTTTGTCCATTTCTTGCTTCTAGAACCACCACTCCTGAATGAACTATTTGCGGGAAAGCTTTTACACTTCTTAAATGATGTCTTAATCTTCAAGGTTTTTTCTTGTGAAGGTGAAGGCCTTTCATCATCCACATCAATTCTAACTTCTTTCTGGGAATCTAGTTTGATTGAGCAGTTCAATTAATATAATGCTACCAAAACCAGAATCTGAATATCTAAACAGAGTAATAACTTGTGTATAATGAACACAGAGGCACGTACCGTCGCCCGGTTGTTCATCGGGTTTTCCATTCATTTTGTTGCATTGTTTAACAACAATGGCCATGTGGCTATGACCTTTCTGGAACTCATTCAGAATGTCATATAATGGCAAAGTTTCTGGAACTCTGTAATGAAATTGCCTATATCAGAATGATACTGGAATTTGAACTATCAAATTTAGAACAACTACATCCTTTCTAGTTTCTGCCACCAACGTACCTTGGAATCCTTCGAATGGTAACATTCTTTACTGGAATTTCATCATCTGGGTGGATTGTAAGCAAATTTTTAACCTGATATAGAAAGCCAAAGGTATTAAGAAGAAAGAGAAATTACCTTTTTACGAGGATAGATGCATTCTGTAACAGCCCAAGCCCACCTAGCGGTGGGAACCCCTTCGATGCCTAGCGTACTCGCTAGCACTCGTTTCCTTCTCCAATCGATGTGGGACCCTCCAAACCACCACCTACGGGGCCCAGTGTCCTTACTGGCATATCACCCGGTGTCTGGCTTTGATACCATTTGTAACATCGGTTGGATTGTGAGATCACACATCGGTTGGGAAGAGAACGAAGCATTTTTTATAAGGGTGAGGAAACCTCTCCGTAGCAGAGGCGTTTCAAAAACCTTGAAGGGAAGCCCAAAAGGAAAAGTCCAAAGAGGACAATATCTGCTAGCGGTAGGCTTGGGCTGTTACACATTGGGTTGGAAAAGTAGGAGATTACAGATTATGCGTGAATGACATAAATAGAAATATGCGAAAGAATGTGATGTTGGTATTGAAAAATGGGAGTGAAGCCTCCAGTTTTGCATCCAATTACTCCATATCCAAATAATGTACAAATGACAAGATGACAACCAACAATAGTAGAATGCTCGAGAAGAGGCCTCTAAATCAAGAAAAGGTCATAAACTTCATTGTATAGATAGTTGTTTGATGCGATAAGTGAGCAGAGATGATTAACAAGTTTACCAGGATAAGACCAATTATGTTGGTTTGTTCTTCATAATAAACTGGCACCCTGCTATGCCCTTTCGCCAAAACGAGATTCATCAAATTCCTGTGCAATCATCACAAATATATCAGTAGCTATGAATTGGAAGTAGTGAATTATGAAGGTGAATATTTATAGTCTTATTCTCAACATGCATATGACCTATCGAGCTTTGCATTAATGTCAATTACAAAAGTTTCAGATATAGGAGTCATGGCATCACTAGCTGTCTTCTCAGTAAGTTCAAGTGCTCCAGCAATAATAGTGGTTTCATCATGTGTCAGCTCTCCACCCTTTCCAGCCTGTTACAGGATAATCTCGGACATTAGTGGTAGAATATGGAAGCAGAAAAGAGAAGCAAAGGTCTGCATAAAAATTAAAAATAACAAATATTTGTTAATGTTAAGCATGTCACAAGTCTACCAAAAATTTAAAATAAACATAGCCCCACACAAAATATGAACTTATATACCTCATTACCGTGCAAATTGACAAGTGCTTTGAGCTCAGCTCTACGGAAAAGGGCTACATGTCCATGGCCCAGTAGAAAGTCTAGTAACTGAAAATCACGTTTAACATAAATATTTTAGGAACCATTTGGAACAATAATGTAGCAAACTTTAGTAACCCAAGTCCTCAATGTCTACCTTGCTGATTGGATATGCAATAGGGAAGCAAATCCAGACAAGAACACGAACAAAAGGAGCAACTGTGGATCCAATTGCCAAACCATACCGAGAGCAAACAGATTGTGGTATAATCTGTACATCAAAGTAAATAGATTTCGTCAAATTTACCCCTTAACTTTGGTACCAGCTGAAAAATGTGAACTGAGATATCAATATCATTACAGCCAAAAACAGTACAGAACAGTCCGGTCTGGTGTAACAGCCTAAGTCCACCGTTAATAGATATTGTCCTCTTTGGACTTTCTCTTTCGGGCTTCCCCTCAAGGTTTTTAAAACGCATCTGTTAGGGAGATGTTTCCACAACCTTATAAAGAATGCGTTGTTCTCCTCCCCAACCGATGTAGGTTCTCACAATCCACCCCCTTCGGGGCCAGCGTCCTCGCTGGTATTCGTTCCTCTCTCCAATCAATGTGGGATCTCACAACCCACCCCTTTCGGGGCCCAGTGTCCTCGCTGGCACTCGTTCCTCTCTCCAATCGATATGAGATCTCATAATCCACCCCCTTCGAATTGGAGAGGGGAACAAGTGCCAGCGAGGATGTTGGGCCCTGAAGAGGGGTAGATTGTGAGATCCCACATCGGTTGGGGAGGAGAATGAAATATTTTTTATAAGGGTGTGGAAATCTCTCTCTAGCATACGCATTTTAAAAACGTTGAGGGGAAACCTGAAACGGAAAGCCCAAAGAGGACAATATATGCTACCAATGGGTTTGGATTGTTACAAATTAATTTCTACCGTATGCTTCAATGACAGAGTTGCAGATCCATAATGCAATCCTTGAGTGACCTAGCTAATATTTAATGAAATAACAAAATGAACAAATATTCCAAACTTGCATAAAAGCCCATATCTTAGATAATTCCTCTGACCTCGCCAAATAGAAGAATCAATGTCACCGAGATTAAAACAGCACCCCAAGCTGTAACTAGACTGTCAAGGAAAATAGGAAGTGCCTGCACGAACAGTTTTTTAAAATATTCAAACATTTTTCCTGAATTTACTCTGTGTGGTCAACCTTCTTCACACTAATTCGCTACACTTCAATAAAATGTACCTCCATGGCTGCTGCATTGCAAATCAGTAGGGTACACAGCAATAAATGCTGGTTTTTTACTACTGGCATTATCTTTGCTGTACAAAAGCAAGTGAATTATTATGAAGAGGTTTTAATCACAACACACAGACTCTGGCTGAAGTTTAAAAAGAAAACCATTACAAAAAGGTATAAGATACATTCCTCTGAACCTTAAGTCAGCGGAATTAGATTTTGAAAAATGATAAATTATCATATTTTTATTATCAAATGCATGACTTTTCAAGTGTCATTAAAAAAAGAAACAAGAAAAAAAAAGATACATATGTTTTTAATCTTTGAATAACATAATTTAACAAGATTAGTAAGAACTTTCAAGAATTAGGGAATGTCCATTCCAATGTTTAAGTCAACCAAGCAAGCATCTCGTTGCAGACTCTGAAGTTCATTAATGACAATTATATTTCTTAAATAAGATTACTGGTCAAACACCAAAATATTAATGGAGAAACTCCTCTAGACCTTAATTTTCAATAATGTCAACAAAAGCTGAAGAAGCAAACTATCTCTAAGATCGAATGTGAGATTTCTCATCAAAGAAAATACGAGACATAATTTAACACGCTCCATTGTGAAAGTTTTCTATGGTAACACAATCCTTCAGCCATTTTAGAGCTATTAAATCAATATCTCAATCAATCTGAGCATAGTTTAATTGTGCCAACATCTAGTACCTACCCTTACGTGTCATAGGTTCTAATCCCTCCCTTCCCCTCATCTATAAAGTATAATTGTCAAGTAAAAAAAAACACAACATATCAAAAAAATTTAGCCAGATAGAACAATAAGAAAAGAACTTCAAGAAACAAAAAGAAGAAACTCCCTTGCACATTAGGGTCTAAAAGATCTTCCAAAGTCATCCCAAACTAGTGTGTAACTTTTCAGCTACAGTTTGACACTGTTACATTTTGACCATTGATACATCCTTAAAGAGGACTAAAAGCTAGTAGAAAGTACATTGAAAAGACGTCGTATTAATCCTTTTTTTGACCCACCCAATTTGGGGGAAGGAACAAATGAAAAAATGGAGATAAAAAAATGAAGAATCAAAACAGAACAATATAATTTATCAGACTTCCTCACAAAATAATATTGTCCACTTTTAGCATAAACTCTCATAGTTTTGTTTTTTTTTTCACAAAATGTCTTATATGGAAATGTATTCTTTAGTCATAAACCCATGATCAACCCCTCTATTAACGGATGTGGGACTCCCCATCAACAATCCTCAACAATACTCTCATCCTCTCAAACAAAGTATATCATAGAGACTCTCCTGAAGCAGCCCAGCATGACACATCAAAAAGCAGATGGGAACAATCTTTTAACCCTTATCCCATTACATGTCAGTTCCCTTTCAATTAGATGCTCCCCAGAAACAGATTCAACATATTCCATCAACGATGAATCTCAAGGTTTTCTTCCCCTCATATTTCCAAGTCAAAAAAGAAAAACAGGGGAAGCCTCAAATCAACATTAGACACGATGAAAACAAATTGACTGTAGATAACAATAAAATATACGCAATCAAAAAGAAAAGGGGGAAAAAGAGGAATAACAGACAACATAACAATTAGTAAGTCTGAACTAGTCGCCAAAAAAAAAAAAAAAAATCGAATAGGTACAGTAAACGGCCCCACACAACAAACTCGTTCATCCAATTCCACCTCACATTTCCGGAGTGGGAAAGTGGATCAATTAACCATAAAAGCAGAGGGACATAAAGAGAAAGAGAAAGAGAAAGAGAAGTTTTACCGGCGTACTTGCGATCCTTGGGGGTGCCGGACTTGGCAAGAACTTCGAGATCGACGAGGCTCATGGACATAAGGCCGAGGGTGAGGCCGGACATCAAGCCGGCGAAGATGACCAAGAAGGCGATGATGAGTATGTGGATGAAGAAATTAGTGCTGCAGCATTCGTATTCAACGGCCATTGAATTGAGAGGAAAGGGCGTTTGACGGCGAGTTCAGCTTCAGAGGTCGGCGTTGAGTTGAAGGTGACGGAGAAGATCCATTAACGAAACAGTTGCAGAGAAAAAAGGGTAGAGAGAGAAGAGAGAGGAGAGAGAAAGTGAACGTGTACAGTAGAGAGAGAGAGAGGGATGGAGGAAGAAGATGATGATGCTGATGGATAGGGGAAGTGAGCGAAGCGAAGGAAACGGAAGAGGCTATGTCCGGTGATATTAATAGGGACCTAACTGCAATAAATAAATATATATATATATATATATATATTTATAAATAATTAATAATTATTATTTGAGGAAAATTTTATTTATATTTTCTTCCATCTTTTAAGCATGAACTTGGTTGTTTGAGAAATAATCCAACCACTTGCAACCATACAAAACACGATGTAAATCCCGTCATGAAATGCACGTTAGTCTTCTCTACTTCTATTTCATTAGGATACTCGATCATTGTGATCGCTTGAATAGCCAAAAGTTGAATCATGAACTCATCGGTCACGACGAATTATGTTTAGTGCATGTTGAATATTATATGTATTCGTGAATTTGACTGGATCGAGTTGAGACATTTGTTAGATTTAATCCAATTGTTTGAATGAAATTTTTTTTCAACCCAAACAACTTTATTAAATAATCAACCAAACTCGACCCAACCAAACCCAACCATAAAATTTTTGGGTTGTGTTGAGTTGAGTTATTCTAGATTATTTATTTAAATTTTTATTTTTAATAAAATTAAAGGTTAATTATAAGACATAATTAAAAATTTAGAAAATTTGCTTTCTAAAAAGTTAAAAATTATTTTTAAATGTTGTTGGAGAATTATTAAATGAAATAAAATAAACCAAACAAATTATAAGTATATATAATTGTAATATAAGAAAAAAAATTAATATTTAAATATTAATAATAAATTCGATTTAATCTAATATATAGTTTGGAGAACCCAACCCATCAAATCCATGAAATTTCTATTTATTTGAACTCAAACTAAACGTACATTACTCAACCTACACTATAAATTCAGTTGAGTTGATCGAGTTTTTCAGGTCATCAGATTTTTTGAAGACTTCAACTAGACAGACGTTTTGATTTTGAACGCCATGATTTATGTAAATTCTATGCCAAGTGTTGATTTATACTTAGTCATCATATTGGGTGAGGATTAAATTGTCAGTGTCATTGAGGATATTTTTAATGAGTCAAGGCTCAAATTCTCGCACTATAATAAGAAAAACACGTTAATCTCTGGTGTAGTTTATATTTTTTTAAAATTATTATTATTATAGGTAAATTTTAAATAAAATTAATTGTGTCATGGGATAAAAAAAAACATTCCCTTCTAAAATGGTCTTAATCCATAAATTTTAGGCAAACTATGGATTAGTTGTAATTTTTCAATTTTGGGAAATTCATGCATAATATATTCTCCTTTTTCTACTATTGTATTTTAAAATACAAGATGAATAAAGCAATCCACGTGGTAGGGTGTATAATTACCATTTTCACCCTCATGATTGGTCTATCTAGTCACGAGCCACAAATCACAATATATATAAATAAAGTCTTCGTAATTTCGATGATTAAAATTGGATAAATAATAATAATAATAAATTTTATATGAGAATATTAAAAGCTCAACTATATTTTTATATAAAACTTTTAGAAAAGTTAATAAAAAGAAAATTCGATCCGTTATGAATTTATTTAAATTCAAATAAATGAAAACTTTTATGAGTTGGATTTTCATCCGTTCTCATTCCACCAAAACTTTAAAAATATATATATATATTTATTTATTTTATATTTTTTAAACTTAATAATTATTATTTTTATTATTTATTCTCTACAAACTTTTAAAAATAAATTTTTGTTTTTTTTTCTATTTTTATATATGTAAGAATAAAATTTAAAATAAACATTCCAAGCCATTCAGTCCAATTGGGTTAGATTTATTATTTAATAAAATGTTGTTTTGGTAAAAAAATTGACAATCTAAATGATCGAGTTGAACTAAAAAATGTATAACCCAACCCGACCTACCTAACCAACAATCACCCTTACAATAAATTAATAACAGGGATCAATTTTAAACATTATTAAAAATATAAAAACTAAAAATAAATATTTAAAAGTAGAGGGACTAGAATAAAACGAAAAATATTAATATTTCAATTACGTCCTTAGCCTAATAAACTTTTAGGTAAGTAATGACAAAAAAAAAAAATATGTGATTGGTTAAAATCAACCCTACAAAATCATTACGTGAGTATTTACATTTTTTTTATGGAAGAAAATTTGTAATAAATAGGAAGCCAATTGACGTAAAAGGACATCTATGAATACAAATATAAATTGAAAATAGGGTATTACATTGGGGCGAAAATGGGGATTTGGTCATAAAATGTCTTAAGGCCCAATAACATCTCATTCAAGCCCAAAAGGCCCAAAAGGCCCAAAAGACTCGACTTTTCCATATTTGGACTGAAATAGTTACTATATAAATGTTATTGTCAATTAAAATTAAAAAAAAACATAAATATTAATAACAAAGTAGACTAACTCAGAATCCACTTTGGGAATATTTGAAACCATTTAATAAAAATTTATAAACTCAAAAAAAAAAAAAAAAAAAAAAAAAGCAAAAAATATGGTAACACAAATGACATGACACAACCATGTTCGTTGTACGCCCGTCTTTACTTGATTTTAAAAAAAAAGGTTGAGTATTACAGATACTCATGAAATAACTTTCATTTTAGAGGTTAAATATACTACACAACTATGAACGGGCGATGTGCAACTGAAGAACCTAAATATGTACGGTAGAAAATATTTGTGACTAGGTGGTCAAGTAACCCATTAATCGATTGTGTCAATTCTCTAATGTTATAAGACAAATGCATGTATAAGCATCACGTAAATCACGCACAACACAAATCATAATATCTTGTAACGATCTAACTTTTCTAAACCTAGACCGATGAAGATTGTTACTAATAGTTGATAAACAAGATTAGTTTCAATAAAATAAATAAAGTAGGTTTAGAACATAGAAATATGAGGACATAAATTCTATGGCATCACAAGCAAAAATGATCTTGTCATGCAGCTCACACTCTTGCCCTTATCTAGAAAAAAAGGCTGTGAAAGATCGTTCTTTTACCTTATCACCTTGTTTGAAAATAGGATTATTTAACCTATAAGCCTAATCGGACTCAAAGTATGAGATCCCACATTAATTGGGAAGAGGAACGAGTGCCAGCAAGGACGCTGGGCCCCGAAGGGAGTGAATTGTAAGATCTTACATCGGTTAGAGATGAGAACAAAACATTCTTTATAAGAGTGTGAAAATCTCTCTCTAGCAGACACATTTTAAAAACTTTAAGGGGAAGTCCGAAAGGGAAAGTCCAAAAATGACAATATCTACTAACGATGGCCTTGAGCTGTTACAAATGATATCAGAGCCAGATACTAGATGATATGCCAGCAAAGACCTTGAGCCCCGAAAGGGGGTGGACACCGGAGTTAAATATGCATAGTAAAATATAATGTAAATCTAAGAGACCTAAAACTATTAAAAAACTCTTCATATAGCCGATCACCTTGCTTGAAATAGGATCA
Organism: Cucurbita ficifolia; assembly: GCA_033971965.1. Classification (NCBI taxonomy): domain Eukaryota; kingdom Viridiplantae; phylum Streptophyta; class Magnoliopsida; order Cucurbitales; family Cucurbitaceae; genus Cucurbita; species Cucurbita ficifolia. The sequence continues at coordinate 11,329,361 of CM066972.1, forward strand.
TCTAACCTGTAACCCTAATCGGACTAAAAAATATTGATCACATAGTTTATGCCCAAGAACCAAAATGTAGGTCATCTAACCTATGACCATTCATTAACAAGTAATTGTCACAATTGTATTTCATAAATACCACGCTATTCAACACATGCAAGATGTTCCATAAACAGTCTGCTTCTTCCAAATCTTCCCTTTAACTAAAAAATACTTAGTTAATTTCTAAGAACATACTAAATCAGTCTTATACAAAGTACTTCTAGTTTAAAATGAAGAAAAATCGAAAAAATTTGACCTTAAAGCCAAACTAAACCGAGTGATTTAATTAAACTGGCCTAACTAAACTAGCTTGCACTAACTAATGATAATTATGAAATTATTTTATTTATTTTGTAAAAGGAAAAACTATGCAAGAACATAAATAAATTTATTAAATTTATAATCTTTTAAATTTTTTTTTGGTTATTTTTCTCTTAAAAAATTGAATATTAGAAAAACAAATATACACAATTTTAGTGACAACCTCAAAAAAATCTCCAAATTTTCTATTATGGATTTTTTTTTGTGATAATTATTATTAAAAAAATTGAAGATTTTCAGGGAGGGTCTCGAGAACAAACACAGCGCTCTGCCTTCTCCCCAGCTTCGAGAGTGAGAACAGCGAAACTCAGATCCGAATCCATTTTTCCCTTCGACTACTGTAAGCTTCCATTCTCTCTATATTCTTGTTCATTTCGCATTCTAATCCACTTTCAGTGTTCCAATTTGCGTTTGTTTGATCTTGATTGTGTTCAATTTGCCGCCTTTATGATATCTTGTGTCTTTCTCTTGTAAGGCATTTGATTTCGTATGCTATTAGTTGTGCGTGTGTTTTGATTCCTGGAAAAAACTCCGCGTCGGTTGTCTTGGCAGGAATTTCTGGGTTTTCTGTAGTAGTATTCTGAGTCGGATTTCGAGAATTGATCGCTGGTTTTCCTTTTGGGTTTTCTTGATTTTCTTTTCATCTGCTTAATTATTAAGTTATATGGATTCTTTTGATATTGATGACTGTCGGGCTACTTCGTAATCTCATTAGGCCGACCCATGATAGTTAATTATTAAGTTATATAATTGGATCTATACAAAATGTTATATAATTGGTTCGCATTAATTTTCTGATCCAGATTAGGAGAGTTGATCTCCTGTGAACTATGAATTTCATTTGATATTTTCTTTGTTGTATATGATTTTTCCTTTTCTTTTACGTTAATCCCTTATTTATTTCTAATTTATTGCAACCTTAACCGGAAGGAAATGGGGTTTTGAAAAAGAATTCCTACGATTGTTTAATACTTGCGAGTAACTCCTGAGCCAAGTCAATCGGATTCCATATGCAAATTAATTAATTAGTCGTCCAGTCTTCAAGAACTTAATTGAATTTGATAATTTAATCCAATTTTGAAAGGGGTATGGACTTTTGGCTCAATTTGTCAAGTTAGTTGAGTGGTTTCTTTTCCTCCATGTTTAGTAGGTCGGTATTGTTTCTCGAAATTCATCGGGTCTCCTTGGTTAAAAAATGAAATACCTTGTGAATATGCCTTGTTGGCCCTCCTCAATTTTCAGAGCATTTGGCAATGCTTTGAGATAAAAATGGCAATGCAGGTTCGACTTCATTGAGTTTTTCTTAATGAAGTAGTGGCTATGATTACTACTTCATGGCGCGTGTAGCCATTTCATTGTTACTATAAGAGAATCAGGCTAGTATATCTGTGAAACCGTGGCTCTTTTTCTGATTTGGAGTTCTGACATAATTTGGGGCACAAGTGAAAACATGTACTTGGAAACGGTGTTATCAAATGTTGATGAAAAAGTGTGGCTTTGCAGGTTTCCTACTATCACAAAACCATGTCAAGGAGGCCAGTAAATCCTTCTCGTCGTCTTGTTGATGGTGGGAGTCTTCCGTTTGTTGGTGTAATACAGTCCAAGTCACGCTCATCACCTTTGCTGACCATAGGGCTTGTTGTGGTACTTCTCTTAGCTAATATCCTCATTATTTCACTTTGAACATACAAAGATGTTTTCAAAAGACATCTTTGAACCATTGAGGTTCCTGGGTCAAATGAGGAGCAAATAACTGAAAGAATATTACCTTCTCATCTCCTGAGAATAAATGTTGATAGCACTAACTTTTAATGTTCTATGTTTAAAAATCTCAGGCTGCGATTCTTCTTATTGGATTCTGTTACCATCAATCAGGTCTTTTTTTTTTTATCTCTCATCTTCATCAATTTTAAATTTCTTTTTTATTTTTTATCAAGAATCTTTCCCTTGGTATCACCACCTTCACCATCAATGTGCTGTTCCTTTGTTGTAGGATTCTAGATTATCATTTTTTCCATTAACTTTTAATAAATGTTATGTTCACAGCCAATAAAATGCGAACCCTTTATGATGTTTTCATCAATATGCCTACCTATGTTATATTTTGGCTTGCATCTTCCACTCATTGACAACCATTCTTTTTGAGATACGACCCAAACCTGTTTCTTTATTTACTACTTTGGCTTCCATTTAGTTTTACTACTCAATCTTTTAATTTATAGCTTTCAGTATTGCAACCAATTGACAGCTGCTCGTTCTTATATTCTTATTTTGGCCACACTCTGCTGGAAATGTCGTCTTTCCATTCAAAGAGTACTATCTGAGAAATACATTTGGCCAAGCCGCTTTATTAATATATTCAGTCACTTCCTTAAAAAGAAAATCAGAAAAGATGTTCAGCACTGGTATGGTCAAGTACAAATGTGCACTAAAGGCATTGTACTCTGAATGCCATTTTTCTGCGTGCCGCACTGCCCTTTCGACCTATTTCAGGCTCATATTCTACCCTTTCTCTTTATTTCTGAGCGTGTATGGAAAATTGATGAAATAATGTCATCAATTTATCATTGAAACTACTACTTGATCAACTCAGTAGCTCTAATTGTCTAAAAATACCTGATATCTTACAATAGTTTCTTGCTTTAATTAGTTCGCAAAGAGACAAATCACTAGCTCTAGCTGAAGTTACACATATTCAAAATGGATATCTCCTGCTTGCAGAACTATGTGAAACTGATAGCAAAGAAGTAAGAAAAAAAAGAGTGTGTGCATGTTTTTGTTACTGTAAACAGATCTGTCAGCTAGGCTTGTGAACAACTTTTTGATGTTGATAATTGAAAATTCTCCGTTGCTGGTGTCATGTGATGAACTCTTTTCATAATGTAATTACTCTATTTGTTGGCTTATTCATTGTCAATTTGCATTACAGGTGGATCAAGAAGCAATATAGAGGCTGTGAGTAAATTTGAAGGTGATGTATGATACTATTTGTTTTGAGTAAAGTTTAGTTTCACCAAAATTTCAAGCCCGACATGCAATTGATTTATTGATGTGGAGGCACAATAATTGCTTACAATTTATATATTTTCTTTTCCATCTGGCATTAAACTATATTCTGTACATTATCTATATTGTAATGTTAGAAGATCTCAAGCATATATATGATGGATGCAGGTGGAAATTCATGCACAGCAGAAATCCAACGAGCAATACCCATTCTAAAGAAAGCATATGGAGATAGCATGCATAAAGTATTGCATCTAGGTCCTGATACTTGTTCAGTGGTGTCTAAATTGTTAAAAGAAGAGGATACAGAAGCATGGGGTGTGGAGCCCTATGACTTGGAAGATGCTGATGCCAGTTGCAGAAGCCTTGTGCGGAAGGGCTTTGTGCGCGCTGCTGATATTAAGTTTCCACTGCCATATAGAGCAAAGTCATTTTCTCTTGTCATTGTTTCAGATGCATTGGATTACTTGTCTCCCAGATACCTTAACAGCACTCTTCCAGAACTGGCCAGGGTTTCTGCTGACGGCATCGTTATATTTACGGGTAAACCCCTCTTACTATCTTTGTATTTGTATCATTGTTGGGGGCCTGCTTATTGTTTCAAGAGCCTAGAAGGATTTCACCAGTTACACTTCCAATGGTGTTCGTTCATTCACCTTCTCTCTCACTTTGTGATAATATTGTATAATAACTGTGAGATCTCACATCGGTTGAAGAGGAGAACGAAGCATTCTTTATAAGAGTGTGGAAACCTCTTCCTAGCAGACACGTTTTAAAAACCTTGAAGGAAAAAGCCTAAAGAGGACAGTATCTGCTAGCGGTGGGCTTCAGCTGTTACAAATGGTATCAGAGTCAAACCGTGGACGATGTGCCAGTGAGGAGGTTGAGCCCCGAAGGGGGTGGACACGAGGCGGTGTGCCAGCAAGGACGCTGGGCCCTGAAGAGGGGTGGATTGGGAGGGTCCCACATTGATTGGAGAATGAAACGAATATCAGTGAGGATGCTGGGCCTCAAGGGGGTGGATTGTGAGATCCCACGTCAGTTGGGGAGGAGAACGAAACATTCTTTACAAGGGTGTGGAAACCTTTCCCTTGCAAACACATTTTAAAAATCTTGAGGAGATGTCCGAAAAAGCTGAAATCATTCTTCAATAATCTTTAATTGTACCTAATCATTTTCTCAATCAATGCATATTGGTCTGTGATCTTTTCTATTCTGTATATGTTCTGATAAAATACACCTGATGCATTTCTTGAAGTTCTCACTCTACAGCCCAATCGCGTAGTCTGTGGGGGCTTCTCAAGAATGTCTCGAGTTATGAAGCGACTGGTTTCTATCATTCTAATGATTGTACTGACTATCTATTCTCTCCTAATGGCAGAAAATAGAGTTTGATGATCTGAATATATTAGGAAATTCAAGAGCCTACCATTTTGTGTCATAAATTCATCTCTCTCTCTCTCTCTCTCTCTTTTCACTGCTGCAATTGCAGGTTATCCAGGTCTACAGAAGGCTAAAGCTTCGGAATTATCCAAATTTGGCCGTCCAGTAAGTACCTTTTTTAAATACTCGAAATAAAGCTTGCATTAATCAAGTTAAAAGAGACTCTGGATGACAAGATAGTTCCCTAGAATTTAATTATTAGTTAGAAAATCTTCAAGTAGTTTGATGACTGAAACTCCAGACTGATCAAAGATTATGATCAAACGATTCTATACATTAAAAAAAACTGATTCATTGCTCCCTTTCTTATTGTTTGCTGAGTCTATTTTCCGTTGAGATAGATAACACTAAAACATTTGGTTGTCGTGAAGGCGAAATTGCGAAGCTCGTCGTGGTGGATTAGGTTTTTTGTTCAGACAAGTTTAGAAGAGAATGAAGGTGCTGTAAAGAAGTTCGAACAGGCTGCAACTAAGAGGTCCTACAGGCCAGCTTGCCAAGTGTTCCACCTCAAATCATACTCTTGAGAATCTCAGAACTGTATCTATCTATCTTCTGTAAGCCTGTTTGCACAAAGTGCTTCTTAGTATCTCTTCTTTTTTCTTTTTCAATTTTTTCAAAGCAATATGGAAACTGCAGAGCCATAATTTATGTTCAGATTGTCATTATATTAGCTCTCCCTAATTTATTATGCATTTTCAGTGAAGCAAATTGCTATAGGTTTTAGAATAGGCATTTCTCTCTCAAGTGTTTGTATGTTGGTAAATTATAATAATTACATTACATAACATTTGTGATTTTTTCTTTGGTTGGCTTTCAGGGCTAAAATGATTTATATGTACGTTATTTTTGGATTATATTTATATGTACGAAATAAATAATTAAGGAACACGAAAAAGTCTTTTAATATATTTCAAAACAATGCCATGGACGTATATGTTCATAACAAATTTATTAAAACAATTATACTGGAAAACAAATCACGTGAAATTTAGATAAAACAAGGCCTGTGATGTCCCACATTGGTTGGGGAGGAGAACAAAACACCCTTCACCCTTAGGGTGTGGAAACCTTCCCTAGTAGATTCGTTTTAAAGCCTTAAGGGAAGCCCGAAAGGGAAAACTCAAAGAGGACAATATCTGTTAGACGCGTTTTAAAGCCTTGAGGGAAGCTCGAAAGGGAAAACTCAAAGAAGACAATATCTGCTAGACGCGTTTTAAAGCCTTGAGGGAAGCCCGAAAAGGAAAGCTTAAAGAGGACAATATCTGCTACCAGTGGGTTTGGGCCGTTACAATGCTCTTATCTAGCATTCACCTAAAAAGTAAGAGTAATATCTGGCATTCACCCAAAAATTGCATTCACCTAAAAAGTAAGAGTAACAGTATTTTAAAAAAAGTGATTCTACTATTGGGGCTAGGAAATGCAATCACAGGTAGGTTTGAGACCTAACATTACCATCATTTCTTGGCCTTGGTCTTAGCTTCAGTCTCAGTAGAATTGGATGTATACTTCTCTATACACAGTCTATGTATGTGCATGTGGACCTAGGCGAGCTCGTATATGTACCTCTAAACCTGGCATTCGACTAGCGTACACTCATGCTGTCAGTATATTGCGGAGGGAAGAGAGTGTGCATGGTACAATGATGCACATTTATACCTTATCGTATTGTTGTGGTGATGTGTTCGTATTAGTTATAACAGGGAAGTATCTCGATGCACATGAACATAGAATATGCATGAGGTCTAAAGTCATGGAATGATGCAATACGTATCTTTGTTCATTTTATACCTAACATAATCTTTTCGTGTCATTACATAATGTATAATGTAGTCAACAATATGGTACCATGCTTGATAAACCATAACTTGACATATCGCATAATATCAATGCATTATATAACACAATAAACAAGCATGTGAATCACAAAATACGATACGTGCAAGGGCAAGAGGGCACACACCGTTCATACTTCAAACAATTCATCTAACCAAACAAGTAGTGAAGTCATTTAACCTGGGTAGCTTAAACTGAAATCACTATTTAATCCTTGAAGCTAATTCAAATTCGTCCATTGAAATTCAAGTTAACCTATATGAGTTCATAACATCTGATTAGAACTCATTGAACTATCCTATCCACTTAACATCTTCCATTAAGCCCCTAACTTAGTTTACAACATTTTAATTTGGTCAAAAGTCGTGCTCATTCCAAAAACTTTTAAAGATGCCAAAATTGAGTCCCGAAGGTAAAAACTAGTTGAAAAGAGGTCTAAAATAGGGAAATAGGTTAAAAATTTAGAGTCGCCAAAAAACCGTCGAAAAAGCTATCGAAGAGAGTCGATTCCAGTCGGTGCCGGGTCGCAGGTTGTGGGCTTCTTGGGCCGTTTGTTTGGGAGTGGGCTGATGGGTGGTCTGGGCTTGGGCTGGGACATGAATCGTTTATTTTTGGATGCTGGGTTAATTTAGTTTTTTTTCGTACCTAACTAATTCGGACGTAACCTATGTTTCTGACTTTGGTTTGAAAGTTTTTTCTATCTCGTTTAGGTCACATTGGTTAAGAAACAAGAGTTTGGTTGAGTATCAATGCATTATTTTGATTGAATAAATACGTAAGATCAGACATAGATATAATCTATCGAGAAGAAAAAAAAAAAGAAAAAAAAAGTTGACCTAAGATGGTATAAAAGTCAAGATGCACTCATTAATTGACATGGTAGATTCAACAATTTCTTCATTGATTGTGGGGTTTAAAGTAAGCATATGGCCACCCACCAACAAAAGTTGCAGCAATTTACGCCCGCTTTTTATCTGGTTTATTATCACGGTCATTTCAACACAACTCCTTCCAACATACTTTCTTCTTACTTTTAAGAGGGAAGACTATCTCCCTAAAAACCAACTCGACATGGTCACGTTACTTACTCCTTACTTTTAAGAGTGAAAACTACCTCTACAAACAAACACGAGCCATTCCAATATATTTTTTCTTTACTTTTTAGACTGAAGACTATCCCTGCAAACCAACACGAGTTCTTCCAACATATTTTGTCCTCACTCACATGTATTCTAAAACCAACACGAGTTATTCCAGTCACCCAATACAAAATTGTTCCAAGCAAAACACACTTAACTATAGAGTTCCTATGATTGAGCCACCAAAAAAAGAAGGTTTACCCTGTTGGTATAAGTAGTAACTTTCATTTCAAGCATTTCTCAGCCATTCTATCATCAAGATTGCTCTCATTCGTATATGGTCTTGATTCATTTATGTACATTTTCTTTACTCGGGTATTACATCAATAATTTAAAAAACTTTTTTACTCCAAAGTGAAAAATCTCTCATTTTTACCATGGTAATTTTGAATCCTTTTTGACCTAATCAATATTCTTAATCATCATTAAGGATCCTATGCCATTAATTCTCACATTAAAGGACCCACCCTAATCCCACATTTTGTTTTTATTTTGGTTTTTAAATGTCTAAAAGCTCCATAATCACTTTCACACCTATAATCACCAATTTTAAAAAGAGACAAAATAATTTCATGCCATAGTCATATATAGAAGGGTTTTAAATCCTTATCTCAATACATAAATTAATTTTACCAAATTATAAGATATCAAATATTCTAATTTTGGTTCTAAATTTTAAATAAAAAATATTTTTAATATTTGGTTTCGTCGTCTAAATATGTCTTTTATTCATTTATTTGATTACTAGAGCATATCGAACTCTAAATTTTGATATACATACAAATCGATCAATGATATCAAAATTCGATGAATCGATTCATGATGCCTTAACACGTTACAAAATGATACTAAATTTATCCCAATTTAATTAATTGTGGGCTATACGCTATCCTAACTTATTGTTTATATTTAAATTGTCAAACGCATTTATAAAAATTATCTTATCGTGTTCAAATTATTTGTTTCATGAATTCTCCGAGCAATGTGGTACATAGATTTTGTCTCTATATGTGATCACGAGAAAATCTTTGAATCTCGAACCAACATATTATATAAAATTATTACAACGAACTATGATAAGCCACCACCAATTAATTTAATTCATTTCATTTCCCAATTAAATTATGAATGATGATTGGTTGGTCTAATAAGCCACCTAGTTACAAAAAAGAAAATCATTAATTTTTTTTAGTTATATCCTTGTCTCTCGAGATTGCAATAAGATGACTCATAGCTCAATTAGAAATGTCTATTTAACCTACGAAGACCTGTTCCAAATAGATTGAAAATTTCCGTTGAAGCGAGGAATGGAAGAAGAAGTAAGGAACAATTTTTTTCTGTTAGCTCGACCGCACTTAAAAAGCAATTTATTTATGGTAATATTAAAATTATATATATATATATATATATATATATATATATATATATATTTTGTAATATTAAAATTTGAGTTTTAGAAATGAAGTTAACGTTATATTAAATTTTTGTTTATAAAATATTATTGATTTTTGTAATGATTTTTACATTTTTAATAAAAAATTTATTAAAAAATAGAAACTATCCATTTTCCATAAAAAAAAAAAAAAATTTGAAACAATATATACCCTATTAAAACAAATAATTTTTTTTTTTTTTTGCGAGAATAAAGATTAAAATAGAAGGAGAGGACGAGAACGAAGAAGACTTCCCTATCTTTCTCCCGTAAACATCTCTAAGCTCAACACGTCAAGTGGAGTGAGCATATATTCGGAGGTTGGATCCGTTGAGGATTGTTGAGAGGGAATCTCACATTGGCTTCATTGGCATGAGACATTTTGGGAAACCCAAAGCAAAATCACGAGAGTTTATGTTCAAAGTGGACAATATCAAACCATTGTGGAAATCTCTGATTCCCAACATGGTATTAAAGGCATGTCAATAGAATCCTCAAGTGTCGAGTCGAATAAAAGGTCGAAGAGAGCCGATTAAAGGGAGGCTCTATAATTTATTCATTAAACACTATGAGGTTGAATGGAATTGTATTTTATATTAGGAAAGCGACACACACTCACATGGGCAAAGACAAAAGCAAGTTGAAAGAATGACTCTTAATTTCCTCCATAATTTCAAGCTTTGTTTGCGCCACATTTTTTGGGTGCGATCTCACACTTGACTTTCCATACTTACCCAATTACCTCTTCAAATAAATTAATTCAACTCCCCCGAACAACAATCATCACTTGAATTCTCGAATCATAACTTAGTACATAAAATGTTACTGATTCTCCCGCCTTAACTTCAACAATCTCAACTATCTAACTCAAATCATAAGAGTTGGGTTGGGTTAGATTTTTTTTTCAGTCTAAGTTGAGTTGAATTTTTGAAAAGTAAAAGATTTGGTTCGATTAGCAAGCTAGGGATCAACCCGACCGAGCCGAAAATAGGGTTCACAATCCAATCCAACCCTACTTTTAAGATTGTTATGAAGATTAAGAATATTTGATGTCTGTAGCAAATATATGAGTGATGAGCTGTAGTTTGTGAATGTTTGATATTTTGATTTTATAAGATTTTAGTTATTCGTCTGACATATATTCTGAACAAAATATAATTGCATAGGATCGATTCTAGAGTTTACCAATCATGAAGTTAACCATAAGTTTCTAAGATCCATCTTGATGTTGATTCAGTGACATTTGTTTTTAGTTCAACTAATGTAAAACAGATCAAATCTTCAATTTTAGAGAAAATAAACGTCTTAATTAATTGACGCATTTAGAACGAGAAGTTTACGAATTTAATATACCGATCTAAAAAATTTAATGATTGTATTTTCTTAATGAATAAATTAATATCAATATACTAAATATTGATTTGGTAAATTATGGGATGGATTTAATTTCAAACAGTTGAATTTTGATTGAAGTAAATTGTGGAATTGCAAGACTCTCTCTCCCATTCTCTCTATAAATAGACTTCAAAGGACTCCATCAACAACACAAGAAAGCTTGACACAAAAAAAAAATGGCACTATTGGCCAACCTTCTCTCCTTCATAGCCCTGATGGGGCTAGTCCTAGTCCCCGTCATCGCTCAAAACTCCCACCAAGACTTCGTCAATGCCCACAATGCCGCCCGATCGAGGGTCGGGGTCGGGCCAATCTCTTGGAACTACACCTTAGCTGCCTATGCTCAAACTTATGCCAACAAGAAGATTGGCACCTGTGAACTCCAACATTCCTATGGCCCTTACGGCGAAAATCTAGCTGAAGGGTATGGCGAGATGACTGCGGTCGAGGCAGTGAACTTTTGGGTGAGCGAGAAGAAATACTACGATCATCGGTTGAACCGATGCATCGGTGATGAGTGTGGCCATTACACACAGGTGGTGTGGAGGAACACCAAGCATGTGGGTTGTGCTAGAGTGAAATGCCGCAACAATTGGATTTTTGTTATATGTAACTATGATCCTCCAGGCAATTACGTTGGCCAGCTTCCTTATTGAACGAGTAAGAGAATGAACATTTGATGGATTTGGCCATTATGTAATAGAAAGAATGAACTAAATTTCATGGTATTATCTTATGAAATATTATCTATATGTGACTATAGTCTTGAAATTTCATGGCTCCCCCTTTGTTCTTTTATTGCATTCAAGGAAGTGATGGGTTTTGAGTTTCTAACGTATGGGTGAAAAATGGATTGTAACGACCTTAAATTTCTACTTACTCAGAGTCTCTACTAACGTCTCATGCTCTGCTACAATGTGGAATATAACTTTTAAAAGAAAATATAATCGGTTGAAAACATTTAAAACATCTTCTATCTTTGGAAAATATAGTCATGATCTTATGTGTTTAATATCTATGGAAAATTTAAAGAAAATAAAAACAAATATGAAAGGATTTAAATCAACGAAATACAAGACAACCTATTCTAACCTAAGACTAGGAATTTAAATATGAGTCTACCCTATGCACGTGCCACAGTCTCTACTCGCGATGCTACCATCATCCATACATGGGCACATTGCCTCTACCTGAAAAAATGACGTGGCACACGACCTGATTATTTTGAAGAATACTCAATAAGTGATTCCACTGTAGGGGCCACTAGGCTAAATGCAATCACATGCAAATATGCTCTAGGGACCTATCTCTTTCTCATCTCATATTAGGGGTGATCTTAAGTCCGAACTACTATGGACGTGTAGTACTTCCCTACACACGACCCATATGTGCGAGTGTGAATCCCTAGGCGGCTCGCACACTCCCTGACCCTCTCTGGTCAAGCTAGCTGTCTGTAGCGACGTTTGGAGGTCAGCGGAACCCCTGATGTCAGGTTCCCCATGAACACCCTCATCATCATACTGTGCGCGTCCGCACTCATCGTCATAAAGGGGAAGTCTCCCTATGCTTACGTACACACAACATGCATGAGGTCCCTCTAATTCTCATCTTAACATCTCTTCTGACACAACCCTAGTCTCATCTCTTTGTTATGCTTAGTATCACATGCTCGTTAGATATTTATATTGATATTATTTTCGTACTCTTAGGGTTTGTGTCCTAAGTCGATCTATCGATATGATGCAATATGATATTCATCATCATACAACATGCTTAATATGAAAAACATGATCATATTAGGGTAAACGTCATGCAAGGCATCATAGTCATCATAAAGCTATCAAAAGCATCGAGTACATTGAGTACATCATTCATCATCATATAACGCACATATGTTATTATACATCATCATAGCTCATAGCTCATACATCATCATATAACTAGCATACAACATCACACGAAACAACTCATACATCATAAATATCGCATGCATCATCGTACGTCATCACAAACAATCTATCTCTTATAACTCATGTTAGGCTCTAGCCTATCCGATACAGTAAGGTCACTTACTTGGTTGACCTTAGTCAAAGCTCTATCTAGCTCCTTTTATCCTTCAAATTCGTTCTCACGTGTATCCGGCCTTCACCTATTTTGAATATAAACTTAATTAACTCAACAAAATATAGAGTTTCAAGTTTTCATTGTTTCTATATTGTGTTGGGTAATAAAAATTAAATTAAAAAATAAGTCAATATTATTTCATGCGATTACATCATATTCCCATATTTTTACTTTTCTTCTCCCCTCAATAATTCTTACACTATTTTTGGCCATTTTTAAGGGATTCTTTTAATGAATTCTGTTTATTCTTTCTTTTCTAAGAATGATGAAGTAATTTTTTTAATTCTTTTTACAGGATTATAATTTTCTTTTCTTTCTTAAAAATGTCGATGTATCAAATCTAAATAAGGTAATAAAATCAGGAATAAAAACAAGATAAAAGAAGAGGAAAGATTTAACCGAGCTATTTAACCTATGGTGACAAATTCTTCCCGATATCCTCAACTAAATCCGCCTAAAACCATTTTCGTTTACTGTTTTTTGCAGGAAGGAATTATTGATACGGGTGAGAGAGGTATTTTAGGGGAGGAGTGGAGAGATTGAAGGGGAGTGGTGGATTACCTTCTTTTTCTTTATTTTATTATTATTATTATTATTTTTTTATGGTTGTTATATGGGCTCACATAAGTTGACTTGTATTTCAAGAACAAAATGAGACTCTAACACACCACACATGGGCATTGAAGACTAGTTGAGACATAAGCAAGAGACATCAGATGGACAAGAGGGGCAAACATAGGCTTGTTGAAGGGCCGGGTAGGATCCCGGGCCTTAACCTCGAAAGTCGGGGTTCCAAAAGAAATTTGGGCATGCGGTTCGGGAGTTAAGTCCGTCCATATGAAATATGAATGCTCGCCAAGTTTGGTGTCAATCGGACACTGGACGGACAGTGCATGACACCGTATGACCGTTCACCAAAATCATGTCTATGCCTGGAAGATTGAGAATGACTCAAAATGTATTATAGGGTACCATGGTGTCAGCTCAGCTCTCCACCACCCTTAGGCCCTGTGGCCTAAGTGAGCTACCCTGTGACACATTTGTGTCATAGTGTGGACAAGCGTGCCGAGACGAGTGCCTCGGGCGACTAAGCTAATCAAGTAAGTGGTTCCACTATCAATTTAGTTGGAAGAATTGTCTTATGTATAATGACACGTGCACAATGGTTCGTGCATGTGTCATATGCTTAAATGTTATGTTATGCTATCAGTTGTGTACATTGACCATGGATTTCCTCAACTCATATGTTCGTATGGACACATACCAGAATGATTTCAGGTCCTAATTAATTTCATTGTTTCGCTACGCAAGCGTGCATGAGCCAATATGCATGCCTAGAGTGTACGAAAATGAGGTATTTTTCTAGTGGATCTATGTGCATATGCTTGGAACGTGTGTAGAGAAGTATTATGCATCCAAACCCACTCAAAAATAAAATTTGGACTTAAGACTATAGGTATGATTTTAGGTCTCATTCAAACTAGAGATCATAGTTACATGGGTTCATATTTTCTTACTCAAACACCCGAGTAACTTTCTTAATATTTTTAAATATTCATCATCTAGTGGTCACCAAATTTCATACATAACCTTATCATGTCATATTGAGTATTCTCCTAAAATTTCAAGAGCAACATAATCCATATAATACGTCTGTGGCTCAGGCGTTTCATTGAAATCAATATTCATGTGAACAATAAGATTGTAAAACTTTAAATACTTAACTCAACGTTAATTTCAACTTTGTCACTTTCTTCTGTCAATTAGATCAATATTTTAATCATTTTCTTGCATTGCATTGTCCTTCTAGTTTTTTTAAACCTCGGTAAAGGTCCAATAATTCACCTCTTTGCTCATAACAAAGGGATCAAAAACTGCTAATTCGTATAGAGCCATTGAACCGGCCCAACCAACAACGGGCTAATTTGATTCGATGGAGAGATAAACCAGTGGCTCGGGTTAAAACCCAAAAATCCTTGTTGCTTTCTTCCGTGATTTGCTTTGGAACAAAACAATTAGAATTAGGTTTGTTGAACTAGAATGTGTATTATCTATTTTAATAATTTTATTGTAACCATAATGGAAAGACAACAGAATCGAAGAGTTTTTTTTTTCTCCACATTTTAATTGTTGTTGAATCCTCGGCCAAATTAATCTCAAATCATGGTTTCCTAAATTTAAGATATTTTAAAAATCTCAAAGTGGAGTCGATCTCCATAAATACTTTTGAACTACCTCATAACTTCTATACTTGTGATTGTTGCTTTAAAACGGTAAGAATCTAAAAAAGAAAAAAAAAATAAAAATAAAAACGAAGTCGTCGATAAAAGTGGGTGAGAATTCTGACGACTCTCCTGAATTCTCACACCCTCACCTTACACGTTTTCCCAGACGCCAAGAATACACCAACAGCCTTCAACCGCACCTCGCAGAACCCACCTGCAAAAGAAAAATATCATGATACAGAGGAGAAACGAGGGCGAAGAAGAAAAGACTCTTGAGTTACCTCACGACGAGCACAACGCCGACAACCACCTCGTTGAGACTCATAGCATGCATTGTATAGTGTAGATAGCGCCATGGAAGAGAGGACTAACAAGCCAGGAAACACCATGATGCACATGAGTGATTACTATCTAATGGTATCGTAGCTTTGCCAGCCAAGAGGATGAATTAATTGCTAGTGACAACTCTTTCTGTGCACCTTTGAACCTTAGTAGGGTACAAAGGGAGATGGAGGTACGAAGGAAAAGAAATTTCTTTTTAGGGTTTCTCACGTGGGGCTGTTGGGTAAGGAAGTCGGCCGACCCAGAACGCCACCCGCAAACGCGCTATCCACTTATTTTAATCTTTTAAAATGATGATGTCTTAGTTAGTCTATGTCTAGAAAGTGTGTTACATTCATAATTAAGAACTTGAATTGTCATATCCACATGATAAATATTCTATCATTAGAACTTTAAATTACATCAATTATGAGATATATATGAGAATTTATTTGGTGTTCCACTATTATCTCAACATGCTCTATCTTCCACCACATATCCCATTTCTAATCTCAATATAAATAATCTTAAACCAAACCCAAAATCTCACAACCAACACAATCTACCATTCTTCAACCAACAAGCCATATTGTAAAACCATGGCCTCCCCAAACATTCTCAAAGCCATTTGCTTGTTGGGAATAGCCCTAACCCTAACTACCATAACTCCCACCACGGCCAATAGCAGCCCCAAGGACTACGTCGATGCCCACAATGCCATCCGTGCGGAGGTTGGCGTCGAGCCCCTCCAATGGAACGAAACATTGGCTACCTATGCTTTGAAATACGCCGAAACAAAGATTGCCACTTGCGAAATGGTGCACTCGGGAGGACCCTATGGCGAAAACCTAGCGGAGGGATATGAAGCGATAACGGCGGAGACGGCCGTGAAGCTCTGGGCCGACGAGAAGAAACATTACAACCACGCTTCCAATTCGTGTGGAAACGACCCTACGCACTGCATCCATTATAGACAGTTGGTTTGGAAGAATACCACATCTATTGGGTGCGCCCAAGTCAAGTGCCAAAGCAATTGGGTTTTTCTGATATGCTGTTATTACCCTTCGGCCAACAGTATTAAGCAACGTCCATACTAAATTTTTTTCAATGAATACGAGGTTTATATGAAGAAAAGAATTAATAAATGGTTGATTTTTTTTAATTTTTGATTTTGATATTTTATAATATAGGAACAAGCTGGGTATGGAGTCATCTTTTGTATGTAACACATAAACTTTCTTCAATAATTTTAAACTTTCTTTATCTTTGGAATTTTCTATTTATATTGATAAAGATTAATGATTGATGTTTCATTTTTAATGTTGTAAATCAATCTTTTTACGATAAGATCTATTAATTGCTCGTATCGTTGTTTTTGTAATATGTGTTTGGACAGTGAAACCTCGGACCTATCTCGACACATGGTAACCTTCACACTATTTCGACAATGATATGATATTGTTTATTTTGTTACGTAACTCTGGTGACTTTACTTTTGATTTCAGCCATAAATATCACATATTTAGTTTCCTCCAATTAATTTTAGGATAATTAAGTGATGTTGGATCCGGTTATAATCTCATTGTCAGAAAGCCTACCGGCTAATTGATAATGAGAAGAAACTATGTGCGATTTTTTGGGATCGTGAAAAGTAAATAAAAAAAAAGTAAAATAAAAAATGAAAATCGGATAAAATTTAAATCGAAATAAAGAACAATACAAAATAAAATCCAATTATGAGGAGATGTTCAAATTTATTATCGTTTGGGGTACAATAACAAGCCAAAAATATATAAGACTCGAATAAAAACGCTATCCTAGGGTAATTGGATGTATATTTATTATTCTACACATGGCCCACACGTGTGAGTATGGACCCATCTGTTAGTTCGCACACCTCTTGAGCCTCTTTTCAGGTCGGGCTAGCATTTTCTGGTGCTGTTGCCGGACACTTATAGGAATATTGACCGTTGCACATAATGATCGTAACATATGCGTCCGTACCATCGTAAAAGGAGAGATTCTCCGATGCATGTAACACACAGTGATGCATGAGATCCCAACATTTTCGTTCATTAAACATTTAAACAACCCATTTCTATCATAATCATGTCGAAACATCTTATCGTATGTTGTTCATATCATACATTGTGTCATATCATACATGTGTCACATCATAAACATACCATGTCTCCCAACATACCATATCATATCATAAAGCATATCACAATATGCATTATATCGTCAAACATATTATATCATAACATTTATCATATCATCCACATAAAATATTCTTAGTCATATCATATAAAAAACATATGGTTTGATAATATTTCACATATATCAAACATATGGATCCTTGACAAAACACTGGAAAGAAAAAAAGAGAAAAGAAAGGAGGAAAAAAAAAAAAAAAAAAAACGGGTTAGGGTTTGAGAGGAAGAAGGAAGAAGGAAGAGGAAGAAAACACTCCAATCTTGTAAGAGGAAGCTGAATTTGACCGAGAGTCCTTCACAAGAAACTCTCAATAGGTTGAGGAGATTCATTCTAGGCACTAGAATCGTTCGATTCTGTAAAGAAACGAGAAAGAATGAAAGGTTAGCTTTCGGTTTTTAGACCATAATTAATAGGAATATGTCTTTATTAAGCCTGCATGAACGTCATGATTTATGTGCACTAGGTGATTGATAGAATATCTCCCTAGTAATGCATGCACGAATCAAAGTAAGTGTAGAGTAGTAGAACCAGAGTGTTATGCAATGTCTTAGGTCAATACGGTTCCAGTAGAATGAGCACCCTAGGATCGTGACCGGCGATCAAAGACCTAGTCGCACCTGAGATTTGACTTAGCCACGAGGAGTTAATTTCGAGCGACCTAGAAATGCAAGTTGTGACCTAATCTGCCTAGACACACTAGAACCTAATAAATCTCCACAACACTCAAGGTGAACTACGAGAACTCATAAAATTGATGGTAATGCGAACATAACTTTTTAAGGAGTCATTGTGTGTAGGATATAATTTGCCTTGATAGAAGATAAGAGACTACATAAATAGTGACCCGAAGACTCACTAATGTGTGTAGAGCTTAACCCACCTTGATAGAGGACGAGGGACTACACGAGTAGACGATACAAGGAACTATCACTGTATGTATGATAACCCACCTTAATAGGGGACGATGGACTACATAAGTGGGTAACATGAGAAACTACTATTGTATGTACAATAGCCCGCCTTGATAGGGGACGAGGGAGTACACAAGTAGTTGATTGAGGATATATTAGTATGTAGAACAAACCCGTCTTGAGAGTGGACGATGGACTGTATAAGTACTATATTGAGAAGCTACTATGGTGTGTGGAGGAAACCCACTCTAGGAGGAGATGAGGGACTACACAAAAAGATTAACTCGTTATAGGCACTACTATGGTTTGAGGTAACAGTCAGGGGATACCAAAGCTAGGCTCGAACTTTTTTTTATCTCTATGACAAGACAGTGGAAACTTATTAGGTTAAGAATGCGATAAGAGCCTACATGTACACTGCTTACTGAGTATTTTTATACTCACTCCTTTTCTCCTCTTTAGATATTGGTCGAGGTGTGGAGATGCGCAAGAGCCGCGTTATCACAGAGGGGTATCGACCAAGGCGTTAGTTAGCCTGTATTTTTTTTAGGGTTGACAATGTATTCTTTTGTATCCCCCACCTGTACCCTCTTTGTAAATAACTAATACGCTACCTGTTTTGTATTCTATTGATTTAAACTTTGGTTTTCATCCATGGTATTATATGATTTTAAATCGCACAAAAATTTACCGTATTTTTCTTGTTTTTATTTTACTTTTATTTTATTGTTTTTGCTTTCATCTTTTCGTTAACGGTCAGATTTCTCAAACTCTCGATAATCGAGTTTTGACATAGTTCCTCCAAACGAGTAGTCACCGAAGTAGGGCGACGGACACAATGATTCTTCATCGTACCCACCAACGAAAAGATTTCACGTCGTGTGGGAGAGCGTGGTTGCAATGCTGAATGATTGTGATGGCTCACATGGTCATGGCACTTGGGTTATGCACAAACAGCTGCTAGGAGATTGTTGTAGAGGCATTCGTACACGAGGTTTGCCCTAAATCGTGGTTTGCGCTATTAATAGAAATTTATGTGCTCCACAATTATCTCATCATGATCTATCTTCCACCACAAATCCCATCTCTAATCTCAATATAAATACTCCAAAACCAAACCCAAAATCTCCACAACCAACACAATCTATCAATCCTAAACCAACTTTCATTTAGAAGAAGCCAGATCTTAAAAATATGGCTTCCTCAAACATTCTCTCAGCCGTTTGCTTCTTGGGATTAGCCCTAACCCTAACAACCCTCACTCCCACCACGGCCATTATCAGCCCCAAGGACTACGTCGACGCCCACAATGCCATCCGTGCCGAGGTTGGCATTGAGCCCCTCCAATGGAATGAAACATTGGCTACCTATGCTCAGAGTTACGCCGAAACAAAGATTGCCTCTTGCGAAATGGTGCACTCTGGAGGACCCTACGGCGAAAACCTAGCGGAGGGATATGAAGAGATGACGGCGGAGAATGCAGTGAAGCTCTGGGTTGACGAGAAGAAACATTATGACTACGATTCTAATACGTGTGTAAATGACTCTAGCCACTGCCTCCATTATACACAGTTGATTTGGAAGAATACTAAATCTGTTGGTTGCGCCGAAGTGATGTGCCACAACCATTGGGTTTTTCTTGTATGCAGTTATTACCCTCCCGGCAACTATGATGGACAACGTCCGTACTAAATTTTTCAATAAAACATTGATTTTTCTATACGGATGCAGGTTCTATTTCTTCTTATTGGTTCAATTATGTATGCCAAGTGTCACGATCCAATTTTTTTAAGGTTCGATCATGACATAAAAACAATACAACTGAAAACATTAAAAAATAATTGAAAACTCTATGACACCTACTCTAAATTTGCTCCCATCCTCGACCAACTCGTTGATAACTTTAAAAACATGGAAAAAGACTCTTTGGAAAAAGAAGTTCTTGTTATTGTCCTAAGAAATTAGTTTCTTATGTCATGGTTCTTGTCTGAGAATCTTGGTCTTAGGATTCTTAAACATGGTGGTTTTGGGTCACAGTTTTGGAAACGTTGATCTTTATCCATATTCATATTCTTGTCATGATCTATATCGAAATTTAGACTTACATTTAGATGTGAATTAGGATTTGGATTCTTGATTTGGCCCATGATGTCTCTAGCCTTCTCTTGGATTA
Organism: Cucurbita ficifolia; assembly: GCA_033971965.1. Lineage (NCBI taxonomy): Eukaryota > Viridiplantae > Streptophyta > Magnoliopsida > Cucurbitales > Cucurbitaceae > Cucurbita > Cucurbita ficifolia. Next base: position 11,349,934 of record CM066972.1, read on the forward strand.
GGATCTTGATTCGGCCCTTGACTTCTTTGGCATCCCCCTTGGGTCGGGATCCAGAATGGAATATGGGACATAAAAATTTCTTGAGCAATAGAGTCCATTTAATTGGTTATTTAATTGAAATCAAAGAATAATGTTTATTTGGCACCTGCAACATGTGTTGCTACGAGAATAATTAGAGAAACTTCAGTCAATGGGAGTCGAATGCACAAATCAGGCTACCACGTGTCACAACGTGGGCGTACATCTTACTCCTCCTAGGCGCGTCTATATGCGATCTATAACCCTAAATTTTCTATTTAACCTAAGGTCGCTACTGTATACATATCATGAACATTTAAGGTGGAAAAATCTCAATTGAAACTTTATAATAAAATTAACCTTAATCTTGCATGTTTCATTTTAATACTCTTAAAAAAACTAATACATATGAAAATAAAACGAAAAGCAATACAAAATGAAATGCCCTATACTAACCTATATGCTGTAAAATGGAAATGCAATTAATCTATACTAACCTATAGTCTACCAAAATTTAAATACGAAACTATCATAAGCATGTGCCATAGTATCGTAGATATGACGCCACCGTAGGGGAGCCTTGCTTTTACATGAAAAGTAGAGTAGCACATTACTTAGTATTTTAAGAAATACTCAATTGAACTCCACTCCTGTTAAATGCAAACACACACAAGTTACATGTAGGAAACTTATCATAACAATCTATTTTCATACGGCGGCGAGTCCAACCAGAGAAAACCCGACCCCCACACGGCCCCAAAGAATCCCCAAACCACCACACACTCCAGACAGAGAAAGAGTACGGGAGTGAGAGAGAGAGAAACGTATTGCAAATCACTGGCACGGTCCTTGCTCGCACACTGCCTCGTGTCCCCCCTTCAGGGTTCAACCTCCTCACTGACACATCGCCCGGTGTCTGGCTCTGATACCATTTGTAACAGCTCAAGTCTACCGTTAATAGATATTGTCCTCTTTAGGCTTTCTCTTTCGGGCTTCCCCTCAAGGCTTTTAAAACGCGTTTACTAGGGAGAGGTTTCCACACCCTTATAAAGAATGTCTTGTTCTCCTTCCTAACCGATGTGGGATCTCACAAGATCCCTCTTGTCGTGTAACTTTTTTTACTAAGTCAAACTTATTGACTCACAACGTCAAAATTGTTAGATTATTAGAATGATATTCTTTCCTGCAAATTTAGGATCTAAAAGCGATTTTTATCCGAGAAAAGAATATTTCGACAAGAAAGGCTTACAAAGACATACCATCAATCCATCACTTCACACACTTCTAATACTCTCAGATGTCTATAACTAGACATCTTTATCCATAAAAAAAATTTAAGATTGAGTTGAACGAAACAACGTAAACACACATTTATTTGGTTTCTTAGAATCCCCAAAAAAACAAATTACTTAATATGGTCGTTGAGAAGAAATGTTGCCTCGAGGACCGTAGCTGCAAATGACAAAAGTACCACCATTGGTGCAATTAACTCTAGCACATCCGAGCTTGTTCGAACGTCTCCAAACCACTTGAGTGTAGGCTAGACAACTCTGATCACCAACACATTTATTGGACCTATAATTGTAGAATCGCTTCTTGCTAACCCATAGCTTCACTGCCCCGACGCCTGTGAGGCTACGATCGCTGCTCCATGCAAGGTTCTCACCATACGGGCCACCCGAGAGCGCTAACTTACAGTCACGAATGCGTTTATTAGCATAGCTTTGAGCATAGGCTGCTAGTTTTCGGTCCCAAAACAATGGTCCAACGCCAACCATTTTGCGAGCTGCATTGTGGGCATTGAGGTAGTCTTTAGGTGAGTTTTGAGCGAGAGATGGCTTAACTAAAAACAATCCCAAAACGCAAATGAGAGGGAAGGAAATCTTGAATACATCCATTTTGATGTTGTTGGAAAACGTGATGAATGGTTTGGTGATGGAAATGGCTTGGAGAAATGGTGTATTATATACAACGTCTCTGATTAAGTTATGTCAGATTATTACATATCAAATATTTCGAATCGAATCTTAAACGTGCATTCAATAATCAATTAAAAAATAAAATAAAATTAGGGGCATTGACTTCCATATTTCAATACCTGTCATGTAGAAAATAATTTAATTCAGAAAGTGATTAATATAAAAATAATAATAAATAAATAAATCTTAAAATCAAGCCAATTATTGAGGAAATTCTTATTTATGGAATCATGTGTTCCTTAAACAATGATCTCATCTGTCCGCATATTGACACGTATTGTTCCATTATTATTCAATCTTTTTTTTTTATCTATTATTTTATATTACATCGCACGTTTTCAATTTGATGATATCTTCGGTTTTGTATGACTCGGTTGAGTTAAAGAAATTTTTTGAACTAATTCAAAGTCTAAGACTAGTTAGGTTGGGGATACGTGCAACATGAACTGAGTTTACAGCCCAACCCAATCCATCTTTTTTTTTACCAACTCAAGATCTAGGGTTGGTTGGGGTGAGCACCTGAACAACCTGGCTAGAGTTTGCAACCTGACTCAATTCAACCCGCTATTTTTTAAATTTCTTTAATAACTTAGTTCCTATATGTTTTTAATCTTTTTTAAAAATATGTATTTAAATTCATTTTATAAAGCTGAATTTTATTGATTTAAATTTTAATTTAGTTCTTCAACTTCTAAAATTATTCTAATTTAATGCATTTTGATTTATAAATTTTAAAAATAATTAATTTAATTGTTACTCACTTCAGATTTCTATGTCGGTATGAATGGTCGTAGAAGTGAATAATTTCACCCTTACCTCATTCCACTCTCCAAATATGACGTAATGTTCTAGCTCAAATAGAGACATCTATTTACTTGGGAAGCTTTATAATATTTATTTACTCCGCTCCGTGGAGATCTATTCCGAATAGGGTGAAAAATTCTCATTTAAACAGTAAATAAGAGAGGGAGTGGAGAGAGATCTTTCTCCGTGAGATAAACGGGGTTAGAGACGGGATTGTATTCCTCGTCCCATCCCGCCCAATTCTTCACCCTACTCCGCCTCATCCTAGCTTTTTTATATATTTAAATCAATTTTTTTTTTCTTTTGTCTTACCGTTCTATTTTCATGAATTCTTGCAAATGGGTCATCATTTTAATTCAGCCCATTGTACTTTATTTTGGATAATAAGTCCAAAGTTCAGTACTTATATATTACGTCTAATATTTTGAGACTAAGATTGTAACGACCCTAAATTTCTACATATTCAGAGTCGCTATTAACGTCTCATAATATAACTCTTAAATGTTCATCATAAATAGCGAAAAATTTAAAAACCTTAAGAACACTTCAAACGGATAGAAAATACTATCGGACTTGCGTGTTTCAAAACATAACGCTAGAATTAAAATTTAAAATAAAAACAATTACAAAAATGCAATATGCCCTATTCACGTGCCACAGTCTCGAAGTGTGCATCTTGCCTTTACCTGAAAAATGATATGCATTATGCCCTATTCATGTGCCACAGTCTCGAAGTGTGCATCTTGCCTTTGCTTGAAAAATGATGTGGCACATGACCTGAGTATTTCGAAGAATATCCATGCAAATATAATCACATGCAATCATGATTTAGGGACCTATCTCTAGCTCATCTAGGGGTGGCCTCCAGTCTCGGACAAATTGGATATGTAGTACTTCCCTACACACGACTTCTTTGTTCGACATTTGAAGATTCTATTGACATGGCTAAGTTAAGGGCATGACTCTAATACTATGTTAGGAATCACAGACCCTCCACAATGGTATGATATTGTCCACTTTGAGCGTAAGCTCTCATGACTTTACTTTTGGTTTCCCCAAAAGGCCTCATACCAATGGAGATGTTATTCCTCAACCCATGATCATTTCCTAAATTAGCCAATGTGGGACTCCCTCCCAACAATCTTCAACGAACGATTGCCAAACTCCAAATTGTTTGGGGAAAACATTCATAGAGTCCATCTTCATTTTATACAAAATATTCCCTTTTATAATTATTGCAACGAAGCACTCGTAGTGTTTTGATAAAGATCAAACTGTAATTGTCTAAGCCCACCGCTAGCTGATATTGTCGTCTTTGAGCTTTCCCTTTCAAACTTACCCTCAAGGTTTGTAAAACGCGTATGCTAGGGACAACTCGAAAGGGAAAGCCCAAATGAAATCAGAGCTAGACATTGGGTGATATGTCAGTGAGGAGGCTGAGCCTCGAAAGGGGTGGACATGAAGCAGATGTGCTAGCAAAGACGGTGAGTTCTAAAGGAGGTGGATTTGGTGGGGTCCCGAAAAGGAGATCTAAAGTGAGTATTCGTAAATGGGTGGTAAAGTGAGTATAAGTAAGCATTTAAATAAAAAAAAAGGGTTCAAGTGGATGAATTTTCAACAATGACATCTCCTTTGGGCATTGACACTTTGCGGTCACCGTCGGGTAAGCCATGGAAAGTGTAATATAATATATATTATGCTCAATATAATTTGCATCTATAATGGAACTCCCACGTGCTTTACTTACCTAAATGAGGAAGGAAGCCATGGATTACTTTCATCAAAAGTAGAGAACTTTAATTTATTATACAAATGAGCCTTGCAAAACTACCAAATTTCTTAAACAATTATAACTAAACTCATTTTTATTTTCTCGGGTATCGAAAAAATTAAATATCGTAGCAATTTTTTAAAGTGTAAGTTGATGGGTTATGATAAATGTAACCATATCAACATTCCAGCACCGTGGTGACTCAACTTTTTTAAACCTAGACCGACTAGTGTATGTAATTATTAGTTAAAAACTCGAAAGAGAAAAAGAAAACTGTATAACATAAATAATCGAAATAGAATAATCAAAAGTTTACTCGAGGTTCTCTTTTCGGTACGGAAAGTACATATAATAAATAAACAAATTTCATTACAGCACAACAAACGATTGAATTCGTTATACGCCTTATATACCCTTGCCTTCAATGGGAAAAAAAGTTTGAAACGGTTTAGTATTAAAAATGCCTAATAGGTAACACTCTTACTTAGGGTTAGATATACATGCACAAACAAGAACAATGCAAGGTGCATATGAGAACCATTGGTTTTCTTTTGTTTATTATGGACTTGTCATGTGAGTAGCGGAGTCTCGCTCGATATGCTTCCATTCATCATATGTCGAACAAACATAACTATGATCGATGTAGTCGGCCTCCACATAGTAATAGTATTGATCTTTTACTAGATCTACTTCTAATGGACTTCCTAATCTTGACTTTTATGAACTTAATTTATCTCTAATGATTTAAAAAAATTTAATCATGCCATTTGTTAAAATAATTATTCAAATTCATTAACAAAACGACAATTCTTTTCTTTTGGTATAACAACATTTGGAGTGAGAGAATCGAACATCCTAGTTCATGTGTTTTATTAATTCAATTAAAAGAAGATTTGGAGAGATTAGTCTAGTTAATTCATAGAAGGTAATTCAAATTTGTAATAATTAGTTTATAGATCGGCTGAATCTTTGCCCTACTTATTATCGAACTAAAAAAATATAATCGATTTAAAGTAATTTTTCTCGTATATTTAGTATTATCCCTAAACAATTAAGGTTCAATAAAATATTTAATTTAACTAATCTTTTTTATAATAAGATAGCCGTCCATCTCGGTTAGGTTAATAAAAAATGTTTATGAACAATCCACAAAGCTATAGTCTCATACTTCATAAGCCTATAAATAATAGTCATGGCCATCCCATATTCTCCACAACAAATCTTCTCACCAATTCCTAACTCCAAACCCAAAATGGATCTTTTCAAGCTCTCCCTCTCCCTCTTTTGTGTCATGAGCGTAACCATGCTTCCCTCCGCTCTCGCTCAAGACTCGCCTCAGGACTTCGTGAACGCTCACAATGCTGCTCGTGCCCTAGTTGGTGTCGGACCTGTGCAATGGGACGCAACAGTGGCAAACTATGCTCAACAATATGCCAACCAACGCATCAACGATTGTCAGCTGATACACTCTGGTGGCCCTTACGGAGAGAATATTGCATGGGGTAGCCCGAACTTATCAGGCACTGCTGCAGTTCAACTATGGGTGGCCGAGAAGCAGTATTACAATTATAACACGAATAGTTGTGCAACTGGGAAAGTGTGTGGCCATTACACTCAAGTGGTGTGGAGAAATTCAGTGAGAATTGGATGTGCTAAAGTGATATGCGCTAATAATGCTGGTACATTCATAACTTGCAACTATGACCCGAGAGGCAATATCATCGGACAAATGCCATATTAAGAGAGGCCTTTAACTAAAATAAGAGTAACGGAAATGAGTGTTAAGAGAGCATTGTTGAGTTGCTAAATAAAAACAATTCAGGAGTGACCTACTTGTTATGTCTTCTGAAAGTTTGCATAGCAATGCTACCATTATTATGAAATCGTGCACTTACAAGCGTATATCGGTTCTTTCTTCTTAATCTTTTAACGTCCTTAGCAGAGTTTATATATTTGCATTATGAACTACTTGACAATTCAAACATATTCTGTGAGATCTCACATCGGTTGGGGAGGAGAACAAAACATTTTTATAAGGGTGTGGAAACCTCTCCTTAGCAAACACGTTTTAAAAACTTTGAGAGGAGGCTCGAAAGGGAAAACCCAAAGAGAACAATATCTACTAGCGGTGGGCTGTGGGCTTGGGCTATTATGGAAACATCTCCCTAGCATACACGTTTTAAAAACATTAGGGGAAGTTCGAAAGGGAAAACCCAAAGAGGACAGGAAGCCCGAAAGGGAAAGAAAGCCCAAAAAGAACAATATCTACTGGCGGTGGGATTGGGCTGTTATGGAAACCTCTCCCTAGCAGACACGTTTTAAAAATATTGAGGGGAAGTTCGCAAGGGAAAACCCAAAGAGGATAGGAAGCCCGAAAGGGAAAGCCCAAAGAGAACAATATCCACTAGTGGTGGGCTTGGGCTGTTATGAAAACCTCTCCCAAGTAGACATGTTTTAAAAACATTGAGGGGAAGTTCGAAAGGGAAAATTCAAAGAGGACAATATCTGCTAGCGGTGAGCTTGGACTGTTACGTATTTTTTTTGTTTGCTTATATTATATATGAAATATTAAAGTATAAGGAGTAGAAGGGTTATTGGGATAGTAGAAGATGTAAGAACTCGTATATCAAAGCATTATTATATGTTAATTATAAGCAATGTTTTAATAATACAAAAATGGTTGTATCGATAAATAAGTGATAAGTTAATGATATACTTTGTATTAGGCATAGAGCGACCATATACTTTATCAATTAGTGATATACAAGAGAAAAATTGTCGTATTTACAAATTATTTGTAAAAATTTAAAAAATTTGGAGTAACCCGATATATGATTGTATGGTAGCAACAAATACCTAATAAGAGTAAAAATGCCGAATTTCAAGCGATTCTAAAGTTTGGTGAAGAAATCATGAGCAATTGAGAAGAAATACTTCGTTCAAGTTGAAGAACAAAACTGGAGAGAGTAAGCTTGCGCGCCCGTGAATTTTGACAATCACCAAAAGCCATGTGAAATTAGAAACTTATGATATAATATAATTATATTACTATTTAGAGATGGTTAGAGATTAATTAACTAATCCCTAGCTATCAACATGTCTCGATTGACAAGGGTTTGTATAGTAATTTAATAGCCCGTAGAGACATTAGATCACTCCACGTATGTTTGTACGATATGATGATTATTAAAGGGATGTTAATTAACCTTTAATAGTGAACTTGTATCAATTGGCAAAGGTCTATATTTGTATCAAATGATGAGTTGGCATAGACCCATATGATATTTTAGTAGCCGACACATATACGAGGTTATTCCCCTTATATTTATAATAATGTGTAGACTATTAAAGGGTCTTCAATTAACGTTTGATAATGAACTTGTCTCAATTTACAAGGATCCACATTTGTATATGATGACGAAAAAATAGATAAGAGAGTCATGCCCTAAATGTTTATGATATATGGTGTCGTAAGGTTATTATGTAGGGATTATTAGAGGATCTCCAACTATCCCCTTTAACAGTGAACTTGTCCCGTTTGACAAGGGTCCCACGTGAGTATTTGAGCAAAACATAAAGAATATTGTTGTGTATATATCTCATATAACAATTGTAATGAATTGTTGTTTGGACTCTTTTTGATTGTTTGTTATAACACTTTGTTAGGAGGAGCTTGCATTGGCTAAAATATCATACTATTGTGAAGGTTCGTGATTTCTAACACACTTGACAACAAACGCACACAATAAAAGTTGTCATCTTTGTATTAGGTGCAAATATACACTCAACGAAAGCGTGTAATGCAAGGAGAGTACTTCAAAGTCGATTCCACGGGGACTTAGAAAGAATGAAGTGTTGGAGTCCCACATTGGCTATTAAAAAGAAGATCCTAGGTATATAGGAGACACTATCTTCATTGGTAGGAAGAAAAATCAAAAGCAAAATAGAGTTTTACTCAAAGTATCATTGTGAAGATTCGTTGTCCAACAAATAGTATCGGAATCATGTCCTTACCTTAATTTAACCATGTCAAGGTAAAATTCTATTGGACTGGAATGTGCTCCAGAGTAAAGGAGTTGGTTAGAACATTCGAGTAGAAATGTTGAACACAACTCTATGTGGGAAACACTCACTCTTTATTAACACCAATTGTGAGAAGAGATTACATGAGAGTAGAATACTACTACTTGTATTGCTTGGGATTTATGGGATGAAAACGTAGGTAGGGGTATTGCTTGGGATTTATGGGATGAAAATGTAGGTAGGGCGGAGAGGTATATTTATACTTTACTCCTAACAAATCTAAATCATTTTCCTAAAATACTTAGATCTCTCCCTAAGAGTATATGGGAATGGGCCCTAAGAGTATATGGGAATGGCTCGCCCAGTTATATATTTTAACAAAAATACAAAAAATAAATCTTCTTTTCAACTTTTCCTCTCTTGGTTACACAACTCACTTGGGCTGCCGCACGGAAGGAAACGACACAGGATCATCCTCAATTCTGGTAGAATAATCTGAGGTAGAATAATCTCTTAAAAAGATATAAGGGTTAGGACCTTAAATAAGATTTCTCAAACTTACCCATAGGTTAAATGCATGAATCATTCTTAAAATAGAAAGCAAAGATCACTCAAACTGACCCATCAAAATTTCCATAAAGAATCAGAACGAACAAGATCATCCTTCACAAATCACAACAAATATGCAAACTTCAGAAAATTTCCATCAAATAGAAACACTATGGATTTATCAACAATGCTTAGTGTGCCTACAACAACACGCGACACACAACTAAAAGTCACCCCTCCCATAGACTGCACAAAAACAGCGAAAACAAAAAGAAAACAACACAACACACACAACACAAACTCAAGCACTAACCCATTAGAAGAATTGGGTTCCCTCTCTCTTCATCTCAGTACTCCTCCTGATCGTCATCATCGCCTTCAGCAGACTCAGCCCCCACTTCCTCGTAATCCTTCTCAAGGGCCGCCAGATCCTCACGAGCTTCAGAGAACTCTCCCTCCTCCATGCCCTCCCCAACATACCAATGCACAAATGCCCTCTTTGCATACATTAGGTCGAACTTGTGATCGATGCGAGAGAACACCTCCGCCACGCTTGTGGAGTTCGAGATCATACAGATTGCCCTCTGCACTTTGGCCAGGTCACCGCCTGGAACCACCGTCGGCGGCTGGTAGTTGATGCCACACTTGAAACCGGTGGGGCACCAGTCCACGAACTGGATTGTGCGCTTGGTTTTGATGGTGGCAACAGCAGCGTTGACGTCCTTTGGCACAACGTCTCCTCGGTACATCAGACAGCAAGCCATGTACTTTCCATGGCGAGGATCGCACTTGGCCATCATGGAAGATGGCTCGAAAGCGCTGTTGGTGATTTCCGCTACAGAGAGTTGTTCGTGGTATGCCTTCTCTGCAGAGATCACTGGGGCATAGGAGGAAAGCATGAAGTGGATTCTTGGGTAAGGAACCAAATTCGTTTGGAACTCCGTTACATCCACATTTAGAGCTCCATCGAATCGTAAAGAGGCAGTAAGAGATGAAATCACCTGAACATTGATAGAACAATGAACGATTATTAGAATTCATCACCATAACAAGAAAAAATCGTGAAAATCAAAGAAGATATTGAACTGAACCTGAGAGATGAGACGGTTTAGGTTTGTGTATGTGGGTCGCTCAATGTCAAGGGAGCGTCTACAGATATCATAAATGGCCTCGTTGTCAAGAAGTACAGAAACATCTGTATGTTCAAGGAGGGAGTGGGTTGAGAGAACACTGTTGTATGGTTCAACAACAGAGGTGGAAACCAGAGGAGAGGGATAAATTGTGAAACCAAGCTTTGATTTCTTGCCATAGTCAACAGACAAGCGCTCCAAAAGGAGGGAGCCAAGACCAGAACCAGTGCCCCCACCAACAGCGTTAAAAACCAGGAATCCTTGAAGTCCAGTGCAGTTGTCAGCGAGCTTTCTAATGCGATCCAAACAGAGATCAACAATCTCCTTGCCGACTGAAACACAAGTTTACCAATTATCATTACAATTCAAGAAAAAACTAAGGTGTATATTCGATTTTTATTGAACATAATTACGGAAGAGACGATTTAAAAAGCTCACTGGTGTAATGGCCACGGGCAAAGTTGTTGGCAGCATCCTCCTTGCCGCTAATTAGCTGTTCAGGATGGAACAATTGGCGGTATATTCCAGTCCTCACCTCATCAATGACAGTAGGCTCAAGATCAACGAAAACAGCACGAGGAACATGCTTTCCTGCACCTGTTTCGCTGAAGAAGGTGTTAAAGGCATCATCGCCTCCGCCTACAGTCTTGTCACTCGGCATTTGGCCATCAGGCTAAAAAAATTTAGAAAACATGGAAGTCAAATTTCAAATTTCATTATGATTCTTACGGAAAAAGAGAATAAAGAACACTCGCATAGAATTCATTTCAATATAATCGTTTCTATTCATATTTGTAAGGATTTGAAAGTTCTAAAACTAGGAACTGTGTATAAACAATAAACTATTTTCGCAATTATAGATCTGATCTTGGTAAAATTCAAAGACAAAACAGAAAACATAAGAAAAATGCCTATCCAACGAATACTTCGTAGAACGATATAAAGAATGAACACAAGAACTAATAATCGAAAATCCGGAAAAAAAAAATCCTATCCGATGTCCAAAATAAAGAACCAGAAAATTTGCACACGATCAAAGTATCATCAAATCAAAAATCACGCAACAGAGAAGTACCGTAAATAACGTATTCAAACAGATAAAAAAATCAAGGAGAAACAAACATGCAAGAAGAAAAGATACAAAATCGAAAGCAGATTCAAACAAAAACGAATTCAAATACAAATATCAAGAACCGTAAATGAAACAAAAACAAAGAATGAAACTAAAAGGAGATAGACCTGAATTCCATGCTCAAGGCAATACAGTTCCCAGCATGCATTGCCGACCTGAATCCCAGCCTGACCAATGTGAATCGAAATGCACTCCCTCATTTTTCTCCGGCCAAAAAACAACGCCGCCTAAAGCTAAAATCGAAGAAGAAGAACAAGAAAACACGATCGAACGAAGCAGAAGAAGAAGATCGAAAATGGAGACCACGAAGGCGTTTATGAAGACGCCTTCCTGTTGAAAATATACATTTCAATGAAAAATGAGGAGGAAGGAGAAGGCATTTTATAGTTCGAAAAATAGGAGGGAGGAAAATGCTGTAATAGGCGGAGGTTAACCAGGGTTAGTTAAGTGTAATTAATTTGAATGGGCTGGAAATTAACCATGGTTAAGAAATAAAGTTAGTGATTTTGAAATTTTAACCGTTTTTCTTTATTTTGCCGCTAGAAAGGGCCCAGTGAGGTGCGGCTTGTTTGGTAACATGGATTTGGCTGTGCTTGTCTTTGACAAGTTTGTTTCCATTTATTACCCATTTCTATGGATTTATATGGAAAATAATATGCCCATTTGTTTTTTTATTACTCAAAAAATAAATAATACAAAATATACTTGTTTTTTTATTCTAACAAAAAAAAAAAAAAAAAAGTATTTGTAACGACCCATATGCCCCGGATTCGGATTAGAATTTGAAATTCAAGTTCGACACCAGATGGCTCCGGCATTCCCGTGCATCCTTCGCTTCTAAGAGTGAGTTCTTTCAGTATATTTTATCTTCATTGACATGCATTTAAGAAAAAAATTTAGGAAGTCATCCGATATAGAATTGCTCCAAGTAAACCACGTTTTATCTTGGAGTTCCTATGATTGAGTCACGGAAGGTAGATTTTGTTGATATAAGTAATAACTTTAAATTCTTTTAAATCTTTCTTAGTACCCTATTCTCGATTGATTTTTGTATCATCTATTTTTTGAATTAAGGATTCCAATGTCTAAAAAAAAAATCCATAATTACATTGAAAATATTATTAGAATTTTATTACATTACTTAATTTTATGAACTATTAAATTTTTATTGAATTAAATTATTAGAATAATTTTAACTAATTACATTTTAATTGAATTTTCATTCAGATTAAGTTTTTAAATTTATTTCATAATAAATCTGAGTAATTATCTTGAATTATATAAACTTGTAAATACAACTTAAATTAAAAAAAAAAGAAGAAGAAAAAAAGTATATTATAAGCGAGAATGTGCCGTAAACTTATATAAACTAATTGGTTTTAAATCATCCAATAATGCTTTTAATTAATTATAAAAAAGCTAAATGCTTTGATAATTTTACTAGATTATTTAATTGAATAAATTTTACGTTCCTGTTATTAGGTAGTTAATTAATATTTTCTACAAATAATAATAATAATAATTAATATTTTAAATAAATAATATGCAAAAATAAATGAAACAATGCTTATTCATATTAATTTATAATAATAGAATGATTTATTATATTACAGTTATCATCATAAATATTTTCAAGGTATGGTTACCAATTATGAATTTAATTTAAACATATTTATAAAAATTAAATAAAAAAAGAAAAACAAATCTTTAACCAAACAAGGTTGAAAGCTTAGGGAGACTAACCTGTTACAAATCAAAGCTTCTCACGGAGACGACGGAGAAAACCACCTGCCTCCAGTTTCTTACAGAGACTAAACTGTTACGAATCAAAGTGGAAAGCTTACAGAACCAGACTTATTTTCAAACAAAAAATCAAGTGATTGCACGTGGTATGAGTAATTGGGACTTCGGAACCTTACCAATGACAAAAACATTCCTTTTCGTTTTATTTTTATAGGAATCCAATTTCATTGGGCTAAAAAAAAACATTACAACCAAATAACATACCAAATCTGCCTCATAATATTACATCAGAAGCTACCCTCGCTTCCTGTTTCTACTCAGAGGAAAAGGAACAAATTCTTTCATAGTCTACAGAAAGCTACAAGGACAAAATTATATTGAATCATAGAGAACAGAATTCCAGCTATACTCGTTTAAACTCGACTTTCATATTCGAACTTTCATGCATATTTTATTTTGATCTTTAAACTTCGAAATGTTTTACTATTCGAGTCCCTAAACTTTGTATAGAAAGTTGTTACGGTCCTTGCAGCTATTTTTTTCGTAAAGCATTTCCAAAAATCCGATTTCGTTTCGAAACCCACCCACGTAAACTTATGTTTAACTATTTATGAAAACTACTGGCAAGGACTAAAACAAATTTTTATATAAAATTTAGAGAACGAATAATTTACTGACCATGAAATAAGTATGAAGGCTACGAAACCAAGCCTATTTTATTCTAATCTTTATCTTCCTTTTTTTTCTTTTTATGTGTTATCACTAACCTTGTCACTTATAATGTATAAGCAGTTAAGTGAGAGGAATTCAGGAAGCAGGTTGTGCACCAGTCCAGGCATGGTGATGATGATCATCATCAAGTTGATCGAATCTGTGGCTACGGGTATGTTGTAGATATAAGATGCCAGTCCACACTCCACGAATGATAAGTATGCTCACAAACACTGCAGTTCCAAGGGTGCATATCACCTAAGATTTCACAAAGCAGCAGAGGAAATAAGTGTTCTTTTTTCTTTTTTCTTTCACTATTGAAGGTGGCATAGTTGAGAAAATTGAAACTAGAAGAGAGCAAAGACGTGCACAAATAAAGGCCAAGCACAAAGAAAGGAGCTAAAAGTATATAGTTCTGAAAAATCTAACTCTCAGCTACCACATGATACCACTAGAGTCGATGGCAAAAAAGACTTTCTCAACAAGAATGCAAGAATGCATCAATAAAAGTATTCTTACATCAACAAAACTATTCTTCCATGGAGATCTTCGTTGAACGAACTTTGTCAAGAAATTCTGAAACTTCATATTGACCTTGATTAGTTTTTGCTCATTGAAAGTTTCCTCTTCTTTCTATACTAGAACCACTTTAGATTGCCTCCGGAAAGCCTACTTGTGAGATCCCATATCGGTTGGAGAAGAGAATAAAGCATTCCTTATAAGGGTGTGAAAACCTCTCCCTAATAGACGCATTTTAAAACATTGAAGGGAAGCCCGAAAGGGAAAGTCCAAAGAGGACAATATCTACTAGTGATGGGCTTGGGCTGTTACAAATGGTATCAGAGCCAGACACCGGGCGGTGTGCCAACGAAATTGTGAGATCCCACATTGATTGGAGAGAAGAACAAAGCATTCCTTATAAGGGTGTGAAAACTTCTCCCTTTGGGACGCATTATAAAACCTTCTCGAAAGGGAAAGTCCAAAGAGGACAATATTACTTGCAGTGGGCTTGGGCTGTTACACTACTGTCTACAGCCACCACAACTAGCAAACTCAATAGTGAATCCACGCCAACAGGCCTGTACTTCTCACCATTGATAAAAAAAAAGAAAAGGTCAAATACAACCCTAGGTTGTCCCTTTAGTCATATCCTACTAATAGTGCTATAAGTGTATAGGTATAAGATGGGTCTGTTAGGGTCTCCGTGTTGTATTCTCTGCAGGCGGGCGGGTCGAGGATCTTGACCACCTTGCAGGGAGCTGCCAACTAAGCTGTCTTAGCTTGGAGTTGCTTCTTTCAGGCTTTCGATTTTCATTTAGCACCTGGAGGGTGTCACTCTTTGATTAAGGAACTCTTGCTTCAACTGCCCTTTCATGATAGGGGGCGTTTTCTGTGGCTAGCCAAGGTTTGCGTGATTTTGTGGGGCTTTTGGGGAGGAAGAAATAACAGAACTTTTAGAAATTGAGAGACCTAAATAAGAGGTGTGGTCCCTTGTTAGATTTCACATCTCCCTTTGGGCTTTAAGGCCTTCATAATTACCCTGTTGGTCTTCTTTTGTTTGATTGACCTCCCCATTTGTTTTAGTTTAGCTATTTTTTGTGGGGCCTTTCTTGTTGTATGCCCTTCGTAATCCTTCATTTTTCCTCCATGAAAGGTTTGCTGTTCTCATAAAAATAAAAAGTACTACGTGAGTATGTAATTACAACCTCTAGCAAAGTCTGTAAGTTCACTTATTCCCACTAGAGAGACAGATGGTGTTGCATACTCCAACTATCTATATCTCACTATAACAGAAATTTTAACCATGGACAACCATCAAACTCAATAATCAATCGACATCAACAGGCCAGCGCTTTGATCTACTTCTGAGTAGACAACAAACAAAGTCAAATACTGTAATGGCCCAAGCCCACTACTAACAGATATTGTCCTGTTTTCTTTGGGTTTCCCCTTTCAGGCTTCCCCTCAAGGTTTTTAAAACGCGTCTGCTAAGGAGAGGTTTCCACACCCTTATAAAAAAATGTTTCATTCTCCTCCTCAACCGACGTGGGATCTCACAATAAAATACCATCTAGGTTTATTCTTTTGTCCTATCCCAATAACAAAACTGTTAGTGTGTAGGTAAATAAACCCTCCAGAAGAGTGCATACATATATCTAATGTTACTATTGCCCAGTGATTCGGATGGATCATATTATTGTTGGCCAGTTATTCTGATGGATAAGCATGCCTTGTCTCGTTTAGATCTTGCCATCAGAAAAGTTTAGCACGAACTGTCCACAAGCACAAGCAAATTCAATAGGCAATCCACATCAGTGGACTAGTACTTTTCACTACTTCTGATAAATGCAGCAAACAAGGCCAACTGACGTTTAGGTTCATTTTTAACCATATCCAGCATCTAACTAGAGCCGAGCAGATGACACCCTTAATCAGTATGAATACCGTCAATTTAAGAGTTACTCACTGGTTTCGAAAAGCTTTCCAACGACAATATTGGTTTACTACTACTGTTCATATGACAAGATTTATAAAGTTAATTCAATCTCAAGACATCTCTTGGAGGGGGGTAGCCCTGGACACTAGCCATACTAAAGGAGTTACAAGAGACTCGATTCAACGAGAATAGAACTAATACCACAATTACAACTAATTTTTTGAGGGACAACGAACCAAAGACTAGCAAATCCATGTATAAAACCAACTGAACATTCTTCTTCTTCACAAAAAGTTTTCCATTTACTTTCTGGCCAAAAGTTTCCTAACAGAAATACGATCTCCCAACGGAGGACAAGAAATCTCTTATTTGGGTGCTACGTTTTCCATGCATATCCAATTGAACAAGAAAAAGTGTCATAACAGTTCTTTCACCCCCTTCTCCATAACCAAACTAAAACATCTGCATTATTATAGTCGAATTTCGAACACGCATTTCTCTTTTGCAATGAAAGTTTACAGCTAACTATGTATTACTGAGGACACAAATCCATATGGAAATACCAAAGGAAACACAATAAAAGGGCTAAATATCGATGCAGTTACCTCAAGAAATGCCTTCGAAATCCACAAAAACGCTAGCATTAGTACCCCATTGACAGAAAATCCCACCTGAGAAAATCAATTTCTAATGCACAATTGACTAACCACAATTCATAGATAAAAATTTAATGAGTAATCTTATTTATGAACAAGAAAAAAAAAACATGTACCAGTTTAGTAGGGATGGATTGGGGAAGAACCGATCTCACAGCCTTCCTGGCTCGCTTCGAGACCTTCTTGAAAACATTCTCAACAAACCGGACCAATAGATCCAAACTTCTATCCTCTTCCTCATTCTCCTCATCCTCGTCGTCCTCGTCGTCCTCGCCACCGATTATATCGAAGTCGGAGCTAATCGAGCGGTTCCAATTGCGCCGATCGTCCACCAAATGATCAACTCCCTGGAAGATATCGAGCAGATTGAGAACAAAAACACAGGAACAAAGGCGAATAGACGGGAAGAGAAATCCGGTGGACCTGAGAGAAATTGGAGGTTCTTCTGGAAGCCCGGAGGAGGGTGTGAGAAATTTGTAAGGAATGGGAGAGAAGCGAGGTCCGAGAGGTTGAAAATGGTGGCTGAGAATGAGGAACGGAATAGAGGGACGGCGGTGAAAGAGCGGCAGGTAAGGACATGGTCAGCTGTGGAAGAACAGCAGCCGTTTGCAGATGCCTTCGTTTTCTGTTCTTCAAATTGAATAATTATTTTTTGATTTTTATGAATACGAATAATTTTTATATATATATTTTTTCAGTCGATTTAATATATTTAAATAGATATAATTTTATGAGATGAAATTCGCTACCAAATGAGTAATTTTTTATTTTTTTTTGCAAGCATAAATCATTTTTAAATTTTTAGTTAAGAACATAAATTTACAAAATGAAATTCGCTACTAAATAAATAGTTTTCGATATTTAATTTATGATTAATTTTTTACCCTGAAATTAGGTTACTAACCCTAATCGCATTTGGACTAATTTTCTAAATCAGAAAAGTTTTGGATCAATTTATTTAGAAAATCAAATGATTTAAGAATATCTTCAAAAAAAATTAGTTTTCTCTTGGAACTCCAAAATTGTCAAGACAAAAATCTGATCAAACATCCGGATTCTCTGCGTAAGAAGTTTCATCAAATTCCCAACTTGATCCGCCATTACCGGCGGCGAATTTCCATGAGAGGGCAACATTCTCACCCACCGAAGCCGGTTTTCGCCGGACCCGATGACGAAAACGAACCGGGTCGTTCTTATCTCGCCGGAACGAACGCCCCATTAGGCGCTGGGATTCGGAAGAAGGGGACCGGAGTTCGGCCATGGCTGCTTCTGGACTTGACTGGTGGAGCTCAGGTCGTTGAGGCCGGAAAACACGCGATTATGCGGCGGACCGGCTTGCCCGCGCGAGACCTCCGGATTCTGGATCCGATGCTCTCGTATCCTTCTACGATTCTTGGCCGTGAGAAAGCGATTGTGATCAATTTGGAGCATATCAAAGCCATTATCACCGCTCAAGATGTGTTCGTGTTGAATGCTAGGGATCCGTCAGTAACCCCCTTTGTAGAGGAGCTTCAGAGGCGGGTTCTGCGGCACTACCAAGCCACTAAGGCCGCTCAGGTATCAATTCGAATCCTTTTTTTAACCTAGTTCTTTGAATTAAAGCGTTTGTTCGTCCTAATTTTGTCAATTAACTATCCTCTCTTAGTGATAATTGGCACGCAACCTCAACTTAGAGTTCATAGGTTTGAATCCCCCACCCCAATTGCTGATGAACTCAAACAAGTTGGTGCTAGTGAAGAACTTTGGCTGGTTGAATTTAACTTAGATTGGAACTTTTCTTTGATGGATGAGATCTGTGTTTAATTTTCTGCAATGTTTTGAAGGAGGGCAATGGCGATGATTCCAGTTGGAGAAATCTCTATGACTTGGAGGAGCCACGATCCAGGGCTCAAAGTCCCCATAATCCCTATCAAGGATTTCCACAGGCTGAAGAGGAAGAGGGGAAGGAAAACGGTAAACAAGGTCTTGAAAATCGGGAGGGATTGAAGGTTCTACCGTTCGAGTTCGTCGCGTTGGAGGCGTGCCTTGAAGCTGCCTGCAGCTGCTTAGAAAGTGAAGTAAGAATCTTTACATTGGAGGCATAGTTTATTTAATCTTGTTCTCTTGATTCTATTTAGCACATTATCTTGTATCCAGGCAGATACGTTGGAGCAAGAAGCTCACCCAGCTTTGGATAAGCTGACTTCTAAGATTAGTACTCTCAACTTGGAACGTGTGCGTCAAATCAAAAGTCGATTGGTTGCGATAACTGGGCGAGTTCAAAAGGTTACTAGATTTTAGTTACTAGCATGTCATGTGGTTTTGTAACTTCATCTTTGAGAAAATCTAATTTTCAGACTATGAATGAACATTTTTGACATCCGTTTCTTGGGTTAAGAAGCACTGTTAACTTAATTTTACACGACCCTTTTGGTCGATCGCGATGTGATTCTTTACAGGTGAGGGACGAATTAGAGCACTTGCTAGATGATGATGAGGATATGGCTGAGATGTACTTAACAGAGAAGATGGTTCAGCAACAGCTTGAGACCTCTTCCACTTCTTCAATTCCCGAGAGAGACGAAATGGACGATGATGTTCAGCAGTTAGGCAAAGATGACAGGGATGACAGGTACGAGATTCGCCTCGTGGCCCCTTAAGTAGAGAACGACAGACATCTACTCTATAATCGTAGTTTTCACGAGTTTCTGCATTTTTAAATAGCCTTTTGTTTCCAACTTTCTCAGTATTCCTGCTGAAATATCATTGGAAGGTGGTGGAAATTCTGATAATTATGAAGGCAATATAGATGCTTCACAGGATCATTTATTTGGTGCATCAAATGTGGGCAGGGACAGCCATGGAACTCGGACAAGCACTACCCACAGCGCTGTAAGCAAACTCCTCGATGTCGAGGAGCTAGAGATGCTGTTGGAGGCTTACTTCGTGCAAATTGATGGTACACTCAACAAACTTTCAACGGTACGCAACATAAACAATGCGTTCTTTCATCTATGATTCTGCTTCTTTCAGCTTAATGGATTGTTTTCAGTTTATATAGAAAGAAAATTGTGCTGCGGACGAGTAGTAAATCTCGAATAATGTCTTTTGGGGCTGTGGGAAACGAAATTTTACGTGCAGAAATGGCTAAACTAGTAGACAAACCTGATTCAGGGGACTATATTTTCGAGTCTGTTCAAAGATAGATTGTTTAAAATAAAAGTACAGAAGGATGATGGGTCAGAAATAGAAAATGTAACGGCCCAAGCTCACCGCTAGCAGATATTGTCCTCTTTAGGTTTTCCCTCAAGGTTTTTAAAACGTGTCTGCTAGGGAGATATAGCCCACTGCTAACAAATATTGTCCTCTTTGGGCTTTCCCTTTTGCGTTTCCCCTCAAGATTTTTAAAACGCATCTGTTAGGGAGAGGTTTCCACACCCTTGGCACACCGCTCGTGTCCACCCCCTTTCGGGGCTTAGCCTCCTCGCTGGCACATTGCATGGTGTCTGGCTCTGATATCATTTGTAACGCCCCAAGCCCATCGCAAGCAGATATTGTCCTCTTTGGGCTTTCCCTTTCGGACTTCCCTTCAAGGTTCTTAAAACGCGTATGCTAGGAAGAAGTTTCCAAACTCTTATAAAAAATGTTTCGTTCTCCTCCCCAATCGATGTGGGATCTCACAAAAAACTAGCAAAAAAAAATCATCATCAAACGAAGTGTTAAATGTCTAATCAATATATTTTGTTGAAATGCAAGCCTACGTTGAACATGGCTTTTCCTTTTGCTGATGTCTCCTAACACGCTCTTTCATCTATCTTAAGCTGAGGGAGTATGTAGATGACACAGAAGATTACATCAACATAATGCTAGATGACAAACAGAACCATCTTTTACAAATGGGAGTAATGTTGACAACCGCGACCCTCGTGGTGAGTGCTTTCGTCGTGGTAGCGGGTATCTTCGGGATGAACATCCATATTGAACTATTCGAACCAGAAAAAGCAGGCATGCCAGAGTTCATGTGGACTGTTGGTGGTGGCACTATGGGAACCATCTTCCTGTATGTCATTGCCATTGCCTGGTGCAAGCACAAACGTTTGCTCGAGTAGCTCGTCAAAACCGAAACTGAAACGTACGGTATAGTTTTCTTGATAAAAAACATATATAGATTAAGACAACCTAAAATACATCTAGTGTGTTGAAATAAGTTGAAGCTTTTATAAGCTGAATGCTCTGTTTCATACTGCCGGTTGGTAGCTATTGTATATGTTGCATGGTTATAATAATTTATAACGCTAAATTTTGTACCCAAAAATTTAATGTTAAGTTATAAAGTATCTTTGAACTTTTCTTTTTTAGTTAAAAAATACTTTTATTCTTTTAAAGTATTCATTCATTATTTAGGATAAAAAACTTATTAGAAGGTTGAATGATAAGTCGATGTGCTAGAACATGTTTTTTCGATTTAGTCAGGCGCAAGTATCTCAGTTGTTGTCACATAGTTTCAAGAAACTGTCAAATCGCTGTCATGGCTACACCATGGTTCTGTGCAGGTCATTAAGAAGAAAAAGTAGTTGCTGTTATTGACATCTGATTAAAAGAGAGAGGTACATGAATGAATTAAGACTGAGAGTGAGTAATATGCATTTTCTTTTTTGGTTCAATCATAGAACTCTGAAGTTAAGTATGCTTTTTCATAGAACAATCTTATGGTGGGTGACCTCTCGATCCCTTGATTTCTCGATACTCATTGTGATTGTATGTATATTTGACCCTAACAACGAGGTTACTTATTATATATTTTCAATACTCAATTTTTTTCAAAATATTGTCATCTAAGAGCAAAGGCATGCGTGTAGAGGTCGTGATGTAGAGGAGTACTTGTTGTCATGGGTGATAGTTCACATGTTTTAATTTATTTTCCACATCGTTTAGCTGTTTAATTTGAATTTACCCCGACATCATTTTAAAAAGGGTACCGGTACAAAGTTTGACTGGTTTCTAGGTGAATATATGAGTTTGCAATGTGCATATTTTCGTCTCTGCACGATAAATGATATAAGCATGCATATGGTAACGAGGAAGTCAGTCTTGGGTCTTAGAAAGTGAGATCGTTACGCACTCGATCGTCTCTTTCTTTCTTCTTTACTAATTTCTCTTTTTTCATTCATGAATCTCATTTAAATTTGAGGAATTGTTTGAAATGGTTTTTGAACTCCATTGACATACATGCCAAATGATGTGACACTTAACAGCCCACCGCTGGCACACCGTCCATTGGCTGGCTCTAATACCATTTGTAACCGTTTTAGCACACCGCTACTACATATTGTTCGCTTTAACTCGTTACGTATAGCCGTCAGTCTCACAAATTTAAAACGTGCATGTCAGGGAGAAGTTTCCACACGTTTATAAGTTTCGTTCGTCTCTCCAAACAACGTGGGACCGAGGTTAAATAAAAAAAAAGAGTTTATTAGAGGAGGGGATTTGGACCAAGAAAGCCTCATCTGTTCATCAACCTCATCCACAACCCCAACACTCTCTCATTCCCATGAGCTCCATCGGCCAAAACATCCTGATGGCTCTCGCCCTCACTCTCAACCAATTCGCTTCCTCAAACGTTCAATCCGTCCAGAGAAACAAACCCAAAACGCCACCCACCGCCACCACCTCCGCCTCCACCTCCGCCAGTTCTGACATCCAACGAAGAGGCCTCCTCTTATCCGCCGCCGTCGCCGCCGCCGTGGACTCCAGAACCGAGCTCCTAAAAAGTGTGCTGCATTCTTCTCTCTCTGTGTTCCATTTTTAATGCTTGACTTTCCTTTCAATCCAAATATTTTATGTGTTGTTAGGGTACCTAAAGAAGTCTGAAGAAAACAAAGAAAAGAATGACAAGGAGGTAAAGTTTTGTTTTGTAATTTGTGATTTGGGTTTGATTAATATTTTGAAATTTGTGTTATTGGATTTGTAATTAACAGAGATTGGAGAGTTTCTACAAGCGAAATTACAAAGATTATTTTGAGTTTGTTGAAGGATCTTTGAAGAACAAGGATGAACTTTCTGAAGCTGAGAAAGGTATCATTGAGTGGCTTAAGAGAAACAAATAAATGAATTTCCATTATTTCTATCCTTTTCTTTTCATTGCTTCAATCAATTATCATTTTAATTTCACGATATAAAAGGAAAGTTGCCGTAATTACAAATATTCAAATTTTGCTATCTATTAAAATTATTCCTGATATTGTTCAATTTGAGCCTATGGTTCATCAAGAACGCTTTTGTACCAATGGAGTTCTTGTCCTAATTTACAGATATTTTCACTTGATCGTATGATACGTAAAGAAGGGATACATGAATGAACCAAGATTACATCTAAATGAAAGCGATTCTAAAGATATAATGACTAAGAAAGACTTAAAACAATTGAAAGTTATTACTATACCAAAAACCAGCACATTTCTTTTTGACGGCTCAATCATAAGAACTCAAAGTTAAGCGTATTTTGTTGAAGCAATCCAATATTTGGTAAGCTCCTGAGAATTTTCCTAACAAAGCATGGTGAAAGTGTGACACCGGAGTAAAAGAGGAGTACGTGAACAAACAAAGACCACATCCGAATGAGAACGAGAAATTTTATGTTGGGTGACCTTCTGAAAATTTTCTTAAAATGTATGTGAGTGAAAACAAAGTATACTAAAAGGACTCGTGTTGATCTGTAAAATAGTTTTCACTCTTAGAAGTAGGAGTAAGTAACGTACCAAGTTTGCTGGAGATGCAGGGTATCACAATCGCGGTTTCTAGGCAGCAGATTTGGCAATTGTGCGGCACCCACTCTCAGCACTGAGTGGGTAAAGCCTACTTTGAGTTACATTGCTTGCGGTCGGGCAACGTGAGTACAAACCTCGGGTCTCGATTTCAAGAGAAGATTTTAGAAAGCGGGGGAAAAAGGTTATGGAAAGAGAGTTTTGAAAGCAAGAGAAAGAAATTGAGATTGATGTTATATGAGAATGTAAGCAAAAGGCAACCACAACGGCTCACTGCATATAACTATCGGGTAGGGAGAAGTTGACAACTAGTCATATCCCCCCTATAGTACATTTTGAGGCATTTCATGTCTACCAAGCGTAGCCATGACATCGCCGAAACGTCATACTCCTAAAGAAAATAAGAAAGAAATAATACAACATGAAAGTGGTAAAAGAAAGCAATAAAGTAGTACAAGGCAAAGGTTTCGACGTGTCACGGGCATGCGGCCATGGGCAACATGCCTTGGACAAGCATGACCGTGACACAGGGCATGATGGGGCCATCAGTTTCGTAAATTCCAAATCTTGAAGATGAATCGTTACCGAAAAAGTCAGTCGAATTAATTTGATCGGACAATTCTAAATTCCCAACCATCTTTTTTGTCGAGTCTCCCTTGAAATAGTTGCTCTCATTTGTCCAATTCTCCATCATCCATTAAAAGTTTACTCTTATTTTTAAGTCAATTCCTAGAATGCATATTGCCTAACCAAAAAGAGTAAACAAATATCATACCACGAGCGATTTCTTCGAAACCTTCTTCTTCGAAACCTTTTACTTACGAGTTCTTCATAGCCGATCAATCTTTCTCTCTCGAATTATTCTCAGAGGAGCTCCACTCTCCAAACTCCATTAATTTCCTCGTATTTCCTTTACAACAATGATGGATTTAGAGTTTACAGGTTTCCTATTTGTGAACTAAAAAGCTTGACTTACTTAAAAAAAGTTATTAACTTATAGAGCAACTTTAGTAGAATTGGTAATAGTGTTGAACACAACTCTTTGTGTGAAATACTCGCCCTCTTTGTTTAAGACCAATCGAAAAGAGATTACAAAGACGCGTTGGAGGGTATTTATAGTAGAGGCTAAACAATTTATTCATAAAATATCTTGTTTCTAAAATACATCATTTTAGTAGACAGACAATTGAATTGACTCATACAATTATTGGACTTGACTCTATTGGGCCAATGATGATATTTTAACGAATAGTTGTATTGGGGTTGACCCTACTCGGATAGTAATCATATTTTTACAAATAGTTGCCAAATTGCTAAATGGGTTAGTGTCTTCCCCGGTAAATATTCATCAAATGTATGCTTGATATATGCTCTATTCACAACAACAAAAAGTGGTCAACGTCACCCGTTCACGAACAAATCACTTGAGAAATTTTATTTAGAATGTGCCAAATTTATCAATATTTAACATTTTTCATAATGAAATTGAAAATATTACTCGAAACACCGTTTTTTTCGCTACGTATTCTCAATCACCCATTTTGGGATTTCTTTTTAGTTTTTGTGTTAGGATCTTTTAATTAAGCCTAAGGGCTTTAAATATTTGAGATTTTTGGATAAATACAATCTCCGAGTAGTAAACTAGGAACTTCAAAGGAGAAGCTTTTCCGAACTTACTAACGGTAACTAATTGAAAAACAACTAAAAAACGGCCAAAGAAAAAATGGTAACTAAGCATGAGATTAGTCACTCTTGTTAGTGGCATAACATAATTATTCATCTCATGATGTAATAGACTGTTTTCTACCGCTTGTAAATAATCGTGTTAAAACGGAGACTGAAAATTTGTGTATCTGGACTCTAGATGCTTGATGAATGTTATCGCCTTGTAGAGCATGTGTGACAATATGCATGGTTTACTGTACAATAACTATAGGTGATTGAATGTGTGATTCTCCTTGTAGAGTGTAAGTAGTGGAAACATAATAAGACTATGGTGTGAGCGTCAATTTGGTTAGACAATGACCTAGGATGGAATGCTTCCAGTAGTCCGAGCGCATTAGAATCGTGAGAGACAATCAAAGGGTGTAGTCCTAGTGCTCCCGACCGAACTAGACTCGAGGAGTCAGAACCGAGAAACTTGGAGATGTGAATCCATGTCAAGGCCGCCAAACCACCCTAGGAATCTAGAAAACCACCACGACAACTCTGGTAAATAAAGGTAGTCGCTAGTGTCAATAATTGAAGGTATAAGAAAGACCGCAGTCAAAGGCTATCCAACAAAAAGAAAGAATGTTTAAAATATAGTATATCTCACCATACAATTCAATTCAAGAGATCGAAAGAGTAATCTACCACGACTCGATTTTCGAGATTTTGAATCTTGTTCTCGGAAGAAATGGACATGACAAAAGTAATTAAAACAGACCGTACAATTTTACGTAATTTAAAAATAAAAAATAACCCCACAATTAAAAACACATCGAAATAGTATACAAATGGGTGTTGTTTAAGTTTATTACAAAATAGAGACAAGAAAATTCAAACAATTATAAACGACCCAAATATCACAAAATGACTGACGCTCGAGATGAAAATTGTAACAGCCTAAGCCCACCACCAACTGATATTGTCCTCTTTCGGCTTTCCCTTTCAGAGTTTCCCTCAAGGTTTTTAAAACGAGTCAGCTATTGAGAGGTTTCAACACTCTTATAAAGAATGTTTCATTCCTCTCTCCAACCGATGTGGGATCTCACATGGTATCAGAGCCAGACACCGGACAATGTGCATGTGAGGATAGTGAGGACTGAAGGGGGGTGGATATCGGGTAGAGTGCTAGCGAGGATGTTGAGCCTCGAAGGGGGTAGATTATGAGATCTCACATCGATTAAAGAGGGGAACGAAACATTCTTTATAAAAATGTGGAAATCTCTCTCTAATAGACACGCTTTAAAAATCTTGAGAGAATTCTCGAAAGAAAAAACCCAAGATAACAATATCGGTAACGATGAGTTTTGACGATTTGTACCAAAAATATTGTAGGATGAAATAAATGTAAAATAATCTCACCCATAACACAATTACTTGGTTTGGTGGTATGCAGCTGGAATGTGGCAGTGGAAAACAGAGATGAGCAATGGAAGGTTATAGGGAGGGCCTGCAATGAGAGGGACAATGGCAGTCGGCACCCCAATATGTCCCGCATGGGTTTAAGGGTGTTGTCACCCCAAGCATAAACAACACACACAGCAGCAACCTGCAGCATACATTTTCCTTGTCCTTGTCTTTGTCTTTGTCTTTGCCTTTGGCGGTGGTTCTATAGGCAATCCATTTCTCTTCCATACTTCTTTAACTCTTATCTGTCCAATCTTATTCTATGCGCTGCATATCTATCTTTCCTAACCCAACACTTCTATATTACTTTGTTAGTATAGTATGTAAGTTTCGAGAAATTATCTATCGAAAATGTCATAATGAGACTTGTAGTTTTGTACGGTTAGATGTCGAAGAGAGAAGTTACTAGAAAACGATTTTTGTGAGATCCCACATCGGTTGGGAAAGAGAATGAAATAACCTTTGTGGAAACCTCTCCGAACTTGGTGGGGTCTCAATCGATTGGAGAAAGGAAAGAATGCCAGCGAGGACGCTGGCCCCGAATGGGGGTAGATTGTGAGGTCCCACATCGATTGGGGAGGAAAACGAAACAACCTTCATAAGGGTGTGGAAACCTCTCCTAAGTTTTAAAAACCTTGAAGGAAAGGAAAAACCGAAAGAATACAATATCTACTAGTGGTGAGTCTGGGCTGTTACAATTTTGTATCCAATAAATATTAAGGACAAGTATTGGATGGTCGTATCCTCACAATTTTAAAATTTGTCTCTATATTGGCTTCATAATTATAAAAATTTGTTCTATAAGTGAGACGGGACTCAATAAAACAATTTTACAAATAATCTCTCATGGATTTATTGACACTACGTTTGTAACCCTAAACCCTAAACAACTCAGGAGCCGTGATAAAATCTATTGTTGCTTCTTAGTTCCTTCTTCCATAACTCAAGCTCGGTAAAAAGAATTGAAATAATGCAATTTTTGTGAGTATTGATTCTTTTATTTGTGTTTGTGTTATTGAGTTTGTTCGCTTCCTTGATAAAACTTAGCATTTAGGGTCGGAATGCAAGTTTTATTAAATTTTATAAGTTTTATTGAATAATTTGTTGTACCCTATTAATTTATTAAGAAAAAAAATCATGAATATACAAGTAAGTGACACTTTCTCCATCAGTATGACGCCTTTTTTTTTGTTGAGATATAATATTTGGATAATATATTTAGTTATGAAATATATCTTCGATATTATATTTTAATATTCTTTTCTTTATGATTTGATTTATAATATATTTTATTTTATTCTTAATATTTAATTAACTTATATTTGTACGTATTAGTTGGTATTAGTTGGTAGTTTGTATCTATTTAAAGGTTATGAATATCAATGAGAATACACACCTTCAATTCCAATTCTATTTCTATTTTTCATTCTTAACAGTTTTAGTGAATCTAAAAGCAAAACTACGAACACTTGTGTTCAAAGTAGACCACAATTCTCGATCAAAAATACTGTTTGAAATTTTGTCGATTGCTCATCAATCATTGGCTGACTTTCATTATTAATCTATTTTGAAGCCACTATTTTAAAACCCATATTGAAATTAATACTGCCAAATATATAAAATACATAAAAATATTTAAATATTTGGTTACAAATTATGCATAATTTATATATATATCAATATATATATATATATATATATATATATAATTGAGCAGTTCCTTCCATCCTCTTCTCTGCATCTCTGCAGTTTGGATCAGATTACCCATCACCATGACACTTATCATCATCCTTTGTCCTTTTCAACCCTAAAGGAAGCATTTTATATATTGAATTTCAAAATATCTTACCTAACAATATTTTATATTTTGTCGTTTTCTTACTCCGACATATTTTGTCCCGACATATCGGTTTTTTTACTCCGACATATTTGGTTCCAAAAATAATTTTGATTGTCTACGGAGATCGATGCTTACTATGACTTAAAACTAGAAAGAGACTAACGTTATAATCACATCTTAGATGTCATGAACTTAAACATTCATAATAAAGTCGTTAAAATAATATGATGAAAAATAAGTAATGTGAATTTAAATAAAATAAAGAAAAAAATAAAATAATGTCTTGATCTAACCTAAGGGCATCTACCATAACTTTAATCTTATGGTCATCCCCGCGATGTCGTCATTCTTACCGGGGTTCCTTACCCTTACCTGAAAAATAAGAGTAGAACGTCGTTTGAGTATTTTAATAAATAGTCACTAACTAACCCACGGTTGGGGTTAAGAAATGCAATTACATGCAATATGATGGGACCTATCATTTTATAAAATCATCATGACATGGTCTTTGGCTCCACTTTTCAATTCGGACAGAGTTGGATATGTAGTACTTCTCTACACACGGCCCAACACGCACAAATGAACACACCAGGTGGGCTAGTATACGTACCCCCTAAGTCTAGCTCGTTGAGTTAGCACACACTCACACTACCAGACACCACGAAGGGAAATGACCCACATAATATCATAACAAACATAAATATCATAAGATATGTATCCCTACATTACATAACGATAAAGTATCTTGATGCACGTGACATACATACATGCATGAGATCCCCATAACTTAAAATCATGACATAAGTTTATGATATAAGTCAAACCTCCATTCAATCATGACATAACGAGCCTATGAGACATGTATACGTAATACTTGCCATAACTTTCATACTTAACATAATTTACATATCGTTGTTTATAGAGGTTTATGCATCATAAATAATTGAATCATAAACATGAGTCCTCAACATGGCATTATCATATTATAGCATAACTTATAACATGACATAGCATAATATAGCATAACACAACATAAAATAACATAACATGACATACAATAGCATAACATAACATAACACAACATAAAATAACATAACATGACATACAATAGCATAACATAACATAACACATATCAAACAATCATAGTCATGACACATGCAGGGGTCATGAGGCATGCATCATCATATGTCATACAATTCGCCCAACAAGCCAACAATAAAGTCAATTACTTAATGCATTCATTGAACGAGGCTAATACTAACCTCACCGAGTTGGAGTCGCGGAAGCCGAGTCCAACCATCGGTGGAGAAAGGCACAGGTCACAATGCCGAGTTGGGGCGGGTAAGTAGGTTCAGTTGCTGGTCACAGGGTTAAGGTGCACGTGGAGTAAGGACAAAATGGTCAAAACAAGTCAATTAAAGTCAATTTTTTTTTCTTTTTAATTATTTAAGCAAAAACTCAACTAATTTAAAAATATATCATCAACTAAGAAATCAAATACGAATTAAAAAAAACAACGTTGCTTCTTCCTCTTTTCAAACAGGTTCATTTGGTACAACAATAATTGTCATATTTTCAGTACCACGTGGCTACATCAAAAGTAGTACAATCCATCTACATACATCTTTCGATCTCCCAATTAACGTAACAACTACTCCCGATAATCTCTCATCAAAATAGAGACATCTTGTTAACTTGAACATAGCTCAACGAGTTAAGACATATACTTCCGTTTAAAAGATCAGAGATTTAATCTCCCACCTCCGCTCATTGCTAAACTTAAAAGATAGAAAAATGTGACATCGTTGATAAGCAAATCCCATCTACTTCATTCCCGACCTCTTCCCGTTGATCTGCCTACATCGAGTAGAAACGGACAAAAAAAAAAAAAAAACGAGTTTAAATTAACTTCATTTAATTGAACTTTGAATATACTCGAAACTTTCAAAATTGGCTTAACTGATTCTTCTGCCTTTGATTTCCAGATCGGTTTTGGCAGCTGGTTGAGCTCTCCTGAATTTTAAGCCAAAATTAATCAAAATAATTTCATGAATATGAACATATTCTTATTTCTAAATAAAATTTTAAAAATTAAAAAAAAAAACAAAACAAAAAATCTCTACCGAATTATGGAAGTTGAAGTTGGGATCAGAGCTAGCAGTGTCATCAAGAAACGACGCCGTTTGCTCTGGCCGCCGTCGGTCGTCACCGCCCTTCATTTTCCGGCCACGTTTTGGAGCAGATTCATTTTCCGGGAAAACAGGTTCATTTTCCCGGAAAATTGGAGGGCCAGAAGAAGCATCAGAAAGCATAGACAAATCCAGTTCTTCAGTTTGAATTCTTGGAGTAAACAAGGACGAGGAATCCTCCCAGTATAGAGTCCAACCAGATTCCAGAGACCCATCTGAAGAAACAAACAAATTATGGCGATGATCCATAAGAACAATATAATTTTGATTTTCCCACTTCCCAAACAGAACATAAACGAATTTTTTTTTATTTTTGATCGTAATTGGAATAGAATTGAAGGGGTTTTTGTGTTTTTGGTAGGGATTTTGATGGGGAATGAATGGAAAGAAGGGAGGGACAAAGAAAGGCAGAATATGTTGAGATGGTAGACAGCAAGGGTTTGTGTACCCTCTTAACAAAACCAAGTAAGGGCATACATGATCATTTACTTTGGCCTTTAGTGCTCATGCCTTTGTTTTTTCCTTCTTCATTTTGACCCTTCTTTAAACTTTTAAAAATGTTCTTTTCATTACGACACAACCCACTTGCTTCTACACTAGGCCAAGTCATTCGACTCGACCTTGTCTTTACTTGGGGTCAAGGTCACTCAATGCAACGTCACATTCCATCATCTCATCTTGGTTTCCAACAACACGACCCATGTATCGTGATGTCATCCCATGTCTCAGGATAGCTTGGACACATTCGTTGGAAACAAACCCATGTGTCGACCATCTCAATGCAACGTCACATTCCATCATCTCATCTTGGTTTCCAACAACACGACCCATGTATCGTGATGTCATCCCATGTCTCAGGATAGCTTGGTCACCTTGGTTTGCTTGGACACATTCGTTGGAAACAAACCCATGTGTCGACCATCTCAACAGGACATCTGGAACATCCATCCATCCGAGTTCTCATTGGGGATTGGACTCTTCTGTGTCCATGCTAAACCATTTACGACATTTGTTCCGAATAGCGGGTGTATAATCCAACCTCTGACACATGGGCTAGGGCGCAATATCGACACACCCGTGTCGTCCGGTACTGTCTTTGAATGACCCTTTTCAAAGGAGGACGCTCGTCCTGCGAGGCTCGCCCACGCTGTGACACACATATGTGCTACAAGGTATCTCACTTAGGCCACATGGCCTAGGGGTGGTGGGTAGCCGACATCATGTCTCTCCCTAACATACATTTTGAGGCATTTTCAATCCTCCTCGTGTAGACGTCATTTTGGCGAACAGTGATACGGTGTCGTAGAGCGTCCGTCCCGTGTCCGATTGATATCAAATTTGGCGAGCATTCATATTTTATATGGACGGACTTGACTTCGGAACCGCATGCCCAAATTCTCTTTGGAACCCTGACTTTTGAGGTTAAGGCCCGATGCCCTACCCGACTCTTCAACAAGCCTATCTTTGACTCGTGTCTATTCGTAGCCCTTATCTTGCTTATGCCTCATCTTCTTCTCAATGCCCACTATGTGTGGTGTGTTAGATGATGCACAATATTTCTTGGTTCCATCATGACACTCGTTTAGGCCATCGCGTAGCCAGATAGGTGCCACTTGGGAGTTGTAGTTTTGCTTGTCACAACTTGAGGGTCACTATCTACTATCTTCATAGTAAAGTTGTGATACCTTGCGTTTACCGTGATAGCTCAAGACGGTGGCAAGGTCACGGCGATGACAATGCTCATGCAAACGCCTGCGATCACCCTCGTAGCTCTCTGGTTATGACAACACCCACGCGTATGCCAGTGGGTCATTGCTTCTCCTCCTGCGACGTGGGCTGGTAACCATTGGAGCGTGGTTAGGTTGACCTAAATAACTTTAATAGAGTTCATAACTCAATCCAACTCAACCCAACCCAACCCAACCCAGATCTCTATTTTTGGGTTGTGTTGGATGGTGGCCTTTTTAAATTGAAAAAAGATCTTAATTATATGCATGTTAACTTAATAATTAAAATTTCATAAAATTCAAATATCGAACATTTATCCGTCATAACACATCATTAACATTCGCTACAAACATTAAATATTCTTAATTTTTTTAAAAGTAGAGTCGGGTCGGATTGTAACCCTATTTTCTTTTTTTTTTTTTTTAAATCTAACCTAACCTAATATTTATGCTTTAAATTGGATAGCTGAGTTAGATTAGTTTCTTGAGTCAGATGAATATATCTATGTTGAACTGCAACAACTTGTTTAACACCCGTCTCTTAACTAGTTAAAACTAATATTTTTTATTAAAAAAAAATAGCTGTCATGTTAGATTCAACAATAAAATAAAATAAAACAAGTTTTATGTACATAATCAAACTAAACGCTCAACCGTAATCGACAAGTTATTCCTTTGATATTAGAGGTTTAAGTTTTACAATTCAGTTATATTAAAAAAAATATTTATGTGCGACGTTTCCATAACTACATTTAGCCTTACAACACGAGCATAGTTCAACAAATTTCAATAAAGATTTTTCGAGCTCGTTGAATTAATATAGACAAATAACTTCAATAATAATAATGTAAAACCTTTTCATTTACATCTTATTCTATGTATGGTTACGATAATATTGATGGATTTAAGCAATCGAAGTCTTTGGTTTTGACGTCAATCCACTTCAAATCTTTGTCCCAAAAGGGATTTATAAAAGGAATTTACAATGTGGTTTCAAAGTGAAAGAATAGAGATGAGTTTTCACGAGCAGCACCCTCCTCCTGTTGGGGTTCCTCCTCCTCAAGGTATCCTCTAATTTATATTTTTTTCGAATCTTTTTTTTAGTTCAAATACTTGTGATCGTTTATGGGTGTTCATATGATTCGAAAATCTGATCAACTCGAACTATCCAATCCAAACTATTAAAGGTTGGGTTATATTACTTTTAGTTTTATTTGTTTGATTGTGAACTCTAATCGAGTTGTTCCGATCATAAAGATTGACATTTTTTTTTTATGAATTTATTTTACGAGGGATTAAAATTGTTACATATTTAAATATAAATTGACCAAAGTTTTAAATAGTCTCGGACCAAAAGAAGATGCTAGCAGAAATTGTCTTCTTTGGACTTTTCCTTTCGGGCTCCCGATCAAGGCTTTAAAACACGTCTGCTAGTAAAAAGTTTCCATATTTTGTTCTTCTCTCCAACCAATGCGAGATATCACACTCCTCATACTTAATATATATATATATATATATAATTAAGGTTAAATTATGGATATACACAAAAGTAAGAACAAATAAAAATAAATATTAATTGGAGTAGAAATTAAGGTTTGAATTGGATTTTGTTTGGGACATGATGCATATGAACTATTTATCCACATGAAGGGTACCCTCCGGGAGCATATCCACGGCCATCGTGTCCTCCTCTACATGATAATCCAGGACAAGGACATCCCCAACCCAATTCTGCATATCCTCCACAAGAATACTCTTATAGCTACTCTCCTTATCCTTCACAAGGATATCCCTATCCCCATCCCTACCAAGGTTACCCTCCACAAGGATACCCACCCCTACAATACCCTCACACAAACCCTCAAAATCAATGTACCTACGTCGTGGTTCAATCCCAACAACGGCAAGAACAGCAAACCTATAGTTACTGGGAAAGCTGGTAAGTTTCGTTCTCTTTTTTTTTTTTTTTTCGTAGTCGAGAACTCGAAAATATATTGAACTATCTAACTCGATCGAAGCGATATCAAAATTTAGTACAACTTATTGCTAGTTTGAATTAGTCAAGATATTCGTAATCCATTAATATTTGGAGAATATATTAGTTATGGAATATATCTTACATATTCGTAATCTAGTTAATATTTTTCCCTATTTGATTAGTAGTATATTTTATTCTCAATAGTTTATATTTTTCTTATTTATAGGTATTAGTTGATAGCTTGTATTCCATTGTGAATATCAAGATTGAACCTTCGATCCCAATTCTATTTCTCATTCTTAACAAGTCTTACTGTCAATTATATCACAGCCCACCATACAACACTT
Source organism: Cucurbita ficifolia (assembly GCA_033971965.1). Taxonomy (NCBI): domain Eukaryota; kingdom Viridiplantae; phylum Streptophyta; class Magnoliopsida; order Cucurbitales; family Cucurbitaceae; genus Cucurbita; species Cucurbita ficifolia. The sequence continues at coordinate 11,384,825 of CM066972.1, forward strand.
CATATTTCAGTTTTGTCTGTATTATTTCGTTGAGTAATAATATTTTCAGATCTATTCACACTTGTGAGTGGTAAATACTGTGTCATAGTAGGTCACTAATGTAGTTAGATTGACTTGAGTTTTAATAAGTCAAATCTCGATTTCAATTGAGCTTGTTTCTCGAGCTTTTTATTTTCATGTAGTTTTGGTTAAAATATCGTTCGGGTCCTATAGTTTTAAATTTTCAAATTTAAAAACTTTTGGTTTAAATTGAAACTTTGGCAGCTTGGCTCTCATTTGTTGTTGCTGCCTTTGGAATCTTGGGCTTGGATGTCTCTATTGATGAAGAGCTTGAATGGAAACAATTGTGTAATGTGAAGTTGGTACACTATTTCTAAGCATTTGTACTCTTTTAAATTTATGCACGTATTAAGGCGGGTCATGATCGTGTCAAAATTGCTCTTATATGTCTATAATAATGTAGCAAATATTAAGTAACAGAACAAGTTTAGCTCAACTTCTAGGATGTCCGCATATTGACTTTCGAACGAAATCTAATAGAAAAATATTTCATTGAAATTAGTAAATGTTGTGATTACGAATTGGAATTAAATTACCGAACATAATAGTAAAATTAGTATGAAAGCTCGATAAAGAAGATAAAAACTCAACGATAATTTCAATTCATCCTTTCTCAAGGAGAATTGAGCGTTTATACAGCACTAGACTCTCGATTAAGATACCGAGATAATTTGATTTGGACAAATTTCAGAGGAGCTATCATTTTGCTCATCCAAAATTTGAATCACGGTTGTTACTACTGATGCCGATTATGTTTTTTTAAAAAAACATACCGAAAAGTAAATTGTTCTTTAAACTAAATAAAAACATGTGCAAGTGTAGTTCACTTAAAATGTACATAAAACTAGAAAATAATTTAGGTCTTAAAACATCATTTATAAGGACACAAACAAATAAGAGTGAATATATTAAAAAACAGACTCAAAACTTAGTTGTATCATAGTCTCGGTCACCCTACGTCAGGCTTATCTAGAAAGAAAAACGTAAATAAATTTGATGAGTAAATTAGATTACTTCGTAAGTAGCTAAGTTGTCCTTAACAAGTTATATTAGTTTCATTTACTAGGACCTGTTGTTCGTTAAAAGGTATTCCGACTAACTTCAAGTTATAGACTGTTGACTCTATTTATTCTTAGACTCATCTACCTAAACTCTCTGACAGTTTGTAATATCATATAATTTGACGGTCAAGAATACTCATTACTCCTAACTTAGCACACAGCGCGTTGCTTAGGAATTTCGCGGGGATTAGTAGACTAAAGATACTCATAGAGAGCTCATAACATAATCAACTCATAAGCATAAACTAGAGTCATACAACCTATATTTCCGTTTCGAATTTGAAGCATGCACATGTCTTATGCAGGCATTCGTATATATCATAAATTAAATCATGCCACTCATATACATTGTAACGGCCCAAGTCCACCGCTAGCAGATATTGTTCTCTTTGAGCTTTCCTTTTCGAGCTTCCCCTTACGGCTTTAAAATGCGTCTGCTAGGAGAAGGTTTCCACACTCTTATAAAGGGTGTTTCATATCCTCTCCAACCAATGTGGGATATCACACACATTTATTATATTAAGCTCCTAGTGACATAATCAATATGTTATCAACATGCTTACATAAATAAAACAAGTTAAGAACTCGTTTAAGAGTTTCAATACGCTACTTAGTTAACTCCTTTATTCTCGTAATTTACTCTAACAAGGGTAATTTTATCACAATTTCTCGGACCTACATTTCACAATTTCCAAGGTAAATATAGGTCAATCTTGATAGAACGAGTCAAAAGGAGTCGAACGGGACAAACCGAAGTCAAATCTGAGGTCACACGTGCTCTCTGATCTTGTCCCACGCACCTAAAGCTTTGCCCAGTCGCAACCTCACTCGTAGCCACACGCACATGCACCTCAGCACCTATCGTCTTTAGCCTCGTGCCCGACCTACAATATTCTAGATCTTTTCATTAATTCTCTTTATGTCCCTACTCGATAATTTCATCCTTTTTGTATTCAACCTTATGATTAAATTCTAGCCTTGAAAATTGTTACATACATGAATTTTATAAATTAATTAAGTTTATATTTATGTTCTATAAAGTTTGATAATTTTAATTGTTTGTGTTAATTAGAGGAGTTTTTGTGTTATGTTCCCTAGAGTCTACATTATCCATACCTCAAATCTTAATTCTCTAGCATACATTATGTTATGAAAATTATATGTGACCATAATATACTTATTTTATGAGACTTTTATATCTTCAAAACTATAGACATTGAAAAAATATATTTAAACTCATAAGTTTTAGTGATGCATTATGGTGTCACTAAGAGTTATCTTTAAGAATGCACACACATGATTGTATCGCTATGTTGGGTGAATTCTTGGAAAAAAAATTAAGATGCATGCGAGTGAAGACAAAGTATGTTGGAAGAACTCGTGTTAGACCGTAGAGAAGACTATACCCACCACTAGCAAATATTGTCCTCTTTGGGCTTTCCCTTTCGAGCTTCCCCTCAAGGTTTTAAAACGCGTTTGCTAGAGAAAGGTTTCCACACCCTTATAAAGGGTGTTTCGTTCTCCTCCCCAACCAATGTGGGATATCATAATCCACCCCCCTTCGGGGCCCAGCGTCCTCGCTGACACTTGTTCCTTTCTTCAATCGATGTGGGACCCCACCAAATCCATCCCGCTTCAGGGCCTAGCGTCCTTACTGGCACATCGTCTCGTGTCTACCTTTTCCTAGCATACGAGTTTTAAAGCCTTGAGAGGAAGTCCGAAAGGGAAAGCCTAAAAAGAACAACATCTGCTAACGGTGAATTTAGGCCGTTATAGCCGATTGTTTCAATAAAAATAAAGGTCAAAAATTTCAAAATAATATTATATTCTATAAATGTCCAATCCAATATTGATATCTCCTTACAAGTTTAAAGTCATATTATTGCAAGTCAATAATCTTGTCACTTTCTTCATTTTTTCCCCTTTTTTTAATATATAATAATGATTAGAATAAAGTGTAAAGATCTTGACAAAAGAAAATCAAACCAACTAAAATCAAGGGATTCATTTTATTTTTATAAAAAAAAATATTATTGAGAAATAAAAATTTTAAAACTTAAAATTAAAACTTTAATCACATGAATTTCATAATCAAACGTGTTTTACTTGAAACAAATTTTTTTTAGTGGGCTCTTGAGAATTTTCTTAGAATGCATGTGAGTTAGGACAAAACATGTTGAAAAGATTCGTATTGATTCATGAGGAATAAGCAATGTGATCATATGACAGAAAGATACGCAGGCTATTCAGTGCTCAATCTAAATTTTAAATTCTCCTCATTTGAACTCAATTTGAAAAATGTTTGAAAAAGGTAAAAAAGAAAATAAAAGAAAAGAAAAAACTTGATTTTCATAAAGCATCATAATCAAAATAATAATGCAGCCACGTGGTTTAGGTGTATATGAAGGATGGGCTGAGCTGTAAAATCAACATCTAATCATGTGTGGTGCGCCCCACCCATTTTATTGTACGTTTTTCTATTATTACCGTCAAAGTTAAATCTAAATATTTCAATGCATCTGGACCGTGTTTTACGTTAATGCAAAAATAATCACCACCGTTGATTTTTATGCCTAGGTCTTGACCCAGACGTAACGCTGACGTGGCAGTATTGGTTTCTTTGATAACCGACATTCGTTGCATTATACAAATTTTCCTAATCTCCCAATAAAATTAACCTTTAAATCTTTTCAATTTGGTCCTTACACTTTAGCATAATTCTGATTTCTACCAATAATTTTTTAATTGTCCATCTAAAAATTCAAACTTTCCTTTTTTTTTTACTTGAATAAACTTTAGATTTTTAGGTTACTTTGTAATAAATCTAAATAATTATTCTAAAATAAATAATTTTGATAAAATATAAACTTCCAATTGTATTTTAAAAATCAAATATAATTATATTAGATGAAATATACCTTAAATTTTAATCTAATTCTCATTCACTAATATTAAAAATTATTTTTAAATAAATGATTTTAATAAAATTATACAAAAATTTATTTATAAATAATTACCACGATTATCCAATTAAATAATTAATTGTACACGTTATAATAAAAAAAAAAATATATATACCACGATAAAATTATTTAAACTTTTTTTATAAAAATTAATGATGTTAATGCTGCATTTAAAATTTTATGAATATTTTTTTTTATACATAATACTATTAATATTATTTAATTTATTAAAAAAAAAAAAGTTAAAAAGTATTAACAAAAGACAAATATTTTTAAAATAAAATATTGAAAGTTTAGAGTATTTTTTTTTATTAATTTAGTCTAAAAAAGTTTTTGAATATAACGAAATTTGTTGTAAACTACTAACGCGACATTTAAAAGTTTGAAGGAGGGAATATAAAAAAATTCAAACTCGAAAAGAAATAAAAAAGAAAATAAAAATCCGGACCCAAAGTAATTCTTTATTCAAATAGTTTTCATAGTTATAGCTCTGGTTTCTCTGTTTGGCTACTAATAAAATCCGTCCGATCGCTCAAGAAATCTCCGAGAGAAAGAAGTGGAAGAAAATGAGTTACTACAACCAGCCACCGCCTCCCGTCGGCGTTCCTCCGCCGCAAGGTAACATCTAAACCAATGCTCTTAGTTCTGATGCATTTTCTTGAATTTCTAAGGTTCAAATCGAACGGATCGTGCTGTATTTAAGTAAAAAACGATCTACTCTTTGTTTTCGTCTCGCTTTCGCGCTTCGATTTGACCGATTTCCGGCTTTGATTCTGTGAATGTCGACAATTTTAGGTTATCCGCCGGAAGGTTATCCGAAGGACGCTTATCCGCCTCCAGGACATCCGCCGCCGGCCGGTTATCCTCCTGCTGGTTATCCACAGGCAGGATATCCGCCTCCGGCTTATGGACCGGCGTACGGTCAACCTCCGCCTCAATATCAACAACAACGGCAAGAAGTTGGATTCCTCGAAGGCTGGTAAGTATTTGCTTCTATTTCATTTTGATCTTCCTTGATGCGATTTAAACTGCGTTTTTCGAATTGAAATTGAGGCGATGCGTCGGAGATTGTTAGTTTAGGAAATAGTGTTTGCGTTGGCTTTTAGTGTTAGTGGATTGATTGCTGTTTTGGTGTTGAGGAATTTGGAAACCGTCGAGTCGTAAAAACTGACACAGGTTGGAAAGATATTGCTCACATGAACAGAGGCGCAGATTTCGGTGATTTGTCGAACTCCTTTTTCGTTTCGGTGGAACAAAAAGTGCTTTTCGTTTCTTTCCTTTTTCAAACAAAAAATGCGTTCCAGAAGGGTCTTTTTGTCATTTTTTAAAATTTTGAATTTTAAGATTTCTTAACTTTAAAATTTGTTTAATATTTATTTAAACCTCAATTTTTTAAAATAAAAATTTTAGACTAACTATACACAAAATTAAAATTAGTTTCCGTGCATTTTTTCCGAGTACATAGAACTAGATTTGAGCCAGTTAAACTTAGAGATGTCCACTAGACATGGATGAAGATGGAGACGTCTTCTCTACCCTTGTCCATTGTCTCCTTCCTATTTTAATTCTCATCCCGTAAATTTCTCTTATTTTTTAAGGAATCCAACTGGAAATTTTGTAGGAAATTTGTGTGGATTGAGTTCTTGCAAGAAAATTTCCTATTTATATATGTATGTATATATATATAGTTGTCAACTTCTCGCTACCGGATAGTTAGATGCTGTAAGCAGTTCTTATTGTCTTTTTACTTGCATCACATGTAACATCAATTTCAATCTCTCAAATCTTGCTTTCAAAACTCTCTTACGAAATCTCTCTGCCCTCGTTTTCTAAAACTTTCTTCTTGAACCGGGGCTAGAGGCTCGAATGTACGTCGCTTGGCTGTGGGCGACGCAAGAATGAATTGGCTTAACTCAATTGCTGGAAAGTGAGTGCCGCACAATCGCAAGTCCGCTGCCATCAAAAGTGTGATTGTGACAAGTATATATATATATATATATATATATATGTAAAACATCGGAATAATCTAATAAGCAAAACACTCAAATTCCAATATTACAATAAATCTAATAATTTCCGTCTTTAGCCTGGCTAATGAGTTGAAATCAATGTAGCTCTCTAATTGATTCATGGAGATTCATTTGATTGAGGTGAGGAAAAATGAAAAATTGGAATATGGAATATATAAGAGAAGTGTAGTTTAGAAGTAATTAAAAGTTTGTTTGTGAAATTGACAGTGTGGCTGCTCTTTGCTGTTGCTTCGTGTTGGATGCTTGCTTTTAAGGACAGAAGCAGGAAGCTTTTTGTGAGTGAGTGATGATATGGTGTATGAAATTTTAATTTGATATCCAATGTCCGATGGCTTTTATCTTTATCTTTATATTCTTATTTATACCAACTCTATTTCTCTTCATATTTTCTTGAACCTTGCTCCTCAACTATATATAGATTTTCAGCATTTATTATCTTCATTTACATCATTTTTATCATTATTGTTTCTTTTGGGCTATATGCTTTTCACTAGTGCATGTCTCAAGCAATGATATGTTCATCCAGAAATTAATGTCTTAATATATTATTATTTTTTTTTTACTTAATTTTAAAATATTATCAACATTGATAATAGTAATAGGCCTTTTAGGGAAAACATGAGAGCTTATGCTCAAACTAAACAATATCATACCATTGAAGCTCGTGGTGGCCTTAGTTTGGTGAATTGGACATTGCTCGAGTTTGGACCGTTTATATATCTCTTGTTATAGTAGTTTGGTGAATTGGACATTGCTCGAATTTGGTGGATTGTTACATATCGCCATCAGGGTTTATTCAAATTAGTAAATATTGTCCACTTTGACTCATTTAACAAATATTTTCTATTCGAATTTATTCAATTAGCAAATATTTTCTACTTTGCCTCTAGGTTTATTCAATTAGTAAATATTGTTCACTTCGACTCTATCAACATCCAAAACTTTATGGACATACAAAAGAGAAATACTACCCCCACTCGGTCCAAGACACAACTTTTACTTGCTCAAATAACAATTAAGGTGAAGCAGGGTCAGGAACAACGAATCTCTTTATGATAAAGAGATTTATTTTGCAAGTTCGTTATTATGAGTAGTTCCTACAAAGGATCGGACTAAACTTCTTTCTTGTTTTAAATAAGACAAAAGAATCGTTTTAAAACGAAGATTCTATCGACATGACTAAGTTAGGGCACGATTTGGTTGCAATATTAAGAGCCATGGGTACATAAAAAATTATCAAAATAAATGATAATGGAATTCTGAACCCAAATTAATACGAAGAAGCCTCATAGATTAATGAAATAATGTAGCATTAGCGTTGAAATGTTCAACGAACTGACTTCCACAGAGAATTAAATACCCCTTTAAACAAACGGGAAAACAATCAAATCAAGCAAATTAACAACACATTCACCACTTTGTTCTTTGTTCCATTACAAACTATGATTCAGCTGCAATTTCCACTGAAGCACCTAATTTCATTGCCACTGAATTGCTCTTTTGGCGCTCAGTTTCAAGCTGGCTGTAATTGCCCTTCTCCTTGAACAGTTGAATGTGGTGGTGCTTGCAGTATAGTTTCCCCTCATGTGCTATGTAGTTTGATGGGCTTATTGTGCACCCTCCATGGCTGCACTTGAAGCAGCTCTTATGGTACGCCGTCCCGTTCACCGTTACCTATTCAATCATTCAAAAACCCACACCGTTATTTCAAACCCTCTCTAACCTCTTAGTCGAACGTATCTTAGAATAACGTACCTTTTCAAGGGGATAAACCGTCTTGGTACACCCTGCACATTTGTCTCGGGTGCCAGCAAATAGGTTTGACTTCGCATTCGCTTTCTGTTCAATTCCAATCCATTAGTAATAGTTACAAACCAAATTAATTTTACGATAATAATAAATTTTTACGAACAATTTCTAGGTTTCAACATTTTATGAAATGTAGATTACAAAACGAAGAAATTATACCTCGTTTTCTGTGGGCTTTTCTACCTTCACGAGTTTTGGAGTTCCTGAAGAGGAAATTAAATTTTAGAACTAGAATATTCATTGAAAGTACCCACAATCGCACTCTTGCAATAGCGGGATAGTAATTATGCAGCACTTGTTTTAATCAAGCAAATGAGAAACTCAGACATTATATGTTTGAACCTCGAATCACGTTGCAAAAAAGGGTTTAGAAAACGTGAACGAGAAAATATATTTGAAAACGATTGATTTGAAGAATTGAAGAAAGTAACGTTATTGTAAGCAAATAAAGAAATATTGCCTTCAAAGCTTTTGTCAAGGCTGCCAGTTCTCTTGAAGAGTTGATCATAATGAGGCCTGCAGTACAGCACTCCCTCAAAGGAACAATAGTTGCTAAGCTGCAAAACCAAAAGATTCGAAAGACGTTAAAATGAAGTAGGAAGATTTGAACCTCATAACTCTTAACGAAAACGTGTAATTACCTTGAGAGTGCCCTTGCAATGGTAGCATCGGAAGCAAGCCTTATGGAAGACCCTATTATCGGCGGTAAGCTTATCGACAAGATAAACGGTCTTGTCACAAGCCATGCACTTCTGCGTGGTTCCTGAAAAGCTAGCCATGGCTTCCTTTAATGTACCACACAAGGGTTCCCTGCACCGTCCCTTTTGAAACACAATCGATCGGTCAACCGAACAAAACCGAAACGGAGACGGAGACGGAGACTGGGAGAGAGTGGCTTTTGTTCCTTGGTTTATTTGCTGTTTTATGGCTATGCCAATGCAAATGCCACTCTCTTGTTTTATTTTGTGTTGTGAGAATGTGTTGAAGGGATGCGTATAAATAATGAAAGAGAGAAGAGATAGACGGTGGAGATTAGTGCTTCAAACCTTAATTAACGATAAGCCAATGGATATTAAACTAATTTTTGGCCTTAATTAGAAGATAACAATACTAATTCCACGCTAACATACCCATATTATCCCCAATAATCTCTCAAATCTGTTTGAAGAATATGTGGACAAATTACGATCTAACCTATTTTTAAGATTATTATAAATATCAAGAATATTCAATGTTCGTCGTGAGTTGTGAATATTTGGTATTATTTTAATTATTAATGTAATGGTAGATAAATATGATTTTTTTTAAATAATTAAAAAAAGAATAATTAAAAAAAGAACAACTCAAAAATCTAACCCAACTCGAAAATAGAGGGTTAGATTGGGTTGAGTTGTAGACTCTATCTGGGTTGCTTGGGTTAACAACTTGAAATTTTGGGTTGGTCAATGCACACTCTCGGTATGTTGGATGATACACCGTCCTTATCGGTCGCATCATGTCACTTCTCAATCTTGTCTTCACGTGTCAGATGAGCGCCACTTGAGGGTTACCCCTTGTCTGTCTCGCATGTAAGGTCACAACCTACTTTCTCTTAGTATCTTGCATTCATGTGGCCAGATGGGCGCCACTTGAGGGTTACCCCGTGTTTGTCTTGCATGTGGGGTCACAACCTACTACTTTCTCTTAGTGAGGTTTCACTTAACCTAAGTATTAAACACTTGTCTCCTAACCAACTCACTCTTAGGCGAATGGGCAACTGGAAGTTGTCAAACAATTCATCGAGCAAAACTTAAAACTCAAGTTAGAAGGATTGAAAGGGTCATCGACTGAGGAGCTATCAAACATGTTATGAGAATATGGCTCGACACCTAAGATTTCAACCGACCAAACTTTTTTTTCACTATCATTTACTTCAGAGATAGTTGTTCAATTTGAAGTTGGCCTACCATCGAATAGGGTTGAATAGTTTCATGAGATTGACTTTGATCTACTATGAACATTGCGACAAATATAAAAGTTAATCTCAATACTATAAATCAACAAATTGTTAGGTCGTACATGGAAACGTCCATACCAAACCACAAAAGTAGTTCGATCGAGCGCTTACAACTTGATCCATGTGACAATATCGTCTCCTACCCTAGATATAAGTAGAAATTAGAAAAAAAATGTTAAATAATTGTATAAACACAAAATTAAAATTGTACGATTTCATTTGATATAAGATTTAAATCTATTTGTAATCAACCGAAATTTATTTAAATATAAAATTAAAAATCTAAGTAACACATTACAAATTTAGTCGTATTTATTTAGTCTTTATATGTATATTGTTAAAAATTAATAGATATTTAGCTTTTAAATTTATATCTATTTAGTTTATGAACTTTAAAATGTGTCTAAGTCTTTAAACTTTCATTTTCGTATCTATAAGTCCCGGATATTTTAATTTTGTGTCTAATAGATTTTTAATCTATTCAATATTTTTTTTAAAAAAATTAACGAATTTATTAAACGCAAAAGTATATGGTTGTATTAGATATTAAATTTAATTTTAATTAAAAAAAATATTTGATTTTATTGATAGATTAGTTAATTTTAAAAAATATAGAATATAAAATAAAAAAATTAAGAGAGCTATTTAACCAATGTAATATATTATAAATATTTCTTTTCAAAAGAGGGCATTTGGTCTAGTGGTATGATTTTCACTTTGGGTGCGAGAGGTCTCGTGTTCGATTCTCGGAATGCCCCCATTCTTTTTTATTTTGTTTTTTTTGAGAATTTTCAAATTATAAACCCTATTGAGCATTTGGTCAATTCTTTGACTGCCCTATCTTTTCTTTCTTTCACATTTAACTATATAGGTCAAATTTTGGAAACTAAAAACCGATTTTTCTGAGTTTTACCTTTGGAGATGAACACGATTTGGGCGATTTTGATACATTGTTTATCTCGGCTCAATTTTTTCTTGAGAATTGCTCACTGAGTTCCAATGAAACGGTAGGACACAGACTCATCAAGTTTCATCAACCATGAAGCTCTAATATTGAAAAACACTCAAGCATAACACTCATTATCTTACCACGGTTCTAGTTTGATTCTGGATAAGTTTCTTTAAATTATTTTTATTGTCTGGTAGAGAACAACTTTCTTAACACTTCTTTTGACTCCACCTTAGTCTTGTTCTTGGTTGTTTCCTTAGTTTGTGTTTTGTTCCAAGCAATGTAGTCTGGAACTTACATCCAAGGCTTCTTATGTTCCAAGCGATATAGTCTAAGTCATAAACATGATGTATTGTAGTAGGTTTAAGAGTTTCTTGAGTCTTTTGAGTATGAGGACATCGATCTTTTTTCTTGCGTGGTACCTAGCATTTAGTTTGTTTTAATAGATATGGAACTCGTATTTGTCTTATACTCGTTTCTTGTTTTTAGAAAATTCTATTAGTTTCTTGGGTTCTTGGGCTCTTAATTTTTTAGGCATGGGTCATAATATTCCTTCTTAAACCATACTCAAATCTCATAAATTATTAACACATTACAATAACATGCATGATTGATACAAAATAGGGAGGTGATAATATGTTTCATAAAAATTCTAGAAAAGTCTTGGATCTTGGTTAGTGTCGTGATAATATGTTTCATAAAAATTCTAGAAAAGTCTTGGATCTTGGTTAGTGTCATACGGAGTATATCCTTTCCACCTTAACTTATGCCCCTAATTTGATTAAAGTTCTAAAATTGATTAAAATCACTCAAAATCTTATGTAGATCTTTATGTCCTTATGCATGTTCTTCTATTAAAGTATGAAGTTATTGGAAGGGTGTTTTGGACTTAAAAATATATTAAGGTAATATAGGGGCTTTTTGGTCATTTTACACCTAAGTCTTGCTTTAACGTCAAAACTTGTTCCAATTACTTTGAAACTTCACATAATCCTTGATCATCATGAAATAAGGCCTATTATAAAATTTCATGTTACTTGGACGTCATTAATGTCTTGAATCGAAGGTAACCGTCATAGGGGCATTTTTGGTCCTTTGGCTTTGTTTCTTTGCTTAGCCACTTATTCTTATCCAATAGTCATAGAATATCACCCAATTTCAAATATACCCTTGACGTATCACATCAACTTTAAAATTTCATGGGAAGTGGAGTTCATTTAGTGGTTTATTTTAACGTTACTTGATTCTAGAGTAAAAAGTACGATTCAGGCTCTTAGCTCATGATTCATAGATTTTTTCTTTCATATTTCCTTAATTTCAATGCTTAACTTAAGGTTCCTACTTACCGCCCAAGGATTCCTACAAGTATTTCTTAAGAAATGTCTAAGCTTGTTACTTACCTCGTCATTTGTGTTTGGGACCTCAGTTCTTGAGCCTTCGATACCCAAATCTCTCCAAAATTTCTTTGACACACGTTAGGTGGGGATAGCGTGGTGAGTGGTAGCCTTTTCATGATCCATGGGAGGTAGCTGGCAAATCCATCCCACAGGCCATGTAGTCGCCCAAGGTCGAGGGCTCTACCCCTGTATGTGCCAGCTCCACAGAGTACCTGCATGATCATAATCTTCCCATAGGATGGATCCACCGTGCAAGGCGACCACTGACTACCCGCATGATTAACGCTCTCCTATAGCACGGATCCACTAGACAAGGTAATCCAAAAAACTATCAAGTTACACGTCCCTAAACTACCTCATGCCTAACTCAATGGTACAATACTGGAGCTGAAAGGGAAGTGGAAGCTTTGGAAGCACTATATCGGCTACTATAAACCTACATGCTACCTTGAAAATAACATCTATTGTTTTTCCTCCTCTAAGGCATTTGCTTTAATAATTTTTGCCCGAGATGCTACTCTACCCATATTTATGGATGTAGTAATTCATTTAATAAATAAAACTATGGATAAATATCTAACCTTCTCACGGCTTTAAGTTGATAGGATGAGATTTATTCTAATAAAAAACATAATAAATTTTGTAATTGGATAACATAAATTAGTACCTAATAGTTTTCACAAATCTAGAATAACATGTGCACATGGATTTCATTAATATCATTTTTCTCATGGGGGCATTTGGTCTAGTGGCATGATTCTTGCTTTGGGTGCAAGAGGTCCCGAGTTCGATTCTCGGAATGCCCCTTCTTATTAAGCGTTTGTAAGTTTGATATACAAACTATAAATGAATCGTGTATATCTAAAGAGCATTTGGTCTAGTGGTATCACACCCCCGAGTTGTCTAATGACGAATAGATATCATATCAAAATCAACTTCATCACACTATAAAGTAAAATAAATAAATAAAAACGGTAAAAAATCTTATAAATATATATGGTCTCATGGTCTAGTGGTTAGGACATTGGACTCTGAATCCAGTAACCCGAGTTCAAATCTCGGTGGGACCTTTTCCTTGAATTAGTAACTAACACAAATATTAAAATATTAATTGAGTTTAATATTTTGAAACCCTATGGTCTAGTGGTTAGGACATTGGACTCTGAATCCAGTAACCCGAGTTCAAATCTCGGTGGGACCTTTTCCTTGAATTAGTAACTAACACAAATATTAAAATATTAATTGAGTTTAATATTTTGAAACCCTATTAGTCGTCTCAAATCTCACCTCCCCAATTCTTGTCTCATGCTAAAAGATTTGTAGTGGAGTGATATCTTTAAGCTTGTGATCAACTTGCCCAAAAACGCAAAATTGGTTTGCATAGGCAATATGATCTAGAACGTATTAGCTCCGGATTTCATCATCAAAAGTGCTCAACTTAATCTTCTAAAACTAAAGAAAGGCTCAACTTTGAAGAAAATGGACTCTAAGTAAGACTTCAATCCTTACCTCCAAATCTTGCACGAAAAATGATCTTCTATGAAAATGTTGCATGGAGGTACAAAAATTGAATGGAATAGGTTTCTCTTGACAAATTTGCATGTAGGCTCGGATTGAATTTTCGAGCTTCAACCTTCTTCTTTAATGGCAGACCGAATTGCGAAGCTATGTTTGAGGCACCTTAAGCACTTGATTCCTTCACCAAACCCGTGGGTAATCTTATTTAGATGGTGTAGAAGCAAGTTTGAAGGATAACGGTGAACTACGACCCTCAAATTTGGAAGAAATCTGAGATTGAGAAACCCAAAATCTCAGTGCTATAACAACTCACAGTTGAAGGCTCGACTTAGCTCGATTTTTGCTCCAAATGAAAGCCACTACTTCAGACTTTATAGAGGAACCTTAAACCGACATTAAAACTTCAATATTATCATGAATGTGAGGTTGAGTTTTCTAAAATTTCTCCCAAAAATATCCTCTCCGAACAGTGAGCGACTAACCTCCATTTTTTATTTTTGTCATAGGGTTCAATGAGTTGTGCCTCTTTATAATATACTCAAATTTGGTGGAGATCCAATGGTAGAAAATGAAGATATGACAAATTTCGTCTTATAAGATACTCACGGTTGCCGATCTGATTTTCTTATAGGTGATATTTTTGTCATTTTACATTTTTCAAATGTTTTATTATTATTTTCTGAAAACTTTTAAATTTTTTTTAAAAACTCTTTACTCTGAGGGTCATTTTTCCAAGTTGAGAATGAAACTTGTTGATAAAGAGCTAAAAATCTAACTTGTTGATAAAGAGCTAAAAATCTAAGAAGTTCCTTTAAAATGACAAATAAACAATAGGGGCATTTGGTCTAGTGGTATGATTCTTGCTTTGGGTGCGAGAAGCCTCGAGTTTGATTCTCGAAATGCCCTCACATTTTTTTATTCAAAAAGTCCTGACGGATCATGTCTCTATATACCTACCCAGAGGATCACGAAGAACCGATCTAGGTTGTTTGATCATCCAAACACAAGTTTACGCAGGGAAGTCCTAGTACCTGGCCGACCCAAAGTGCATCATTGTAGACAGGGAAAAGGCGGACAATAGATTTTTCAACGCCTCTTGACCTACGAAAATGGAGAAGTAACCGCAACCTAAGCTGAGATTCAAAGGTCTAACAAAACATTTAGCTAGCAAACTATTAAGTGAGCTTCTGATGAGCCCCAAAGCAATGGAAAGAGTTTGGTAAACCGGGTTGCGAGGAAAAGCTAGGAAAGAAGGAACGACTTGAAACACATATCGACTCTAAATTGTGAAGTGTATGGTTGGTGTTTGGACTAAATATAGACATCTGAATCTTGTTGTATAGAATCAAAGATCATGATGAAGGTCACATATCCCTATTGGAATTACTCTCAATGAAGTAGCAAACTAAGGATGGGAAAAGTTAGCGTATCCTTCTCAGAATTACCGTGCTATCTCGAGAAAGATGAGAATCAAATATCCAAAATTGTTTCAAGACTAGGAATTTTTTTAAGACAAAAGTTCGTAAAGGGGAGAGAATTTGTAACACCAATAATTTTAAGAAAATAAATAAAATATTTTTCAAATAAAAAAAAGAAAAAAGAAAAGAAGAATCGCACACACAAATTGGAGGAGAGAATAGTCCATCAACGATTAGTTTCTTGACCTACATTCATTTTTTTATAAAAAAAATTGAGTTTTCTCGAGTCTTTATTTTTTAGCTATTTTCACCAGTTTTATTCTTTTGATTTAACCTAAGGCATATTGAAGAATTGTGAAGAATTTAAAATTCTTGAAGACCCGAACCAAGTTCAGAAAGTCGACAAATAAGTAAGTAACCACACGGTTACAAGTTAAATACTTGTAGGAGTCAATTAGGACTATAAGCAAATGATTGGAAATCTATTTAAGCTAGTTTCATGATAATTAAACCTAGAATTTGCACGATATTTAGTTTTACAACTTTTGTAGTGCATAATTGTAAACTCTGATATAGTTAATATGCTTATAAGTTTTCGTGCCTGCCTTAATTGATTTTCTACCCTTTGTTTGAAAATGTTGAGCATGATGCATGTTTATATATATATATTTATAATATGATTTAGGGTTTGAGAACTCCCATATGGCCAATTATGCTATTGGATAATACTATGTGCTCTAGAATACATGTTACGAGTATATTAGATCGTGTTCTATTGTTTTACGTAATTAGTCTTTGAATCTAGTTTTGGATTCTACTGAACATTGGGTTGACTAGGTATCTTGAAGGGACGATTAGGGAGAAACCCCTGTTTGTAAACTAGCCAAGATGTGTTAGGATCTACTTGATACATAAAGTTCAACTATCACCCATAAAGAATCTCAAGAGTCGTAGAGGGTATAATACTGAGGTAGCTACAATTGTTCCTAGTGTGGAACCTGATATAAGGGACCCGTACTTCAGAGCTCGTTACAAGAGCCATGTCAACTAGAACTTGCGATAGAGCGTAATAAGTATACATTCCTAAAGAAGTGTACAAAGTTGTATGCATACGCCTTATAAGACAAGAATAGACTAGAGCCAAGTTAATGGCTAAGGATTATAGTTGACTCAGTAGCTGGCAAGTCGCTCCCCCAACCTTGGGTGACTATATGGTCCTATGGGAAGGGTTCACCAACTTACCTCTTACGGGTGATGAGCAAGCTAGCATACGCCATATTATCCCAACGAGAGAGAGAGTTTTAGGAGGTAGCGCCTCGAACAAGGACATCGGTTACACACTACCTAGGCAAAACAAGCTACCCTAAGTCTAAGAACAAAAAGTAGTTCACCCCAGACATGAGATTTGTCACCCAAAAGACAAACGACACTAGAAATGGGTGAAGAACTTTCCTCTTACCTAGAGTGGCTACGTTAGCAGCTAAAGTATTGCTCCGAACTTTAAGGCACCCCAGATGCTCATATAGCAGTAGAGACTGGACCAAAACTTCCTAGAGCTCAGAGTATAGGTTGTGGATACCTATTAGGTTAAGGATGCGATAAGAGCCTACAAGTAGGTTGCTTACGGAGTATTTTTATACTCGCCCATTTTTCCTTCTTTTCAGATGTTTGCAGGCTATCGGTCGAGGTGGAGGAGCATTCGAGAGTTGCACACTCATCATTATCAACTACTTGTGTAGTATTAAGTCCCCTCTTAAAATATGTTTACGAAATTGCGGTCCTTAATTCAATTTGTGGAATCCTCTCTTTTTTTTCTTTTTTTTTAATATTCTTTTATGGTTATCCTCTTTTATTTCTCGGTGTCATATTAATATTAACTTCCTGTTCCTATTACATTAATGGAGGAGAGAGGAGATAGTTTGGTCAAATGTTACGACTCAATTTATTATTATATGATTATATGATTGGACATTTGGTCTAGTGGTATGATTCTCGTTTAGGGTGCAAGAAATCTCAAATTTAGTTTTCGGAATGCCATCAAGTTTACGCCAAGTTGAGAGTTAAACTTGAAAGTGTGGAGATGTACACGATATTTTCTTATGTGACACCTCCAACACAAGAGGAAGAAAACTGGCACGAGGAGGTGGAGGGAGAAGAGAGAAATTTTTTTAATTTATCATTTTTCATTTACCAAAACTATCGTCGAAACATGTTGCAAAATAGTGCAAAGTGACGAAAAAAGGAACATTTTCACCCATCCTTACATGTTAATGCCACTTGCACATGGTTTCATTACCGTCTTATTTCTTTAATGATTAATGTTCAATAAGTACAATCGATTATATTAACAATTTCTATGAAGATCAAATAAAATAAATGAAATAATGATGATACATTCAATGAACAACTGAATATGAAGCCCATAACAAGGGCATTTGGTCTAGTGGTATGATTCTCGCTTAGGGTGCGAGAGGTCCCGAGTTCAATTCTCGGAATGCCCCCATGGTTTCATCTTTGCTTATTTAAGAGTCTCAACCTAAAACGAACTTCTCTTTGCCACATTATTCTATTATTATTGGTTAACATGATAATGGCAAAAGATTTCAAATCTTGAGGCGTAGAAAACACATGAACTAGCAACTAAAAATGATAGATCCATTGTAAGGGCATTTGGTCTAGTGGTATGATTCTCGCTTCGGGTGCGAGAGGTCTTGAGTTCAATTCTCGAAATGCCCCCATAACTATGATTTCATCACCAATGAAAGTGTTCGAGTACCTGTTTTATTGGGATTATTCTTAAAGCCCTAATTCGTATTCTTTTTATATTATGCATTTTGCAAAAATGTCCTCTCTTTTGGATAATTTGGAAAATCTCCATAACTAATCCTTTGTATATCTTCGTGTTTCTAACCATCCACTCATCTTTGCTCAATCATTAATTTTTTTTATTAATTATTATATTATTACTATTTTATTCTTTTTTTCCGAAAACTATCTAGCAAAATAATTAGATAAAAGAGCTAAAAGAGCTTCGACTTTGTCAACAGAGCGAAGGGAGCCACAAACAAAAAATTTGAGTAACTAGTGAACAACTACCTTCGAAGAAGTGTTTAGTATAATATATCAAATTGATGGTGTGGCTAAATACTATTAATGTACCAATCTTATCCTAGTGTAAGGCAAATAAGGTAAATTCACCAATTGTTTGACAACAAAGTTGAAACGAAAAAAATTAATAAAGAGATATGAAAATTTGAGCCGTGAAAAGCCTAAGTCGGAAAGAATCTTGGTGGTTAAGGACAATGTAGTATTATGAAAGCTAGTTAGATTGAATCTTGAAAGACTTAGTGTTGGTATCTTCTTTACTTATGTACATAGCATGTGTGGCTCAAGTGAAACTATCAAATTAAATCGAAAGAATCTTTGAGGGATGGTGCGAAATCATGGCTGAATACTTTAGCACCAGGCAACATGAGCAATTGATTCTTGGTATAGTCTAGCAAATAAACTCTTGATCAAGTATTTTTCACTCACTAGAAATGCACGGTTCAACAATAAAATTATTGTTTTTTAACTGTTTGAAGGTGAAACACTAAGTGAAGTTTTGGAAAGATTCAAGGAGATGCTTAGGAAATGTCCTCACCATGGACTACCACATTGTATCCAAAAGGAGACTTTCTACAATGGACTCAATATTTTTACTAAACTAATGGTGGATGCTTCCGCGAATGGAGCTATCTTGTCGAAGCGTCCAATGAAACTTATGAAATCCTAGAAAGAATAACATCTAACAATTGTCAGTTGGCTGATGTAAGGAGCAATCAGGAAAGAAGACTCGAGAAATACTTGAAGTTAATGCATTGACCTCTATCAACGCTCAATTAGCTTTGGTGACTTATTCCACAAAGTCTAGCGTTGGGACAAGGCTCAATGACTAAAGCATTGGTCCAAACTGTAGCTGTGATGACTCAATCTGTAGTTGAATCTTGTGTATATCGTTGAGAAGAACAAATATTTGATAAATTTCCAAGTAAACGAGCTTCAATTTTTTATGTGGGGAATCAAACAAGTCAAGGCAACCAGAAAAAGAATCCATTTTCAAACACTTATATCCCAAGGGGGAGAAATCGTCCAAACTTCTCATGGAATAGACAAAGCTCATACAATCAACAAAGGCCACCTAAGGAAAATTACCCTCGAGGTTTTGGACTACAAAATCAAATGACATATGGTCCTCAACAACCCAAACTCAACACATACCGGAAATATCTTTTGAGAGCCTAATGAAGGAATATATGGCCAAGAATGATGCTATGATACAGATTCAGCAAGCACCCTTGCAAAATTTGGAAGTTAAATTGAGTCAATTAGCAACTGGGTTACGAAATAGACCTCTTGGGAAGTTGCCAGCAAATACCAAAATGCCAAACATAGAGGGCAAGATGCAATAGAATTGAGAAGTGGAAAAGAAATACCGAGCAGGGGAGGTGAAGTTGAAGAACACAGTGACAATCACACCCAACAAACCGCTGATGCACAACAGGGATGGAGGAAAATGCTGAACAAAAGGAGCATGGCAAAAATTATGCAAAAGCATAACAGTCTCCTAAAAAGTAGTCAAGAAGAGAGCAGAAGATACATGTCAATGTTGACTCCTGGCGATTGAGAGGAAAACGTCGACGGAGAAAAACAGGCCGAAGGAAAACTTCTTCGAAGAAAAAGGATAACGGAAAACAAAGGAGAGAATATTTTCCTAAGACTCGATGCTTTTTTCATTCCTCATTAGTTGGGATATTTAAATAACAAAATACATCTAAAAATGGAAAGGAGTGGAAAACTTAATTCAGGCGCTTTCACTCGACCTGTACTCTCCACTCACCTTACTTGTGTGGGTTTAAAGTTACCTAAAGAATAGGTAACTAAAAATTAGGGATCACATTCCCTCACAAATAGAGATTTATCTAACAATCTCCTCCTAAAGCCGTATGGTATATGTCTACCATATTGTTTGAACTCCGATCATTGAGCGTAGTTCTTCAAATTTTACCCGCGCCAGGAACTTGGTGAAAATGTCTCCAAGCTGTTCCTCTGTTCGGATGAAATCAATCTTGATGAGCCCTCGATCTGCACATTCTCAGATGTAGTGGAATATGATTTCTATGTGCTTGCTCCGGTCGTGCAAAACTGGATTTTTGATCAGGGAGATCGTAGCTTTGTTGTCCACGTATAGCATTGGTGGATCGCTTTCTCTTCCGATGAGTTCTTCCATCAATCGTGCAAGCCAGATCCCCTGTGTTGCCACCATCGAAGCGGCGATGTATTCTGCTTCGCAGGAAGACAAAGCAACTACCTTTTGTTTTGTTGATTGCCAGCAGATCGCGCCGCCTGAGAGAAAGTAGATCATCCCGCTAGTGCTCTTACGATCATCAACGTCACCGGCCATGTCACTATCACTATAGTCGACCAGCTCAAGCTTCGTCTTTCCTTTCCCTGCGCTGTATCTCACACCCCAGCCTCTAGTTCCGGCCACATAGCGTAGGATGCGTTTGACAGCTACAAGATGCTCCTCCCGAGGTGCTTCCATGAATCTACTCACATATCCAACTGAGTAAGCAAGGTCAGGACGTGTATTTACCAGATAGCGCAGGCTCCCGACAATGCTGCGGTAATTGGTAGTGTCGACTGTCGTCGTAGTGCCGACCTTCTTTAGCTGAAGTCAGGCCTCCATTCGCGTCCTTGTAGGGTTACTCTCCGCAAGCCCAGTTGTGTCTAGCAGCTTTTTCGCGTACGTACTTTGGCAGATGGTGATGCCGGTAGTACTCTGTTGCACTTCGATGCCGAGGTAGTAGCTGAGTACGCCGAGATCGCTCATCTTGAAGTTCTTTGACATATCCCTCTTGAACCTTTCGAGGACTTTCATGTCGCCTCCAGTGATTATGAGGTCATTGACGTACACTCCCATAATCAGTCGCTGCTCACCGTGGCCGTGCGTGTACATGCCATGCTCAGAGGTACAGCGCTTGAACTTCAGTGACATGCCGCGATTGCCAGCAAAAGGCGGACGGATCCTGCTGCTGGGCTCCTCCTTCTTCTGGCTCAGTGACGAGGTACTCCACCGTGAATTAATTTGGGTTGTGATCTGCCACGATCACGTCGTTCCACTGCCAGAAGGTGCTTTCGTCGAAGATGACGTCGCGAGACACGTGAGCTCGCCCCCTTGCAGGATCATAGAGTCTGTATGCCTTCCTCTTGGGTTCGTAGCCGATGAAGACGACTTTCAGCCCCCTGGGATCTCTGACGCTCCACCACTCCGTTCTGTTGGGGGGAGTAGGGCGCCGTTAGTTGCCGCTGCATGCCGAGCTCATTACAGTACTTACCGAAGTTCTGTTAGGTGAATTCTCCATCTCGATCCGTGCGTAGCACTCGCTCGCATCTTCTTCCCGCATTCGGCCTCCGCTCGCGCTTGAATGCGCTTAATCCCCTCTACCGCCTCACTTTTCGCTTGCAGCAGGGTCAGCCACATAAAGCGGCTTTTGTCATCGACCAGCAGGAGGAAAAGGGTCTTGCCGCCTGGGGTCACCGAGGATGCCTGAGACGGAAATTTTTGTAGAGCAGGAAAGTGTCACCTCTCCCTAACCACTCGATGTCCGTCATCGCGGCGGCAGCGTGGAGGAGTGAGCGAGCCTACTCGGGATGGAACCCACGATGTGTGTATTTTTGCACTTTGCATTTTCTTCTACTTGAACTTGAGACCTGTGTGTTATTAGGTCGACACTCTAACCACTTGAGCTATTCAACTTAATTGTTGATAAAATTGGCTCCTTCGCAATGATATACCACCGATAGATTAAACCAGGCTCTGATACCACTTGTTGCGATTGAGAGAAAAACGTCGACGGAGAAAAACAGGCCGAAGGAAAACTTCTTCGAACAAAAAGGATAACGGAAAACAAAGGAGAGAATCTTTGACTAAGACTCGATGCTTTTTTCATTCCTCATTAGTTGCGATATTTAAATAACAAAATACATCTAAAAATGGAAAGAAGTGGGAAACTTAATTCAGGCGTTTCCACTCGACATTACTCCAGTCACCTTAATTGTGTGGGTTTAAAGTTACTAAAAATAGCTCACTAAAAATGAGGGATCACATCCGCTCAAAGATAGGGATTTATCTAACAGTCAACACCTTCTTTCCCCAAAGAATAAAAACAAAGAAAGAGGAAGCACACTTCGAGAAGTTCATGAATATTTGGAAGGAAATTCATATAAACATACCACTAGTGGAGGCTTGAAAGCAAATGTCAAATTATGTGAAATTTTTTAAGGATGTGCTCACGAATAGAAGTTTGAAGAATTCAAGGTAGTGGAACTAAATGAAGAGTGCAATGCAATTCTAAAAAATAAGACCCCGCTAAAGGAAAAAGACTCAGGCTCCTTCACTATTTCCGTATCAATGGGAGGAAAGGAGCTAGGTAGAGCATTGTGTGACTTGGGGGCAAACATCAACTTAATGTCTCTATCCATTACAAGAAGTTAGAGTTTAGATGATTCATGCTCAATAAGTACAATTGATTATATTAACAATTTCTATGAAGATCAAATAAAATAAATGAAATAATGATGATACATTCAATGAACAACTGAATACGAAGCTCACAATAAGGGCATTTGGTCTAGTGCTATGATTTTCGCTTTGGGTGTAAGAGGTCTCGAGTTCGACTAGAATTCCTCTTATACAAAGTCCTATCTCACTTGGATAGGATATTCTAATTAAATGCATTGTCCTTCAAAGTAGTTCATGATCTAAGAGCGGAATAAAATGTTTTTAGTCCCCCACCCCCAAAAAACATAGATTTCAAACTTGAGAGAAAAAATCATATCGAGTGAGAGCTAAAAATTATAGGTGTTCAAGAAAGGGCATTTGGTCTAGTGGTATGATTCTCACTTAGGGTGTGAAAGGTCCCAAGTTCAATTCTCAAAAATGTCCCTATGAATTTTGCTTATTTAAGGGTCTCATATTAAAACGAAATTCTCTTTCCCATAGGGGGAGATAGAGAGGGTAGTCTCATAAAATAAAGTTCTTATTATTGGTTAAGTGAGTAAACTGATTCTAATTCAGATTGTATTGTATGTTAGCCACTTAACCATATTATGGGACTTTGATCATGAACATGACAGTAGTTCTAGAACATAAAACGCGTAAACAAATTTCAAATTATGAGGCGGAGAAAACACATGGACTAGCAATTAAAAATCATAAATATAAGGGCATTTGGTGTAGTGGTATGATTCTTGCTTTGGGTGCAAGAGGTCTTGAGTTTGATTTTCGAAATGCCCCCCACAACTACATCAAATTGAAGCATGCTACAAGTTATATTATATTAGGTTTTCAAATGTGTAACATTTTTAAACCAAGAATAATCAAATTTTGATCATGGGTATGATTCTCTCATTGGGTTCAAGAAGCCCTAAGTGTTCAAGGAATGTATTTTTAAATTTTTTATAAAAAAAGTCAAGAAAGCGGCAATATTCTCACAGCAATCTGTTGCTTTACATAGGTCATCTGTTATCACAATCCTATTCCTCAAGACGTGCTCAAGTAATCGGTGAAGGATCACCTTCAAAGAACTGTTAGACAGTAAGAAAAGGCAGAACGGAACACACCCAAGTAACCGGTGAATGACTACCTTCAAAGAGAAGTGTTAGAGAGCAAGAAAAGGCAAAAAGTAATGTGCCCAAGTAACAAGTGAAAGACCGCCTTCAAGGAAGTGACAAAGAGCAAGATAAGGCGGGCAACGCCCAAGTAACCGGTGAACGACTGCCTTCAAAGAAGTGACAGAGAGCAAGATAAGGCAGAACAGAATGCGTCCAAGTAACTGGTCAACGACCGCCTTCAAAGAAGTGTCAGAGACAAGAAAAGGCAGAACGGGGCGGAACGGAGATGAATGGATAATAAGAGTGAGAAGGGGGCGGGGGCACCAATTCTCGATCTCCCAATCGTTGCATTCTCAAAGAAATTGTTGATTTACATAGGTCATATGTTGTCACAATCCTACTATGAAAGACGCATTGAGCAAGAAAAGGCGAAACGGAGAATAAGTATGAGAAAGGGGCGGGGGCACAAATTCTCTATCTCCCAATCGTTGCATTCTCAAAGAAATCATTGATATACATAGGTCATTCGTTGTCACAATCCTACTCGGGAAGACGTGTCCAAGTAACCAGTGAACAACCGCCTTCAAAGAAGTGTTAGAGAGCAAGAGAAGGCGGGGGGAGGAACGAAGAATAAGAGTGAGAAGGGCACCAAAAGTTGCAGCGAGTCTGGTAAGGAAGAAGGAATCTGTAGGTTCAATTTTGGGTCGGGTATGAACTAGATTTGAGACCCACTGGCCAAACCCTCTATATGTTGTCCAAAACCTTTCGTGGACCAACCCTCGTTCGTAGCCTGCGTCCAGCGAATGCCTTTTCAACCTACACGCATGCTCTGTGCCCAACTCACGTAAATAGTTAGAAGATGCGGCCCACAACCTGATGCAAGTCATGACCCCTGTGTTGATCTGTGACATGCACATTGACTCGAAACTCCTAGTCACGCCACTCCCACATGCACGAAGAAGTAGTTTTCAACCGTTCCTGACATATTAGAAGCGACTCCTCAAGGCAGAGATCAGCTGAAAGTATGTCGAGAGACCTAAAGCAAACATCATCCTACATCGCTGTGTTTGTGAAGAGTCGGTTGACAGAGATGTCAACCAATTGAATTGAGGATAATGTCACAATCATGCTTGTCGAAGGCGTGTTACCCTTGGCTACATGTTGAATTTTTCAGTCATACTCATCTAGGACCACTTTTACTTGGTATCATGTATAGTTAGATCCTTACTATTCTTGTCGTGTTAATACTGGAGTTTCTAATTGTTCACCAAAATTATGTCTACAATGGTTAGGGCTAAAATGTCCCAAAATATACTGTAGGGATGTGACTAATCAATAATTCTTCCTACCTTGATTATATGCTATAGAAGTTGTGGTTGTTTCTAATATTATTTTGCCCTATAACATTGTTTTCTTACAAATTATTTTTAATGCATTTTATCGCTTAAGATTTCTAAAAGTCTTTCTCTCAAGCTTGACCGAGGATCGATCATACGTCCAAACTATTTGCGACTTACGATTTCCATACGGCTGACTTGATCGTCAGATTAGAACAAGTGTCGCACAATCGCTGTTTTGCTGCCACAAAGCCGGTCGGCTCCTTAAATCAAATTAATCAAACATGTATGTTACAAAACAACTAGGCAAGTCACAGGCTTAGCGGTTGGTAAAGATCGAAGATCAGTTTGTATACTTGGGTGAAGTTCCCGTTGGAATGTGGCTTTTTGAGTCTTGTATGAACAAGAATGCCGCTAAATCTAACAGGATCGATGAAATGGAAAGCTTCCTTGAGGTAGTGTCTGTCCGCGAATTAATAGTTATTATCGATGCCCTAGAAGACAAGGACACAATTGCTTGTGCCTTCAGGCGCGAGGGCAGCTCATTGGGCTCTATTGCTCAGATGGAAGAACGTATAGAAATCCTACATGATGCTCAACAAGCGATCATTCGGATGGTTTCATAAATGTCTAAGGACATAAGAGCAACCTTTGGAGTGGTCAAGGTTGAAGTGGCGAATCTGAATGCCAAGCAAAACCACACCATAAAAGTAGTGGGCAACCAAACTCCAACCAGGGGTGTGATAACTCTCCAAAAGTAGAGTTATATCAAGATTTTTTTATAGTTAATTTTGTACTCATATTTGTCCTTTTCTCATTAATTACTCCATTTAGTCTGATTAGTATGAAATAGACCATTGTTCAACATGAAAACAAGACCAAATAAAGTAAATGAAATAATGATGATACGTTCAACGAACAACTGAATATGAAGCTGACAACAAGGGCATTTAGTCTAGTGGTATGATTCTTGCTTTGGGTGCAAGAGGTCCTGAGTTCGATTCTCAGAATGCCCCTTCTAGAACTTCTTATACAAAGACCTAACTTATCTAGATAAAGTCTTCAAATTGAATGCATGGGCTTTTGTGACATATGGCATAGCATTTAAGGTATCAATTTTAAGTTAATACCATTGTCCTTCAAAATAATAGTTCATGATCTTAAATGGTGTGAATACAATGTTTTTAACCACCCAACCCCAAAAGATTGATTTCAAATTTGAGAGAAAAAAACTATGTCGAGTGAGAGCAAGAAAAGGCGGAACAGAGAATAAGAACACGAGCAAGTCACCAAAAGTTGCAAGCGTGGGCGTGTTACCCTTGACTTTCTAGTCTTATTTGTCTTGGACTACTCTTACTTACTTTCATGGATAGTTAGATCTTTACTATGTTCTAGGGCTAAAATGGGATGTGACTAATCTTTCCTCCCTTACGATTTCTAAAAGACTTTCTAAGCTTGAGGTGCATAAAACACGTGGATTAGCAATTAAAATTGATGTTTCACAAGGAGGGCATTTGGTCTAGTGGTATGATTCTCGCTTCGGGTGTGAGAGGTCTCGAGTTCGATTCTCGAAATGCCCCAACACAAACTATATTAACTTTGAGAATAATTGGACCGCTAAAAGAAAAAGACCCAGACTCGTTGGGAGGAACCTAGCTCTAGGTGTGTGTGACTTTTGTTGGGGCTACAATAATAAGTACAATGAAATAATATGATACATTTAACAAACAACTTCATATAAAGCTTATGACAAGGGCATTTGGTCTAGTGGTATGATTTTCGCTTTGGGTGCGAAAGGTCTCGAGCATCTAGGTCTAATTGAATGCGCACAACCATTTAATAAAATTGAGGTTGTAAGCTTTGTTTGTTTATTATACTTTCATTGAATAAATATGGTGAAGGTACAAATTTAATACCATTGTCATTCAAAGTAGTGAATAAAATGTTTTTAGCCTCCTCCAAACTTGAGAGGAAAAAACTATATCGGGTAGGAGCTAAAAATAATATGCATTCAATAAAGGGCATTTGGTCTAGTGGTATGATTCTTGCTTAGGGTGCGAGAGGTCCCAAGTTCAATTCTCAAAATGTCCCTTCCTCCCATTGGGATTAATTCGTAGAATTTTTACTTTGGAGGTGTCCACATCTAAAAGGTACAAAATAGTACTACTTGTACGTGGATTTAATGACATCCGATTAATAAAAATCGAGGTGAGGTGGCATAAAACACGTGAATAATTGTGATCTTCTTGGTTTTGGATCGTGTCGGATCGTGTCTACTGTTTTCGTCAAGCAAGAGTACAACTACCAGAATTTATGGATAAAGACATGCATGAAGTGACACCTCTAAAATTCCAAAATTTTTCTTAGACTTTCCTCCAAAAACAACTTTTATAATTAGAGAGAAATATAAGGAAGAAATTTCATGAAGAAATCGAGCCCTAAAAAGCTTTAGAATTGGTTGCCCAACAAAAAGTCTTCTCGGTTGAATTCTGGCCATGAAAAATTTTCTGGCAAACTTTGGAGGTGCATAACTCAGGCTACAATGCACGAGAAGGTAGGAAATCAATCCCTAACTCTTCCATGTAACATCATTTTGAAGTTTCATTAACAAACTGAGGGGAGAAATGTTTTAAAAAGAGTTAGGAACGCAAGTTTCAAGTGGCGTTGCAAAGGCCCACGTGCGTCTTCTCCCTTCCAGAGGAAGAAGACGATGACATGGCCGGTTCCATTAAACCAGCCCTATCAACCCAAAATCTGACCCTCCCTCGGTTTTTCTCAGTTTTAACCCCCTTTCAGACTAGTTCCCATAAAATAAAATTATGGTTCTAGAAACTAGACACACTAAGAAGTCTTTCAAATATAATTTGGAGTAATTCGGATACGGAAGCTCGAAACCGAGTTCACGAACGTAGACGACGAGATAAGTAGTCATCTTAGACTTTTCTTAAGAAATACTTGTAAGAATCGTTTGAATTTTAATATGGACCTTAAAGTAAGTATGAATGAAAGGTATATGAAAGAAAAATACAAAGAACCCTGAATTAAGACCCTAAACTGAGCTTGGGATTCAAGTAATGTTAAATAACCATCTAAACAAACTCCGCAACCCATGAAATTTTAAATCTAAGCATAATGTGACATATTAAAAGAATATATAAAATCCAGTAGTCATTGGATAAGGATAAGTTGCTAAATAAACAAATGATGCAAAATGCCCCTATGACGGTTACCTTCTGTTCGTGACATAAATGACCTTCAAATACCATGAAACTTTATAATATGCCTTATTTCATGACGATCGACGACTTTTGTAGAGTTTGAAAGGTATTAGGACAAGTTTAGAGGCTAAAACAAGAACTAGGAGGTAAAATGACAAAAACGCCCGTATGACTCATTATGATATTTCAAGGTCTAAACATCCTCCAAACGACTTACTACATTACGAAAGGCCTATTTCTAAGGACAATAAGATATACTCGAGATTTCAAGTTGGAACCTAAACTAAGTTGGAGCATAAGTAAAATCTAAAAGGACAATACCCCAAATGACCTTTCCTCAAGGTCCAAGACTCTTCTAGAATTTTCTAAAAAAACATATTATGAGATCATGATATATTGAATGGCTCATGCATGTTATCGTGATGGGTTCATAATTCATGAGAGCTTAAAGAAGGTATGTTATGAACTATGCCTCAAGAAATTTAGAACCCTAAAAGTTTACATATGCTTTACGATCAAGCCCTATATCTATTGAGGTAAGAAGAATGTTATGTACCAGTCAAGGATAATGAACCAAGGTCCTCAGAAACTCAAGAAACTCCTAAACCTCACATGGTACAACATGCTCATGACTCAAACTACATCGCTTGGAACGTAAGAATCCTTAGATGTAGGTTTTTAGACTACGTTGTTTGGAATGTAAGAAGCCTTGAACGTAGGTATTTAGACTAACATATCAAGGACACGATTAAGAGCATATTTTCCATTTTTTTCTGGTAAATAAAGAGTTGGTCGAGGTCGGGAGTGGACTCTAAAGCAGGTGTCATAGAAAAGCTTCACCCGTCATCCTCAACTCTTTTTTCTTTTAAATATTTTGTGTTTGTTCCTTATTTTGTATTTTAACTACTTATGAACTCTATTTTAAAATAATGTAAAATTAATGTATATTATGTTTTAATATTCTCTTTGTTTTATTTCGCAAAAAAAAAATTGCGCGTCTTTTTACACCATCAAGTCAACCTTAGGTCGCGGCTAGTTAGAAAATCTGGTCGTAACAGTGTGCCGCAGATGTTTGTCATACGACTCAACCTAAGCTAGCTGAATTCCACAAACAGCTAAATAATTTGTTGAAAGGGGGGTCCAATAGACCCGTAGAAACTCTTGTAGTGGTCACCAAAATATTGGGTTGAGACACCAAACCAACACCTCTACCTAAGGGGGGAGACAGAGACAAACCTCCAAAGAAACTCATGTTTACTTAGGAAGACCATCCAGACACATGAAGGGAAGGGTCTGTCGGAAGCATCACCCATAACAATTCCAAAATGGAGAAAGAGTTATAATCAAGTTGAAATCAGATCAACTCCGATTTCAAGACAACAAGAACCAACGACTGGTGCAAAAGTATTGTGGACTAGACAAAGTCATTCAAAAGGTTTGAAAAGTATCATTTAGGATCCAATTACTCTCATAAATGCAAACCAGCTTTGTTGTCCATGTCAGTAACTTGAAGCGATACTATCCCAACTAGGAAGATACAAGGCGCACAAAGAGGTGGTAAGACCTCATGCCATGAAGAAGAGTTCTACTGCAAAAGAAAACCCATCCTTACATGTTTTTACCCAAAGAAAACACACTCTCAACAAACTCTTAATCTCACTTGCACATGGATTTCATTAACATCTTATTTTTTTAATGATTAATGCTCGATAAGTACAATTAATTATATTAACAATTTCTATGAAGATCAAATAAAATAAATGAAATAATGATGATATATTCAACGAACAACTGAACATGTAGTCCATAACAAGGACATTTGGTCTAGTGGTATGATTCTCGCTTTGGGTGCGAGAGGTGTCGAGTTCGATTCTCGAAATGCCCCTTCTAGACTTCTCTTATACAAAGACCTACCTTGAATGGTACAATGTTATCCCCACCCCAAAAAAGATAAATATCAAACTTGAGGGAAAAAACCATATTGAGTGAGAA
Organism: Cucurbita ficifolia; assembly: GCA_033971965.1. Classification (NCBI taxonomy): domain Eukaryota; kingdom Viridiplantae; phylum Streptophyta; class Magnoliopsida; order Cucurbitales; family Cucurbitaceae; genus Cucurbita; species Cucurbita ficifolia. Next base: position 11,415,228 of record CM066972.1, read on the forward strand.
CTAAAAATGATAGGTGGTAAAGAAAGGGCATTTGGTCGGTCTAGTGGTATGATTCAAATGCCCCCCTCCTCTCCTATTATAAAAATGGAGAATATAGATCGTAGTCATGTTACATGATACCGTACTTACATTAGGCAATAACTTAAAACTATTTTAGTGATAGGAGATAAATTTCAAATCTTGAGGTGCATAAAACACGTAGATTAGCAACTAGCAACTAAAAATGATGTTTCACAACGAGGTGCATAAAACCTTGAGGTGCGAGAGGTCTCGAGTTCGTCAAAATGCCCCACAAACTATATTAAAATTTGGAATATATTTGCAGCGAGTGGGGGTAATGAAAAGAAATATATTCGAAGGGATATAAATTTCAAAAGGCTCGAAAAAGCTTTCCATCACTACTAATATATCTTCATTTATAAGAAATTACACTTAATATCTCTTACCTATGTTCTTATTTCAGGTCTATACATTAGTTTCGTCTCACAAAGAGTTAGTTGGCCGTATCCCAAGAGCAGCAGAGTGAGACTAATTCTTATACTAATAATGCCTGCCACAGTTATTATAAGTTTTGTGTTCATAGTCATTGGAGCAACAAAAAAAGAGATGCATTTATGCGCCAAACTCATCCAACAAATGGAAGAAACTCAACAGGTTTGATTGAGATATGTCATAATGAAGCTGCCCCAGGTCCAGAGTTATACATAAACCTTAACAGATGGATGGTTGTACAATGGAACTTCTATGTAATTCACATTCAACAACGTACTATTTTAAAAATACGAATAAAATCATTACAATTTTCAAAATATATGGACTAATTAAATTGTTACACATTAAAATTCAAGGGCTAAAGTGTTACAAATTAAAAGTACACCCACCCGCCAAAACAATGGACAGTAAGGTAAGAAGTTAATGACCTGCTATCTTTCTTGGCACTCCAAACGCTTTATACTTACCATTCTTAGGAAACAAAGATAAAAGCAGAAAAACGAACATTGGGACGGTTAAAACTATAACGATAATTCTCTCAATATCATTTCATGCGTCCCACTTTCAAATTAAACATGAATGGAATTGATGAAGTCTTCACCTTCCTGCAATCATTTATGTTCACTCAAGATTTATCTTCCTAACAATTGGCAATATTTGAAGTTCTATAATTCATTAACCCTGGACTGTGTCCAGTACACTAATATACATGCTTCGTAAACCAAAACATGTTAAAACAGCGAGTCAAACATCATCTTTAAAAGTGGTTACCTTGCCGAGCTATTCCCTTGCTAGCGGGCTGCCATGTACTACTACATCAACCAATCCCACATAGAAAACTGAGACGTGATTTGTAATATTTGTCTTCGAACATCACTTTTCCTACATTTCAAAGCTAAAGAACACCGTTTCTTAGGACCTAAATCACCAAATATATACGAACAGCCAACATGAATATCTACATCCTATCTATACCGGGTAGGGCTTCCTAAGTGAGTTATTTTGGTCCAATTTTTAGTCAGAGATTTTCAAAAACTGGTTCAAGTAATAGATAGAATCATACAAAGGGAAAAATGTTTAAATCACATCGTCAAATCGAAGTTATAGCAACAATCAAAACCAACCTCTGTTTCTGAGTCCCCCCCTCCCCCCCACCCCCCCAACAACAAGAGAATAATCACAACCGTCAAATACAAATCTAAACCAATGTACATAGGTACGTGCTGCCAAGGTATAAACACAAAACAGGACATGGATTTTGGATATCAGCAAAGCTCAGATGGGCAACTGACATATTTGCACAACTAGAAATATGCCTCTTACAATTAGACGTTGGAACCTGATATTGCAGACACCGCAGCTTAGTTTTTCGACTTTGAATGCTTTATGAGCCAGTCAATAACAGTGTCAATATTGGTGGAGTTCTTGCACGATATCATAAAGCAACAGACTTCTCTATCAGTTATAGACTTCAGTCCCCTGCAAGGTGAAGAACCATCTTTAAGAAACCACAGGGACTGCCTACAAACTACTTGTAAACAAGCACTTGTAGACATTTTACTTTCAACGTGTTCATTCATTTGACTTAACAATGGAGATTGATATTGAGGTGGGGATCAAGCAACATCATTGCAGAACAAACGAACTCATTGTTATTAGTTCAAGGTTTCTTTAGATTCAACTTACATTCGTTCTGTGAGATCCTGCTTAGACAGAGCTCCTTGTTTGTCAATCTTGTTACCCAATACCAGCAAGGGGATTCCATTCAGTGAAGGCTTACTCAACAAGTCATGCAGTTCACTTTTTGAGACAGACAAATTCTCATAATCAGCAGCATCCACAACATAACTGCAAGACGAGAAGTCAGGAGTACTCTTCAACCAACTTTTTTCAGCACTGGATATCGAAATTTTCAAACACCATGCTAGATTTATACGAGTTGAGGAAACAAAATTCCATAAATGTTTGGAAGGGCAGAAGAAAGTTGTGTGATTAAGACAAGGCAATATCTAGTGCCCAAATATGGACCTTGTAATTAATGCAGAGACCATAACAAGCAGAAATCCAGCAAAGTAAGGAAATTTTCCCTGTAAACAAATAAGAATCACAGATCCAAGACTGCAGAAACAATAAAGTATACAACAAATATAGGTAACGTACACAATTGCAGAAACTGCACGGCAATATCTTTCCCACATGCTACGGAACCTTGGTTGGCCTCCAAGATCCCAAAGCTTTATTGTTACATTGCCTTTAGTCACCTTCTTCATATTAAATCCTACCTGCAAATGAAAGGATACTTTGAAGAGAAATGTAAAAAAAAGCTATTATGGTACAAAATAAAGCAACAGAAACAATCAAATATCAAGAGAACGGTATAAATCCTTTCAAAAATATTACACACCGTTGGGATCATGTCTTCACTGTACCCACCCGTCTGCAAATATTCAGGAAGAGAAAAGATGAGCCATCAGCAGTAGCCAATATAAGAATATTCAACACATGGTTGGTTAGGAACAATTACTTACTGCAATAACATTTACAAGCGACGTTTTGCCAGCATTCTGAAGTCCAATCAGAGATAATTCCATCTCTTGCTTGAAAAAGAGACTGCAATAGGAAATATGATCAAATGTATCTTAACCCACAGAGATGGGCATCACATGAAGAACCAAAGCAAACATCTCATGGTTTATTCATTTATTAGCAGAAAGATTCAACTAGAGCTGACTATCCTTCTCCTTAACATCTCATTTAATTCTAATCAAAATTTTCGTATCATAATCGAGAAAAATTAATAAATAACAAGCACAATTTTTGTAACCAAGCCCTAGCAGATATTGTCCTCTTTGGACTTTCCCTTTCGAGCTTCCTCTCAAGGTTTTTAAAACGCGTCTGCTAGGGAGAGGTTTCCACACCCTAATAAAGAATGTTTCGTTCTCCTCCCAACCAATGTGGGATCTCACAATCCACCCCCCTTCGAAGCCTAGCGTCCTCGCTGGCACTCGTTCCTTCTCCAATCGATGTAGGACCCCCCAATCCACCCCCTTAGGGGCCTAACGTCATTGCTGGCACACCGCCTCGTGTCCACCCCCTTCGGGGCTCAGTCTTCTCGCTGGGACATCGTCCTGGTGTCTGGCTCTGATACAAACCGTAACAGCTCAAGCCCACCGCTAGTAGATATTGTCCTCTTCGGGCTTTCCCTTTCGGACTTCCCCTTAAGATTTTTAAAAGGCGTCTGCTAGGGAGAGGTTTCCACACCCTTATAAAGAATGTTTCGTTCTCCGGGATCTCATTAAGAAAATTACCTTCTAATCAACAAAACAATTAATAAAATGAAAATATCATCATTGCAAACGCAATTTGACCAGTTCATTCATTGTTCTGAATTGCAGCCACCAAAAATAACTACATTTTTTAGGTTATAATCAGAACTCATTCAAAATTGAAAACCTAATCGTCACCTCCCACGTTGGCCACGCTCTTGCAGAAGTATAACGAGGCAGATGGTAATCAAAACACACCTTAGCGAGATAAAACAACACCGAACAATACAGCACAAGGCATTATTAGAACATTAAACTTCAAAAGTTCTAAAAGAAAACGAAATAAGTAACGAATCGATGCAGTAAATGGCCATATCAGTTTCGGAAAACAGTAGGAGATAATCATCTATTATCCAATTTAACCAAAATAAGTTGCCCTCTCGCGCATTAATATTCTTAAATTCCATACAACAGAGACGTTAGAAAACCAGGGGAAGAAATTATCAATTATCATTAGCTAAACGAAGACCAAACACAGGTTCCACCTCCATAATCCTCCCGCTCACTAATCTAAATGATATGAATATTATCAATTGCATAATATTCATATAGCATAACGGATATCAGAGAAACAACCAATAAAAAAAAAATCGACAAACTTCTTTCCATTTCCTCTAAAATTTCAATCGCCAGTTCAAACATACCTTCGAAGCCAATTGAGAAAAGCTTCCCACAACCCCATCGCGAACCAAAATGCTCGAGAGACAAAAACTTCTTCTTCTTCTTCTTCTTCCTCTTCCTCTTCCTTTTCTCCTGTATCTTCGTTCTAGGGTTTCAATCAACTTGAGAAAATCAATGTGGGAAAGCTTCGCCTTTCTTCAGCTTCTTCGCTGCAGATCAGAACGCCAATTTGGCCGTCTCCTTTTTTCAAGCTCTTCAGAGAGAGATAGGGAGAGCGAAAAAGGGAAGAGAGATAGATGATTGATGAATTTCGAATTATAATGGGAAATGGTTTATTTTGGAATGACCACACGCCTGTTCGAGAGAGTGGCGAGCGTCAGCCAGTTATATTGGTTTCGTAAACTGAAAAACGTTGTTTATTGGTCCGTGAAAACACGCGCGTAGGTTGAGAATGGGAGTGAAAGTTGATAATAAAACGACGTAGTTTTAGAAGGTTTGGATAACAAAAGGCAGATGGTTGGTTAAAAATTGAATTGTGAAGTTGTGGTCTTTGGAAAATGGAGGGAGAGATTTTGAATGGTGTAAATTTTTTTTTTTTTTTTATTATATTAATCAAAATTGTTTTTGTTTTTTAAATGTTAATATATATATATTTTTTTTTTTTTAATTATTTTTTGAAGCTATTTGAGCTTGATATTCCATATCTATCTTGAGCCAAGTCAACTAGTGTAGCTAATGCCTCACATGATTGGTAGTTTGTCAATGAAGGATTCATATTTAAAGATTTTCTCACATCATCGTAATTTATTAAGGATTCGATTTTTTTCGATAAGATATGTATCTATTTAGTATTAAAAAATATCCTATCAAATATTATTATTGAACTTTCACGCTTGGATGACGGATGATACTTGTTCATGTAAAAACATGTGAGTATGAGTATCATATACAATGAATTTGTATAAGACTATACCACAAAATATTTAATCTCTTTTTATATATCCATTAATTGAGAAGATTAGTATTTCACTATTGAGTGATGAACTCTTGCCTATGAGGTTTGTCTTTTGATTTTCATGGTTGAGAATGATTTTTAAATTGATTTTGTTAGACGAACACGACTCCCCACAATGGTATGATATTGTCCACTTTGAGTGTAAGCTCTCATGGCTTTGCTTTGGGCTTCCCCAAAAGGCCTCACACCAATAGAGAGTGTATTATTTGATTATAAACCTATGATCATTCCCTAAATTAACCGATGTGGGACACTTTCATCCAACAGATTTAATATGTTAACCATCTTGGAGAATTGACCAAATAGGTAGTAGATAGAATTCACTCATTCTCATATACGCAAAAAAGATGAATGTTTTTAAGTGTTAACTTTTAGAATTGGAATAGTGAGGTCCCACCCTCTCAAGGGCTGGAGAAGGACTTCGTTTATGGTGGAATAAAAAATAAATTGTTTATTAATGAAGCAGTGGTACTTAAGAGGTAAAAAACAATTACATGGGTAAAATAGACTTTTGACCAAACTGTAATTACGAACAATTCGTGATGAATGGACTTCCTTATAATTATTATATTAATGGACACAACTTGTCCGTACATAAGAGTGCAACTTAGTTTTATAGTTGAGTGACCTATAGTTAACTAATGAAAATTGATTAATTAAATAGTTTAATTTATTAATTTTGTATTATTGAATCTTATAATACATAGGCTAGTTCATAATAACACTAAAATAATAAATTAATTAATTAATTATTTTTTTTGAAAGATTTAAATTAATATTTAATATATCAACCTCAATAAATTATAGCATAAAGGGCTTGGTATAGGTTCGTAGACCACTCTGAGTCTTTAATCAAAACTGAGACTAAACACGGAAAAGCTCGATTAACATCCTCCTCTCTCGAGGTTCGAAATGTTACCATTCCCATTCACAAAACGTAAGTTTAGGAGCTTCTAAAAAAGAGGCTCTCGGATAAATTTTGGAGATGGGAGGCAAGTATTTATTTAGCTTCTTACAGTGACATAGCTAGACGAATATTTGTACGAAAATAAAAAAATTTGTATACCAGATTTACGTGTTTTCAAATCAAATAAATAATTTCATCTACGATTCATTAAAGACGGAATTTTCTTCTTATCCCAAGAGATCTTCAATTTTTTTTTTCCTTGAAGCACCCGAGTACTCGTCGAAGCTCCAAGTTGAAAGCCGTTTTGTAAAAAAAAAAAAAAAAAACGGGCTTGTTGTATATGTCTGATTTTCAATATCTTTACCATTTTAGTATTTGTTTACTGAAATACACGATCGATATTCAGAGGTTAGCATCGTGGTCTCGTTGATAATTATCTATACACGTTTCAAAAAAAAGAAAAAAATTAACTTTAGGGGGGAGTGGATAAAAATATTATCCATTTAATCCTTCCATTATTATTATTATTTTTTTGAAATAAAAAAGTATAGAGCTAGAAATTGGTTAATTTTCCGGGAAAATAAAATATGAACAGAAATATTGTGGATTTTTGAAAGATTTTTCCGTTCAATTTCTAATTCCGGAAGGATGAGTTGAAAATTTCTGTTAAATTGGATATCAAATGCAAGTGGGGCATGCAGCGGAATTAAAGCTTTTGTCTCCAAAGATTTCACTTCACACGGATCATTTCTCTTCCGTCGTCGAGTTGCGAAGACTGAAAGGGCACTGCCTTCTTCACCACGAATCCGACCTCCATTAAAGCAAATCCAACAACTCCCTTTGTCTTTTCTCATTCAGACCATAACACCGCCCTTCCTCCGGCAGCGACGGCGGCGGATTTCTTTTTATACGAATTTGATTCATCCTTTTCACGAATTTAGCTTCGTTTTCAATCTGAATATTGGTGATTCGTTTATTTTAATCATCTGGGAATGCCTTATATGGAGGTTCAGAAGTCGGGATTGAGTTTGTTTTTAGGGCTTTTTCTTCTTCTGCTGTCTTTGGTGCCACTGTCTGTGGCGAAGTTCGTGGTTGAAAAGAATAGTTTGAGGGTTACATCGCCGGAGGGTTTGAAAGGTACCTATGATAGTGCCATTGGAAATTTTGGTATTCCTCAATATGGAGGTAGCATGTCTGGGACTGTGGTGTTTCCCAAGGAGAATCAGAAGGGTTGCAGAGAATTCAGCGATGCTGGGATTTCGTTCCAGTCGAAACCTGGAGCTCTCCCTACGTTCGTTTTGCTCGATCGAGGAGGTAAATTTTGGTTTTAGATTTAGTTTTTGTTTATGGTGATTCATTGGTTGGTGTTCCTTGGTGGTTGAATTGGCTAATTGAAGAATAGTTTTCATTATACTAGTTGATTTGTTTGTCAAACTGCTGCTCGAGTTAGTTAGTTACAGCAATGCTACATTTCATTGACCGAGAGAATTCAGTTGTTTGGATCTTGAGTTTTTCAGGAGTTTTATTATATTGAAATTTGAGAGGCTATCTAGTGTTCTGTTTTTGCTTTCTTGTTTTAATCTAAACCACCTCTCCAAGCTTAAGGTTCAGCTCTCGCAGCGATTAGCCCATGATGAGGAGATTTAAAGTGTTTTGTTTGTTTGACTTGAAACTGGAATTCTGGATCTGGAGAAAATTAGATTTAAAGAAGGTAGAGGACAGGAATCGCCTGAGCCTAAAGCCAAAAGAATGTAGATATACCTAAAAACGTACTAATTTGACATTAATGAGAACGATGGACGAGTTACAAGTAACCAGAGAAAGGTGGAATTGTTACTAAATTTATCATGATAACTTCTGGAAGAGGATCAAGAATCGACATGCATAATGAACTTCAATACCTCCCTCTTTCTACCCTTGAAAAGTATTTTGTTTTTTTAAGCCACAGATACGACAATTGAGCTTTTCATGCATTCGACCATACAATTTTGGCTGTTTTCTTGAGATGCAACCCACAAAAGGTTTCAGACTACTATATCGTTGGGCACACATCATGAAAATCTGAAGTTTGTGGAGAGGTATTGCCAACAATAGTTGCAATTGGATATGATTAAACAAACAATTAATGTCTCTCTGCTGCCCATATGTATCAAGTGTTGAGGGGAGGTAGGTATGGTATTCCTCTTTGGGATACATTTTATAACAAGTATGAGATCACTTATGCAATTTATTAATCTCAGCACTTACAGCTTTGAAAAGCAGTCTTTGTATGCAGTTATTGACTTTTTGTCCATATATCAAGCATCGGGAAGTAGAGAAATGTAACATCCCAAGCCCACCGCTAGCAGATATTGTCCTCTTTGGGCTTTCCCTTTTGGCTTCCCCTCAAGGTTTTAAAACACGTCTACTAGGGAGAGGTTTCCACACCCTTATAAAGAATGTTTCGTTCTCTTCTCCAATCGATGTGGGATCTCACAAGAAAAGATTGATACCTGATTTAAAATTTTCATGAAGTTTAAATTTCTGTTGAACTTTTTTATGTGGTTATACTGATGTGTATTTTGGTTTATGTGGAAACTAATATATTTTGGGCTATTGACCTTTTGCTTTTCATGCTGGCTTCCAGATTGTTTCTTTGCATTGAAGGTTTGGAATGCTCAGAAGGCTGGTGCTTCTGCAGTTCTTGTTGCAGACAACGTTGAGGAAAGATTAATCACCATGGACACCCCTGAAGAGGATGGTTCTACAGCAAAATACATTGAAAACATAACTATACCATCTGCACTTATTGAAAAAAGTTTTGGTGAGAAACTGAAAAAAGAGTTCAGTTCTGGAGAAATGGTCAGTGTGAGTCTTGATTGGAGGGAAGCGGTACCTCATCCTGATGACCGTGTGGAATATGAGTTGTGGACTAACAGTAACGATGAATGTGGTGTGAAGTGTAACATGCTAATGGAATTCTTGAAGGATTTTAAAGGTGCGGCCCAGTTACTTGAAAAGGGTGGTTACTCACAGTTCACACCACATTATATTACTTGGTATTGCCCACAGGCATTCGTTCTAAGCAAGCAGTGCAAGTCTCAATGTATCAATCAAGGGAGGTATTGTGCTCCTGATCCCGAACAGGATTTCAGTTCTGGCTATGATGGGAAAGATGTGGTGATTGAAAACTTGAGGCAGTTATGTGTTTTCAAAGTGGCTAATGAGACTCAAAAACCTTGGATTTGGTGGGACTATGTGACAGATTTTCAGATCAGATGTCCAATGAAGGAGAAGAAGTACAACAAGGACTGTGCTGATGAAGTTATTAAGTCTCTTGGTACGTTGGTTATTGTTGCATGTTGTATTGGCGGATACAAATCCAATACAGTAATGGTATTTTAAATTTGTTACTGACTTATGTTCAGGGCTTGATGCTAACAAGATTGAGAAGTGCATGGGGGATCCAAATGCTGATACTGAAAATCCAGTTTTGAAAGAAGAGCAAGATGCCCAAGTCCGTGTTTTCTACAGACATCCCTTCCCTTGCCTTCTTCAATTTTCAATGTTTTTCGTTCATATTCTTAATTGAAAGCACAACATTCTTATATTTATTTCCCATTAACTGCTATCTAGTCTTGCCTGACGTAAATCTTTTAGTAGGTTGGAAAAGGATCCAGAGGGGATGTTACCATATTGCCTACCCTTGTTGTAAACAATCGACAATATCGAGGTCTGTTCTGCTCTTGTTATGTGACCTTTGTTTTGGACAATTGCCATTTCTAACCTAAATGCTTGCAGGAAAATTGGTGAGAGGTGCAGTTCTGAAGGCCATATGTTCAGGTTTTGAGGAAACAACTGAACCTGCCATTTGCTTGAGTAGTGGTATGTAATAAATGATTTCTCGACTGTTTATCCATTCTCTGCTTGATTTAGACTTAACATCATTAGATTTGATAATTGATCATGACAGATTTAGAGACCAATGAATGCTTAGATAATAATGGTGGTTGCTGGCAAGATAAAGCTGCCAATCTAACGGCCTGCAAGGTATAAATCAAGATTATATGGCAAACCAGGCGTCAAGTTTTAGTAAATTAAATCAAGGATAGATTAAATCAGAAGTCTAATACTCTGTTATTTCTTCTTGACAATTTTGATTTACATAGGATACTTTTCGTGGGAGGGTATGTGAATGTCCACTCGTTGATGGTGTGCAGTTCAAAGGAGATGGTTACACCACTTGTGCAGGTAATAGTTATTCATCTTCTTGTCTTTGGAAATGCATTAATAAAATATTGATATTGACCAAATTCTAATCATATATCAGTGATACATGCTGTGAAATTATGAAAGACAAAGTATCATGATCAGAATGTTTAAACATTTTTGCTGCCTATTTTATTATGCCATGTGTTTCCTTAATTTTACTTGGGCAGTTTTAATTTTCCTTTTTAATTATAAGGACTATCTTAAACTCCAATTGGATAGTTTGATATGCTTAGATATCAGTATCCACATTTTTTTTATTTGTTTTAAAAAAGAAACAGTAAGCTAAATACATTGTTGGAAGCATACAATTTACACCTAGAGATACTAGTTAAAATAAGGTGATCAAAGAATTTCCAGAAAGATCTGAACTTGTTGGAGACCCTGACCTTCCCCTCAAGCCAAGGACTCCAAACGGCAATCCTAAAAAGATTGAGCCAAATAATTTCCCTTTCTTTTGAGAAGGCACATTCAAAAGTTCCTATGAATTTCAGGTCTATCAGAAAAAGCTTGACCCATTTTGTCATCTAATATTTTGATTCTGCAGCCATACTAAATAAAAATATTATTCATTTTGGCTTTCAGCGAGCGGGCCTGCAAGATGCAAAATTAATAATGGAGGATGTTGGCATGAGACCCGGGATGGACATACATTCTCTGCTTGTACGGTTAGTAATCTTCATGTTTCCTTTATTCTTGACCTCTAGTAGTAGATTCAGGGTTTCAGATTTAACACTTACCATTTTTAAGCAGGACCATGGCAATGTAAATTGCTCGTGTCCTCCAGGGTTTAAAGGTGATGGTGTTAAAAGCTGCGAAGGTATGGACTCTGAGATTCTAGGGGCTGTTGGGTTTTACACACATTTAATTTTGAATTATTGGAAAATGAAAAAGCTAACATACAAGAGCTCAAGTGTTTGCTATTCTGAATCAAGAATCCCTATGAATATATGTTTCATGAATGCTACCTTTTCTGTGGTGTACTTGCTTTTCTCGGTGAATTAGTCCATTGAATTATACTGAAGAAGTTTAGCTATCCCTAAATTGCTTAGGGAGCCTGTACTAGTACTTCTACTGTAATACAACCGATGAGACCATTGTGGATGAAGCTTAACATATTATTAATTTTTCTTTTCTTTTTTATCAGAAACTTTAGGGTGTTTTTGAATATCTGAAAACTGTCATAAGGAATTAATGTATCATTTCTTATTGGGCTAAAATTGACCCTCCTAGTGCTAAAAACTACATGAAAACATCAGCTACGTTTGGTTTAGAGAGTTGTTGAGGAGATGGAAAAGTTAGTGCTAGAAAAGGTTGCATCCCAATTTTAGGTGGATTACTTTCATTCCTCACGTATGGAATATGAAAAAGGTGCATGTTGTACTTTTTTGTTTGTTCCTATAAACACAATTTGTGTTAAGGAGGAATGAGAAAGTAGTAAAAGTGCCAAAGAGCATCATAGGAAGTCAGGGACTAAAAGGATTTGCCTCACAAAAGAATTGAACACAAAGCTTGACATATTTTACCATTACATGAAAATAGAAAATTTCATAAATCTTTTCTTCTCTAATAAGTCCAACAGCAACAAGGGCTTTTTTCTTCTTTTACATATGTGAATATCACGGCAAATATCCATTTATGCAAGCAAAGTGGTTTTATATAAGCAGCTATTTCTTTTCACTTCCGTGTTTTCCCTGATACTGACAAACAAAAAATGTGTTGCCATTGTAGACTTATTTTTCTTGGTGCTATTGTCATATTTTGTGAATCAATTCTTATGTGGACTTTTTTCCATGCAATCTCTAGTAATTTAATAATTGAATGGACAATGAACCATGACATGATTATGTTTTATAATGTGCATCTTTTGTTCTTTTCATTTTTTTCAAGAGAAGCTTTTCTTGTTCCTATAAAAAAAAGAGCTGAAGTAGCTGGTGGTTCTTAATGGAATGTGATCTACTGACTGCCTGTGATTGCACATTTAGTTTAATTTGTAATGAAAACATATCAAATTTACACGAGGGGCAACTCTTCTGTTACAGGCATCTAAGATAATTATGTGATTTGTACTTGTTCGACTTTGTATCATACAGATATCGACGAGTGCAAAGAGAAGAAAGCCTGTCAGTGCCCTGAATGTAGCTGTAAAAACACCTGGGGCAGCTATGAGTGCAGTTGCAGTGGTGATCTTTTGTATATCAGAGACCATGATACTTGTATAAGTAAGCAGCATCTTCACGCATGCAATTCCATATTCCCCTAAACATTAAAGAAGACTTATTTTTAAAGCATGATTCCATAAGACTAGCTTGCACTCCTTTAAGCCACAGAGCACAGCGGCTGTTCTCGAGCCTAAGACACCCATAAAAGCATCCATCCCCGTAATGAAGTTATAATTCTTTCTTGGAAAGGGAACTCAAAAGATCTCGAGAAGTTTCCACCATAGTTGAAGAGTTGACTGTATTTGTAAAGAAGTATTAGTAGATGTAATGTTTTGGTGACATTTGCAGGTAAGGTGTCTAGTGGGAGATCAGCGTGGACTGCTGTTTGGGTAATATTGATAGGCTTGGCTATGGCTGCTGGTGGAGCATACCTAGTATACAAGTACAGAATAAGGGTAAGCTCATTGATATGATATTTAATTAACTGAGTTTGCTTATGCAAGTTTGAGCAGATTTATAGTCCTGTTTTGCTTCTGCAGTCATACATGGATTCAGAAATCAGAGCTATTATGGCTCAGTACATGCCTCTAGACAGCCAAGCAGAAGTTCCAAACTACGCCGGTGGGAATCGTGTGTGAGAAGGAAGACAATATATTAGGAATCTGTGGGTCTCGCTCTCTGTGATGTCGAATCGTAATCGAGTTAAAGAGTTTTGAGGCAAGATGTTTGCATTTGCTGTAATATATGACAATAAACGACAAGGGTTTTGAGTTTGAGATGTTATTGTTAGATTTATATAACATGGTGAAGAGTTGGTTCTCTGTTGAATTTTTATTTTGGGCAGTTGCAGAGGACTGTGTCGATTAACGTATGGCCAGCCTTGGATGGGCTAAGCTAAGCATCATGCCACCACTGTAGTGTTTGTTGGTGAGGAGCTTAAATGTGGTTTTGTAACTTAATAACATAGTTTTTTGTACCACTAATTTCAAAGGGCTAAATTGTTAACCTTCACGTGATTTTTCCTTTACCAGATAAGTGATTCAAACTGAGTCTCACAAATTATAGAAATAAATAAAAAAAATGACATTTAAATTAATAATTAAACATTTTCACTTTGAAGTTGAAATTTTAGTTTCATGTTTCACTCTTGAATTGACTCTCAACTTACATGATCTTCTTGAAGAGTCGATTAAGTTTTGAACCGTACATTACGTCTTGATCCGATCATTTCTAGTGAACTTAGTTTTATATCTCTTTACCATGATTCTTTCTTGGGTTTATTAGGTTTGATCTCATCGTTGCATAAACCAATCTATTTGGACACGTCATATTGTTAGGTGAAGGAGCAACAATATAAAGGCGGAATACAAAATACAATGTCTTCCCTTTAAATTTCGGGACAACCTAAAATGGTCTATCGAGCATTTTTTTTTTCCTTTTTTCGATTTAACTATAAAAATCTTAAACAATTAAGTAAATATTAAAAAAAAAAGAAAGAAAGAATATCCAAGGAGAAAAATAGAAATAAAATCCAACCAAATTAAATTTATTATTTGACTTATTTGCTAATTTCTTTAAGAAAGGGATTATTTTAATTTAAAACTTGTGAGAGTTTATTCCTAGATTGAAGAATAATCCCTTTTCATTGGAGGACTAAAGAGTTGACATAAAATTTAAACAATATTATAAATTTTAACCAATATTTTGGGACATTTGACCTTTCCAAACATCATATGTTAGATTTTTTTTTTGTTTTTTTTTTTGTAATTTAAATTTATACATAATCAAGAGTCTACCAATTTAGAAAATTATTATCATAATATTTAAAATAATAAAATTCATAAAATTTGACACTATAAACTATTATGTTTGACATTCTTTCCATTTTCAATTCATATAATATAAATTCAATATTGACATTTTTTTTTATTGTTTGACATTAAGGAGTTAGATGTGATTAAATGCATTTTCCCCATAATCAAATATTAAAATAAAAGTTGTTTTTTTTTTAATGAATTAAGTATTTTAAAAGTGATGTTACTATTTTAAATCCTTGTATTAATGTCTCCATTTTGTATATAATAAGGATTGAGTTTATTATTATTAAAATAAAAAATAAAAAAAGAAATTCTTGTTGGGCTCACTAGTTTTTTAATTTCATCCTTAAAATATAATCCTTTATTTGGATGTCAACCCTCCACGACAAAGAATGCAACTCCTCTCCTTTGAATTTATATTGTCATAAGGAATATCCCTAGCGAGGATAATGCTAAGGTTTACGACGGTTATCTTTGTTTTATCTTCGTTGGTATTACTAGAGGTGTCAATGGGATCGAGTAGGAACGAGAAAAACCTCCCATCCTTATCCCCAAATCATAGAATTTGAGTATAGTAAGAGTTCGGAGTATGAGTTTATCTTCTCAAAGCTGAAAATATGTGAGAACCCTTTAGGACATTTACGTTTCCTTTGAGAATTAGGTTAAAGATGATTCGAACCGAGCCCAAATGAATCGAACAAAAATGCCACAAGCTTGAAAAATGTACGACACATGCCCCTTTAAAGGGTCAAGTCTTTGTTTACTATGAAACTCAGACCCTTTGTGTTTTCTCAAATTTGATTGATGCTCGATCCGTTGATTCTACATCAATCTCTTCCCATCCTGGTTGAACTTATTCTTTAGGTCCAAATTTGCCCCTACTAATATGATTTATTAAATATCTATAGCTATAATTGATGATATTATGAAACATTCATTATAATATTTCATTAATTTTACATTTAATGAACCTATACAAATGTGAAAATTATGAAGTGCAATGGATTTACTTATAAAAATTTATAATTTTGATTGAAACAATTAATTACTAGTTTAAGATTTAAACTATATAAAATTTAGTGAATGATTAGGTTATTTAGAAATTTCCATGAGATGAAGTGGAAAGACTTTCCTATCCTCGTTGCTGCCACATGTTTCAATCCATATTTTCGTGAAATTTTCATTTATTTTCATGAGAATGGGACAGAAATTCCTTGCAGTAAATTTGTGAGGATCGAGTTCTATACGAAGACGACATTTCCACATGATTACATTACTTACTCTTTGCTTTTAAAAGTGAAAGCTATCCCTCCAGACCGTCCTTCCAATATACTTTGTCATCACTCACATACATCTTATAAAAATTCTAATAGGTCACCCAAAATTACTCAAAACAAGGTATGCTTAACCTTAGAGTTCCTGTGATTGACCATGAGATGGTAACTTTAAATTTTTTAAGTCTTTTTTAATCATCTTATCTTCATGATCGCTCTCATCTAGATATGGTTATGGTTTATTCATATACCCTTCATTTACTCGAGTGTCACAAAATATAATAGAATGGTTTACCGACATATTTTTTAAAAATTTAAATTTCAATGTTAAACAGAGTCTTCAACGCTCAAAAGAAATTTCACCCTACTTACTCAAATAAATGTATATAATATATATATATATAGCAGAGTGAGGCAGGGACGAGAATATAATCCCCTATTTTTGGTCTCGTTTAGCTAGCGGGAAGAAATCTCTTTCTACCCTCTTTCCTATTTCCCGCCCCATTCAGTCCAGGTCTCTAACCTAACGTATTACTTTTACATAAAATAGTTACCCATTAAGTGAAGTTAAATTTCTTGTTCATCAACTTCCATGAAACATAATATAAAGTAATAAGAACACGAACTCAAAGTTAAGAACGGACCAAACTTGTATATTGAGATATTACAAAGAATGAACAACTCAAAATTAGTGAATCTCATTTGATCCACTGTTCATCACCAACTTGATGAAAAAAATCAGTCATGAGGCAAAGAAACAAAAAACACATTATTCCCCACAAAAATTACACTTCTCAAACTGCACAAACACTCCCATCTTCTCGTTTCATAATTCTTTCGACGTGTTCGGGGTTCGATTAAGCCCGATATCCATTCCGTTGTAGGCGATCGGAGCGTACATCCATAAATCATCCGAGCTTAATAGCTACAATAATCATTTAAAATGAAGATATATGTCAAAAAAAATGTGAAATTTTATTTTAGTAATGATTTGCTTGTTTGTAATCACCTTGATTTGAAGTTGTAGAAACTTCACATATTGAACAGCTTCCTCAAGCATTGTGCTGATATCAACCTACAAGCAATAACTCACGACATTATTTTCCAACACAATCATTATGTTTTGTTTTGTTTAAGGTAGTTTTGATTGTCTTACCTTTGTTCCATTTGGGACAAGATTTTGTAAGATTTTCAACCTCTCATTGATTCTTTCTCTTCTTCTCTGCAATGAACAACATAACAAATGAATGGATTTTTCATTTTCCAATGGAAGTTTTTGTTTTTTTTTTTTTCTTCTTACCCTTGCATAGAGGCTTTGTGGATCTGTAGCTGAGCCTCGGCTGGCCCTGGTTTTGGTCATACCTTTCGGACTCGATCTCGAGTTATTCAGCTCGAGCGAGGCGTTGGATTCGTCTTCCGAGCAATAGTTGCTTGTGCTTTGCTTGCTATGAACAGCATTGCCATCTTCTTCAGTGTTGCTGCTTGAGGTAAGCTTCTGAGTTTTCTTTGACCTCTCATTCCACTTCTTCTGTACCTATCAATGTAAAAGTTTTGGCATATTACGTATCGATGTCAGCCTCACGGTTTTAAAACGTGTCTGCTAAGAAGAGGTTTTCACACTCTTATAAGGAATTCTTCCCTCCCCTCTCCAACCGATGTGGGATCTCACAATCTACCCTTTTGGGGGCCCAATGTCCTCGCTAGCACACCGCCCGGTGTCTGGCTCTGATACCATTTGTAACAGCCCAAATTCACCGTTAGTAGATATTGTCCACTTTGGCCCATTACGTATCGCAGTTAACCTCATGATTTCCACATTCTTATAACGAATGTTTCGCTCCCCTCTCCAACCGACGTGGGATCTTACAATCCACTCCTTTGGAGGTTCACATCGCCCCGTGTTTGGTATTGATATCATTTGTAACAGCCCAAATCCACCGCTAGCAGATATTGTCCACTTTGGCCCGTTACGTATTGCTGTCAGTCTCACAATTTTAAAATACGCCTGCTAGGGAGAGGTTTCCATATTCTTATAAAGAATGCTTCGTTCCTCTCTCCAACCGATGTGAAATCTCCCAACAAAACTCCTCTATTGGTTAATTCATTCAAATTTAGATCTCTAACCATTTCAATTTTATCGATTTCAATTTAAGCATTACACTTACACTTACATCCCGAGATCCCCTCGATCGTTTCTTGCAATAGATCTCAAGCTGGGTATGCCTCTTTTCTTCCATGGCACCTTCTTCTTCAGGTAATTTCATCAACTCAGCTTCATAACAAGCCTGCAAATTGGAGTCCTCCTCTTCAAGATTGAAACCACCATTGTTATCATTTCCAAACTCTCCCAACAAAAAATTCATGGGGTTGCAATAATTATTATGATCAAATAACAATTGGGTGCAAGAACTTCCACCACTGAACTCATTAATATCTTTTGAAAGGGTGTAAGATGTTGGAGAAGAAGGTGTTTGATAGGGAGGTTCATGAAGATGAAGGGCCGCCATGAAAGGGTCAGGAGCTGTGGAGTTGAAAAGTTGAGCCATGAATGTTGCAGCTTCTTCATCAGCTGTGAAAACTCCATTGAGAGAGCTCCATTGATCTCCATCTTCAACAATGGGGCCTCTCAGTTGCTCCATTTTTTATTTTTCTTGGCGTTGTGGGATGTATTTATAGGGAGTTTTTGTGATGGAGTTGACTTTTTTAATATTTAAGAAATTGAGAGATTGAGTTTTCCCAATTAAATAGTCTAATTTTCCCTTTTGTTAATAATATATATTTTTTTAATGGAACCAATAGAGTTGAAGGTGGTTCAATTTAATGTTTGAAAGCAAAAAGATGTTTATAAAACTCGATGACTTGAAAAATTCGATCAACCGAGTGCAACTAGTTCGGTTTGGATTATATTGTAAACTTATTTGAGTTCAGTTCAAATAAATAAAAAGTTTATAGATGGGTTGATTCACGAGTTTTCTTAAAATAAATTTAACTGAGTTGAATTTAGTTTTAATTTTAGTACAATTATATACATATATTTATTTTGTTTTTATTTAATTTCATAATTTTTTTTTTGTTATTCATTCTTAGCCTAAGGTATGAAGGAATTTTCTCAAAATTCGAGAAACTTCAAAGGTGAATTGTTCTTACACGGAGCACTATTGTGAGATCCTACATCGGTAGGTGAGGAGAACGAAACATCCTTTATAAGAGTGCAGGAATCTCTCCCAAGTAGACGCATTTTAAAACCTCGAAGAGAATCCCGAAAGGGAAAATCTAAAGAGGACAATATTGACTAGTAGTGGGCTTGAGCCGTTACAAATAGTATCAGAGCCTGAACACGAGGCAGTGTGCCAGCGAGTAAGCTGAGCCTCGAAGAGGGTGGACATGAGGCGGTGTGCTAGCAAGGACGCTGGACCGTGAAGGGAGGTGGATTGTGAGATCCTTTTAATTCAATAGCTTAGTATTGATGAACTCTTCAATTTTAGTGAAAGGACTACATTGAATTAAGAATCACATGAAGAAAATGAGTTTGGGATAGAAAAGATTTTTTTTTTAGATTTATCAAACGGGTGGAGGTTGAAGACAGCGCGTGGATGACCTAGTTACCGCGCGTGAATCAGTTTATTTTTGTCTATTCGACCTTTATTTGTTCATTTTTTCAATTCGATTTCAATGTCATTCTTAACTTCTCTTATTGTAAGACTCATTTGAAGAATTTGGAAGAATTAGATTGAATTAGTAGAAAATTTAGCATAAAAAGAATACCGACACAAATAAGTAGTTCTTTGGTGTTTCCGTGTAATTTTGTGCTTGTAGAGTAGAATAAGTAAATTTATTCGGGTTGGGTTCATTATTTAAGTTTATGCTTGGTTGTGTTTATGATGTGTACAGTGTGCTATGTAGTGACGAATATGAGTTTTGCCAACTAACTCTCACTCGTGAACTTGACTCACATGGATCCGCATAATAATTTACTATCTAGTAGTAACTTGAAGGTTACAACTTCATTATAATTGTGCGACATAGGGACTATTAGAGGGTCACCAAATATGCTCTAAT
Organism: Cucurbita ficifolia; assembly: GCA_033971965.1. Classification (NCBI taxonomy): domain Eukaryota; kingdom Viridiplantae; phylum Streptophyta; class Magnoliopsida; order Cucurbitales; family Cucurbitaceae; genus Cucurbita; species Cucurbita ficifolia. The sequence continues at coordinate 11,435,149 of CM066972.1, forward strand.
AGTGAACCTATCTTGAGAAGTAGGAGGAGAACACGTGTACTTTATAAGTTGGTAGCATGTTAAGCCGCTACAACGCCTAACCTTTTAGAATATTTGGCCAGCGAGAGTGTCTAACTGTCGTCGTGTGTGCTTTGTTAGGCCTGCAAGAGCGCATATTAGGTGAGCTGTATTTGGCTATGTGAGTGTCGTACATACGAACTTTGAGTATATATGTTACAACATAATTAGAGAAACTAGTGGAGAGTTCGTCTAAGACACCCTAAATGTAATGACCCTAGATTTCTACTTAACTTAAAATCGCTACTATATATATATAACGTAATCTTTTTATGCGGAAATAATCATTTGAAACATAATCATAAAAGATTGTCATGGACTTCTTTAAAACAATTTAACATAAATTAAAATAAATATAAGTAAAATAAAACAGAAATACCCTATACTAACTTATAGTCTACTAAATTAAACGTAAATTATCATATGCATATGTCAGGGTTTTCTAAGTTGCAATGCGGACTCGTTAGCTGTACATGAAAGCCTTGTCTTTGCCTGAAAAATGAGAGTAGCACATGGCTTGAATATTGTTCAGTAAGTGACCCCACTATTGAGGTTAGATGCAAGCACATACAATCATGAATGGGACATATCTTTTTAAATTTGTATTCCCTTAAGCGACTATCCTAAGTGGGTAATTGGATGTGTATTTGCTATTCTACACATGGCCCATACGTGCGAGTATGAACCCACCAGTCGATTCGCACACTTTTTGGGCCTCTTTCCTAGTCAGGCTAGCATTCTCTGATGTTGTTGCCAAACACTCGATAAGAACAGTGACCACCATCGCAGCATTATGATAAATATAATGATCGTTTTTCTGCCTCTTAAAGTACACGTCCATACCATCGTAAAAGGGAAGATTCCCTAATGCATGTAACACATAATGATGCATGAGATCCCAACATTTTCATTCATTAACATGTAAAACAACCCCTTCCGTTTTTCCTTCATATCATATCATTTTTATCATAGCTTTCAATACATATATCGGGGTTGTGCATCATGTCGAAACATCTTATTGCATGTCGTTCATATCATAAATTGTGTCATGTCATACATGTGTCATATCATAAACATATCGTGTCTCCCAACATACCATATCATATCATTCATGTATCAAATCATAAAACATATCACAATATGCATCATATCGTCAAACATATCATATCATTCACATATCATATTCACGGTCATATCATAAACATATCGTGTCTCCCAACATACCATATCATATCATTCATGTATCAAATCATAAAACATATCACAATATGCATCATATCGTCAAACATATCATATCATTCACATATCATATTCACGGTCATATCATAAACATATCGTGTCTCCCAACATACCATATCATATCATTCATGTATCAAATCATAAAACATATCACAATATGCATCATATCGTCAAACATATCATATCATTCACATATCATATTCACGGTCATATCATAAACATATCGTTTCATAACATTTCACATATAACAAGCATATGACACGTGCAAATCCACGGGGCACGTGTCATCATACAGGATACAATTTCTAACTGAACCGATAGTAAATTAGCATCTACTATGACCCATTGATGCTAGCTTAACGCTCCTTTCTGAAATTTAATTCTATTAAGGAGTTTCCCAATTATAAATGAGCATTCTACCGTGAGAATTGACTCACCTAATTTAACCTAAAATAATTTAAACTTACTCTAGTAATTTAAACTAACTAAACTTGCATAAAATAATTTAAACTAACTAAACCTAATTTTACATAAAATAATTTAAACTAATTCCAACAATTAAAACCGGTTAGAAGGTAGTTATACTAACCTTAACCACTTAGCCGTTGAAACTAGTAGGAAATGATCCGAGCGTATCAGACCCAAGTCGGATCAGCCAAAATGCTGGTCTTAAGACGTCAGAAAGTGTATTCTCCGATTGGCTCGAACTTTTCAAGTAAGATGATAAAATGGAGTGAGGGACCTTCCTTCTATAGTGGAGGTCAACTCCCCACTTCTCAACTTAAGTAATGTGGGACAATTTCCCGTTTTTTTCTTCTTCTAATTTTTGGGTTATTACACTAAACTTTCTTTACACTTTGACAGGAACGTTGAGCTATATGGAATCGTTAAATATGGTAAACTAAGAAGAACACAGTTATAGGGATAAGAGTTTGCCAACGTGGGAACTTGTGCTAGGAATAGACTAGCATGACCCAAAGCTAACTTAATAACAAACCTTCTAGACATGTGATAAGTCTCGTGAAGAAAATAGTGAAAAAGAAATTACATTTTACCTTTATACTTGACCGAATGAATTAAATTTCCCTCTAAATTGCAATCTCCGAACCTAAATTGAAATCAGTATAGCAATTTCTACCGACTTCAACCACACTTTAACAAAAAGTAAAGTAAAAACTCACAAAATTCACTTCGACAAATACACATATTGGATAGTAAAACTACGTCGTTCGCTAAACTAAGTTTACATTAGCCATAATTGATATATATTTCGATCGAGAAGTTTGAAGTTCAAATTCCTAAAGTTTTTTTATTAAAAATATTCAAATGGGAACTACATAATGGAGCAAGAGGGTGGCGCACCACTTAGCCAAAGAGGCTTCACTCGGTGGCTTGTTTTACGAGGACTTTCATGTTAGGTTGTTGCTTAATGAATTTATTATTTGAAATATATATATATTAAAGAAACAAATATATATATATATATTAAATAAAAAAGGTTAGAAATTCCTGACAGCCGCAATCTTTGGTGAAGAATAATTAACGAGAACCAATTAAATTCAACCTTAAAGTCAACAATCATTTAAACTAATATATTTTAGTTAGCTGGATTTTTTGATAATGACTGTTCTTTTTAATATAATTATAATTATAAGAATAATTAATTAACAGATATAGATTAATATAAATTATAAAATAAACAACATACTCATGGTTTATGCCTAACTTTCCAAGACTAACTTGCTCGGGTTTGCTCGGGTTCATTTTCACATGCATGTTGACATCATTATTTATTACACTAGAAAATAAAAGATATGTAAGTTGTAAACTTCTACATTTAAGAAAATAAATAATTCAAAAAGAAAGTTTCCAAACAAAAAAAACAAGTTTAGTAGCTAGCAATAGGGATGTACCTCGAACTTGAAAAACTCGATCAATCCAACCTAATCAATTGAACCCGAAAACTCAAAAAACTCGATCAATTCAACCCAATCAATTGAACTCAAAAACTCGAAAAACCTGACAACCCAACCTGAATATCTAATATATTAAAATATAATATTTTATTTAAGTATCAATAGATATACCAATATATGTTCCCACCAATTTTAATTTAATTCAAATTTTAATATACATTAATTATTATTATATTTGATGTATCAAATACCATAATTATATTTTGAATATAATATATTTGAAGCGTTAAAATTAATATTTAATATACTACATGTATATTTAACATTAAATATAAAAATTATATATATTTATTGTAATTGAGATCGTAAATATTAAAATAGTTAAATGTAGAAAAGATACATTAAATAAAAATACATATTTGAATTTTGAATGAAATTAATTGAATATGTCGAGATATTTAATATTTAAATGTAATTTAAATATATGAGATATTAAAATATATTATTTCATATTTAGAAAATATTTTCTAAAAGTCCAACAAGGGAAATGGCAATCCTAACATATCTTCTCTAGATAATGAAGAACTCCCTCTCCATCCAGTCTCGTGAGGATTTTTTTTTCCAAAGTCACACAAGTGTTGGTCGACCCGAAAAATTGAGAAAATTGGTCAAAGTCAACTATGAGGGATAAATTGGTCATTTTGACCCTTCCTAATTAAGAGTCTAGATAAACCGATAATTTGATCTTGTTGTGGTCTTGATTCATTTGTGAACGCCTCCTTTACTCGAGTGTTACGTAGTATATTTAGCTTCAAGTTGTTAATTGTGTGTTCTCCCTGTAGAGTGAATTTATCTACATAGAGTTAAAATTAGGGCGCTAGAGTTAGGTTGGCTAGATGTCAACCTAGGTTAAGACGCCTCTTGCAAACTGAACACCTTAGGATCCGTAGCCACGGTCAGAGAGTTTAGACCCTAGTGCTCACAGACTAAGAAAGACCTGAGGAGTCAGAATAGAGTACCTTGGAGCAAGAAGTCCGCATTAAGAAACTTTGGTATCCTAGAAATCCAATGGACTTCCTTAGCTCCTTAGATATGACCAAGATGCCTTTAAGAATATGCATACTATGCTCTAGGTAATCAATAAGATTATCTTCCTAGTAAAGCATGCACTAGAGAACCAAGCTAAATTTTGGGTGCTATAGCTAGAGTAGTTTACATGTTGACCTAGGATAGTACATTTTCAATAGACACTACACTCTAGGATCGTGAGCGTCAATCAAAGGGATAGACTTGTATGCATCCAGATAGTCGATTAGTTTGAGGCATTAGTCTTAGATGTCTTGGAAAATTTTTACGCCCCTAAGAACCTAGTAGACTCCTACAACATCGAAGAATGAGAAAGGTAGCCTCTAGGGTGTTAGCAGTTAGTACGACATCAATAGAGCTTCTACTTCCCTTTCCACTTTGATATCAGTACCTCGAGCCAAGGCCAGTTAGGATGGTGTGTTCAATAGTGTAGTTGGATTACCCCGCATAGCAAATTTGTCAAAAGAAGGGACGAAGGACTATGCTGGTAATCTTAGTAGCTGACCAACACAGGGGGCTCGTTCCTCCCGATCTTGGGTGACTAGATGATCCTGTGGATAGGTTTCACCAGCTAACCTCCCATGGATGATGAGAGAAGGTTAGCACACATCATATGTCCCCACCAAAGAGAGAGATTTATGAGGTAGTGTCTCGACCTAGGACATTGTTTACACACTGTTGAGGCAAACACAAGCTACCTAAGTTTAAGAATAGAAAAGTAATTCACCCCAAAGATGAGATTTGTGCCCAGAAGACCTGCGCCATAGAAATAAGTAAACCACCTCTTCGGTACCTAGAGTGGGTCTATGAGCAGCTAAAATACCGCTCAAAGCTTTAAGACTCCTCAAAGGCTTAAATAGTAGTAGAGACTAGATCTGAAACTTCCTAGAGTAAAAGTAAAGTGCGTGGATACCTACTAAGATTAGGATGCAATGAAAGCTTACACGTAGGTTGTTTACCAAGTATTTTTATACTCACCCCTTTCTCCTTGTTTTTTTAGAGAGGTTTGCATGCTGTCGGTTGAGGTGGAGGAGCATTCGAGAGTTGTGCGGTCAAATGGGAGGTCGTTTCCTAGATTTATAGACTTTTCAATTAATTGGATTTCTTGCCCATAAATTTCTAAACATTTCATTTTAATTTTGTATATCAACCACACCATTATTATTATTTTTTTTTTTATAACAAAATTGTCCTAAAAGAAATTCTCAATTGTCAATATACATTTTTTTTTTTACAAATCACTCAATTAATGTATATAAAAACACTTACATTCAAACACGGAAACAATGTATAAGAACCATTACATAGAAGATGACTACATGACTACATGAATAAACTATAATACGTGGGTCAATTTGACTTTTTGGATTCGTTACCTTCCACTCTCACATAGCTAATTTTGACTTTATTAGAGGCATTTAAGGTTAGTTTAATCGTGATTGCTCAATTTAAATTATTTTTAGCTATAAATTGGAATTATTTGAGAATTAGGTAGATAAAGTTAGTTAGAATATTTCTAATATGATGTTATCGGTCCAACTAGGTTGAAACGAATTTTCAGGGACGAAGTCAAGCCAGTTTTAGGAATAATTTGGGACCCGACTCAGGTCAACCAAGTAAGTGGCTCCACTATCGCCTTGGTTGGATGAATTGTATAATGTATGATGATGTGTGTCCCGTGACCCCTCCATGTGTCATATGTATGATTGATATGTTACGCTATACTATGTTATGTCATGATATGCTATGTTATGCAACGATAAGTTGTGTGATGCCACGATAAGTTATGATATGTATAAAAGCTATGTTATAACATTATCATGTCATGTTATATAAAACTGCTATGAAACTGACGATCTATGATGCATAAGCCTCTTTAGACCATGTCATGAAAATTATGCTATGTGTTACAGAAGGTAAAGGAATTATGTAAACATAATTCACAAACTTAATATGTTACCGATAAAGGGAGGTTTGTCTTGCATCATACATTATGTCATGATTAAAAGTTACACCACATGCATACTTGTGTGTCATGTGCACCAGAATACTTTCCTGTTATGATGAGTACAAATGCGTACATCATGACTAATGATTTATGACATTTATGTTCGCAATGATGTCATGCAGGTCCTTTCCCTCCTTGATGTTCGACACAATCTATTAACGATTGCTAGCCCGACGAGCCAGACGGGGGTGTGCGAGCCCGCCTAGTGGACCCATGCTCACATGCATGGGCCATGTTTAGAGAAGCACTACACATCCAACCTTGACTAGACTCGAAAGCTACCCAAGGCCATGTTATGATGTTTTCAAATGATAGGTCCCTCAATGTTGCATGTGTTTGCATTTTTCGACCCCAATAGTAGGGTTACTTACTAAGTATTTCTTAAAATACTCCAGTCATGTGCTACTCGTACATTTCAGGTAAATGTAAGGCACCGCTGTACATTTCAGGTAAAGGTAAGGAACCACTGTTAGGGTAGCTGCATTAGGTCAGAATAGGACATTGTTTTTTTTTTTCAAATGCTACACTTTATTTTACCGGTTTCTTAGTGTTATTTCTAGTCTTATTTCAAACGTTTAAGTCTAAAACATCGTTTAAAATCACTTTAAATGAATATTTCCGCACTTAACAGTCATGTCATACATGTGATAAGGACCTTATTATAGTAGAAAAATAGAGTCAATAGTTACTTTTTGTTTATGAAATTTACGTATATGTATTCGGGATGAAGTTTTTCAAGTATTATGCTCTTATTAATTCTTTTTTGTTGTTGGTTTTTAGGAATTTTCTAGTCTATTATATTTCAAACAATTCCAGCGTATTATATTTTAAACATAACGCTTATCAATCTATGTAATTTATGCATTTTTCGAAATTTTCGATATGAGAATTGAGAATTTAGAACATAACCATATTTTTTATTTGTCTTGGACTATTTTCAAGAGTAAAAACTATTTCTCCACACGAACATGTGTGTTCTTTTAGCATGCTTTGTTCTTATTCACATGTTTACTAAAATAATTTCAAGCCAAACACGCTTAACATTGGAATTCTCGTGATTGAGCTACCAAAACAGAAGATGTTATTGGTATAGGTAATAACTATTAATTTGCTTGTTAACCAAATTGATATAAATTGTTATAATGTTTAATTTTAAATTAAAAAATAATTGTGTTTACTCTTTGATCTTTTTCTAATGAAATCATTTTATTTTATAGGTCCCTTGCCTTTTATATATATAGGAAAAATATAACACTATATATAATGTTACTCAAACATAAAATAATTAAAACATGGCTTACTTAATCTATTTGAGTTTCCATTTCTTTATTGATTTAAATATCTAGTCTTAATGATTTAAATAATATGTAATATGTTGTGCTCTCCACTTTGTTTTAAAGTCTATAAATTTTTTTTATTTTATTTTCTAATTTTTACAAATGTTTTCAAAATCTTAACTTCAAGAACTAAAAATGATAGGGTTATATATTTGTTTTTATATATGAAATTTAATTAAGAATTAAAATGTGAAACCATTCGATAAAATTAAGAACTAAAAATAAAAGTATTTATCGAGTCCTGAACGTCCGTTCATACTTATCTTGACACATAAAAGTCATATTTCTAGGCGTAATTGATCTTCCCTGTCTAATCAATTAAGATATCTATGTGAGTATTGTTAAATAACTCTTTACTATTGGCGTTTAGTTGACAACCCTTCAGCTTCTCCATCGAAGTAACCTGATAACATCATAAACATGAGGAGCGTGATCCTGTGTCAGTACCAACTAAAATACCTATACGAGTTAAGTATAAATATTATCTTTCTACTAGAGGTTAGTTGGCAACCCGCTAGCAGTCCCATCATAGTAATTTGATAACATCATAAGCATCAAGGAGAAAACTTCGTGGTTGTACCACCTAAGATATATATGTAAGTTATGTATAAATAACTCCTCACTACTAAAGGGCAGTTGGCGACTCGGTCTCATAAATATGAGGGGGCAATCTTGTGTATATACCAATTAAGATTGGTACGTGAGTTGGCTATAAATAACTCCTCTTTGGATTGTTGGTTGTTTGGTCTGATTCTATTTTGTGTTAAGAGTGGGATGGAAAACAATACTTTGTATTAGGGTTTGATGTTTACTCTATCCTTTGACAAATAAGAAAATGTTTAAAAAAATAAAAAATAAAAAAGTTCGACCTAACCCAACTCGACCCAAAAATATAAGGGCCGAGTTGAGATGGGTTGGACACCTTGTTCAATTCTATTCCACGAAATTTTGGGTCGGTCCAAAAACTCCCTCCCGTGCAACTCATGTGCACCCCTACCACGACACGACGTGTAAAAACGAAAAATAAGGTAGATCAAAATGAAGGTCATCAATTATTCTGGTTTAGGTTTTTGAATCCAATAGTTCTTTCACTTCTGCACCAAATCAAATCCAGTGGTTCAAATCATTCAATAAAATGATCAACCAGACCCAAACCCTAATTGTCAAAACTACAAGAGATGAAAACTAGAATCTAGAATTTCCATATCTAAAAAAAGCTAAATTAAATTAAAAGAAGTCAAACTAAAAACCCCTATCATGTAAAATTATTGACTGAATGAGTAATTACAAAACAAATAGTTCAAATCAAAGATCTTTTCTTTTTTCCTAATTCTCTGATCCACAATCCTTACATGTGAAAGAACACGGGTAGAGTTGTAAGATGACAAAAAGGCTCACATAAAAAAAACTTCATCTCACTGTGGCAGAAAAGCCTCAAGTAAAAGATACTTACAGTGTTCGTATATCGTCTGCATGAACTCGTAAAAGGTCCGATTTCAAGGAGCCAAACAAATTCTAACACAAGCTACAAGGCTGGTGGTAAGAGCTAAAGATTATAGACCTCTTCAAATATGGTCTCATTGTGCTGCTTTCAGTTGTTGCTCGTCTTCCACAACTTCTTCTCCTATACCTCTTTGTGCAAGTCTGTAGTACAAAATACCCATGGTTGCCAGACATGCCCTGCACATGATTCAGGAAATCCAATGCACACACACATTACACATTACACAATTAAAAAAAAGGAGCACTTCAAGCAAACCATAAAGCATATAATTAAGAGAATGAGAGGAAAAAAAAGGTATATAGATATACGGGAATTACATGATTGCTATGACAAGAAGAATTTTCCTCGGATCCATTTTGGAGGGTCTTTGGTGCCGAACACGGCCTTCACTGACATCATTGGCACCCAATGAATCTTTACGTGGAGGCGCAGTCACGGGTAGGGTTGGCAATGCTGTTGACCAGAAAGGAAGTAGCGCTCGAAGAAACTTGTGCCTAAAAGGACCTGCAGGCAACAAATAAATGGAGTAATGACAAGAATACCAAAATAACATGCAGCAAAAATGTGTAAAAAAAACTAAGGCAGAAAATTAAGAAGCCAAAACCATGACTGAAGTAAGGAGCTCACTGCTCTATTTTGTGGAAACAAAAAATAAAATGGTGCTGAAATTAAAGAGTCTCCAAAATATGTGCTGCGTAAGGAAATGGTGAGCTTACTGACCCATTGGGTAACACGCTCAATATTAGGCATGATGCACTTGCAATTTATCAAGAACTCTCAAAGATGAACTTAGTTACATCACAACTTAAAAGGGAAGAAAATATATATGAGTCTGGCAAAAAATAATAGTACATTTGGCAGTCCAAAACATCGAAAGCACTCGTATATGAAAAGCCTGAAGAGATTTCTTCAAATGTTTGCTTAGGACATGGTATGAAATATCAGGGAATGCTAGAAGATTGAATTTGTTTAGGATTTAGGAATTTCAACTAACCAATCATTTTTGTGGATTGCAAAAGCTGAGGGATCAACACATTAATTACTACAGGCATGGAAGGCCAGACACGAGTTTGATGTCTATTTTAACAAAGGAACAATTTAATGCAATTCCCGGATGAGAGTAAAGAGGGAAACAAATGGGCACTAAAGTGACGTTTGATAAGCATGTAACTTACCTCTTCGAACGTACTTCTTGCGGTTACCATCTTCATCATCAGCATAATACGAAATTTCAGAACTTTGTCTGTCATAATTGATTGCACCCTTTCTTGTGGTAGCAACAGGCTGGATTGCATTTGAAAATTAAAATAAATGGTATGAGAATAAACTGAAAGTAAGCAAATGAATAATATGTTGACTAATCGTCTTTCAATGAAAGTTTAAAACAGAAGATATTCTTACAGCTGAAGGACTTGAGCCTTTCACAAAATTCCCTTCTGGACCAGGTATTTCAATCTCAACAATATCTGAAATGTTATTTTTGGAAGATCCAGCTCCAGTTGTGGCTGAGAATCCTTCACCCGTATTTGAGACAACGTTTGCTACTGAATTTAATGAGCTCTTATTGTTATGTGCATCTCCTGAAGAGGAAACCAAGGGATCTGAGGCAAAGGCAGAGGGAGGCCCATGGGATTCTGTTGCTGATAATCCTACTGGATGATTTCCAAACAAACTCTTTTCCAGACCAGTCTGATGAACAAAAAGAAACAATACTATGTAAGACAATAACATGCTTCAATCAGCAACATAGCAATAGAACCAGGAATTAGATGAGACTCAAAGAGTCTCAAATAAAGTTCATTCAGTACAATGTTCCACCGTGAAGATCCCATAGGATAATCAAAAAAATGTCCCAGTGTAGATTTTGTAAAAATAAATAAATAATAAATAACATTCAACTTTAGCTAAATAGCTCAACCTTTTGTGTTTAGATAATTTTCTTTTTGGGAGATAACCTTGTGTGTTTAGATAGTATTTTATATGATTAAAGCTTTCCTCTCCATTTCAATATTGATAATGCACATGTTGGACATCATTAACTTAAATAGTATTTGAGCCTATAGACAAAACAGCAAGCTAAAATTTTTTTTTGATGAAGTAGGGTGATTGTTCGAGTAGGTCATATCGCAGCAGCTACATGAACCCCTTCCTTTCTGTTGCAGGCAGAGCCTCGGAAAGCACGAATGAGCCACATATAGGGAAACTTGCACGTGTGGTTCTGGCCAGGGATGCCGGTATACTATACTAATATGTGTAGGTCCCGTAACTCAAGTCAGGATTGAACTCTCCATGTGATTCATAATTGCACATCCACCAAAGCTTCAGTGTAAAGGTAGCTACAAAGAGGTGGGCATTCTCACTGTTGTTTTCACAAAGACTGCACCAACTTAATGAGAGGCACCTGTACAGCTCTTTGTTGTTTTCCCAAAGAAAGCACTAACTTGATGAGGGGCATTTGTAAAGATCCCTATACTTTGTCACACTCATCCCCTAAAGCACGCAGTCTTTAGGAGAACCCTACACTTTTTAGGGCGTTCAGCCTTTCAGATAGCCTTACAAAGATCATTAAGATTTTTATCTTAGAAAAAAAATATATTAAACAGAGAAATATATTCACTTAAGAAGTCATGTATAAAAGAAGGGAGATGAGATATCCCCAAAAAGCAAAGGGATTACAAAAAGGCTTCCCAATTGGCCAAAATATGTAAATCATAGCTACAAAAGAATTTAGAAAAGAAACCAAGAAGAGGAATGAAACTTGATAAGATCCCACAGATTTTCAAAGCTCGTCTGCTGCTGCAGAGTGGAGGTTCTCTTATATTGCTCTAGCTAAAGACACCACAGGATAGCATCCACTGTATCAAACAACACAACTATAGCCGCGTGATTAAGATTTAGGCCGAGAAAAAGCCAAAGGATGGCCTCTTCAAAAGAGCAGGGAAAACACCAACTAACCCCAGAGATACTGAAGAGCTTTGCCCAAAAGGGGCAATGATTCAATGAACAAGACTCTCAGGGCTTCTTTTGCATAACACACGCCTATTTGGAGAGAGTAGAAAGTTAGGCATTTTCCTTCGGATATGATCATCAAGAATTGCTATTCCTCTAGTAAGCTTGTTGTATAAAGACTTCACAAAAAAGTTACTCAAACTGCATGGAAACTAAGTTCTAGTTTCCTCAAACATCATTCTAGGAGCCTGAAAGTTGCTGATTACAAAAATGAGAGATCAACATTTTGCTCGAATTCCCTCTGATTAAACTGTCTACAAAATACAACATCATTCTTTTAAATCTCTGGTTAACTTTAGGTTGATCACAAAGAAATAGGACAGTCGATGGCAGGCTCTTGCAACTCCTTTTCACCTTCTCTTCAAGATGGCTCAAGGGGGATCCTAGCCATGACCTTTATATTCCTACTTAGAAGTACGAAGTTCCAAGAGAGAAAAGGAGAGGAAAAATAGGGAAAATAAAAGTATTTTCCATTTTCATCTGCTCTAGCTTCGAATGCAGAAGAAGGCTGGTAAATTCAAATGGGGCATCCAGTCATACATCATAGAACCCATGCTCGTGCAATACAAGTGGAGGAGAAGCTTGACGATGAATCTGATTATTGTTTTGTGATAGTGATTATTCAGGGATTATGGGAGGTTTTTAGCTTCTTGAGTGTTTCTTGCTACCCTGGAAGATTCTATGAATCTACTCGGGTCAAGCTCAAGAAGAAAGCATATTAAAGATTGAGCGATCTTATAGGTGACTTGAAATGAAAGAAGAATAATTTTAAGGAGAGTGATTGGAACTTGAACTGTGGGATAAAGTTCAGCTTATTATCATTCTGTGGTATCATTCTGCAGTATCTAATATTAAGTATCCAGTAATTTTCCCATTTGTTTGCAACTCTTTAATTTCTTAATTAGAGCATCACACATCCCCAGGGATTGTACAGGCAGTAGAAGCAAGAACTAAGGAAGAGAAAATAGAAATACAGTCATATGAGAACTGAGATAATCATCTCCCCAAAAATTTCTATCAGGCATGTGAGCCTAACCTGCAAGATAGCTTCCTTTAGTTTTGCATGTAGGCGAGATCCTGAATCTTTAATGTTCTTCGGAGGCCATATCTGCACCAAGAATATACATGTATCTTAAAGTTATCAAACGTGAGACAATATTGTAGTTTCCATTATAGAAGACTATATTCACATCAATCAGGGAACGTGATAAAATTGATCATCAAGAAGAAACAACACAACAATAACATAGAGGTGTCGAAGGCATGTGCTGGGATCATATATGAATTTGAACTAGATAATAAAAAGTGTACATATATACCCCATACCGAAATGGAACAGGCGGGACAGTCGTAGCCAGCAGGGGCAGTGGATGGAGGAAAGCTCTTGATATGTGAGACCAAGCAATCCGTATGTATAACATCTAGCATGAGAACAATGAATTACATAACTACTTCAACATTTCAATTGAAATCCACTCTACTCTTAAAAATTGCATGGAAAGAAGGTAAGTAAATATACAAAGTCACATACGCAAGCATCCCAATCGAGTAGTTTGAGGACCAGTTCCTTCCTCAAGTGTAGCATGACAAAGGCAGCAATTTGGAGGCCAATCATAATCTCCATTCAATACCCACTCTGAATAGGTGCGAATCTTAAAGGAAGAAGAAGCACAACATTAACACAGCACAAACCTAAAAGGAATAAACCCTAACAAAGAGAATTGCTCATATTCTAAGTCATTCTATTGCAGCAGCTGAACAAAGAGCTGTTTAGGTGTACTTTTGAAATTTTGCTTTAGAAACAATAGAATCTTTAGTGGGGGAAGATATACAGGGAACGTTTGGTCTTTTGCTAAGTTTATGTCTCGCTTTGGATGTTTGTAAATAATGACTACTGTGATCTTTCATTTGGTCTTATTCTTTTGGACTACAATAGTTTTCTTTCTCATTAGGTTTTGTTCTGTTGAGTTCTTTTGGGCAGTCATTTTTTAGACAGTTTTCTTGTTGGCCCACATTTTTTGACCTATTTGGACCCTTCTATATTCTTTCACTTTTTGCTCGCTGAAAACTTGGTTTCAATAAAAAAAAAATCATGCTTTAGAAAACTGCAAAACTGAAAAAAAATAAATAAATAAAAAGGTATAAGAGAGAGTGGGAACTGCACAGAGGAGAGAAGAAAAGAACTAAGTTAAAAGTGGACCAACAAATAGAGTAGAGAAGAAACATCATGAGATTTCTTATCAGACAAGTGACCCCAAAGCCAAAGTTCTTTGAGGTGGAAACTCCAAAAATATATATAGAAAGAGAGGAACAGCAAGAGAAACCCCTTGAGGAATCAGGGGTCACACCCTAGCATCTCTCCATCTCAGAGTAACAACCTGATCTCGAAGGATATAAAGAAGCCCCACCACATCAATCACCTCCCTATCAGTAAGCGAACAATGTAACCATTGAGATTAAAGTAGACAGACCAAGAGAAGACAACACAGAGGATATCAAATACAACCTCGTATCCAAAAGGAAATAGAGACAAGGAAAAAGAAGCACAAGGGTTTATCGCCAACCCAAAGATCCTCTCAAAAAAAAAAACTCACATCCTTCCCCAACAAAGCACCTGATAAACTGAGAAAAGAAAGGAAACATGAAGATATAGCTTTCCAGCGTTTTTTTTTTCTTTTTTCATTTTTTTTTTCCCCTTTTTGAGGCCCCTCAAAACCACTCAAAAGGGTGAGAGTCGTACCTATTCACAATCACTTTATACCACAGATTGTCAGATTCTAAAAAGAAATGTCACAGCCACTTAGCCAAAAGCGTCTCGTTGCACAACCTCAAGCTCCCAATACTCAAGCCTCCAAGCTCTACAGGCTTCAACACCAACTCCCACTTAACCAAATGGGACCCAACCCTCCTCAACCTCCTCCCACAAAAAGTTCCTCATCAGTACCTCGAGCGTTTTACTCATAGTAACATGGATCCTAAATAAAGATAAGAAAAGGCTGGGAATCCCACTTAAGACTGCTTTGGAAGAAAAAAAAAAAACTTCTACCAACCAAACAACCATTTCTGAAACTTTTCTAAGATTGGTTCTAGAAAACATGACTTAAATTTACAAGAGTGATGTATAATCCATGGTATTTACAAAAGACCATCCCAATTTGCAATGAGGGAGGTATAACTATAGGAAGTAAAAATATTAGACAGTTTACACCAAGATATAGCTTGGTAAACAACATTGTCGAAAAGTTTTGTGTAGGTCTGTGTCTTATCTGCAAATATTCTCTGATTTATTTCTTTCCACAGATTCCAGAAGAAAGCCATGATGAGATTTTTCCATAATAGGGTTTTTGCGTTCTTAAAAGGGTGGTACGTTAAGGCCATATCCAAAAAAATCATTTACCTCCCTAGGAAATGTGAGATGTCATCCAAATACATTGAGAATCATTGTCCAAAAATTCCGAGCATATGTGCATTGCATAAACAAGTGACTTTGTGATTCTTTTTCTTTCTTGCATAATGGACACCAATTTGGAGAAAGAGTGATGTACGGCATTCTTTTTTGAAGATTTTCACTTGTGCTGATGGCTTTATGCGCTATTTCCCAAGGGAAGAACTTCACCTTTTTAGGTTGATGGCCTTTCCATATTGTCTTTACTAGCGTGAGATTTATTGCTTCTACTTTTTCCCCCATGTCCATCATCAAGGATTTTGTAGAAAAGACCCCGCCAGCACTGGGGAGCCAAGTTAGTGAGTCTTCTTTGTTTGACAATACCACAAGGTCAAGGTCAAGGCTTAATTCGGCCCACTCCGTTGCTTCATTATCCTTTAAATTCCTACCAAGCTTCAGGTCCCAAAATTTGTTGACAACATTCCACATTTCTTTAATCGTGGTTTTTTTGCTATGAGAGAGCCTGTACAAAAGTGGATACTTCAAGGCTAGCGTGGTGTTTTCAATCCATGGGTCAGTCCAAAATGATGTGCTTCCCCCATTACCCACCTTATGGCGAGTTCGGTTGGTGATGAGATTTTGATGTTTCTTTATGTACTTCCAAGGCCCTTTTGTAGAAGATGGAGGGGTGCTTTTTGTTTGATGTAGAAGTATATTTAGCCTTTATAAGATTTCGCCATAAGGCCTTTTCTTCATGATGATATCTCCATATCCATTTGGCAAGGAGAGCTTTGTTCTTCTTCCTTATCGAGAGAAGACCGAGGCCTCCCTTTTCTGTTGGGAGGTTTATAATATTCCAACCAACAAGGTGTGCGTCATCTTTCCACAAGTAGTTTCTGTATAGTCTTTCTATATCCGCGGCCACTTTTTGTGGCATTTCAAATAGAGACATGTAGTAAATAGGGAGGTTGGATAATGTGACTTGTATTAGGGTGAGTCTTCCGCCTTTTGAAGTATAACGTGATGACCATGTTGACAACCTTCTTTCTATTTTCTCAATAATAATCTTCCAAAAGGAAAAGGATTTGTGGTTCCCTTTTAGAGGTAGTCCTAGGTACATATTTGGTCATTCTCCCTTTTTACAACCATAAATGCTAGCAAATTCTTCAATGATCTTTGTGCTAATATTGATGCCCATGATCTCTCTACTTTAAGGATTACCACCCAAAAGAAGTCCTAAATAAGTAGAAGGGAACTGTCTAACCTCACCCCACAGCCACCAACCACAACGCTATCTTGGAAGGACAACAAATTATACCAAAAATGGAACTCTTCCTCTTGTTAATCTCAAGACCAGATAAAGCTTCAGGAAAGGACAACGATATGTTTATATTAGCAAAATAACTCTCATGTCGAGAGAAAGAGAAGAGTGTCATCAAAAAACTAAAGGTGAGATTGATAAACCAAGTCGTTACCCACCTTGAAGCCCTCAATCCCACCTTTTCCCCTCCTGTCAACACGAGCCTACTGAGAACATCAACCACTAAGAGAACAAAGAAAAATATTGTCTCTGGGTCTCCCATGTTCCAACTTAGTTCCACATCAAAGTTTTCCACTTGACCCCAAAACCCTTTTTCCCCAAAACTCTATCCAAAAAGTTTAAATCCACATGGTTAAAGGCTTTCTCAAAGTCAATCTTAAAAATCATCCTTTCCTCTTTTCTTTCCCTATAGTCCTCGATGGCTTCATTAGCCATAAGAACTTAATCCAAAATTTTCTGCCCAAGCTCCCTGATAATTGGAAATGGAATTTGAAAGGACTCTCCTTAATCTACCAGCTAAAGTCTTAGCAATAATCTTATACAAACTTGTTATAAGACTTATGGGTCTGAAATCTTCCACCTTGTTTGTCTTCTCTTTTTTTTGGAATAAGACACATATAGGTTTCATTCATTTTAGAATCAGTAATACCCCGCTCATGAAACTCACAAAAAAACCTTCCACATGTCCTCCTTAATGTTGTCCTAATGCTTCTAAAAGAAGGTCATAGTGGAGTTGTCAAGACTAGGAGACAGACCTATCAAAACCAAAAACCACCTTACAAATTTCCTTTAAAGTGAAAGGGGCCTCCATCTCTTCCCTATCCTGGGTTGAGATAGGATTCCACTCTAACCCTTTCTACAAATGACCTAGGGAAAGGGTAGGAGCATAAAAGATTTGATAAAAAAAAAGAAATAATCTCCTTTCTCTCCCTTAGCACCTCCCCACTATCTTTCTCCAAGAAATCAGTCCTATCCTTGTTCCTCCTTTCTCCAAGAAATCAATCCTATCCTTGTTCCTCCTTTCTCCAAGAAATCAATCCTATCCTTGTTCCTCCTTTGTCCAAGAAATCAATCCTACCCTTGTTCCTCCTTCCTCTGGCCCGATTGTGGAAGAAAGAGGTTTTTTTTTTTCTATCCTTTGCCCACTTCACCTTAACCTTTTGTCTCAAACTAGTATCCTCCTGACAGATAATAGATTCGAAGTCCCCCTCCAAGGAGACACATTCACTTCTCTCTCCTCCCTAGTCACATATTCATGAATAATATTTTTGTTTCTATCCTTTGCCCACTTCACCCTAATTTTAATCATAATCTACACTTTCTTTTTCCTAAGATCCCCACAAATAGAAAGGTTTGCTCCTTGAGAGTAACTTTTAAGACTTTGCAACTTTCCAAGGAAACAAAACCCTCTCACCTTCCATCTAAACGATGGAAAATGAGAAGTTATTCTCCCTATACCGTTTAGAGTATAGCTCAAGGAATACCATTTATTAGTCTCCCTGTACCGTTTAGAGCAATTTTTCCTGTCTAGCTTAAGAAGTTATTCTTAAGAAGGAATACCATTCTCCCTATACCGTTTAGAGCAAATTTTACAAAACTAAACAAGGAATAACTTCTTAAGCAGGAAAATGAGATTTCATAATTATTTCTCCCTATATAATCAGGTGAACTCTTTGGTAAATGATCCCTTCTGCACTATACACAAAAGGTGGAAAATACAAAGGTGATCCCATGGTAGCTAATTATCCAGATATTTATCACCACTCCATATTGTAAACCGCGGAAAATTACCACAGGGACATACGAGAGAGAGAATACAACTGGGAAGTCGTAAAACAGATTGAAATAAATTGCAAAGAAACTCATGCGATAAGAGATTGGAGTACAAACAGTATTTTCCCCCTACTGTAAAATGATGAATAAGCTTACCACGCATATTTGGTGTTCTGGGAAACATATGCATTCTCCACATACGGGAACCTTATGAACAAAACAATACAACTTCGTGGCCTGAAGCACCAAAAACACAAAGCAAAAGTATTCTCAAGTTCATTGATTTTAACAAAGCCAGAAAAAAACAAGGCTATCACGATAACAAATTACAGCAACAATAAGAAACCAAATTTCAGGTAAACGGTAAACCAATAAGCAACATAGCGAAATAAACTTGGACATTTCCTCGATCCAAATAATGATGCTTACAAAATTCGTGAAAATCCATAGAAAATTAAAACTACCCCCGTAGCAATGAGCTTATAATTCCGTAATTCTACATACAATCAATTAGTCAACCATTCAGATCGCTTCGAATTCCAAGCTCCCAACCCCGGATCCGATCCCAATTTCCAAATCCCAAATCCCAATTTCAACATCAATCAAGCCTCCACAATCCGAATCAGAAATGAAAAAGAAAAATAACAAGTATAATCCTGCCCTGCACTACACAATAGCGACAGAAGGGAGAGGAAGAGGGAGAATTGTAGTACCTTGCGGCATTTGCAGACCACCATTGCAGTGACCGGCGCGGAGACGCTCTGATGAAACAAAGTTGGACTGGTATGGAAAAATGGCAAAACTAACAATTCAACGACATAGATATAGATCTCCAAAGCTCTGAAATGTCTCGAACAAGGATATCAATGGCCTTGAGCTCTCTCTATCTGAGTGAAGCACAACGAAACCCCCACCGTTTTCCTTTGCTTCGCCGATCCCTCCCCCTACACTTTCTTTTTTCTTTTTTTTTTAAGACTGAATTTCAATTTCTTTTGGATTTTTTTTTTTTTTTGTTAAATAATTTGGAATATATTTTATTACCATATTTTTTTATTAATTTCAATTATTCATTTACGAATGCTATATTCGCACACATGCTTTGCACGTGACCTTTTGCAACGAATTAGTTAAACAATATAACGTAAATCTCAAATTCTTTGTACAATTTAAAATACATTTTTTTTAAAATTAACTTCACTGAGTGTTGTGAGTGTTGTTTGTGTTAAAAAATTTGAAGCCGAACAATTGAATTAGTCTAATAAATGTCTCAACCTAACCACAAACACTCCTGCTCAAGTCCATTGCTAACAGATCGGTTGTGAGAAGAACAAAACATTATTTATAAAGATGTGAAAAAACCTCTCCCAAGTAGAAGTATTTTAAAAATCTTGAAAGACAATATCTACTAACCATAGACTTATCTCTTTGATAGCTTGTAAGAATAATAAATTAATGGAAAGAAAATTTGAAAATATTTATAATAATATTTTATATATGTTAAATATGAAAGAAGAAAATGTATTTATTGTATTCTATTATTAAATATTAAAATGATTAATATATATCAAAAAAAGATATTTAGAAAATTTTAACTGAGATTCAAGATTGGGTTAAATATATATCTTAACATATTAAATATCATAATATATAACTTAATTACGATAAATATTTGTCCAAATCACTTAAATAAGACCCTTGATCGAGCCATACAAGATATACCAACAGTTCTCTTATTTAGAGAATTAGAGAATTTTCCTTAAATTTTAGTCTTTATCTTCGAGTCATAGTAAGAAAGATCTTGTAGTGGACTAAAACGAATGAGCAGACAGGCAGCTTGAAACGAATGAACGTTCTCTAGCAAGGACTGGCTCGCATACAATTGCAAGAGCAAGAGCAAGAGCAAGTCTGAGTAAACATCACAAAATCATAATACCTTAAAAATACAGAACTAAACCTAAATGAGAGAGTTTTTCAATATACAAACCGCCTATAAAGATCATATTGCTGATATTGCTGATGTTCATTCATTAGTCAAGTCCTTCAGAAGTAAACCAGAACACCCCACCCCATGAAAGAAAGAAAGATTTATAAAGCTTATCCGGGGGGTAGCAGCTAGCTATGAAAGAGTGGGGTTATGTATCCTTCTATTTCTACACTTCTGAATTACCTCAACCCGGATGGCGCCGCTTGTGGATTGCCTCCTGCTCCTTTCCTCATGGCTCTCGACTGCGCAAGCATATCGTCGTAGTTCTGATTGTAGAAGCAAAATGTTAGACTTGCGTGACGAAATTCAAAGCATCTTAAAAGAAAACAAGAGAGAAATGTATGTAATAATGACCCTCTTTTCGAACGCCGAATCCCGCGAGCTGATTATCTTGTCTACAAGGCCATAGTCAATGGCTTCTTGGGGACTGAAGTACTTGGGTCGTTGAACATCTTTAGCAATCTCTTCCTTGGGTTTACCGGTTCCTTTAGCTAATAGCTCGATATAGTAATCGGTGTTGGCATCAAGTTCTTTGGCCTAAGACAAGAGTTTCAGGAAAATGAGAGGGAGACACTGGCTAAAGCTCAATAGAGAGAGGGAAGTATGTGTACCTTAATCCACATCTCTATGACCGCACCACTTGATCTACTAACTTTAGGCAGATACAGTTTAGCTGCAATTATGAAAGACAATGGTCAAAAAGGAAGGGAATGATCCTCGCGAGCCAGGAAAAACAAGTTACCATAATCCTGGATGGTTGATGAGAATGCAGAATTATGCAAAATGAAAGAATTATATATCAGTTTTAAGAGGCGAGGAACGTACTGGAGGAGTTAGGCTGGACAGCACGGTAACCCTTGGTTCCAAGTGACAAAAGCATTGCTGCTTGACCGAATGCCATTCCGCAGTTAATAGTATAGACATCCGGTTTGCAATACTACACAGATGTAAAAAGAATTAAGCTGAGACCTTGTTGATGGCATAATAAAAACAACGAAGTAACTAAATCATAAACTATTGATACGGTTTTATTTTGGCACATTTTTACTTGTCATAAAATAATTTAGCAGCCGACTTTGATGGATTAATAAGCTATCATCAGGTAGGAGAAAATGTCTCTGGGTCCTCGGTTTACTTCCAATGTAAGAAAGCTTTACGTGATAGAGGGGATGAAGCTGGTATATTTCCCTTTTAATCCTTCATTCAAGGGGCTATCTTCCACCATTTTGGATTCCACAAATATCAAGTTTGATCTCCCAAGTCATTTGGAATTTCTTAAATTATAAATCTTTTTCCAATCACTTTGTGTTCTCGGTTTGTACGAGATCTCACATTAGTTGGAGAGGGAAACGAAGCATTCCTTGTAAGGGTGTGGAAACCTCTCCCTAGCAGACGCATTTTAAAACCTTGAGGAAAAGCCCAGAGGACAATATTGGCTAGCGGTGAGCTTGGGCTGTTACAAATGATATCAGAGCCAGACACCAGGCGGTGTGCCAGCGAGGACGTTGGGCTCCCAGAAGAGTGGATTGTGAGATCCCACATTGGTTGGAGAGGGGAACGAAGCATTCCTTATAAAGGGTGTGGAAACATCTCCCCTAGCAAATGCGTTTTAAAATCTTGAGGGGAAGCCCAAAAGGGAAAGCCCAAAGAGGATAATATTTGCTAGCGATGGGCTTGGGCTGTTAGAGTTTGTTTTATTTGATACCTTGTAGGCAAAGGAACATCTCGTCTACTTGGGCTTTAGCTTGCAAAAAAAAATAATAATAAATAAATATAAATAAAACAAAAAGAAGAAGAAAGAAAACTTCTTCCAATGGGTGTGTTTCATAAACTCGGTAAGCTGTGGAAGGTTAATATCCATCTTGAAGAAGACAAAGCTCTGTGCCTGGCTCGTCATACATGGGAAGACACCATACTCTTTAACCCAATATTAACTACTTCGAGCTTAGGTCCACATAGGTATACTAACTCTAGGGGAGGGGCGGGGCGGGGCGGGGTAATGTCGGGGCAAAAGAATCACATGCTTTGACATTACTCTTTTTCTGCTTATGTTTGGGGAGGTTTTTGAAGACCAGCCTAAAGTTGGTACTGTCGGTCAATATCGGATGGAAATCCTTCTATAACTCCTGTTTTAGGATGAAGGAGGGCCATCATAGTAGGCTGTTTTTTTCGCTATCTTAAGGAATATTTGGCAGCAAGGAACACGAGATCTTTCAAGAGGGGAATGCTCTCTGGGAAAGATATGGCATATGATCACTTCAACACTTCCTTCGGATTTCTGTCAGTTCTTATAGAGATTCCCTTTCGCTTTTATTACCAGCAACTGGAGCTCTCTTGTAATGTTATTTCCTGTTTGTTCATTTTTGGTGGCTCCTACGACGGTCGTTGCCTTCTTTTTATTTTTATAACCTCCCCAACTTCCATTTTCTTACTGAACTTTCTTTTTTAAAAGGAATGGATTTTACCAAAAGATTCAAAGACCAGATACGTAGTTATTCCATGAAAAATATTAGACAAAAGGAATTAACTTAAGTTAAGGAAGGGACTACTTACAGCCATCATATCTGCTATAGCATATGCTTCAGTTTCGAATCCAACATTCTCCATCTTCTCATTCTAAGTTATCAACAAGCACGAAAGCAACAAAAACTAGGTCTTGAATATTAAAATAACAAGATGGTCAAAACAATGAAAATTACAACGATACTACAAGCTTCGTTAGAACAGGAAATATAATACTTCATGGATTAAGGAAATATCAATTAATAACCTGCGTCCCCGCAGAGTTTATGTAGAGATATATAGGCTTTGATGGGTTATCATAGTCTAGCCACATAAACTGAGCAACAATTAGCTCAGTCACTGCTGGTACGATCTGCATTTATTTGAAAGAAATACAGTGATGCACAATATACTTATATAGAAACTGAAAAAGTGCCATGAGAAAAAAATATCTTGCAAAGCAGAACCGAGTAAAGAATAAATATTATAGTGGCTCACGGGCATGCCCAAATAGACTATACGAGCGTCTAAGAGCAAAGAAGGCAAATCAGGAGGAGCAGATTGACGTCGTCCATATCCCCTTCCTCCCCCACGATACATACTAGCGCTCATACTATATTTTG
This sequence comes from Cucurbita ficifolia, assembly GCA_033971965.1. Lineage (NCBI taxonomy): Eukaryota > Viridiplantae > Streptophyta > Magnoliopsida > Cucurbitales > Cucurbitaceae > Cucurbita > Cucurbita ficifolia. Next base: position 11,458,893 of record CM066972.1, read on the forward strand.
ATGGACCCCTTTTTCCATCCATGCCTGATAGACTCCACATTCCACCATTATTCAAATAGCTGTGGGCGGATGAGATGCTTTCCTGCCAGGTAACAAGCAATCGTTGTGGTTACTAAAGCACAATAATAATGCTTGGCTTGAACAATACTGAGCTTCCAGCAAAAAGTAAATGTGCCTGTTTCTTTTTCCTTTCTTTTTAACTGAGTATGGATTTGCAAATTTATAGAAATTACTGAACCCTCAAGATCAAATGAGAAAAGAACCTCAGTAACTAATTCTGACTGTCGCCTGACAGGATTATCTTCTGTCATGAACATGTCCAGTTGTGAAGGTGTAAGGCCATAAAGTGATTGAGGAGCGTTCTTGTAGTTCTCCATCACTATAAGAACAGGAGATATGGAGATTTAGGCAATGATATTGTTTATTTTCGTCAGGATCAAACTCATGAAAATAATGATGGAACTAGAATTAACAAAAGAAAAATGAACGTGGATTCAAAGACACAAGTCCCCAGTGAGGTAGCAATTTCAGTTTACTGTCGACCAGTTGCACTCTGTCTCAAACTATTATGAATAAAAGATTAATTTACCCTCTCCAAAATCTCCGGCCATCGAAATACCACAACAAATCATCAAGAACACATGAAAAGAAAACGCCAAACGAACAGAAATTTTCCAAGTTACCAAACAATCAATTAATTTCATCAGAAAACGAACGGAAACAAATAAATAACTTCAGATGATTGAATGATTCCGGCCAGACAATTCAATATCGAAAGCTTACAGCCATCTTTGAGATTCTCTTCTCTGAATTGCTTAGGAATGTGGTCCATCGATTGTTTGGCAGAGGGAGAAAGAAAGTATCTGCGATATGAAGTTCTTGGGCGAGAGGAGGGAAAAGGGAGATGTGTACCGAAAAGGAAGGATGACTTTGAGCTGCCGACGGCCAACGACGGCGTAGCAGAGATATGAAGAGGTGAAGATGTCGCCATGGAGAAGGCCAGGTGAGAAGCTTGGCCGGATTTTGCCGATAGAGTTTTTGAGGTCTTCGAGTTCTTCTCTGATCGAGGTCACTCGCTGTTCTGCTAAAAACAAGACAACGAGAAAGGGAAACAAAACCAAAATTAGACGGAACTACGCAATTGGGCTTTAAGCCCAAGCCCAGCCCAAAGGCTTGAGGCCCAATAGTCTCGCAATCTTTTATAATATAACTCTCCTACCCTACGACCGGGTAGACCTATCTTTTCATGACTGTTCCTTGGGCTTTACATTCTCTTTTCGAGTAGGGTTTGATGGGTAGTACTTCTCTACACACGGTTTATGCTCATACACATGAACCCACTAAGCGGGCTGCATACCCCCTAAGCTTGATTACGAGCTAGTGCACGCTCATGCTGTCGAAAACCATCAGAAGGAAAGGGATGCTTATTGTAGTATGGTGCAACGTCCATACAAAATATACTATAAAAGTATCACATGCTCGTGACATACAAGCATCAGATCCTGCCGTTCAAAAACATAGTACATGGTTATAATGTACATCTTATTTCCATACTTTTATAATATAACTCTCCTATGACACATGCATATGTATGTATCATTTTTACTATTATCATACATGGCTCAGTAACGTTTCATAAGCAGAATCTGAACATGCATCACATAATACTCATAACATCCGTATAATCATATAAACATATAATAAAGTGTCATAACATTTAAACATGACACGTAAAATAGGTCACAGGGTACGTGTCACTCATACATCACTCAAGTTATCTAACCAAGTCCGCAGGTGTGTCACTAGTAAGACCATGTACTTGGTTGGTCTAAGCCGAAATCACTCAATATTCTTGGAGCTAACTTGATATTGCTCGAAACCAAATCCACCTATGGAATTCCACAATATCATATTTAGAATATCATCAAGAAAATAAACTAACCCAAACTTAATTTTTAGAAATTGGTCATATAGGGGTTATACTAGCCTCAAATGCTGTCAATTATGTCAAAAACAGTTTTGGGAGGGCCCAAAATAATAGGAAAGGGTATGAAATAGTAAAACGAGGACCAAAACAGTCAACCCGAGCCATATAAGCCAAGATGGAGCTTCCTACTATGCTAAGCCAAGTCAAATTGCAGTGTAGGTCGTAGGTCATGGGCATGCATGTGGATTGCGATCTGGGTCGGGCACGCGGGTTGGAACAGGCTAGGGAATGCGTGTGGGCCATGGGTATATGGACTGGGTCGTGGGTGGGCAGTTTGATTCATCAGAAGAACAAATAAAAAAAGGTTGGTAAATGCATGTCATATCTCATCATTGTGATGTCCCACATTGGTTGGGGAGGAGAACGAAACACCGTTTATAAGGGTATGGAAACCTTCCCCTAGTAGACACGTTTTAAAGCCTTGAGGGGAAGCCCGAAAGGGAAAGTCCAAAGAGGAAAAGATCTGCTAGTGGTGGATCTAGGTCGTTACAGTGGTCCTTCAAATTGTAGCAACAAGAAGTAATACAAAAGATGTAGAGTTCGATAAGACTTTTATAATGGTATTATATTGTCCACGGTGAACATAAGCTCTCATGGTTTTGCTTTTAGTTTCCTAAAAAAGTATCGTACCAGTCCCAATGGAGATGTATTCCTTACTTGTAAACTCATGATCTTCCCTTAATTAGGTAACGTAGGACTCCTCACAACATTCCTCAACTTCAAAGAAGGCAGAGGTCTTCAAGCCGAGAGTGAGATTTTGTGAAAGAATATGAAAACTAGAAAAAAAAAATACCCCGAAAAATATGAATTCAAATCACCTATGTTTATAGGTTTATGATGCATTAACCCATGATACATATGAGTTATATAATCGGTATAAAATCTTGACACAACATTTTCATGTGTGAAAAACGCTATTTCGGAAAGATAATGTCTTGACGCTACCTCAACTTCTATAAATTCATCTTTATGCCTACGAATTAACATAATAGATAGGTAGAAACACAACCCTAATTTCGAAAACTGCATACAATTGTGAGTTAAATCTTTAACCTCGAGTTCTTAGAAATTGCCGCGGGATCAAACATGGAACAATAGTTTAGTTACCATGAAGTTGTCGAGAGATGGTAAAAACGAATATGAGTGACTAATCTAAAGATTAAATCCTTTGATTGTTCATGCTTTTATGTGCTTAATGTTCATAATCTTTTGGCGTTGATTATTTGTTTATTAGTCTAAAAGGAGTTTAAAGCCGTGGAATTTATTAACGAAACTGATTGGATAATAATAATAATTTATTAAATATTTTAATATAATATTTGAAAGTATAAAAAGACAATAAAAATATAAGATTAAAAGAAGTTGAGAACTTGTTCATATTCTCCACGTATTTATACTCCAGAAAAATATTAAACGTGTTGAAAAGGGGTGTGGGGTGGGTTACGTGGCAAGTGGCGGGTGAGCGAGATGCCATGTTGAGGGGTTTCAGTCGGAGAAGCCAATGAAACAAAGACACGTGGTAAGTGTGACAATTTATTTGTCGGTTACGAGACGCATGTGAACACGGCCCCATACAAAGGAAAAGTACACGCGTCCGAGTGGCGAAATATCAGCGCGTAGTGATGACGTAGCTGACAGTTGGTGTCACGTAAACGGAGAGCGGAGACTCCACAAAATTAAAAGTATAAAATATGTATATATATATTAAATGCATTTTTAATATGTTTAATAATTTTTTAATAAATTTATGAATTGTTAATTCTTTTTAAGTGGCGTTGAGAGTTAGTTGTAGAAGTTCTCATCAATGGTAAGCGGGATAGTGTAAGGGTATTTTAGTCATTTTCATAAATGTTTAAACATTTTTTTCTAAAAACTTTTTTATTATTAAGAGCTTAAAAAAGTGATTAGTTAATTTAAAATTTTAAATATCAATTAAACGAAAACCTATTTTAAAAATAAAAATAAATGGGAAAATGGGAAAAATAAGTTGGTGTGAGTTGGAAATGAAAGGGATTATGAGTGGAAGTGGAAGTGGAAGAAAGAAAGGAAAATGGGATAAGAATACACGTGGGCGACAGCCGAAGTTTCTCCGTAAGTTTTGCTCTCTTTCCACTTATTCCCCCCCTCTCTCTCTCCTCTCCCTTTCTCTCTCTTCATTTTTATATATTTTAGTTTCCTTTCTTTTTTTTTCATTACTAATTAATTTAAATTTTGAATCCAATTAAATTTTTTTAAAAAATCGTTTTAAACTATTTAGATAAAATTATTTATTATTATTTTTAAAAATATCTTATTTGTCCATGATATATATTATATTAATAACTAAAACTTCGTACAATTTAAAATGAATGAGGTGGAAATTAGGTAAGCGAATAAAAAGAAAAAGGAAGACTCCACATTCCTCGAAGTGCCAGATCAGAAAACTCCAACCATTCACTAGTACACTCTAGTCCTTCTCCGATTTAAAATAAAAAAATAAAATTTTGTTTTGAATTGCTCAGCCACCGCCATCGCTCCACCAGCTCCCAACAATGCTCCCTTCAGTTGACCGACCGACCTTCCTCTTTATAACCCACCTTCCTTCCCCTCAAAACCCCACCGCCTCTCCCACCCATGGCCTTGCAAGCTCTCAATTCCCCGACCACCCGGCTCGAGCCCTCGATCAACCCATCCAAGCGCTCTAACCGCCCTCCGCTCGACTCCGACGACGAGTACTTAGCCTTTTCCCTTCTCATGCTCGCACACGGCGGAAATATCCCATCTCCCACCAAATTGCCTTATTCTTGTACCGTTTGTAATAAGTCCTTCTCTTCTTACCAAGCCCTTGGCGGCCATAAGTCCAGCCACCGGAAATCAGACGCCGCCGACACAGATTCCCCAGCCGCCGCCACCACCACTTCCGCCGTCTCTTCTTCTACTGCCGCTTCTACAAGGACCCACCAGTGTTCCATCTGTTTCAAGTGCTTTCCCACTGGCCAGGCTCTCGGCGGCCACAAACGGCGGCACTACGACGGCAACAATAACAAAACCGTCGCTGCTGGTTCGGATAGTAACGGCGACTCCACTCTCACGCAGACCCATGTCCGGGACTTTGATCTCAACGTGCCGGCCTTGCCGGAGCTCTGGCCGAGATTCCCGGACGGTGACCGGCGAGGAAAAAGTCAAAGTCAAAGCCGGGAGAAGTATGTGGAGGAGGAAGTGCAGAGTCCTCACCCGTTGAAGAAGCCGAGGCTTTTGCTTCCGGTGGAATGATTCAGATTCCGGCGGCCCTAAATCCATTTTTTTTTTCTTTATTTATAAATATTTATGGTGTGATTTTAATTATGGGTTTGGATTATTGGGATTAATTTGTTAGTGTACAGAGATCAGAATACGTAATTTATTTTTTGGGTGTATTTGGAAATTTAAATTATTGAAGAGAGATGATTATTTGATTTATTATAATTAATTATTATTTATTTATTTTGGGTTTGGTTGAACCGTTGAAAACTGTGTATTTGGTGGCTATTGGATAGAGGTTGACCTTTCTTTAACCAACTGTCGTTTCCACTCGTCCGATGGTCCCTTTAACGATCGATCCATTAAAAAATAAAAAAATAAAAAGAAATTGCACATTTTATCAATTTTTAATGTAAAATTTTAATTTGTACATTAATTCAGATAATTGTTAGAATTTTGACCATAAGCTTTAATAAGTTTCAAATTGAAAAGTAATTAAATAAAAAAAGAGAGTCTTGCATCCAAGTTAAAATTACTTTTAACCCAATTGTTTTAAGGTAAAATTACTTTTAACCCAGTGATTAAATTTTCAACTCAAACCACTTTTATTAGATAATGAACTCAATCCGACCTAACAGTAAATATTTTTGGATTGGGTTGATTTAGATTGTTCAAGACATCTATTCAAAAATCCTATATATATATTTGTTTGTTGTAAGCAACCATGTATATTTTAAAATTGATAATAAATTCAGTTGGATCACTTCAACCCAATATAATATCACGGGAATTCATAAACCAACTCATTTCATACAATTTTTATTTATGCGAGGAGGGTGCTCTGAAGGGGGCCAATAGGGTGCGCGTGAGTATGCGAGGGGCGCATCCTTAGAAAATCCTCTTATAGTTGTTCGTCTTTCATAAATCCAAGAATTTCACCTTTGACTATGAAATGCTTGTAAACTTTCAAACGATCGGAAAACACATGTTAAGTTCATCTAGACAACATTCAAATTCATTTTGGTCTCATGTGACACTTTAGACACCTTTAAACTATTTGAGCGCTTTTTAGATACTTTCAAAGTTTCGAGAAGTGGGATAGATGTATTTATCTCATGTGAGTTGTGTTTTTCCCTAGATAGCGCGTACAAATATTTTGAGAGGTGGGTTACACGTGTTAGCCTTGTCTAAAGAACGTCACGTTTATTTCTGCCACCATGTGACACTTAGACCTTTCTAACACATGAAATTTCTTTTGAAAAATTGTCGTGCATTTCAACCGTCCTTTTATTCTTTTGTTTATGTTTAAACTTTTTAATATTCTTTATTCTTTTTAATATAGGCCTTTTAGATTATTATTATTATTATTATTATTATTTTGTATTTAGGGGTAACTTGGGAGACTTTAGCTTTGTGAATTTATTGAATTTTGTAATGATATATGATTTTAGTCACAAATCTCAAAAGCCTTCCGATCGAGGTGATATATCGAGACGTTGGGATGACTTGCAAACAAAAATTCATAATGGTATGATGCTATGTTCAACATGCTTCGATGTTTAAGTTAGTGCTTAGTCTGGAGTGATGTTGAGCTGAACTAGAGTGATACTATGTACCTTGTTAGTAGGATAAGTCTTAGTATGTACAACATTGTCTATTGTCTCAGAAAAGATATGTACCTGACATGGCAAGAAGGGTTCCAAGATTAGGTGGTGCGTGCCTCAGCTCAATTCTTACGACGCTCAACATGTCTTTCCTCCTTCAAGCTCCTAAACTCGAAGAGCCTTTTCATGGAGAGTTCTTTGATATGAGATTTACGCAGTCCTAACCTTTTTTTTTTTATAGAATCAAACGAGGATCCGATCTAAAAGATTTATGTGAAGAAGGGATAGATTCAATGATCGTATCATACCGAAAAAATATACTAAAATTTGGAGCATTAGCGTTATATATATGCTCTAAAGATGAATGATTTTGGGATGTTAAGGGTTTTTAGGGTATTTAATGGAGTGTGTGGAGACAAATCCATGTGGTTCATGTTCATCCATTCACATGTTTGAATCATCCAAGCATTAATTAGGGGGAGTTTTTATTATAATTTAGTAATTATTAAAAACAATTAATGGAAAAATTATTTTTTTTTCTAGTTGTTCATATGTAAAATTAATTGAGGTTATATAAATAAACTTTTTTATTTGAAAAAAAAAAAAAAAAAAAAAGTGAGAAATGATTCTTTTTCTCATTATCAATTAAGTCCGATTGCAGGACAACTATTTAAGTGTTCAACACAACAACACACTCGATCTAGATGAATACAAAAAATAGGAGAGAGAAAATATAAAGAATACAGAAAATAAAAAATATATATACAGAAAGTATATTATCAAAATACAGCCTACAGATATAGATATATATATATATATATATGGGGTTCAATTCACTGTGTATAAAGTTTTACCACTTTATTATATATATACAATTTAATTTACTTGTATAACTTAAATCAGCTTCAACCACTTGGAGACTGATTCAGTCAACCAAGCATTTCATTTTCAAATGATTCAACTCACCATCAATATCTTAGCTACACCCGACTAATTAAAGGCTTGGTATAATCTCAATTTTCCAACATCAACATATTTTGTCAACATGTGTGTTGGATTCATTGCACCCTCTATTTTCTCCAAACACGTATCACCTTCTTTCACTAATCGACGAGTGAAATGGTATCATCTCCTGATATGTTTAGTCTTTGAATGATAGAACGAGTTCTTCACTAATTGTATGATACTCTAACCATATGTATAAAGAATCTTCTCACGCTGCTTCTTGCCTAATTCTTCTAGATAATCTGTCATCTATATCATCCTCTTTCCAACTTCAGTTATTACCACGTACTCAACTTCAACAGATGAAAGAACAACATACATTGCTGAAGCCTGGACAACCAACTCACTACTATTCCATCTATAGTGTAGATATATTTAGATGTGCTCTTCTTAGAGTCTACATCTCGACTAAGATCAACATCCACAAAACCTTGCAAAACTACTAGATGTACCTGTCAGATTTTCAGAAGTCACTTCACAACTTCCTAATGTTCTTTCCATGGGTTTGCCATGTACTTGCTAAAAACTCCCACTACATGCGTTATATCAGGTTTACTGTAGACCATGACATACATCAAACTCCCAACAGTAGATGCATATGAAATTGATGCCATGTGTTCACGTTCCTCAACTATTTTGGGAGAGTTCTCATTTGACAATTTAATACGATTTTCCAAAGGGGTAGTCCTAGGTTTAGCATCATTCATCATGAATTTGGACAACGCTTCCTCAATGTACTACCCCTGGGATAGATTTAATGTGCAAATAGATCTATCTCGTCCCAAGAATCTGCTTCACTACACCCAAATCTTTCGGTTCAAATACTAAAGACATGTTTGTCTTTAGGTGGTTTACCTCTCTCATACTAGATCTTACAATCAGTATATCACCCCGTATAGGAGTAGAAACACATAAGAACTAGTGTATTACTTGAAGAAACAACACAGAAACTACTATTGCACATGAAGAAGTCAAACTTCTTATACCACTGTCTAGTGCTTATTTCAGTCCATACAAGCTTCTATTGAGGTTACACATCATGTGTTCCTTGTCCGGAACTGCAAACCTTTTCGATTGGTGCATATAGATCTTCTCATCTAGATCTCCACGTAAAAATGATGTGTTTACATTCATTTGCTCAACGTGTAAATTCTTTGATGCAACAATACTCAGAAAATTTTGGATAGTAGTTATTTTTACAATAGTAAAAAAGATTTCGGCATAACCAATGTATTTTGTTTGTGAATATTCTTAACTACTAACCGAGTCTTGAACTTCCTTTTATCATCTGATTCAGCTTTGATTTTGAACACCGACTTGTTCAACACACCTCTATTTCTAATAGATAACTCAGTCAACACACAGTATTATTCTTTAAATTAAAATAATGTTTGACAATTATTTTTATTTAATTAAACTCAATATTTTAAATAACCTATATCTATTAGTTTTCATTTAAAATAAATAAATCTTATTGAAATTTGAGTCCAATTTTAAAAACTCAAAACATATATATTTATAAAGTATAATTTGAAATATAGATTTTTTTTTCTCGGGACGTATATAAGTGGGCAACTAAATAGATAATTCACTGGATTTAAACAACCGAGTCAACGTCTAACTATGTAAGACACGAAATTCATTGAGTATTGACCCGTAAAACAACATTATTATCCAGTTTCTAATAACTTAATTGACCTTAACTCTTAAAATTTCAAGTCGTATTATTTTATTTTAAATAATAGACTTTTCTACGATTACTCGTGTGTATCCCGTTCTTTAATCATGATAATGATACAAATGGAGGATTTTAAAGGTTAGTTTTGTTAGAATACTTTGGCTGACTAAGTTCACTAAAAAGAAAGAAAGAAAGAGATTCAAATTTGGTAGGCTAATTATAAAGACCAAGAAGACTTAGAAAATGAGGGGTTTGGAGGGTTCCATTGGGTTTTGGTCAATTTAATTAATTCAAGTGGTGGAAGCCCAAAGGCATCATAATGATACCCTTTTGTTTTTGGTTTTGGACATTGACATTACCATTGCTATCAATTTTGTATTAAACCAACTTTGTTCTTACCATTTGTTTGTACAAAGTTTAAATACAAAATTTAAAAAATGTTAACATATATAAAATTTGAGAGAAACCTTCATTCGTTCTCGTTAGCTTTATATTATCAGTCTTAGAAAATAGCCTTCGAGAACCACATCGACCTGACGCACATAATAAAAATGAACTCAATAATTCATTAAATTAGCACGCAACTAAAACAGTCGAAAATCTTGTGAACAGAAATAACCCAATTGAACTTACCTTTCAAAAGAAATGAGCAAACTAAATTTACCTACTTGCACCTTGGGTTGGTCTATGTTTCCGGGCACACTCGTAAATGCATGATTAGTTCCACAAGTCTCACTGCATTGACCATAGTAAACTCCTTCTCATTGTACCAAAATGGAGATCTTATTTAAACGACTAAGTACAACATCACATTTGGCACCTAAGGAAGATACAACCCAACTATGAGGTACATCAGCAGGTGTTACAGTAATATGTAGATGAGTTTTGACTGGACTCCCTTCTTCTATATTTTCAGAGAAAGAGAATTAGTATATGATTTATTAGAAACCGTCGTTAGAGAGAGTCACAACTAAATTTTCAAAGCTTAAGAGCATAACATCTAAAATTCAACTACCATTAATAAAAGTATACCAACCAAATCGGATAAGTTCAAAGGTTGTAATTATGTTTAGCAAAACATAGTTACATAAACTCGAAAGTTATCATGAATTCACAACTTCAATGATTCAAACAATTTGTCACTCACCCCTTATGACTCAAATCAATCTTAAAGAAATAATTCACTCCTACACTCGAATAATTTAGATATATATTTTTGTCTAAAGTTAAACGTTTGAATTATCACCTTCATGATATGAAGTGTAACGATAATATTTGCATATCAGCGTAGTTATAATTTACAGCGAAGAATTCGTATGCAATATGGGAAAGGAAAATGAAAAAAGTAACACTATTTCACTAATGAGTCACAAGAATTCACAAACTACAAGAATCATCAAATGATGAGAACATTACATATATACACATTCAGCGTAGACATTTACTTGTTGCCTAAAGGGATAAAGAATTGCAGCACTTTTACACAGCTAATCAAAGGGATGCAAAGCCATTCCCTACAATCTGTTTTTTTTTTCTTTTTCCAGATACACAGAGATACACTTAACAACAATAGTGAAGAAATATCAAAGCCACCAAACCCAGATCCTAAATATCACCAATTTGTTCTTGTTACTTCAGTCTCAGGCCTCCATCGGGTCGAAAAACGAAAAGGGGTCCGTGTAATGTTAGTAGAATAACGGGTGAGGAGTTGAGTCAAATCATCGGATCATATCAGTTCTTCTACACGTATTTGTTAGGCTGCTGTTTCGTTGGAAATCGATTCAGTTGCAATATGTGTGTTCGCAAGCTACAATCTTTCACCTATTCATAATGAACACAAAACAGTACAATAAAAAGAAATGCAACACATGAACAGTTCACTTTTCGAGTACTGAAATTGCATGACTACGACATACCTGCATGGCTGCTAGCGTCGACAAAAAATCTTCACATTGTTGAAGTAAAATCCGTTCCTTCGCCGTCACCTTAACCAGTTCAGCCACCACGGAGTTCGTTTCTTCTACCTGTGAACAAGACAACCATTTCTAAGTTATGAGCTATGCAAAGAGTCAAAGGAAAAGGCTCATCAATCTTCCTATTTCCTTGGCTATGCTCTCTAATAACAACGCAAAGCCCCAAAACAAACCTAAATTGAATCTATACATAGCTTTGTGCTATCTATTCATAACTTTCATGCAGAAAAATGTTCAAACTTTCTCAAAAAGGTAAAAAAGTCTAAAACGCAGCACCTTAGATGATAGAGAGCAAATTGAGGATGCCATTGCTTGCATAACATCAACAGCTGATCCAACAGCATCCTTTAGGTTCTGAATATCCGCCTGATAAAATACAAAAATGATTTATTTTCTTCACAATTGAGCCTTTATTGAATTGCTTTCAATGAAAACTGTAAGGCACATACTATTGATTTCCCAACAACTGGGAGCCGTAGAGTACTGGCCTTCAAAGCCTCGGTTGCTCCAAGCATGGAGCTCGAGTGATCTCTGTCTAAAAGAGCCCACTCTTCCAAATAACTTATCTACAATCAAATCGATTCAGTTGAAGAAGTTCATGTCAGAATTTGGAGTAAATTAACATAAAATTGATCATTCACAACGACACGAAGTTACCACCAAAATAAACGAGGAAATTATGGCCATTTTCAGTATTACATTATCCTATTGACTTAAATGAATAAGAACCTAGTGTCGCTGAGAGGCGAGTCGAAGAGGATAAAGAGCGATGAGCAGGCAAAAACGGGTTAAATAATAGAAAAGAAAGGGGAGATGAGGAAGATGAAAAGGAATCGAATTGATTGTGCTAGTTGACAAAGGTTACATGTCAGGGGAAATGGAGGAGGGGGGGAGAGTGAGATGAGGTGGGAGGTGCGTAGGTAGCGGCACAGGTTGCGAAAGGGTTAGAAGGGAAGTCGCGGAAGAAGAGATAAATAATAGAGTAGAATAGATAATGTAAGTAGGGGAGGGGTAGATGATGGATACAAAATCAATAATAGGAACTTACATCGATGTTTGTAGGTAGACTGTGAAAGAGGGTCAATCTAAAGTAAAGGGAATAGGAAGAGAGGATGTGAAAGGATTTGAGTGATAGACGATTATCGAGGAAAGTGGAGAGACGGGTGTGGACAAAATTATCGCTGCAAAAACGTGGAAGGGGTATAGTGGGAAAATAGAAAAAAAAAGGATGGAACCCCAATAAAGGTGAAGGCAAGGTGCTAGAATAAGATAGAACAAGTCATCTAATGACTCCTCGTCAGAGAAAAATAAAATAAACTAAAAACAGAGCAGAAAATCTATCTCCAACACTTATTCCCCAGAAAAATGTATCCCTCCCATCACACACCAAACAATGGATAAAAAGAGAAGAATGGAAGCTCCTCAGCAATACCCTTCGAATGGTTTCCGTAAGTGCCTTTAATCCCAGCCAAGACCCATTCATGTCACGGTCATAAATTTTCATGACACGCTCATGACAAGTCTTGAGGGAATCCCAAGCCCCATATACATTTTTCGCCCGTCTTTGTAGTTTCGTCGGACCTTAGGCGAGATTCTCCTTCGCCAACCAAACACAACTCGCACAGAATCCAAACTTGTTTGGTGGCCGCATGCATGTTCAATCGTTTGCGACTTTAGCCGACTTGCCTCTACACTAGATCAAGTCATTCGGCTCGACCTTGCCTCTACTCTAGGCAAGATCTCTAAAGTGCAACGTCACATCTTAGTCATCATCTTGATTCCCAACAACACAACCATGCATCGTGATGTCATCCCATGTCTCAAGACAACTCGACCATCTTGGCTTGTTCGAACATGTCTTTCAAGACCGACCCATGTGTCGCTCATCTCATTGAGACATCCCGAACATCCATCCATCCGGGTTCTCATGAGGGCATGAATCCTCTCGTGTCCATGTCATGTCATTTACAGACTCCGTACCGGATAGCGGTTGCATATACCAACCTCCAACACATGAGAAGAGTGCAATGTCGACACACCCATGTCGTTCGACATTGTCCTTGAAAGACCCATTTCAAAGGAAGATGCCTGAGACACTCATCTCGCAATGCTCACCCACGCCACAAGGTAACTCACTTAGGCCACAGGGTAGCTCGCTTAGGCCACAGGGGTGGTGGAGAGCTAACACCATGCCTCCCCCTAAGGTACATTTTAAGGCATTTTCAATCTGGCAGGTGTAGACATGATTTTGGTAAACAGTCATATGGTGTCATGGAGCGTCTGTTTGGTGTCTGATTGACACCAAATTTGGCGAGCTTTCATATTTCATATAGACGGACTTACTATAGAGCCGCATGCCCAAATTCCCTCCGGAACCCCGATTATGGAGGTTAAGGCCTGAGGTCCTACCCGACCCTTCAACAAGCCTATCTTTAACACTCATTTCAACATCGTTGCCTTTTTCTTCCCTATGCCTCAACTTAGCTTCAATGCATATCTATATGGCGTGTTAGATGATACACCGTCCTCCTCAGCCACATCGTGGCACTCATCTATCTTCGCCCTCACAAGGCCGGATAGGCGCCACTTGAGGGTTGCATTTGTCAATATATGAGGGACACAACCTACTCTCTTCATAGTATGGTTGTGACAATTCAAAATCAAGTGGTCCAGCTTGCTCTCAATGACCTTTGTCAAGTGTAAGATTCATGATGAAAACACCCGTCATTTAACAAAAGGGCCTTGTAACAGGCCCCTGAGTTACCTATATCTAATCCCCCAAGGTCCTACTTGCTTTTTCACCACCTCCAATTTGACTAAATGTGATTCATCCATTAATGAAAATCGAGTACTTCAACAACCTAGTAGCTTCAAATCTAAGACTTCATTTAAACCTAAAGCCTTTTTTTCCCGCAAGGACTTTATCCAAGAAATTTTAGTTCACATGGTCATTCACCCAAAGAGAACAATATCACAAGTTTATGCCCACATTAGTTAGGAAACAGACATATCCGTTAATTAAAAATAAGGAAAACATCCCAGTACGAATTCTTTTAGGTGAAACAAAAATAAAGTCACAGGAGTTTATACTGAGTGATTGATATCACAACATTGTAAAAATGTGGGTTTCATTATCATTAATAAGTGGTTTTTGGAGAATTCCCCAAACTTAGGTCTACGAAATTCTTGGGGGCTCGAATGATGAACAAAGTGATGAGCTATGGAGTCATAGTGATGGTGACCCATGGTTGAGAACCATCGGACAAACGATGTATGAATTGAAACTGGGGATAGAGAGTTGGACATATCGATAACTATTTGATGAGAGACCTTATGTTCTTTGTTTGATGGAAGGATTGTGGAAATGTGATCAAAAGTCTCTCATTGGTTAAGGGAAGATCCATGGTGTATCATTAAAGGACAGCATCTCCATTGGAATGGAGCATTTTAGGTGAAGCCAAAAGTAAGGCCCCAAAAGCTTGTGCCTAAAGTGGATAGTACCGTACCATTGACAAAATGAAGAGCATTTATTGTCCCTAGTAGTGCTTCGAGGAAGATTTCATGGTGGCTGAAAGTAACCTCATTAGTAATCACCCCCCATTCACAAATGACTATTCTCTGCCATCAAGAAAGATAAAGGTTGTGCGTATCTTTAACATTATCAAATCTTTTGAGCTCTTTACCAGTCCAAACATGAACCCAAGCAACTAAGCAAGACTTCAATATAGGCCAGAGAAGTTGCTTACTCAAAAGTTCTTTACCTAGCCTCTCTATTGTCTCTAGCATTTAGAAATGCCCCACAACTTATGCTTCCCCTAAAAGAGAACCTAAAGTGACTTACACTTAGGAATTCAATTATTGAAAGATGCAGGATTTAGCGTTCGAGGAGATCAACAGTCTTGAAGGAGACTGTCATCCAAGCCTTCCACGCAAGCCTTTCAATGTATTTTATATGTCTACTTTTCTTTTGCCCAAGAGTAGCTTTTGATAATTGAAAAACTTAAGAGAGGTTTCTATTGGGAGTGATCACGACAGAATGAGGGGGAGCTCATCCAGTTAACGAGAAGAAATGAGGAATCGCACAGTATTGGGAGGTCTAGATGAAGATAACATTGAGTTGAAAATCATTCACTCTTGACCAAAAGGCTTCAGCCTTTTTCGATGTAGAAAAACTCACAATGGAGGAAAACAGAGGC
Source organism: Cucurbita ficifolia (assembly GCA_033971965.1). Lineage (NCBI taxonomy): Eukaryota > Viridiplantae > Streptophyta > Magnoliopsida > Cucurbitales > Cucurbitaceae > Cucurbita > Cucurbita ficifolia. The sequence continues at coordinate 11,474,555 of CM066972.1, forward strand.
AGACGAATATGGTGTTTCTAACAAAAATTGGTGGACAGATTTTGCTTCCCCCATCCCTTTTAAAGGCACTTACCAAGAAAATATTGAAAACAAACTCCCACATAAACCATATGGCTTGCGAGAGTGCGTTGGAATACATACATTTTTATAGGAAAGATAAAATCCTTATAGACCAAAATAGATTCACAAAAAAACATAAAATGAGAAATCAACTCAACAAGCGGAATTACAAATGTGATTTCCAAATATGATTTCTATCCTTGATGGTCACGTGCTGCTTATTCAATCCTCAAATCTTTTGATGGTGAAGAGCTCTACTCAAAAGAAGATGAATAATTTGGGCATCAATGATTTATGTCAGTGTTAGTACATTAAACCTCTATGGGTATAATGCAATGGCACTTCAAGTGTCCTTTAGAAGAACAATGCATTTGTTTTTTCTGAATATTTTTTTTTCTGAGCCTGAAGAAAAGAGATTTACAAAGTTCTATCGCAATTTTCATTTTCTATGTGCTATATACAAGTTTGAAGGCATCTAAAGAGCCAAATCATCAACCAAATGACATTCTTTGGGAGAAAAAGAAAAGGGTTCTGAATCTTACTTGTCCCTTGAGGACGGATGTCAGCTTCAATTTTTGCCGTAGTAATAGTAACTTGATTCTTTTAAGTGTGACATTATGCCGTAGTTCTGAGATAGTGACCCATGCATTCCAAACATTCCTCTGGTGCATAAAAAGAAAGATAATAAATCTACTGAATTAAATATACGCAAACAAAAATTAAGGCTCAATTATATTTAAAAAATATCCTAAACTTTGATTTTTCAAGTTGCAATCGTTCCCATAACCTAAATAAATGTTTCAAACCCTTAGAAAACTAATAGGAAATGGGTTCAATTCATGACAGCCACCTACCTAAGAGTTAATATCCTATGTGTCAACCAAATATAGCACGGTCGTTGTTCAATGAGATTAGTTGAGGTGTGCGCAAGCTAGCCAAGGACACTCACCGATATAAAAAAATAATAATAATAATAATAATAAATATTTCAAAAGTACTCTTTGAGTAGAAAAACGTTATAATGTTGATTATCAACATGTTTGAATGTCATTCTTTGAGACTTAATCCAGAAAACATCCTAGTCATCACCAGATCAATTTTGCATAAAAAAATTTCTAATGGACTTCAACTCTAAGGGTAGTTTTGGAACATTTACAGGGTAATATTACAACTTTTGAAATAATAGAAATATTTTTAAACCAGTGACAAATTTCAAGGGTATTTTTTATAATTTAGTAAAACAATAATAATAAATTCATTCATTCAGACATTCAAGAAAATATGGAAGGCATGGTATGAGAAGAGATACATGAAATCATGGATGTAGGAATCATAGAAAGACAGCTTGAAGATAAATATAAGCAATATAAGAAGGCCAAAACCCCTTCTTTCATTCGAGAACAGAAACTTCATTAATATTTTAAAAGACTAAATAAAATCAAATAGAGAAAGAAAGAAGAAGATAATATTTGTTTATATATTTTAAACCAAACCAACCACAGTAATTTAATGTTCTTAATTATTCTAGTTACAGATAATACAAATCATTGGACGCTTGCATATCAAGACTAGCAAAACCAACTTGTATCATCCAAAATATAGATCAGGGACTTGACAGAAATCCCAAGCCTCCAACCCATTTTACCTTTGGTTGGAAAAAGACAAAGGAGAGCTCACAGAAGAGAGAGTTAGTAACATGTTGGATAGTACCAAAAGTAGTTCCCTCATATGGAGGATGGATTAAACAAAATAGAATCAACTTGAACAATGACAATTCGCCTAATTTCAAGTGTAGCCTGTTTTCAGCTGTATTCTCCTAAGCATGATGCCAAGAAGGAAAAGAATAGATAGTAGAATGGAAATGAGGGGGTCCAGAAACATGGTTACCTAGTTAGAAAGGGAAAGCCATTTACACGGGCAAGAGAAAATCAAATGTACAAAAACGGAATTGATGGTGTAAACCAATTTGAAAAAAGGGGAAAGGATCATTGATTAGACAATTAGAAACGAAACGGGCAACTCTCATCAATTTGGTTGCAAAGGAATAAGTTGACGGATTAGAAAGTGACAAAATTAGAACTGCCATTTTTTATGGAGTGGAGATTTTACAACTAGAGTAATGTTAGAGGTCATTGCGATGATGGAGGAGAAGATAGAAGCCATTATCATGAGTATGTTGGATGAAGCGACAGTGTGGTACTGACTAACAAAAAATCAACATTCGTTCAGACGTATCATTCTATTTTGATTATAGCAAGAATGAATATTGTATGAGCAGTTTAGGGCTCTAAGCAAGAAGCAGCATCAGGGACTACCCATAGTCCAAATCATTATCGCAGCATAACCAAACGTAATAAACATAGTATTTAAGGGTGATTCCCTTAAATGGGTAGCAATTCAAGATCTGGGAAGAGTATTGAAGGGTGGGTGATTCACTATTTTAAAAAAGTGAAACTTTTCATTGAATAAATGTAAAGTTACATAAACTAATGCTCAACATCTAGGCAGGGGACTGAATGTTAAGGGTTGATTGGGTTGGGCATGAGATTATGGAAGTGGCCATCACTACTGAAGGACATCAACACTTGAGCCAAGGGAAGAGGCCATATGGAGGAAGCATTGGTTGAGCACATAATCATGGTTTCAGGCCTCCCTTCATGCCATGATCGACCTAATAAGGTAGTTTGAATGAGTCTGTGTCTTCAATCTTTAGAAAGACAGCGCTCCTCCGTTCATGTAACTTACCTGTTATTTTTCATCCATGAAGCTCCAAGAAATGGGAATTCCCACCAAGGAAGACCGAGATGTTTTCTAGGCCATCAGGTAGGAGCATAATGAGTATCAGGGTAGCGATTGGGGTTTAAAATTAACCAGCTCTAAAGAAATATAGTATGGGCAAACTACTTTTTATAACGTTGGCCTTGAAGTTCGACATCGTCAACAGGTCATTGGTTATGGAAAGAATATTCTCCACCCTGCTACAATCCTCCAAGGAGAAAAAGAATGGTCATCGTCAACAGAACTTGCATCTTGCTCAGTGCTTCCCCATGAACTGATATAGCTATTTAAAAAGGAAAGGACAACCATACTCTTCTTAAGAAAATTACCAGTATCCAAGCCATCAAGACCATTTGAGAGAGTGACCTTCCTCAAATTTCAAATAGGAACCACCATTGATCTTAGGCCTTTCCTAAAGAAAAACTCTGAAAAATTATCTCAATAGATCTTGCAACCTTGATAAGTATCTTGAACAATGTCATGAAATAGGCAGGTTGGAAAAAGAACGACCTGGATGAGAATAGCCTTCCCCTTTCAACAGCTAAGAATTTTTTATTTTCCAGAAAGTTTTTCCAAAACTGGTTCCAAGAATAGAGTCGTCAGCAATGGAGGGGGAGCCCAAGATCAAAGGAGCCAAAAAGCTAGCTATATAAAAAGGGGCTCCCATTCACAATTGATAAAGACATAATAGGTAATTACAAAAATCCTGACAAATCGACACTCACATAGAAGAATTAAACCTAACCAACAACCAGAGCTCCTCCCAAAATCTCACCAAATCCCTAAAAGCTCTTTTGTTCCACTTGAGCGAAACATAGTTCATAGGCCAATTATAAATCTAGTGGCCTAATCAACCAGCAAACTCCTCCAAGTAATTGATATCCTCTCACTAGACAGTGAAATTGATCATCAAGACCAAAAATCAATTTGAGCACATGAAGAAGTGTACAGACTTTGGAATGGTCCGTCAAGCAAACACCAAGGAGTTATCAATTAATTGGAGGTGGTTTCATGAAATGAACCTCCACCAACCAAAAAAACTTCTCAAAACATATACTTTTCAGTCCCTTCAAATGCATCCTACTCAAACAATCTACAACTATGACCAGCGGAATAAAAGAATATGGCCACCTCAAAGCAATGAAGATTCACTCAATCTACCATTAAGAATAACTGAGTAATTAACACTCAGAGATACACCCGTAGATTCACTTCCTTAATTTACCACCAAACCATTTAGCTTGAGAACAATGTTTAAGAAAGACCAATCAACTTTGTTGCAACACGTAGGCCTTCTCCGAGTTACCATTTGAACTCAGGACCCTACAAAATACGTTTGATTGCAGTCATCCACCACCCCGTTAGCCACAACAAGGGAATTAATAATTTGTCTCTTCCCAACAAAAACATACTAGAAGGTGAAAATAGTTACAGGAAGAGTGGATTCCTGCCGCACTTATATTCAATCCCGGTCAACGAAGTGAACTGCCTTTCCTGCCACACAGTTTAGCAGATTGCTCGCCATTTTCTTGTACACTATCTTCCAAATTATTTTCCACTATTTGAAACTTTCCTTGTGGGTGAAGCCATAGAGAGAATCACAAAATTCCACCACCGTTAGCTAGTTGATTACAGACACTTTTGAACAGATCAATAAAAGAACCTACTTTGGCATGTATAAAACCACCAAAAGTGGAACATCGATAGCACCCACCAGACCAACTTTTTTTCACTTCTCATGACATTTCTTTCATGCTTTATCATAATAGTACAAACATTTTGAAAAAATGACTAATCATTCCAGCCTTAGCTTTCCAAATGCGTTTAAAACAATTTCTATTAATGGACCCACTTAATTATAAAAAAAGTAAGAAAAATCAAGAAGAACTTCAAACAAGCCAAAAATGTGTTTAGAGAAAAAAGACAAACATCTAGATTAGTGGAAACTCTAACATCCCAAAATGAGTTTAAAGTACATGAACCTAAAGCAAAGATTTTGGGATCTAATTCTCTTTTCCATAGAAGAGAGGACTATAAAAATCTCATTCAAAAAGGAAAGAAGAGGAATCATATCATGGGAGTCTCTATCATAGGAATGTCTGCTAAGATCAGCCATAAAAGAAGATGCTAGGTCTCCCTTTTTCATCAATGAAATTGATTGCTTCTTATCATGAAAAAGCTTACACTAGATCCTATCTTTTTAAGTAGAAGGTGGCATAGAAGATAATTCATGAGTAGTTTCATTGCAGTAAAGGAAACAAAAAAATAGAATCCTCATTGCTTCAATTTCCCAAGGACAAGGGAAAATGTGAAGCATTTGCTGCCTTGAAAAATATACTTCCAAGAACAAAACTACATGTCTTAAGATTCTTTATCAGAGTAAGAATCTCACCCAAAATACTCAAATCCCCAAGACAAAACTCTCCAAGGAAATCTGTAAATCATATCCCTAAGAGAGGGGAAATATTCAGGTTGACCAAGTTAACAATACTTAAACTACCTAAAGATAATGGCATCACGATCAAATAGGAGACTAAGTGAGATCTCCCTCTGTCCATCCATCCCGACCCGTAGGAAGTTCCCCGTGAAAGATTCAGTAGCAACTGAATAAGCAATTTAAGATAGAATTCTAGAAGAAAGAATTGATCTAAGGAAGTGGATATGGCTAGAAACGCCAGATACGATTCAAGTCCAACTTTTGGATGTAACAGCCTAAGAGAGATAGTGTCCATCAAGAACAAAATGTAAGCTAACTGCAAGTAGTAGCATTGAAAACCTCACCAATATCATGGAATTGGGCAAAACCACAGAAGTCATCAAAAGGGTAAGATATTCAACACAAAATTAGTACCTCTGCGTGTAGTCTCTGCAGCATGAACGTAGCATCTGCCCTTGCGTTCACAAACCGCCATTGCAAGTAACGATTATGCTGAAGCCTCAATACATGTGCATCAACAATGCGATCTTCCCCCATCTTCCCCCTCCGGATATCAACAGAGAAACTGAGAATGGAGGGCGTACTAATAGAGTTACTAACCAAGGATCCACCGACACCATTTCTTGTCCTGGAAGGACTAGAAATCCCCCTTGATGGTGATGACACGGAAGAAGTCCAAAGCTTACTTGGGGATGGAGGCCTCGCGCCACCGCGAATAGGGGAAGCCATTGTTCGTGGTGATAAAATTGGCCCATCACTTGAGAACCGTTTGGACTGATTAAACTTTGATGGGGCTCCCAATCTCGCCCCAGGACTAGTCGATAAAGGAGAACCAGGATCATGCAAGCGCCGCAGCCTGCTGTTGGTCTCTTGCCAAAACCTCGCAGATACAACAATCCCTCGAGGCCCATTTCTTCCCTTGGCAACCGAAGCACAATCTTGAACGCCTGAAGTACTGCCGGAGGAAACACTGTCCGTATCAGATGTAGTGAGATCAGAGGGCACAGAAGACTCATTCACAGAATCGGCATCTGGGCTTTGCCGAACGGTCTTCAACAACTCGGGACTGCTTAAATCCAAGCTCAATCTGCCATCAAAAGAAGCTCTTCTACTGTCATCGAGCATTGTTTGCTGTAACCCCCGAACCACCATCCCAGATCCAATTCCATTCACTTTCTTCTGCTCACCACTGCAATCCAAACTCCTCGACAACGGATTCCCCTCCAAATTAGCATGCCGGTTCCTCGCCGGCCAGCGATGTTGATCAAGTAATTTCGAATTCTCCACCTGAACTCCAGAACCATCGCTCTTATCCCTAAGCGGAGTCGCCCTACGCCGTTCCGGCGTCGAACCCTTCCTCGCATTACTCAAACTCGTCGTCGCAGTAGCCTTCGTCTTACTAATCGGAAGCGAAAACGCCTCTCCTTGAAAAGAAACCGATAAACTCCTCGTAGAAGTAACCAAAAGCTTCGCAGCCTCAGTCGCATTACCGTGCCTCGATTCAATAACCGGAGTCATCGACCGGGGCGCCGTTGATCGCCTCCGGTCCACCGATTGGGACCGCTTAGGTCCCAAGGAAGGCAATGGAGTAGACGCAGGGGTCAAATTAGTGGACCTAGATAGCAATGGAGACGGAAATCGACGCGAAGAAGCCGAAGACGAAGTAGTCGAGGAAGTAGAAGTAGAAGTGGAAGGCGAAGGAGACATATACCTGGAAGGAACCTGTCTGCCTCGGGGTTTCCGATTGAGAACTCCATTGTCCTTCTCAGAAGGCAACAACGGAGGCCTGGCTTGATTTCTAAGATGATCTTGCCGGTGCTCATGACGTTGATTGGGAGAGATTTTGGGAGTTGGGGAGTGAGTCGAAGCTGCTCCAGAAATGGCAGCCACCATTGATGCAAGGAAGCAACCAGAAGCTTGATTTCGTCCGTTTTTCTCAGAGTTGGAAAGAGAAAAACGAGGATCTCAGTGAAGAATTCACCATTTTGCAAAGAAAAAGATTGAGGAAATCCGGGAAAGAAGAAGGAAGAGGGTTGTTGTAGGTGGATTGAACATGTTCCGTAGAAGAGAGGAAATCAATGGACATGGGAGGGAGCCCGGCTCGCGCTCTGTGTGTCTCCGTCAAGCTCACTTCCGTCTCCTCTGGGGTAGAGAGAAAGAGTAGGTGACAGACAAGATTTGAGAGCTCTGCTGCCTCATTACAGAAAGAGAGAGAGAAACATAAACTACTTGTATTTATACACTCTTCACTCCTTTTGGGTTTATGGGACTCTTTCTAGAGACGTTACATAATTTAATTAATCCCTTCTTTAAATATATATATATATGTATACATATATAAATACTCCCAAATATTTATATATATTTCAAAAGAATTAGATACGACACACGATGCGATAGAATGCAACAGAGCCAAAGATATATGGGTCGATCTACCACCAATAAACAACCGTAAATTAGGGTGTAATAGCTCAAGCCTAACAAATATTTGGCTCGTTATGTATCGTCATTACTCTCACGATTTTAAAACGCGTTTGTTATGGAGATGTTTCCACACCCTTGTAAGAAATGTTTCATTCCCCGTCAGTCTCACGATTAAAATGCGTCTATTAGGGAGATGTTTCCACACCCGTTACGTATCGTCGTCAGTCTCACGGTTAAAACGCGTCTGTTAGGGAGATGTTTTCACACCCTTATAAGGAATGTTTCATTCCTCATCAGTCTCACGATTAAAACGTGTCTGTTAGGGAGATGTTTCCACACCCTTGTAAGGAATATTCCATTCCCCTCTACAACCGATGTGGGATCTCACGTAGGGTTTAGAGAATTCAATTCTCATTCTCAATCCATGACCGATATAAGCTCCAATTTTTTTTTTTTGTCAGTTTTAATCAATGGACAGGTAAAATATAAAAATAAATTTTGTGGCTAATTGATTTTTTTTATTTTTGTTTACATTAAAATACTAAATTTTGAAGCAACCAATAATTTATAAGTTATGAGTAAATATTAAAAAAAAAATGTTCCTTTTTCTTTTTGAGTGGCTACATGTGATCCCTTGTTTTCTTTTACTTATGTTAGCTTTTTTATATTACAAATATTTATTTTATATGGTAAAGTTTAGTATCTTCATATCTTTAAAAAAGAATGTGATGGTTATGGTTGTAAAGCCCAATTATTTTAATCTAAAATTTTACAATTTTTTAATTTCATACCATTTAATTTTATATCTAATTATCGATATATTCTAAATTTCAGTATTTTTGTATCTAATTATCGGTAGCTCCATAAATTTTTTAAAATGTTGAATAAGTCGATGACCTATTCCATTCCACACTGTTAAACTCAAATATGTAGTTGTTAAGAGTATTCATATGATCTGATAACCCGAACAACTCGAATATCCAACTTAAGCCATATGAGTTGGGTTAACTTTTTTTCCAATTTGGGTCGAGTTTAATTTTTTTATCGTATATCGTAAATATATACTTTTTTATTATCAAGAGTGGACAGTTCGAGTCATCACTAATTCAAAAAAAAATTAATTTCGTCATGAATTTTGATTGAAAATTCTATTAAATTCTTAATAATTATATGATATAACCACTCGACAAAATTTTGACTAATTTAATTGATGCAATGTAGCATATAGATAGAAGAAATGTGTAAGCAATTAAGCAAAATAAATTATCGTGTGCTCCATACCTGTTTTTGTTAAGAAATGAATCGTGTTTAATAAGTTTGTAGTCTTTTTGAATTAATTATAAATCGATCAAATTAAACTCAAACTTGCTTTTTTTCGGAGTATAGGTATAGTACGAGACCTAACGAGGTGACAATCATTATTACAAAAGAGGAAGCAAATGGCACGAGCATATGCTATAATATTATATTATAAATCACTAATTAAAAGCCAAAAACGTGATTATCAAAAACAAATATAATTTATTTAAACCTAATCTATTATTGACAAATTTATGATTCAATTTATCCGAAAAAATTAAGTTATGTTATAAATAACTTAATAGTACATGTAGAGGATTCGTATTTACTTGGGGTATACACGGGTTGAGATGCAAAAAAAATTTGGACCAACCCAAAATGTCGGGTTAGTTGGGTTGGTGACTTGAGCAACCCGAAACCCAACTCAATCCTCTATTTTCGGGTTGGGTTGTCGGGTTACTTTTTTAATTATTAAAAAAATACTTATACAAAAAACATCTTACATTGATAAACTCAAATATCAAACCTTAAAAAGTCATAATGCATCACTCACATTAATTACAAACGTCAGATATTCTTAATCTTCACAATAATCTTAAAAGTAGGGTAAGAGTTGGGCACTCTATTTTCATGATGATTGGGTTGACCCGACCAAAAAATTGTCAATCTGCAAACCGGCCCAAAATTTTCAGTTTTTCGAAAATTCACCCAACCCAAACCTGGATAGTCCAGATTTTTCGAGTTCTCGAGTCATTTGGGCACCCCCTAACTTTTTAGGTATTGAACCAATTACCCTAACCCTATGTCGAAAAAATCACCCTAGAGTAAAAAACGAATATATAACCGGAAGAAACCCTAATTTTACTTTTACAAAATCTTCCTCTTGCTCATGATTAAGGATTTGAGTGAAAAATTACAGAGATAATGAGAATACTTTAGCACTTAATTATTAAATGTTACAATACTAATTAAAAAGTCAATTAAAAAATATATTGTGGTTTTTATAAGCTAAGTTAAGCTATAATTAAAACCCTTTCTTTTTCTTAATTGCTTTTTGCTAGCTATGAGAGATGCCACATCCATTTCATTCCCTTTCAATTTTCTCCCCTTTTTCCCTTTCTTTTGAAGCTACTCCCTCTTTCGTCTCGTGTATTGCGTGGGTTAATAAGTTCGTTGGTCGTATAAAATCTCGATATTTGTTCGATAAGAACGTAACGACATCAGCTCTCATACTTCGTAGTTCGTTTATTGAATCGAATTTGACTTCAAAATATCGCTATAGATGAATATTAGTATTTTGTGACAAAAATTCAATTTTCGTCGTAATAAATAATTATATATAATACCATTATTGGATTTTGTTATCGTACCAGAGAAATTTGACACTTTTATTGCAAAATATATATATATTTTGAACGGAAAGATAGGTAAACGTAAAATATAGTTAAAAAAATTTCATTTCAATATGATTTATATATTGTGATAAAAATGTCGAGTGATTTCCTCTCTACATTATATATTATATGTTTTGTTTTAAAAGATAGGCAGACGTAAAATATCATTAAAAAAATTTCATTTTCAATATGATATATATTTTTTGTAATAAATATATTTAAGTGATTTTCTATATATATATATTAATATGTTTTGTTTTGAAAGATAGGTAGACGTAGAATACGTTAAAAATTTCTCCTTTTCAATATGATATATACGTACAAATTTATATACACGGTAGAAATTTGACTACTCGATTAAAAAATAAATATTTTATTTTAGTATTTTTATTTATTTTTTCATCTATAAATAATATTAATAATGACAAATCATTCAAAATTGGTTAAAAAATTAATCTACCAAACACAAGAAAACAAACAAAAAAAAAGAATTTTTTCTTAGATCGAGCTTTTAATCTAATTTGTAAATAAATTCTCGATTTATAATACGTAAATTATTCAAATAATTCGTCCCATAATTTGAAAAAAAATAGGAGAGAGAAAATAAGGTTAGAGAGAGAAAAGAGAGATTTGAAAAATTTTCATTCCCCATGTGACTTTAGACATACTCAATAAAATAAGAGTGATGGGTTTGTTTGTTAAGAAGCTTAGAGGCATTAGGTTTGTTTGGTTTGGAAGTGATTATAACCCTAATATTCAATTAAACTTTGCCTTTCTCTTTGTCTTTGTCTTATACGTTGCTTCCATTTTCCTCTTCATATATTAATGAGCGGTTTTCAATAACAGTTAGGTTCTTATTTTGAATAACCGGGTTTCTAGAAGAAAACCCGTTATCAAACCGATTTAAACAAACCTCACAACATAAGTTTTTGTTATATTCGTTTAGAACGGTTGCGAGAGGTTTTCAACACCATAAGCTTGATGAAATTTTTAATAGCCTGGTTTTTAAAAGCAAAGGTGTTATTAAACGGGTTTAAAGAAATTCCGAGTTTAAGCTTTGATATGATTATTTTCGGGTTTGGTAAGTAGGGATACCCTCTCTTTTCGGGAACGTCCTTGTTCGAGATATCTTAGGCGCATATTTTCCACGCTTTCTTAAGACCAAAGGTTGAGATATTTGAGGGAGTTGTCCTAAAGGAAAGGCTTAGGAGAAGTCAATGTAACTCTAATGTGGCTGCTAAATATTGCCAAAAATTGGGTGCCTTGCAAGTTCATGAAACTATATATATATATATATATATATATATATATATATAGTTTTTTTAATTTCATGCCATATTTTTTAATTAAGTTTTTAAGTTAACCATTTTTTTAATATTGGAAATTTTGTTATATTATGTAATGATTAATACTCAAACTGAATAATTATTACTGTTTATTCCCTAAATATTTCACCATTATAAAAATAAAATATTAAAGTTTGGTTTAGTAAATTATTTAAAAATATATATATATATATATATATTTTTAATGACTGCAATTTAATATGTTTTAGGATTAGTTGTTGGCCACATTATAATACCAATTGAAGGAAGACATGAAAAGGTAATTTTTTTGAAACATAGTAATATTCTGTAGGAGGGTAAATTTTTTATTTTTTTTTAACCCAGTCTAATGGACCCACCAATTTTTAATCTTAAATTTTATCAAACCAAACCTATCATCACACTACTAATATCAAATTGTGAGATCTCATACTTGTTAGAGAGGAGAACGAAACATTGTTTATAAGGGTGTGGAAAGTTCTTCCTAACATACGTGGTGTAAAATCGTGAGGCTGACGACGATACATAACGGGCTAAAGCAGACACAATCTATTAGCGGTGCGTTTGGACTGTTACAAATGATATTAGAGTCAGACACTGAACGGTGTGCTAGCGAGAACGTTGGGCTCACAAGGGAGTGGATTGTGAGATCTCACATTGGTTGGAGAGGAGAACGAAACATTTGTTATAAGTGTGTGAAAATCTATCCCTAACAAATGCGTTTTAAAACCGTGAGGTTGATGGCGATACGTAACGAGCTAAAGCGAAAACAATATATGTTAGCAGTGAGCTCGTACTATCATCATTGTTTTTCACGACGCATCCCTAATTTTGATTCCACGATGTATCTTGAAGTACATAATTTGTGTTGTTTTTGGTAACACGCCCCTCCCCACCTTACATAAAATTAGAAGATTATTTCCATCCCAAAGTTCTTGCTATATATCAATTATGACCATTATTTTGTACCATTTTTTTAATGCCAAAGCAATTCAAGCCCATTTTCAACTAAGATCCAAAATTTCAAATGGAAAAAAAAAATGTCAACTTATGTGAATACCGATTTGAGTGGGAAGCCTTCGTTTTTTTTATCAAGTTAGTGATTTTGACTTAGGTCAACAAGTAAGTGAACTTATTTGATATGAACCAAGAGACATCAATCATACAATATACTTCAACGATGATGTGAAGAAAATATTGTTGAAATTATCAAAAAGATATTTCAATTCATGCCACATTGAAGAAAAATGAAGTTTCATTGTTATAAATTTTGGGTGGATTACAATTTATAGTTATTGTATTTCATTAATATATTTTAAGACTTTTTATTTACTTTAAATTACATTTACATAATGGTTAATTATGGCCATAAAGTATGAATGTTACAATTCTTGGAATGACTTTAATAGTTTCATTTTGAGGCCATATAAAGCTATGTATGTTGTACTTGTAAGTAGACTTGGAAAATACAGTAAAAGAAGCATTTGTGCTTTCCTTTAGCCAATGACTAAGTTTCTTTGCAATTCTATGTAGTTTAGGTTGCATGTAGAATCATTCAAGCTCGACATGATCAATGTTGCTTGAGGAGTGATTCGAATCTTACACCCCTTGTAGTGATTCCATATCATTTGGTATTAGAGCCTTCCCATGGTTTGATTTCTTATCATTATTGTTAGTATAATGACAGTAAATTTCTACTTACCTAGAGTCGCTACCGCCATCATCATCTATACTCATGTAGAATTAAACATTTAAAACTTCCTCATAAAACATAAACTTCATCTTAAAACACTGTCATGGACTTACGTGTTCGAAAACATCTTTAAAATGACACACTGAAAAACTAAATAAATTTAATAAGCGTTAAAATTAAAAATACCATAATTTAATCTAGGTCTGAGAAAATAAATACAACTACCCTATACACGTGTCATGACATCGAATTGCGATGTCGTCGTAAGTCGTACAAGGATACCTTACCTTTACCTGAAATAGAAGTCGCACACGGCTTGAGTATTTAAAATAAATACTTAGTAAGTAGCCTCAATATTGGGTCAAGGAATGCAAACACATGCAACTAATGATCTAGGGACCTATCATTTAAAAACCATCATGAGGGTGGCCTCCGGTCCGAACAAAAATTGGATGTGTGGATCCTACACACGACCCACATGTGCGAGTGTGGATCCCTAGGCCGCTCACACCCCCCTGGACCTATCATAGTCGAACTAGTTGTCCGTAGCGACGTCCGGAGGTTAGCAGACCCTTGAGTGTCATGCTAGGCATGATCACCATTATCATCATAGCATAAGAGAGAAGTATCCCGATGTATATGTACACACAAAATGCATGAGGTTCTTATAGTTTTCATCTTTAAATCATTTTCGTGATACACCCCTATACACCGTTCATATATTACTCTAAGAACCATGTAGGTGTTGGTCTTCATACGCTCATCATCATTAATTTCAATTAGGGTTGTGTCTTTAGAAAAATGAATCATCGTCGTAATGCATCATGACATTCATTACATGCACGTCGACGTCATGCTAATCCATCTCATCATCATAAAATCTTACATCATCATTATGTCGTTGTCATCATCATCAAATAATGTAATCATAATATCGTACATTATCATTGTTATGCTATCGTCATTACATCATCATAATATCATACGTCATTATTATAATTTAGCCAGCACATCACAACATATAAAGAATACATCATTATCTTCATCACATCATTATCATATAATAATATCATACATCATCATCGTCATCATAATATCATAATATCATAATATCATAATATCATAATATCATAATATCATAATATCATACGTCATTATTATAATTTAGCTGATACATCATAACATTAAAGCATAAATGACACGTGCCAACACCACTAGGCATGTGTCGTCATACATAAGGCAACATCTCCCCTCGAACAAAGTATGCCTCCCCTTAATCGAGGCTCGACTCCTTTGGAGTCTTCTCTAGTCACTTTTTGACTATGCCTTCGAGGCTTGCAATACTTTGTTCGACATTTGAGGATTTGCCAATCTATTGGCATGGTTAAGTTTAGGGCATGACTCTGATACCATGTTAGACGAACACGACTCCCCACAATGGTATGATATTGTCCACTTTGAGCATAAGCTCTCATGGCTTTGCTTTGGGCTTCCCCAAAAGGCCTCAAACCAATGGAGAGTGTATTCCTTGATTATAAACCCATGATCATTCCCTAAATTAACCGATGTGGGAAACTTTCATCCAACAGCTCCAAGCATCGTCGGGAGTTGTTTCCTATTAGAACGTTCATCTTGTTTCGTTAGTAATACTAATTTCTTTGCTCAATTTAACTTAAATTGAGAAATCGGACCTTACACCGATCTTAATTGTCTTTATTAAGGTCATATTCAACTCCGAGAGAGTAAAAAAATGCAGGAATCGGTATCAAATAGTGTAACTCCAGTCGAATAACCTATTTTTTAGTCGTCAGAGTCGTCGAGTCGCCATCGGAGTCGAGCCAAGCCGTTAACGTCGAATGGAGTGTTTCTTTCTCGATTGGACGCTGTCGAGCTTCAACTCTCAATGGCGTGTACACAACGGATCTCATGGGTTGTTCGTCTCCCGCCCTCCCTCCATCTCTCATGCTCTCGGCTGTGTTTTTGTGTTTTCTGAGCAGAATGGGGGTGGTTAGTCTTAGTGAGGGGTGATGGGTGTGTCCTTGGGAGTGGTTGCACTAGAATTTTGGCAAGACACCGAAACTCTCGAGATTTTCAACGACTATTTGTTTTGTATCGCTACAGTTAGAATGCCTTTAGGTTAAGTTGAATAAATTGTTTGATACATGAATAACACATAAATCATGGCTTATTTACATGTTATTATTTATGATATGATATGCTAATGAAGTTGTGATGTCTATGCTTCACGTTTGTTATGTCAATATGATCACTTTATACTCGGTAAGACACCTTGATCAATTATATATGATAAGTATGAATGATATGTCACATGTATGTACGTCTCATAGAAAACTCATGTCATAAAAAGTATAGAAGCAATATGTGCATCATGACCCATGTACTATGATTTAAAATGTGGGACCTCAAGTATGTCGTATGTCACAAATATGGCTTAATTCCCTAGTATGTTATGTATGGATGTGAACACTAAGATATGATATATGCTCCTTTCTTTTTGTTACTTTTCGACAATGTAAGTGTGTACTAGACCATAGTCAGACTTGGGGTACGTAGACAAGCTCACCTTCTGGGCTCATGCATGCGTCTTTAAATCATGTGTAGAGAAGTACTATACATCTAACACTACTCGAAAAAGAAAGTAGAATTCAATGAATAGTTACGAAAAGTAGGTTCCACCAAGAACCATGAAGCATGTGATTGCATTTTTCGACCCCCATTGAGTACTTTTAAATACTCAACCTACATTTAACATTTTTTCGGGTAAAGACAATTGTCTCATGTACGGATGACAATGTCAACTGAGGAGGTCGTGGAATCAAGCCCGAGAGTTAGTTTTCCTCATTTAGATCACAGTCTCTATGTTATGGTATAGTAATAGCATGCAATATTTAAAGTAACTATCTTTAATGATTTTCGGTACATAGTAGTCAAGACATGCATGTGGTAGCGGTGTTATGTTTGTTTTTATAAAAAAGTAGGATCGTTACACTTGTCATTACCTTAAAAACATTTTGAAAAATAATACTCAGTAAGAAACTCTCATGTTAGGGTTAGACACACATACATATACATAGAGTACAATATCACAAAACAGGGTACTCGATTTCTTTTCAAAGTAGATCACTTACTCATGATATGTTCTAAATTATGATCATTTAGCTCGACCCGTTTCTAAAACCATAGACAATTAACATATGACCAAAATTAAAACTCCGACCCTCTTCAAAACTAAAAAATAAACACATAAGTTTACCCCTCTGGTGACCTCGATCGTCCCCTTTGTTGACCTTGGTGACTAATTACCTGATCACACAAAGATTATCCCAAAATAATTTAATTATAGAATAAGTCATTCCATTCATGCACAAAAATATATCTCATCATATTTCAAAGAATGTTTTAATGATGCATATGAGCATACAATCCATCGGTTAATCACATGCATACATATCTAACATATTTAAAACAACTAACGTGATCAAGAACGTTATTTAATTTGATATTGATACTTAATCAAAAGCTGAGTAATTAGCCCACAAGACGTGATATACTAACTTGTTCTTGTCCACCTTCATCCAATCAATCTAAAATTAGGTTCCGAAAGTTAGAGCATGATTAATAACACATTTTCAATCCTGTAAATTAGTTTAAACGTGATTGAAATAAATTTGTATCGACTTATAAGAATATTAATTTTTGGTTCATGTTCGAATGTATTAGATATTGTAAATTTAGACTCTTTAGTCTTTGGGTACTTAGGTCTGAGACCGACAAGGCGAGGGTCTATAAACCAAACACTTGCTCATGTTGATCGGAGCCAGAAATTGCATTGATGCTGGAGGAGGTCGCCATCAGAGATCTGATTGATAGGTCCTGAAGGGAGCCACCGCGGGTTGCATAAAATTCGTGGGTCTATTGTTTCCAGCGTTGGAGTTACTCATATAATTGTCGGTCACCATTCATGTTCACTAGAGAAGGAGACGACCGTCGCGCCAATCGTTGTCTAGAGCTTCCGTTGTCGACGCGTGAGTGCTAGAGAAGGGTACATGTAGGGAAAAAAAAATGGTTTGTATTATGAGTGAGAGAAGACCTAATTTTGACTTGGTCACACCCTAGTTTTGACTTTGACCAAGAAAAAATCTCTAATTGTCCCCTTTTTGACCGAAAATTTCCGTTGACCTTAATTCAACAAACTCGACAAACCTTAAATCAGTTGTACGGAACCAGATCCAAATTCAATTTATTTATTTATTTATTATTATTTTTTTTTTTTATCAAAATCAAAATTTAAAGTGCTCATATGACTCGATAACCCAATTAACATGAATTACTCGACCCAAAACATAAAATTTGAGTTGGGTGAGTTTTTTTTTTTTTTTTTTTTCTCGTTTGAGTTGGGTTTAAAAAATAAAAAATTTGTTTCGGTTTATAAGTTGACATTTATTTAGTCAGGTTCTCGAAAATAGAGTTAGAATCCAACCTAATCCAACTCTACCCTTTATTTTAAAAGATTAAGAATACTGATGCATGGTAACCGTAAATGTTTGATATTTGAAATTAACAAGATTTTAGTTCTTAACGTAACATGTATCATAGATAAATATGATTTTTTTTTAAAAAAAATAACAACCCAACCGTTCAACCCAAAATTAGAGGGTTGAGTTTTGAGCTCTATTTGGATTGTTCGGATCACCAACTCATCCAACCCGAAATTTCAAGTTAGTCAAAAAGATATTTCCAACCGAACCGAACCTAACCCGTATGCACGGTGTACATGGAAAATGATTTTTAAAACAAAATAAATATAAAATAAAATTTATGTACAACAATATATTTCCTTATTTTAAATACATTTAAAATCAAAGGCAAATTTTCAAAATTGGAATAAAAAGGAATTCATAACCTATAATTATTAAATTCAAAATCTTTAAAAGGTATATCTTTAAACAAATAGCACTTTTCCAAAAGCAATTTCAAACCTAATATTTATTTAAAATAAATAAAAAATAAAAAATACACACGAAATACTTATCTTTAAAAAATAATATTTTCTTTTTAAAATCAAATCTTATTGAAGGAAAAGAGTATTAAACTTTTTTTCTAAATATTATAATTTTTTTGTTATCTCACTTTAACACATAATAAAAATTCAAATATGATTTTTTTTTTATTTAAAAAAGAAAAAGCTTAAGAATAATTGTTAATATGGTAACAAAAAGACCTAAAATTGAACCATTTCTTCATTCAAATTGAGAAAGTTTGACTTTTTAATATTTGACTTTATTGTTTTGTTTCTAGTCATTATAATTTAATTATTGACTTTCTAAATATTTATATTTTTTTTTATTTCAATAAAGGATAAAAAAAAATGTTGGATAAACTTATTTCTAAGAAGAAGTTTTATAAAATTAATAAATTTAAATGACTCCGATATTCTCTTAAGACATAGTCACATTAAATACTTTTCGCTTCTTAAGGGTGAAGATTATCCCCCACAGAATAACATGATTTCTTCCAACATATTTTGTCCTCACTCACATGCATCCGAGAAAAATTTCTAAAAGATCACTCAGTATATAATTGCTCAAAGTAAAACACAGTCAACCATAAATTTCTATGATTTAGCCACAAAAAAAGGGCATCTTGTTGGTATAGGTAGTGAATTTCAATTCTACATTTTTTAGTCATCATATCCTCAAAATTGCTTTCATTTAGATGTGGTCTCAGTTCTTTTTTTACTCGGGTATACCATTTTTTTACTCGGGTGTCTGTCACATGCCCACGTTGGTTCGTTCCTGAATCACATCTTGTAGGGAGAGATATTGTTCTGAACCAAATCAAAGTTTAAATACTATTTTGTTATGTATTTTAAGTCATTTTAGTTTTTGTAATATCAAAATATGTATTTTTGTTCTGCATTTATGACCACTATTCAAATTTAGTCTTTAAACTTTTGTTTTCATTTTTGTGATTATAAAACTTAAACACGGCCTAAATCTTTTAATATAAATTTAAATCCATTAAAGATATTGGTAGTTCATACATGAAAGACTTGAAATTTTATAAAATTATGAGCGAATTAAGTATAGTTGAATTGATTTAATTATGTATCATTAAATTTTCTACATGTTAACCTTTTGTTTTCTTACTTAGTGGTTCGGTTCTAGTTCTATTTTGATCCACATTGATACGCATTGGAATTTTTTTGCTTTATTTGATTCTTAGTGGCTCGGTTGTTATCGATGATAAAAGTCATAATTGTTTATCGTTGATGATAAAATTGTTGCTATCTGAAAGAATCTACTTGTTGTTTAATTGAGAAGTTGCTTACTGCTTGAGAGAAACTACCGATCATTAGTGAGAAATTACTTATCCTTGTTAAAAAATTAATGGCCATCAATGAGAAGTTATAGTCGTCAACGAAAGAAGACGCCATCATCAATGTAAGATGAAAAATGATAGAAATAAATTTATAATGATTATAAATAAACAAAAGAGGTAGTTCAAGCTTCTATTGGCTTGGACGTGTTATTCAAACCCGAACACCATGTCTAATCATTTTTGTATTATTTCATTATACCGTTAATATACTAAAATGAACAAACAAACACATCTGTAACGTATTTAGACATATTTCGACCAAAGTTCAAACCCTGACTTGGTGAACTACATATACACAACACACTAACATGAACCAGTATAGTAAACAGAAATGCAAATGATCATTATAGTACCAAATGAAGCTACATTATGTGACTAAGTAATGAGACCAAAATAGTCATATCATTCCAAGACTCAAAGTTTAAGTTCAGTCATAACCTCGAAGCCATGAAGGATTTAGAAGTATGAGGGAGAAAGAAAGGAATAGTCTACAACATGTTTGGAAGAACAAGTAAACTAGTCTTCAAGGTTGTTGATTGTACTCTATTGGACTACCCATCACACAGAACCATTCACAAATTACAAGTAAATTCAAAGTACACACCAAAACATTGTATTAATGTCCCATGGAAACATTGATGTGAGATCTCATCGGTTGAGAAGGAGAACGAAACATTTTTTATAATGGTGTAGAAAACGAAGCATTTAACCTCCTTCCTAACAGAGGTGTTTTATCCAAAAGGATCCAAAAAGGACAATATATGCTAGCAAATGGATTGAGCTGTTACAATTGATATCAGAAACAATTGATATCAGAACCAGACACCCATGTGCCAGTGAGGAGGCTAAATCCCAAAAGGGGTGGACACAAGTAGTGTGCCTACCATCAAAGACACTAGGTCTCAAAGGAGGTAGAGATTGGAGGTCCCACGTCAATTGAAGAAAGGAAGTGACAACAAGGACACTTAACCCCCCAAAATGGGTAGATTGTGAGATCCAAAGAGGAGAACAAAACATTCTATATAAAGGTGTAAAAACCTATCTCTCACATAAGGGTTTTAAACACCTCAAGGGAAAACCTAAAAAGAATAGTCCAACGAAGATAATATATACTAGCGGTGGCTTAAACCATTACAATTGAAGATTGAAGTGTGTAATAAGTAGCCTGAGCTGTACTTTCTTTAAGCTATACTTTAATAGACACAATTATCTTTATATTAGCAGTCGTGCATAAAGTGAAAGTAGCTTGAACTCTACCTAATTGATAGATAATTTACCAGCAACACTAGTAGTGTAATGCATGTGGCTTGGCCAACAAATTATTTTATATTCATTAGTGCCCAAACGAATTTGTGTGCACCCCACCTACATTTGAATGTAAACATAGCTCAAAGAATTCTTCTAAATCCTAAACTTATGACCACAAAACTTAACCTATTTCCACCAAGTCCTTTTACCACCAAGCTAACCCTTGGACATTAACTTAATCAGCAGCACTACAATCCATACTCGAAAAAAGGCAAATATTATATGGAAAGAATTAAGGAAAAGGAGGCAGAGAAGAATGCGGTGCTGAATGAAAATCACTAACTTAAATCTTCAAAATTAATAAACATTGTTGTAGTCTAAGTTCAGCCATCAACTGAAGATTCCAGAAAAAAAATGGACTAACTAGAGATAGAATCGAAATTCAAGGTTCCTTCTTATATATATATGAAAAAGCTGCAACCATATTCCCTCCATCGACCTTTAATGGAACTGAGAAAACTAGGCGATTTAGCGGTACTGCAAGAAGAGTTGATGTTCAACAGATCAAAAGATATTGAAAAACTTTTGGATGTATAGTTCAACAAAATAACCAATATGATCAAATAGTCATGAACTCAGAAAACCTTACCTTGATGAACCCAATTTCCTTGGCGTTGCTGCGGAAGCATTGTCTGCAGCACATAAGCCCGTACTTTCTGATCAACCCATGAGGGTTTCCGCAAACCCGGCTAAAATAAAGATCAGACATATAGAGAAAATTTAATTCAAACTGAAAAGGACCTTCATATCATATTTCTGGATAAATGTTAGCAACCAAATGCATCTATATTTGTATCCAAAAATCATTATAATCAACAATGGAAGCATATCCAACTGAACATATTGAAAGAACATCTAAGCTCACCTAACAGCCACAAATGCTACAAGTGACTAATTACTAAGGACTCCAAATGTTTCATCGACATTATAACTATGCCCCTAATCCCATAACAATTTAGACAATAGATTATAAGAACATTGGCAGAATCAGGGATTCATAGGGAAATTCACCAATGTGCTACTATCCAAAGAAAACGAGGATTTCATACCAAATTAATTTAGACAAACTATACAAATAAATGGAGATACATACGGGAACTATTTTGCTATTAGTTCACTTAATTGCTCATCATAGCCCATAACACACAATGTTTTCAGCAGGAATATATAGAGATACGGATACTCAAATCGATAGAAGAATGAATCTTTCGCAGAAAACGAACATGTCGGGAGAGAAATAATTGATAAAGTTAGACTTAAACAGATCGCTAGAAGAAAATCAACACAATCAACCGTTTCGCTTGCTTCCATTTATCAAAGAAACATAAAATCATTACTTTTTGAACTATGTCAAGAACAAAAATCGAAACCAATCACATAGTTTTTCTTCCTAGTCAAAATAACACGTCAAATTCACAAGATTCCCGACTTCCGATTCTCTAATCCAAATAAATAACCATGATGTTCAAGAAAAAATATGGAATCTCCAATCGCAGGACAGACAATTTGATTATATCACATCGGAATCATCTAAAATGAGAAACAGAGGGGGGGGAAAAAAAGTTACCAGGTGCGGGAGCCGGGACCATAGCTCTTGGGGTGCGAGTTCCACACGTTAGAGTGCCCCATGCTTGGATTGCCTAAGAGATTGAAATCTTAAGAGCTCGTTAAGGCTTCGAAAATCCTTGCAAGCGGCAAATGCTTTCTGAAGAACCAGAAGAAGAAGAAGAAGAAGTAAGTATTTATAGGGGAGACACTGAGAAGAAACCCTAGCAGATGTGTACGGAAAATATAATCTATATATTAATTTATGCATTATTTTCTTGCTTTTATTTATAATATATTTGTTTTTCTTAAGTAAATTTTTAATATTCGATTTTTTTAACAATACCAAATTTGAATATTTGATCCATTAATTTAAAAATAATATTTTAACCAATTACTTTTTCTAAAAAAAAAATTAAAATTTACTTAAGAAAAGTTTAAATATTTAAATTTTCACTCCACATATTTTTTTAACTTAAAAAAATAAATTTGAAATTGATATTTACTTAATTGAATTTCATAAGGCTTATCTCATTGAATATTTTAATTACATCCTTATTTATTTACATTTTAATTCAAAAAATATTTTTCATGTGGTAATTTTAAAATTGATTATCTCAAATCTTATTTATAACATTAAAATTTAAACTTTAAAAATTATATTGATCTACCAAATTATTATACTTTTAATTATGAAATATTATTGAATATATTATGATGTTTTACCTTCTTAATATAAATTACATTAAAAATAAAAATTATTTATTAAAAGTTTTATTTTAAGTGATTTTTTTTTCTATATATAAAAAAGTTATTTAAAAAAAATCAAATTTGGAATTTTTCATAAATATTATTACTTATAGGTTATAATTGAGATTATGATTATAATATTTAAATTAAAAGATTATGTTGTAATATTTAAATTTTAAATTTTAAACACGGTATCCTTAGAATATTATATTATATTTTTGCTTATAAAATATCGTTTAATTTTTTAAAATATCTTACATTTTGCAACAAAAATTATATTGTAAAATGAAAATTATGCATTAAAAATGTTTCTTTGAAAGAACCAATTTAAAAAAAAAAAAGACGAGAGCCAGATTTCTGCAAATTCTTTATAGGGAATTTTCGTCCCAATTCCGACATTAAATGGGAAACTTGGCGAGCATGGAGAATAAAACTCAATACCGTTAAAAGAAACGATGGATAAAGTAGGATTGTAAGAGATTGAAACTATGGTAGAATCCAAAAATATAAATTATCTAAACTTAGACCACACAATTATGTATTCTAACACACATATTGCATAATTCTCCTAAATATATTTTCGAGGCTGCACGACCACAAGGTATACCAGCCAACTTCTTCTTCTTCGAGGACGTTAGCCTTGAAGATGAGTTCATATAGCTCAAGATTATAAAATGAGATACGTGTTGATTAATCCCATGAATACCTTGTAATATTTTGATCATGAATCATAGAGAATCGAGTTAGCTTTTAAGCCCTCTATTAGAGAGTGTAATAGGCTCGATAAGGTTGTTTCTCTAACCATTTCTTATTTTATTTTTGCAATTAATTTGTTGGTTAATTTCAGCTGGTAGAATTTAATTATTAATATTCTTTACTAATCTTGATATTATAATTAAACAGGGTGTTTGAAATTGTTGTTAAATTCCTTGTTTAATTTGAGATGAATATGAACTAATACATATTGAGCAAATTCCTTCTACCCCACAAATGGAAAAAGAAATAGCAAAGTTGGGCGACTATAGAACTAATTCTCGTTCGTTCTCGTTCTCGAGAGTCGAACCTAATACATTCTTTATTTTCGTTCCTATATTTTTCAACACACGCAATGTAATTGTCACGAGGATAATAATTTTTACTTGAACCTAATACCGTCCAAGCCACGTTGTTTCGAGACTAACGACGAGCTAGAGAGGTTCAGCATCCAAAGTCATATGGTACAAGTCCTTGCAACTCGGGGCCACTTAGCCTGTTGTTTTCATAACTGCAGCAAGGAAAAGAGCATATACAGTTAATAATTCAATTGAATATGTACTCTGGGATTCCAGGTTGGATTGGTCATGGTGACAAGCAAGAAAAAGATAAGAGTGGCCAGAAATACTCCAGAACAAAAACCAATCATTTCACAAGACGATCGAGAAGAACGACTAACGACATGAAATATGGACACTTTAACAAGAGTTACAAATAGTATCAAAGTCAGACACCGGGCGGTGTGCCAGCAAAGACGCTGAGCCCCGAAGAAGAATGGACACCGGACGGTGTGCCAGCAAGAACGCTGGGCTTCGAAGAGGGGTGGATTGTGAGATCCCACATCGATAGGAGAGAGAAACGAATGCCAACGAGGACGCTGGGTCCTAAAGAGGATGAATTGTGAGATCTCACATCGATTAGAGAGGGGAACGAAGCATTCTTTATAAGAGTGTGAAAACCTCACCCTAGGAGACGCATTTTAAAAACCTTAGGGAAAGCCCGAAAGGAAAAGCTCAAAGAGGACAATATCTGCTAGCGGTGAGCTTAGACGGTTACATTTCAGATACTCCAACAGCCCATCACTAGTAGAACATTTGTCAAGTACTTGTAGGCACAATAGCCATAAGTCAGAAACTAGTTATACAGACGAATGCATCCAATAATTGTTGAGCAAAATAAGTTGCCATAAATAGTACTCTTAAGACAAAAATAATAAATTTTTGGAGTAATATACATCAATTACTTGTTTATCAAGTATATGAACATGAGCTAATTAGCTTTAAACTTTCTTTTTGAAAACTGTACATTTTAGTATAAGTGTACTTGCATAACCGTGTCATATAGTTTTAGCAAGAATGCGTAAACAAGTTCGAGTCACTGCTTTAGTTTCGACCCACGGTTGTTCAGTCATATTGAAATTCTATGAACGCCCAACCGGCGATCCAAGTATTTAGGTTCAGACAATATGCCAGATAAGAACTCACCATTCTAACATATGGGTTCATGAAATGTGTTCAGCAGAGAAGAACAAAGATCTAAAGAGATTGTTTACCTTTCCATTGAGAAAGTAGAGAAGGGGCCATCAACTGGAATTGTTCCACAGAGCTCATTGTTAGAGACATCACTGCAGAAAAAGTTAAAGATAGCATTACTAAAATGAATAACGAGCAAGCGAGAGGGCAAGACTAGAGAACAAAGCAGTTGTTTCTAAACCGAACATACAAAATTTTGAGTTTAGAGAGTGATGCGAGTTCCCTCGGGATCGATCCTGTCAACTTGTTTTTGTTCATCCGTCTGTTCATACAAATCGAACCAAATGAGACACAATTGGAGCAAAACTATTCAGTGACAATTGAAAGTTGCTTACAGAAATCTGAGAGACTCGAGTTTGGCAAAAGATTTCGGGATTTTTCCTTCGAATTTGTTCTCATACAAATCCATGCTTACAAGGTTTTTTAAATTACCGAGCTCTGTAGGGATTTCCCCCGTTATCCCATTCCTGTAGAGCTCCCTATAGGGCATCGAAAAACACGAGAAAGGTCAGTAATGCTTACTGAATATAGCAAAGGCAGCAACTTGCCATAAAAGAAGCTCAAATCTCAAGCTAGTTAACCTAATTTCATTCGTGGACCAGGAAACAAATGGAAGAGCAAATTCTTTGTGGTTAAATTTACAAAACAAGCCTGCAAAACTCCTTGAAATAATTCTTTAGAAAATGAAAAAAAAGAAGAGGGTTTTCTGTTCTTTCAGCCATATAGGATTTCATATCATATTAGACATTAATTAAAGTGAATCCATAAGTACAAAAACTGTCAAAAAAACATACCTTTTTCTATGAAAAATTCTTAGAAAAACAACCCCATAACCTACAGCTCTAACTATGCAATCCATCGTGTTCAAGAAATTAAAAAATGTTCACAAAACTGTTCATAATCTAACACTGCAGAACACAAATACATAAAAAAAAGATCTAAATAATTCTCAAAATGATGAAGAGGGTGAGCAGTACAGATATTGAAGATGGTGTAGCTCGCCAAGTTCAGGCCCCAAAGTCCCAGAAATGTTTGAATTTCCCAAATCCCTGAAAACACAGAGAGAAAAGAACATGAATAAAGAACCCAAATAAAAACAGTGAAAAAGAATCACAAGGGTAGAATCTCACAAGCGGATCACATGGTTATCAGAATCACAGGTAACATGAAACCAAGTGCAAGGATTAACCAGAGTAGGGTCCCAACTCTGCAGCACATTGGTGGGATCAGACAGCCTTCTCCTCAGAGCATGCAAAGCATTTCCTAAAACCAGAAGAACAACCCAAAAACATGAACAAGAAACTCAAAACCAACCTTCAGAAATCAAAAAGAAAACAAAATTAAAAAAAAAATAATTTATCAGAGGCAAAACATTAAACAGTTCATGGGCATTCAATTGCATTCACAGAATCAGTAGAAATTACACGCGAACAACCCAAAAACATGAACAATAAACTCAAAAACCAACTTTTAGAAATCAAAAAGAAAAAAAAAATGATCAGAGGCAAAACATCAAACAGTTCATAGGCATTCAATTGCATTCACAATTACCTTCAGAATTAGTAGAAATTACAGGCGAAAAAGAGAAACCCAGAAGGAGAAAGAGAAGGGGGAGAGGGAGAGAAGCCATTCGAGAAGAAAACAGAGAAATTGAAGTAAACCCCAGAAGAGAAACGGAGGTAAAAGCGATGAAAAAGAAAAGATGAGTTACAAAACAGTGGGATTGAAGAAGAATTTGAGTGAGAGAGAAGGATGAGTCAAGTCAAGTCAAGAGAAGAGAAAAGAGGGGAAAATATAAAAATCAGAGACTTTTTGACAGAGGTGAAGAGAAGAGGAGAAGAGAAAAGGCAGAGTTAGTGAATTGGGTTGGTGGGTTGATGAGGGGACAGGTTCGACGCGTGAATTGTGGCGGTGGGGCCGGCGCCGGTGGGGGTCCACCACCGTTTTCATAAGAGGTTTCTTCCTTCCGGGCTGTGGCTTTGGGGAACCGGTGGACAGAAAACGCAGAGAAGAAGAGGGTTTTGACAGTCATCCTTTTGTGCTGAATGCCTTCCATTGTACCCTACCATCACTACTTATGTTCTCATTTTTCCTTTTAAAGGAAAAATTATTACTTTCTATTTTAAAATAACCTATAAAATTTTAAAATTTTAATATAAAAACAATTATTTTCAAACTTTTTAATATTACTTTAAAAGTTCATTAATATTTTGGTTTAAAAAATAAAAAGTAATTTTAAAGATATTTTTAAAATTTTTAAAAAATTAAAGGTATTAATGAAATTCTTAAAAATTCAAAGGTATTTTTGAATCACGTTCGATATTTTTTAAATATTTTTAAAAGTTCAAAGATATTTAAAAAATATTTTTTTTTTGTATTATTGAAATTGATTTTTTTAAACAAAAAGGCAAAGTTCAAAAGTATTTTTTTTATTAATTTAGCCAAAAAGAAAAAAAAATTGATAACATAATTTTAATTAAACCTTTAACTCTATAAATATCAATTTTTTTAACATTTAATTTAAAGGTGTTTCTGAGTTGGATTGGGTCGTGTTAGGATGTTTTTTTTGATCCATCTCAATTGTTCGCCTTGTAAATTTTTTCAATCCAAAACTCTATTTAAATAATGAATCTAATCCAATTTAACCATAAGTCGTTTTGATTGAGTTGATTCGAGTCATTTATTTAAATTTTTTGTTTTTAATAAAAGTAAAATATTAGTTTATCAAACGTCTATTCATTTGTGTTCAAACATTTATTTAAGAATTGCAAAAAATTATCTTTTAAATAGTCAAAAATTATTTTAAGAGTAATAAGAGAATAAATAATGAAAATTTTTAATTATGATATTAAATAAAAATAAAATAAAAATAAATATATAATGGTATGAATCTATATAATTCATACCTTCGTCCTTAAGTTTTTGGGTTTAATTTAATTAAAAAAAATCATAAAAATTAGTACTTTAAATATAAGCAATTTTTGTTCCTAATCAATTTATCCATTTAGATGGGTTAGAATTTTCATTAAAATTCTAACAATTTTGTTTCACAATAGAAATTAAAATCACATTTTATAATCATCAAAGTTTTCGCTTTCTTACAATTTCTTTATTATAATTGAATTCCAAAACAAAAAATAATTATGTAAAACTTTTTTTTTTCTTTTTTGGAAATTGTATATTTGGGACACGTAATGTCAAAGTTAACTAGTCGAGTAGTAATTGACAATTTTGTTTCATACTCTTTTTTTTTTATATCCTCTAATTGTACCACGAAATTTCCATTGGAATAACTCAGTTGGTTAGAGCGTGTGGTCATTTGTTGTACTGAAAATGAAATATATATATATATATTATCTTTTGTAATTTTACCAAGAAATTTTGTTGAACAAATATGCTGGAATAGCTCAGTTGGTTAGAGCATGCGGTTGTTAACCACAAGGTCGGAGGTGGTCAACCCAGGCTTCTAGCGCGTGTGTAGCGTTTCTTCTTGTCTGAGGTTCAAGTGGTTTCGTTCAATAATTTTATCAAATTTTTTTTTTATTAAATATGTTGGAATAGCTTAGTTGGTTAGAGTGTGTGGTTGTTAACCACAAGGTCGGAGGTTCTCAACCCATCATTCTAGCGTGTATTAGTGCTTCTTCTTGTTTGACGTTCAAGCGGTCTCCTTCAATAATTTTATCAAGATTTTTTTTTATTAAATATGCTAGAATAGTTCAGTTGGTTAGAGCGTGTGGCTGTTAACCACAAGGTCGGAGGTTCATCCCCTCCTTCTAGCGAGCACCAACATTGGTTTGTGTTATCAAGAACAAGAGTAATGTCTCCTTCAATAATTTTATTAATTCTTTTATTAAATATGCTAGAATAGCTCAGTTGGTTAGAGCGTGTGGCTGTTAACCACAAGGTCGGAGGTTCAACCCCTCCTTCTAGCGAGCATCAAACATTGGTTCGTGTTATCAAGAACAAGAGTAATGTCTCCTTCAATAACACGAAGAACAAGAGTAATGTCTCCTTCAATAATTTTATTAATTCTTTTATTAAATATGCTGGAATAGCTCAGTTGGTTAGAGCGTGTGGCTGTTAACCACAAGGTCAGAGGTTCAACCCCTCCTTCTAGCGAGCATCAAACATTGGTTCGTGTTATCAAGAACAAGAGTAATGTCTCCTTCAATAACACGAAGAACAAGAGTAATGTCTCCTTCAATAATTTTATTAATTCTTTTATTAAATATGCTGGAATAGCTCAGTTGGTTAGAGCGTGTGGCTGTTAACCACAAGGTCAGAGGTTCAACCCCTCCTTCTAGCGAGCATCAAACATTGGTTCGTGTTATCAAGAACAAGAGTAATGTCTCCTTCAATAACACGAAGAACAAGAGTAATGTCTCCTTCAATAATTTTATTAATTCTTTTATTAAATATGCTGGAATAGCTCAGTTGGTTAGAGCGTGTGGCTGTTAACCACAAGGTCAGAGGTTCAACCCCTCCTTCTAGCGAGCATCAAACATTGGTTCGTGTTATCAAGAACAAGAGTAATGTCTCCTTCAATAACACGAAGAACAAGAGTAATGTCTCCTTCAATAATTTTATTAATTCTTTTATTAAATATGCTGGAATAGCTCAGTTGGTTAGAGCGTGTGGCTGTTAACCACAAGGTCGGAGGTTCAACCCCTCTTTTAATTTGCTAGTTAAAGGTTCAACCCCTCCTCCTAGCGTGTTTTAAATTTGCTAATAGATTCTTGAAAAAGAAATGATGGAAGGGATGAAGTAAGGTCATGGGAGGTGACCTTAGTAGAGTGTTTTAATGCGATTTAGGAGAGCCCGAATCATTTTCGATTCACAATATTTAGTATTAGTATTCAAATATTTGATCTCTTAATCGAAATCGAAAGTATATGTCAATTGCAACTATTTTCACTATGTTCTATGAGATTTAGTTCAACTTAATTCGAGCATTGAACTACCGAATGGCCATAGATACAATAGTGGATTGTCGATTTATAATATAAATATAATCGATAACTCGGGTATATCCGACCTAATCTTACAACAGCTTGAAATCGACCAAAAATATTCGATTTTCCTTATTTGCAAACAAAAATTGCGAAATGAACTAGTTTCGTCTCGGACCAATAACAATTTTGTAGGTTTATTTGATTTTTTTATATATATATATTTTTCAATTTTTCTTTACCACTCTATTTTGACTAAGATGTTAGAAGTTCGAATCTCTCGATTTAGAGTTATAATTATACTTATTAAGTAACTAGAGATGTCATGTCTGAATTATTGGTTTTATAATAATATTCAATAATTTAGGTAACGTATGCAAGAAAATATATTATACCGTTATTCCTTAGTAGTTTAGTGGTAGAATGGTTTAGCTAGTGTTAATCGACCAATCAGGTTCACTTTAACTATTAAGAGCCGGTCACTATCTTCTAGTGTCTTTTAAGAATGAGGAGACAAAGGTCGATCAATGAAACTATTCAAACGAGACGAATTCATGACCTAAATCATTAAACTAGAGAACCCGTACCCTATTTTGGAAAAGAAAGAAAAATGACGTTATAGAAATTCAAACCTCTACTCAACAAATAAAATCAATATTAATTGAAGAGAAAATAACATAGGAATAGGTCGGTCGAATGAGGGAGAGTCAAACCAGAGTCTCAATAAGAAGACAACGCCTCAAAAAAGGATGGAACAGTGGGGGATCCCGTGTGACTATTAAAATTGTTGTCATTCCAGTACATAGAAAAACGATGAAAGTCATTCCATAGGTCGTTTCTTTCTCCCATTGTTTGAGACTGTGAGATCTCACATCGGTTAAGGAAGAAAACGAAACACCCTTTATCCCCTTCATATAAGGGTGTAGAAACCTCTCCGTAGTAGATGCGTTTTAAAAACCTTGAGCGAAAGTTCGAAAGAGAAAACCTAAAGAGAACAATATCTGCTCGTGGTGGGCTTGGACTGTTACAGAGATCCTCTCTCTGTCAAGCCTCTTGAAGTGCTTGCTATGCTAGGGGTTGAATTCCCCAAAAGCCTCCACGTATTTCCCGTGGGTGGGAAAAGACCGAAGCTCCAGATCACAAAATGCATGCGCCCATCCTATGACCATAGCTTTTCTTACTCTAATACCATGTTAAAATACCTACGGAAGATGAACGGTATACTCAATTTAGTTTCCATTGGCCAATATCGATCATCGACGAGACACGAACACACTTTTGCTACTTTTGGTGACAAAAACAACAAGAATCACAAAGCCCAAATTCTTACATTTATTGAAAGGCATCAAAAGAAGATGACATTAAATCATAGTTTTAAAGCCACACATTAGAAGAACCCATTCGATCCCCTTTTGAAAAATTTCAAATCCCTGTAATGGGCAGCTTTGGGCTAAAGATTGTTATTCGACAGGGACAGAAGAGGACTACGATGAACAAGTACTTATAATGTCCTTCTACACTCACTTTTCCAAGAGCCCTATAAATTGGGATTTTCCCGGAAAATTACTTCTCACAACCTGTTTGGCTGATTTTCCCGGAAAATTACTTCTTGGAGACCTGCTTGGCCTTGGATTTTCCTGGAAAGTTGGCTGATTGTATGGCAAGGACTTCTGTGCAGGCAAATGCATTGCTTTTTAGGTATAATCATGTTGTTTTTGTTATGCTTTTGTTTCGTTCTTTCTTCTTTTATTGGCTTACCAAAAGTCTTCAAACAAAGTGGCGGTGGAAATAAATAGTCTAAGAAAGTGGTTGTTTATCATTATGTTGGTGGTAGGTTGGTTTAAAGATGTCCATTTAATTTGTCGAGTCGGAGTCATGCGGAAACTAACTTGCCCTAGAAATGACGAGGGAGCAAGGAACGATTTCTCCCTGTTATTTAAACAGGGCGAGAGATAGTAATTACATTCCTCGTTTCGTTCTGCCCCGGTCTTCGCTTCACTCCACTTTTATATAAAAATATAAGTATATTATTGTAATAATCCAAGCCGTCAGTCTCGTGATTTTAAAACGCGTATACTAGGGAGAGATTTTCACACTCTTATAAAAGTGTTTCATTCCCTACTCCAACCGGTGCGAAATGTCACAATTCACCCCCTTCAGGGTCCCAGTGTCCTCGCTGGCACACCGCTAGCCGGTATTGTCTGATTTGACCTGTTACGTATCGTCGTCAGCCTCACGATTTTAAAACGCGTCTACTGGGGAGAGGTTTCCACACTCTTATAAAAGTGTTTCTTTCTCCACTCCAACTAATGTGAGATCTCACAATCCACCCACCGCTAGCAGATATTGTCTGCTTTGGCCTGCAACGTATTATCGTCAGCCTCACGATTTTAAAACGCGTCTACTAAGGAGAGGCTTCCACACTTTTACAAGAGTGTTTCGTTCCCCACTACAACCGATGTGAGATCTCACAATCCACTCCCCTTGGGGTCCCAGCGTCCTCGCTGGCACACCGTTCGGTGTCTGACACCCACCGCTAGTAGATATTGTCCGCTTTGGCTCGTTACGTATCGCCGTCAATCTAACAATTTTAAAACGTGTTTACTTGGGAGAGGTTTCCACATTCTTATAAGAGCGTTTCACTCCTCACTCCAACCGATGTGGGATCTCACAATTATTAAACGAGAAAATAATGTATATTTAGGTCATATTTGAGAACCTTGGAGTGCAGCAATAATGATCTCTTTATGCAGGAAAGTGAAGCAATTGAGGCGCCAATTCAGCAGCCTTGCAAATAGCTCACATAATAAAGAGGAGACAGAAACAGAGCCATTGTCCTATAACTCATCAACTTGGGTGCCCCATCCTCGGACTGGAATATACTTCCCTCAGGGCCATGAGTGGGTCATGAAGGATGTCCCTGCAAATGCAGCTTCCTTCTCTCGACTTTTCTGGTTCCGGGATTTCGATGGCGTCGACGACCTAAACCCCGACACCGATCCCTCTCCCGGACCTCGGCTTGCTGCTGTTTTAGGTGCCCCCCAGGATTGATCTTGGAGGAAGATGGCTATCAACTTGAGAGTTAGCATAGGAGCTTAAAGTTGGAGTATGGATGGCCAATGACCAAATTGGCCCAGGAATAATGTAAAGTATGATGGTGTAATGATCACTCACACCTGGGAAGATGGTAAATATTGCATAATAAAGGGACTAAATAGTAATTTAGAAATTACTCGAGATTGATTAAATTAAATTTATCGCAATCTATCAACTTAAATGTGCCACCCGAATAAAATAGAGGTACATAAATAAACCAGAACCATATCTGATTGAGATCAATCCTAAGGAAAAGATAGCTATTAAAGACTTTTAAAAAATTGAAAATTACTATTTATACCGTGTGCATCTCCGTCTACGGTAGCTCAAACATAGGAACTCTAAAGTTAAGCGTGTTTTGCTTTGAGCAATTCTATGATGGGTGATCTCTTAGAAAAATTCTTCAGAAGCATGTGAGTGAGGATAAAACATGCTAAAAAAATCCGTGTTGATTGTGACCTTGTATGTCAACTTTTATGTAAAACAAGAACGAAGAAAGACGGAATTATCTTGTAGAGATAATAAAAATTATTAATTGCTTGATGGATTTTTCTCACGTCTTATATTGATGACATATTAATGAGGAGTTTTATGATGCACAACTCTTAAGTGATGTTATGAATGATATAATTTATGAAAACTTATGCATGCACGTTGCCTAGTGTAATATGTGAGGAATGAATGAGATTGTGCTGCATGATTTATTTAAAATGAAAAGTATAGAGACCTCATGCATAATTGTATATTCACATACATTAGGATACTTCTTTCTTATGATGAGTATGGATGTGTACACTATGAGAATGAGATAATCATCATGCTTGACATGGTGCACGACGGTCGCTATACCTCCAAGCGTCCAACTACAGCCCAAAGGAGCTAGTCTGATGAGTGGGCCTAGGGGGTGTGCGAGCCCGTCTAGTGGGCCCACGCTCACACGTGTGGGTCGTGTGTAGAGAAGTACTACACATCCAATTTTTTCGGACGGGAGACCACCTAAGAGAACATGGTTTTAAATGTTAGGTCTCATGTTACATGTGTTTGCATTCCTAACTACAATAGTGGGGTCACTTACGAAATATTTCTTAAAATACTCATACCTTGTGTTACTCTTATATTTCAAATGAAGGCAAGACACCCATGTACCGATGATAGTGGTGTCGCATCAAAGACCATGAAACTTAAATATGATAGTTGCATTTATTTTTATAGGTCTTTGGTTAATATAGGGCAGTGTTCTGTCCTTGGTTTTATTTTAATTTGCATTTCATATTCTTTTGTGTTATTTTAAAGCTCTTAGGTAAACGTATAAGTTCATGACATCGTCTTATGAAATTATTTTAAATGAATGTGTTCCTCAGAAAGAGGTTCTGTCATTCATATGGCAGTGACTCTATTTCAATAGAAAATTAGGGTCGTTACAACAACTATGTATAATGTGTTCTTGGTATGTGTGCCAATCCATCTAACAAGTACATAAAAAGTACTCTAAGTATCGAATCCCGAGAATACAAATTTATAAAAAAAAAAAATCCCGTTTGAACCATCAAAAACTCCTAAATTTGAAACCAAAGTAACCTAAAATAGTTGATTAATTTATAAGTACTTGAGTATAAAAAAATTCTACCTTGAAATTTTTGCGGAGATTCGTATGAGAATTTATAGTCGAGAAGAAACAACATCATGATATTTTTAGATTTGAGTTTAACGTCTATTGATCATTGAAATTTTAGAAAGAATATTTTAGTTTATGAAGTTTCATAATGAGATATTTAAGTCTTTATCAATGAAGTAGAAAGGGAGGCGTATCCAATGACCACGATAGTGAAAGGGAATAGTGCTAAGTCCGTAGCAACGACTACGGCAGTGTGAGATCCCACATCGGTTGGAGAGAGAAATGAAATATTCTTTATAAATGGGCGGAAACCTCTCCTTAACAGACGCATTTTTAAACTGTGAGGCTGACGGCGATACGTAACAAGCTAAAACAGACAATATTTACTCGCGGTGGCCGTCAGAAATATTTATAAAACTTTAAAAAATGTTTAAAAATTTCTTAACTTTTTAAAATATTTTTTTAAATGCTAAGGATATTTTTTAAACCGACAATATTTCTTAACTTTTTATGGTATTAATGAAATTTTTTAAAAATTAAAAGATATTTTAAAGGTATTTTTGAAACAAATTATTAACGCTTAAGGATATATTTTTTTTTATTTTTGAACATTTATGGATATTTTTTAGACTTTTAAGGATATTTTCTTTTTATTAATTTTCGTTTTTTTTTTTAAATATTTTTATTCTCCCGAATTATTTAATCATAAATGAAAGATAAAGATAAGAATCTAGTAACCTGTTGAGTTCCGATCCAAGCTCGAGTTTTCCGTTCCTCTTCGTCTTCATTCAATCTGTCTCGTAGCGTAAGTAACCAAGCAATCCCCCGCCATTTCCTGCAACTTCCATAGATATTTCTCCGTAATTTCCCCTCTTTTGCTTCCCACTTTAAATCCCTCTCCACTTTCCGCTTCCTTTTCCTTCCCTTTGTTGTGAATCCGCCTTCAATTTCAGATATTTCGTCGAATTTGAGGTGAAGAACAAGCATTCGAGCAGCTGAGTCTGTGTATGACGAGCGCTTCGGAGCTGTTTCATAGTCGGAGGTATAGGTTGGGTCGCACAGACGCGGATTTAGGGCTTGATTCTGAGCCTCCCGATCGGCATCTTCAGTATCAACGCCGCCATCATGGTCATAATGGCAATCACCGCCGCGATTTGAACGCCTGTGGTGCTTTTCGACGGTCCTCGCTGCAAGAACGCCGTCAATCTCCCCGGTTTTTGAATCCTGTAAGAACAAACAAATTTGACGAACTTCTCGGTTTGTGTTAACTTTATCGCGAGCGGATTTTTCTGTGTTGTTCTTACTTTGGAAATGATTTTGACTTCGAGAAATTTATATTAATTGGCTGCGAATTGTTGGAGTTGGAAGAACTGTTCAAATTTTATTTTGATTGAATTATGTGTTTGTTTCTGACCTAACAGTGTTTCTAAACTGTATAGCCAGTTAGGAATTTGTTGAAAAGAGCAGCTATGCCCTAATTCATCAACTTAAGTTGTTCTTGGTCTGAGAGTACTGTTCTTTTCACCTAACCATTGACTTAAGTTTTCTCTGGATTTTGGATTGATCTAACAAGAACTCTTGTCCACCCTGCTGTTAATTCAGTGATTATTTTCATTCTTCAATGCTAATTCTGTTTTCATGTTGCTGTGAAATCCTTAGAACCAAAATAAATTGAATGGCAGAACTAGGTTTTGAAAGTGATGACGACTAAACTTTCCTAAATTCATTAGCTTTTAATGCTACTTGGCTATGAAGTCTTGATTTAATTGTGGTTTTTCTTGGTTGTTATCTTGGACTGAATGTTGAATTCAATTAGTTTGGAGGTATTGACACTCCATATCTTCTTGTAGCTTGCTGTAGATCGACCGCCTGCTCAGTCGGACTCGGGTATAAGCGTTGGTTCTAGAAATAATATCAATGCAAATATTCAGAATAGCTTGAGGCCTGGGTTAAGTGGGGATTCCAGATTGCCAGGATCTGTCTTACTTGCAAGAGAACGGCTTTTCGAGAGATTGAGAGGCGCTTCTTCACCAACGATCAGGTTAGTTGCTATTCTATTGTCATGTGCTTGTTTAGACTGCTATACATAAAGGTTCGGGAATTCAATTGGAATTGTAATGGCCCAAGCCCACCGCTAGTAGATATTGTCCTCTTTGGGTTTTCCTTTCGGACTTCCCCTCAAATTTTTTAAAACGCATCTGCTAGGGAGAGGTTTCCACACCTTTATAAATGATGTTTCGTTCTCCTCCCCAACGATGTGGAATAGTCCTTGTTATTTCTCCTAGAGATATAATCTTTTTACCTATTGACGTGTCATAAATTTGCCTGTGGCATCTTTCTAGATTTCGTACAATCATGACTGGTATGAATCTGCTTGTATCATTTTCTTTGTTCATAGGGATTTGCCTGCATTATATACTCAGAAAATAGGATCCAATTCCCATAAACTCGTACAATTTCTACTCTCTACGAACTGTTGAGCTATCCCGTTTTATCTTATTCTCCTAGATTTACACATGGATATTGTTTCTTCATCTATGTGTTGAAAACTGGAATGGATCCCTGCTCTGTCATAACTGAAGTGGTTTATTTACCAGAAATGGTCTTGTTGAAGCATTGGATTGGAGTCCAGAAATTTCAGCAAGTCGATCACAGATGATATCCCTCGAGGATGCTGACAGGTTGCGGTTGGTTCCTGCAGTCAGCAAGAGGCCCCCTGGTCTCTCACAGGAGGAAATCAACTGCTTACAACTGGAGCGTTTTATCGACATAGAGCATATCATTGACGATGACTTGACGATGACAACAACATCCAACGATTGTAGCATATGTCTAGAGAATTTCATAGATGGAGA
Source organism: Cucurbita ficifolia (assembly GCA_033971965.1). Lineage (NCBI taxonomy): Eukaryota > Viridiplantae > Streptophyta > Magnoliopsida > Cucurbitales > Cucurbitaceae > Cucurbita > Cucurbita ficifolia. Next base: position 11,512,770 of record CM066972.1, read on the forward strand.
CAAGCTCATTCATTTGCCCTGTGAGCACAAATTTCACCATGCTTGCTTGGAACAATGGATTCGAACTTGTGGTGAATGTCCATATTGTCGACAACGTATCGTTGTTAACTAATCTTTTCTAACACGTTTTGCAACTCGGGGTTTCGTGTTTGTACAAAGGTTAAGACAGTTGACCAACAACCATCAGAAGTTGTGGTATTAATCCCTCTAAGTTGTGAGTTGAGACCAAATTGTTTGGGAATTTTATGAAAGATGTGTGTAGGATACTATATTGTAGAGTGGTACAATGGATTTCACTGTTTTGTAACTCTTCTTTTTCTTGGTTTTAGTTGTCGAGAAAAGGATGGTTTCTTTTGTACAAAAGAATGAAAAAGCAGTCGCCTAACATTCAATTTGAAAAAATTTTTTAGCTCTAATTTCATTATTTCCTGTTTTTATGGCGTTTGCTCGGGTCTAGAATCACGTTTGCGAGAATTTTTTTCGAAAACTTGAGCGAGGATAGACTTTTTAAAGATGATTTGAAAGAAAGTTTGAAAGTCGTTATATAGCTATATAAGTAAAGAAAGAAACACCACAGCTTAAATATCACATAACTCGAATAGGAAGAATTGACAACTAGTCGCATTTCCCTATACTACATTTTGGGGCATTTTAGCTTTAGCGGGTGTAGACATAATTTTGGTGAACGGTCATGCACCCCTATATTGACACACAAGAAATAGTAAAAACATATCTAAGATGAAATCATGTAAAAGATGTTTGGATCGGGCATGCGGCCATGGACAACACGTCGTGGACAAGTATGACCGGGACATCCGACATGCGATCATAGACAACACGCCTTGGTCAAACATAACCGTAGCACCGTGCAACAGCTCCTAATACTTTAAGTTATCTAAAAGAATTTTGAGTGTAGTAGGAGTTTTAAGAGTTAGAAAAAATAGGTATTTATTATAAAAATCTTGTAGGGATTTTCTCTTTCAAGATGAATTGGACCCTATTGAATACAAATCTAGGAGTCAATGGCATGAATGGTGCATGCCCTTTTGGTCCAATTTTACAGATGACACTCTCTAATATGATGTATAGTTTTACTTATGTTACGCCCCAAATTTCGGATCATTGAAAAGCAAGACGTGACTAACAAACTATGCAATGTAACATGGGTATGCAACATGGGTATGCAACACGGGTGTATGAGAAAACAATAGAAAAAACTACCATAAAATTTTGCTCGAGTTTAAACCTTTCAACAACATTTCCAAAACCAATGTAAAATGTAAATATGTACATGTGTTCGATTTATTTTTGAAAGAGGGAATGAGACTGGGATACAAAAAATGTGTATGATATGTCAAACTACAAAAATATGAGGACAAGACAAACGCTCTGGGTCGAGACTCTTTTGTGGCTATTGAGCTCCCACGCACCCCTTGCCTCCTTGTAGACTTTCATTGCATCCTTGGCCTAGCAGGTGATCACAAGCTTTATTCTAGGCTCTAGGTGGAGAGCTCTCGCAGTTCACGGACTTGGGTAGCTAGCTTAGCCTACGCGGCGGTAACTGATATTAAATGAAGAACTCTCTCTATCAAGTGGGGACAACATAGTGGGTGTTAGCCTGCTCGTCATCCATTGGAGGTTAGCTGGTGAACCTGTCACATAGGCCATGTAATCACTCGAGGTTGGGGGGAGCAACCCCCTGTACGTGCCAGCTCCGCTGACTACCCGCATGATCAATGCCCCCCCCCCCCCAACCCCATGACGATCCATCGTGCAAGGTAATCCAAGTGAGCTATCAAGTCACACATCCCTAACCAGCCTCACGCCTAACTCAACGGTACCCTAGTAGAGTAGAAAGGGAAGTGGAAACTATACAGACATTGTACCAGTTGTTATCGACCTAGGCGGCTACCTTTGTTTACCAGGGTTGTCGTGGTGGTCTTCTAGGTCCCTAAGGCAGTTTGGCAGCCTTGACATGGATTCATGGCTCTAGGTTTCACGGTTCCGACTCTTCGAGTCTAGTTCAATCGGGAGCACTAAGGTTATGCCCTCTGATCGTCTTTCACGATTCTAATACACTCGAACTACCAAAGGCATTCTATCTTAGGTCATTATCTAGTCAAACTAACTTAGCACCCTAATCTTGTTTTATTTTCACTACTTACGCTCTATAGGAAGAATCATACATTCAATCACCTCGAGTTATTGTACCGTAAATCATGCAAACAATCACATATGTCTACGGGGCAATAACATCCATCAAGCATCCAGAGCACAACTACACAATTTCCATCCTCCGTATCAACACAATTATGTACAAGCACGAGAAAAACAGTCCATTACATCATGTGAGGAGTTTCAGTTATGCCAGTAATAAGAGTGGCTATTCTCGTACTCATCCAATCATTCTAGCCTCAATGCATGTCGAATTTATCTACCTAGGGTTTGGTTTTACTAGCATGTATGCATGCATTACCAAGCGATCCCAACAAGTATTACTTCCTAGAATCTATGTGATTACTTACTTTATTGTCGCATGCACTCCCGAGTTTGTTTTTCGGTTAGTATGAGGCTCCCAATTTTTTGAAAACTCTCTAGTAGGTTCTAGGTCAAACAAAATTAAGGTTAGTATCAAAATTGGAACAGAAAACTGACCAAAAAAATTCGAACGATCCAAGAAAAGAGCTCCCACACACCCCTATGTGCCCTCATGGCACTTTAGGAGCATTCTCCACGCGTAGGAGCTCACGTGTGGGCAGGTCAGTCAGCTTGGTCAGCTACCGATTTCGAGCCCTAGCAAGCATGGTTTACCTACAAATATTTTGGGAGTGACACGTAACGTGCTCGAAGTGGTTGAGAATCGGGTCGATTCAGTCAACAGGTTGGTGCGCGGATCTTAAGTCAAATACTAATCGAGTCGGGCTGACCCGCGACATGCTTCATCGCTTGAAGTCAAACATGCTTCTCCATTCCACGTCTGATGCATGGCAATCACTAGGTCGAATGCACTCTGTCGCCTATTGTTCGACACGTGTCACTCGACCTTCTTTCCTACCGAATCGTTTTCCAGAACGCGTGAGTTTTTATGATTTCAACCTAGTTTCTTTGAGATTTCCTAACTTCTTGCACTGAACTCGGATTGAATTAATTCGTTCACCAAAGTCGTAGAGTTTTCATTCGTTTACACAAAGGTACTTTCTTCTTATTATTATTTTTTTTTAGATATCAACCGGCTAAAATGATTGCACTCAAACTTAGGGTTTTAAACATTCTTACCAATTCGTTGATTTTTTACTCAAATTTCTTCTAAGTTTCTTCATAAAACTTGTGTGAATCACCCCTAAACCAACGTATTAAAACTTTAAGGCCTAATTTCCTAAAAAAGCTCACAAATTGTAAAGAAAACGGAGACTAGAAACTCATAGATCTTACCTTCATTCTTCTTCTGTTCTTGACGAAATCGAACGATCCAAATGTTCGAATCTATACTCCTTGATCCAATGTTCCTTTCTCGCAAAGAACTCTCGGTAAACCTTGGACTTCGACAAGATTAAAGGTTGACGTTTTTCCCTCTTCTTCTCAAAACCCTAGTTCATTTCTTCTTTTACTTTGCATGTCTGTCCAAAACCCTACCTACCCTCAAAATTAATAAAAAAAAGGGGCCAAATTATCTGATTTTCCCCGGCATGTCCACCCAAAAATACCATTTTGCCCCTCAGTTGACTTTGACCATCATTTTTTCACTTTTTTTTTTTTTTTTTGAAGCCTTGGAGTTATCCCGAACATTTCTCCTTCTACACTTTCATGAGAATCAACCTCTAAGACCCTCGATAAAATTTCATAATTTCAAAAATTAAAGAAAAAATTAGTAAAACTTACGTAGCTACCGGACTCAAGTGTCGCGGCTTATTATTATAGGTCGATCATATGGAGCCCAATTAGGGAGTAACCATTTTTTGAGTTTCAATTTTTTTTCAAAATAATTTTAAAAAATGGAATTGTTGACTAATAGGGAAGGAAGAAGAAAATGACAAACCACATCTAGGATATTTTTTTGGGTAATAAAACCAACGCCAAATGAATATTTATGAGATTATCCATTTGGAAGAAGAACCCGAGTCGAAATTTAGGTAATTTTCGATTTTCTTAAGTTTTTTTTCTCTACTTTTTGTCGAATTCATGAACAATTGCTCATCCGTCTAATCTAATCGTGGGTCGTTATCGCTGCTGGAGAAGAAAACAAAAAAAGAATATCATTTTTGCACGATCGTTGAGGTTTGTATATGTACTATGAGCTGTTAGAAAAATTACGAGTTCAAACGATTGCAGTGTAAAGAGCGTAGCTAAACTATCCAAACCGAGGTGTACTAAATGATCAGATAAGCTTAAATGAAGTAGATTACTTGAACTCAATCATTGAGGTAAGCTCGTATGAGCTGCTCATGTGACCTTGAACTCGATGATTATAATAAAGCTTAGATGAGTTAGCTTGTTCGAGTATGAAATGAGACCCCTATACTTAAGATAAGTACAAATTGAGTTGACAGAATTAGAGATAAGACTGTAACACGATGCAGATGGGTTTAGTTGAGCTGTCTGAGTTTTTACCATAATAAGAGTAGTGATCTATAACCTATGAGAATGAGATTTTAAATATATATCTATACATAGAGTTCGAGTGTTTAATGGACAATTGAGAACAGGTGCTCTTTCAGCATAGCGTATTTGACATCAGGTGCCTCTGAGGTTTGCATTAGCCTCTTCCTCCTAAGAATTGGAGCTTACAAGTGAGCTACTTATCGAGGGAGAAAGAATGTGGCTTGCATAAAGAGAAGAAATTGGACATCGGCGTAGTGCCTGTCACACTAACCCCGATGCTTAAATTAGCTAGGAAAATTTTGAGTGTAGCAAGGATTTTAGGAGTGACGAAGAGCTTACCTTCTCTAGATCGAAGATGAGTATTTATTTGAGAGCCCTTCACTGTTTATTTTCTCCCTCTCTTTACAAAGATGAACCATACCAGAATCAACACGGGTTCCACAAATTCGGGTCATGCTTCGTTGTGATGCTCGACCTCACCCCTTGTCAAGGGTGAGGGAGTGAAATTGAGTTTTGGCTAAATTTCTTCTCCTCGTCTTTGCTCGGTGGTTCGATCCTTTTATTCTAGCTCGAATTTGTCCTGCTTTAGACTTTTTTCTATTAATTTCGTTCCTATTTAAGTCAATTAGCCTAATCCCTCGTTAGAAAAAGAAATCGAGTCAATTTACGGCCGTAATTTTTCAAAATCTATTTGAATTACTTCTCATTTTGAAACATTTAAAATTATTTTATTTTCACTCATAAAATTTCAAAACGTTTATTCCAATTCGTAAATGAAAAAAAAAAAACCCAAACCCATTTAAATTCTCACCATTATGTTATCGTTAATGTATATTACATACTAATATAAAAGTAGTCTTCCATGTCCCGAATCCAGAATCCAGATTTAGTATCTTGTAGTCCCGACATTTTATTACGATTTAAATGAATCATAAATTAAAATACATATGAAAATTGGAATATGAAAAAGATTTGAAGTTATCTTATAATATTTTGTTCTTATCAATTACTTGTCCAATAAGTTACAATTAACCTAAAATAAAACAGTTTTATTCCAATTAATATCCAAATTATTTCCAAAATAATCATTGATGATTGGATACACAATCACAACTTGGGTACTAAGTTTCTCTTAAGAAGACTGAGTCAAATTATTATTATTATTATTAATTTTTTTTAATGAAGATTTGGTCATTGCTGCCCATAATGGAAAAAAATATTCTTTTTTTTTCTATAAAATTATAATTACTTTCCAAAAAGGCCATGATTTTTACTGAATTAAATTCGAAAAATATAATAATAAATGCAATTGGGATTTTAATTTGAGAAGACGAATAATTCAATAAAAAAAATCAAAAAATTCTCTGCCCAAAATTAGGTCCATTCACATTCAAAAATACAAAAGGAAGATAAAAAAATTTAACTTTAAGAGTTTTCTATTTTTAAATAAAATTTAAAAAAAATTTAATTTTTTTTAAGGGTATGATAAAAACATGTTTTTTTTTAATTAAAAAATTATGTACCATGTTAAGGGTAATATAGATAAAAAAAATATATATTATTTTTTGTTTGGGCTAGAAAATAATGTTTATTCTATTAGGTATAATTATGGAAAAAATGAGAGTAAAGAAATAGAGACGGAAAATTAGGAATAACCTAAAGTGAAAAATATATGAAAGAGGAAAGTTGTGAATGTCACAAAAAAAACGGTTAGAATTGACGTTAATAAATTGTGGAGTTTACAATGAAGAACCGAGAGTGAAAATTGAACTTATAGAGTTACAAGGTTGACAGTAAATTTAGAAAATCAAGTCCATAGAAAAGGTAGTTAGAATTGACGTTAAAAGCTCGAGAGCCTACAACGAAGACCCAGAATGAAAATTGAACTTATTGAGTTACACGATGACAGTAAATTTAGAAAATAGGGTCCACACAAAAGATAGTTAGAAATGATTTTAACAAGTTTGGAGTCCACAGCTAAGAAAAATTGAATTTATTGAATTATGAGACTGAGAATAAATTTAAAAGATCAGATCCATATAAAAGGTGGTTAGAATTGACGTTAATAAGTTTGAAAGTCTACAACGAAGAACGGATAGTGAAAATTGAACTTATTGAGTTACGAGAGTGAGCGTATATTTAGAAAATCGGGTTGAAAGAAAGAGTGCTTCTCACTCCAAATGCTATTTTACAAATTTAAACACAATTTTATAGCTCAAAACTTATAATTTAGGATTGAAACCAAAAGGGAAAGCTTTGAAAAGGAAATTTTATAAAAAATTTATAGATGGAAATTGCAAGAGGGGAGATGAAAAGTCAACAAAGGGCATTAAAATGGAGGAAGAAGGACACTTTATTTACGCGTTAGTGTATCAAAAATGGTTGCAATTTCAGTTTTCATTGATCCTTCCCTTCTCCTCACGCGGTTCTTCGTCCTTTTCTTCCACTTTCCCTCTTCCCTTTAACCCAATTTCGCCTCTTCTCGCTAAAATTTCATACTCTAAACCTAAATTTCAACAATCCCTTCAGACCCACATCTTGAATTTCCCACAGCGTCGATCATAATAGAGTTTGATTCTGTATTCAATCGGAGCCCATGATGCTAAGATCGTGCTATCGGCCGCTTGAGCGGTGTTTTGGGCGGTGGGCCGGTGATGGGCTGCTCTGGCACTCGGATTTGAAGCCTCATGCCGCCGGTGAATACTCGATCGCTGTTGTTCAAGCTAATTCTTGTCTTGAAGATCAGAGTCAGGTTTTCACGTCCCCTTCTGCTACTTATGTTGGTGTTTATGATGGGCATGGCGGCCCTGAGGCTTCTCGCTTCGTTAATAAGCATCTTGTTCCTTATATGCACAGTGAGTCTCTGTTTGAACGCCTTTTGTGATTTGAATTCTGGATGTTTTGTGGGATTTGGTAGATTTTAGGTCCTGTTTTGATTTGTTTGGAATATGAACTGAATCAAATGGTTGGATGAAATGGAAATTGTTCATATGAATTTAGGTTTTGAGTTTATGTTGCAGAGTTTGCTTTAGAACAAGGTGGGCTATCAGAGGATGTTATTAAGAAAGCATTCAATGCTACAGAAGAAGAGTTTTTGCGTTTGGTGAAGAGGGCTTTGCCTGCTAAGCCACAAATTGCATCAGTAGGATCATGTTGTCTTGTAGGTGCAATTTCAAATAAGAAGTTATACATTGCGAATCTTGGCGATTCGAGAGCTGTTCTTGGCCGTAGAGTTTCTGAGAATCAAAGAACACCGGTCGTTGCAGAACGGTTGTCGACCGATCACAACGTCGGTGTCGATGAAATTAGGAAAGAGGTTGTTGCACTTCATCCCGACGACGCTCATATCGTTGTTTATACTCGTGGAGTTTGGAGGATCAAGGGCATAATTCAGGTCCATTTTGTTCATGAATTCGTTCTCGTTCTTGTTCGACTCGAATCATTAGAATTCTCTAGTTATAGTTTTATTGAATGTGATTACTGGTAGCTCTCTAAGCAACACATCTTAGACAAGCATGACCGTGACACTTTTCCTTTTGACTCCAGGTTTCAAGATCAATCGGGGACGTCTATTTAAAGAAACCCGAGTTCAACCGGGATCCAATATTCCAACAATTTGGGACTCCTGTTCCATTGAAGCGAGCGGTAATGACAGCCGAACCATCAATCCTAACACGCGAGCTTAAACCACAAGACTTATTCCTGATCTTTGCATCAGATGGTCTCTGGGAACAGCTGACTGATGAGGCTGCTGTGGAGATAGTTTTCAAGAACCCAAGAGCTGTAAGTTGCAGAGGTCTTCCTTCCCATTAATGTCATAAACAAAGCTTTCTAAACATTACACTTTTAACTGATTCAGGGAATTGCAAAGAGATTAGTGAATGCTGCCCTACACGAGGCGGCGAGGAAACGGGAGATGAGATATGCTGAGATAAAGAAGCTCGAAAAGGGTATTCGACGTCATTTCCACGACGACATCACGGTCATCGTCGTTTATCTCGATCATAACAAAAGCTCACGGACGAGCCGAGCAAAGAACGTCGTTACCGGGTACACCAACGCACCTGTCGACATTTTCTCTCTTAACTCGAACTATGAGGGTGAGGAAAAAGTATGAAGTGATTTTGAGAGGCAAATTATTGATACACACAGAAATAGGAGGGAATGGTAGGTAGGGGATAGAGAGAGTTGTTGTAGATAGATAAATTTATATCACTAATTGCTGCTAATATGAACCAACTTCCTTTCATTTTTTTATACTCAAATATAACCACTTGTTTTTCTTGCTTTTTTATTGACTTTTTCCCACCATTGACTTGTATGAAGCTTTGGAATTCAACAATGGCAGCCACTTTTTTTTTTTTTTTTGTCCTTATATCATCTCTTTTGTTAATCGTTGGGAATGTTTCTCTCGGTCGTCTCGTACTAGGGAAAGGTCCTCTTAATGCTCTAACGGCCATATTAGATATGGACCGAACTGTCTCCCGATGTTCTGAACCTAGCTCACATACCGTTTTAGTGTGCATACTAGGGAAATGTTCTTTCAATGCTCTAACGCCCACATCGGATATGGACTGAACTGTCTCACGACGTTCTGAATTCAGCTCACGTACTGTTTTAATGGGCGTACTAGGGAAAGGTCCTCTCAATGCTCTAACGCCTGCATCGGTTATGGACCGAATTGTCCCATCGGTTATGGACCGAATTGTCCCACGACGTTTTGAACCCAGCTCACTATTTTAGTGGGCATACTAGGGAAATGTCCTCTCAATGCTCTAATGCCCACATCAGATATGGACTGAACTGTCTCACAATGGTTTGAACATACTTCAGTCTCATGTGGCGAAGAGTTGGCATCTGATGTTCTAAACATACTACAGCCCCATGTGGCGAAGAGCCGACATCGAGATGCCAAACCTTTCCGTTGATGTGAGCTCTTGGGGAAGATCAGCCTGCTATCCTTAGAGTAACTTTTATCCATTGAGCGGTTTGGCCTACAACATTCTTACGAGAGACATCGTAGATTTGCAACGCATTCATGAGGTTGTTCTTGGTCAACTTTGAACGAATTGCCAAATTAATTTCGTTTTTAAGAGTTTAAAAGTTAGAATTTTGAGGTTTGATAAAATCTCAAAATTTACAATTTAATCTAATCATATCTACAATGCAAGCTTGCATTGTTCATTGCTATGACCATTTCTTTTCTTGCTTATACGCTCTAGCAACCTGCATTTCTCTTCTTTTGTTATGTGAGGGTCGAGGTCGCGAAGGTTTGAGACGAAACTATTTGCATCCTCCCAGCGATTTAGTTTACAAAACGAGTCTACTAGAGAGTTGTATGTGTTCTGATTCGGCTTACATCCTTTCTTGATCATATAGCTCACCACATCGATCGCCTCTACAAACATCGAATCAGCTGCATAGCTTGCAATGAAGGTATTATACGTAATTACATCTGGGACAAGCCCAAAATCCTTCATTTCAGCAAATATCCTCGACGCCTCTTTCATTCGACCATTCCGACAATAGGCGAAAATAACGGTATTAAATGAAATGATATCAAGCTTCATTCCTTTCCCACTAATTTCCCTCAGAATCTCCTCCGACTTGTCGAAGTTCTCGGAGCGACTATACATGTACATAAGGCTATTATACGTAGTCAAGCTCAGAGTGAATCCGCTTTCCTTCATGATGTTCAAAATTTCGTTCGTTTTCGAAACCATCCTTCTCCTACCATAGATCGAAACCATGGCATTTAGAGTCCTTAAATCAGGCGAAAAACCATGCTTCCTAAGTTCGAAGAAAGCACGCTCGGTCTCCATCAGAAGATCGCTTTTACTATAAACCAAAACCAATGTCTTCAAAAGCACAGCTTGAGGTTCAATAATGCTGGCATAGATGTCCTCAGCAAGTGCAGACATCCGCCGGATCTCTTTGCCATTAGCATAAGCATGAAGTAAAGAACAGTATGTTAACTCATTAGGCTTACACCGACCGTCCTTCATTTCGGCGAGCACTTTCTCCGACTGCTCCCAAAGGCCTCCCCGAGCCAAGGCTGCTAAAACAGTATTGTACGTCGGCAGATCGGGAGCGAACCCAGCATCCAACATTCTTCGATAGATAGCCATGGCTTGGTCAAACGAACCACATCTGCTATAAGCGCTTATAAGAGTGTTGAAAGTGTCCCTCTCAGGCACAAAACCTGCCCTTCTCATCTCTTTGAACACTCGTGAGACTTCACAATCCATCCCATTTTGCCCAAACACTGTCAAAAGTGTGTTCCAAGTAACAATATTAGGCACAAACTCGCATACCTTAATCTCCTCGACAACGTTCATCATCTCCCCAAAATTCCCCCTCTTACCGTGCAGCTTAATCAACACATTGAATGTGCATATATTCGGTTGGCACCCTGCAACTCTCATCTCTTCAAATACTCTCATCGCACAATCGTCCTTTCCCGTCTTCTCGAAACCAGACAACAACGTCGTGTAAGTAAAAACATCAGGCTCGATCCCCTTCTCCACCATCTGTCTTTTTAGCTCCATAGCTTCATCTAACAAACCGTCCCGCGCATAAGCTGATATCAATGAATTGTAAGTCACGATACTTGGCGCAAAATGGCTCAATTCCATCTCCTTCAAAACCTCCATCGCTTCCTTAGGCCGTCGAGACTTCCCATACACATCCAACAACGCGTTGTAAGTAACCTTATCAGGACTAAACCCAGCTGCTTGCATTTCTTCAAACACCTCTGCTGCTTCTTTATACAATGACCCTCTGCAACAACTACTAATAAGCGTATTATATGTACACAAATCTGGGGCAACCCCGGAGCTCTTCATAGTATCAACAATGGCAGCAATTTTACTCCAAGGCATTCCAATTTTCCCATAGGCATTCAAGACGATATTATAAGTAATTAAAGTTGGTGTATAACCTTCTTGTTCTAGCTTGTTAAACACCATCACAGCCTCTCTATATCTACCATTGCTAGCATAAGCAGTTATCAAAGAAGTATAAGCATAAATGTCAATAATTACTCTATTATTGCGAAGCTTATGAAGCAAAGAAGCTGCAAAAGAAACCCGACCCTGTTTACCAAGAACACTAATAATCACAGCAATGACAGAGCTATTCAAAATCGATGCAAAATCCTCTCGATTACGACAAAATTCAAAAACACGCAAGGCTAATTCATTCTTATTGCGAAACACTAAGCCCTTGATTATCCCCAAAATGTCGAATGAAACAGATTCAGGGGTGACATTAAGCTCTTCGGAACTGGTTTCAAACAATTGAAGCAAGATTTCGTTAAAAGAGGAGGAATCTAATTCAGGGTTGAGTAAAGAATCGAGAATTTGTTACCCTGGGTGGAGAGACGGTGGTGCGACCATGGCTTCCCGCGGGATCGGCCTTTTCGGGTGTGGGTTCTGAAAATGGATTTGGGGTGGTGGGTTTGAGGGGAAGAGGGGTTTTGGTGGGGAAGAAGGATGCCTTGGAGAAGAGGGGCTATGGGGGATGATGGGGAAGAGAGCGACGGCGGCTGCGGCGGAGGAAAGGATAGTGTCGGCTGCGGGGTAGAGGGGGAAGGGGGCTGGTGGTGGAAGACGGGGAAGAGGGGTTTGGAGGGCGGTGGATTGGGGAGGAGGAGGGGAAGAACAACCTTATCCGCCATTTTTACGCCACTGCAGAGTTTCGCGGGGTTTAGAATTTTGCAGTGGGGTTTATGTGAAATTTTGAAGATGAAATTATTTGTGTTTTTTTCTTTTCTCAATTAACATATAATTTCATGAAAATATATAAATATATATCTTGAAAAGAATATATATCTTGGTTCATAATATTGGAGTATGTCTGCTTAATTATACTCTTATTTTATAACTATTTAATTTTTTTTTTATCTCCATAATAATTTTGAATTTTTAAAGTAAATATTTGAATTCTTAGGGATATTCTAAAAGTAAATACATTTTTGTTTCAAATGACATAATAATCCGACCAACGGTTGGTTTGTAGGTTGACCTTTTGTTGCATTGTGTAATCGGTATTAAAATACTCTTGAACTTTTAATGCCAAAATTTTTAATAACTTCACACAACATTTTAAAATTTTTAAAAAAACTTCAAAATAATCTTAATACTAATAAACTTTTAAAAGTAATATAAAAAATGGACATAATCCGGGTATCGATATACGATTCTGTCCATTTTGTAAAGGTCTTGTAAAGGTCGAAGTTGTTAATATTTAAACTTCTGGGTATTTTTTAACTTGTTTTAAAAGTTGTACTAATAAAAAATTTTAAAGCTAAAGAATATTTTTAAAATACTATTAAAAGTTCAAGGGTATTTATGAAATAATACTGACAATTTCCATACAAAACTAACGATAAAAGTATTTTTAAGACATTTTTAAAGTTTTAAGAATAGAGAAACTAAAAGTTACGGTTTCATCGTACCTCCAATCCAATGGTTTAGAACATGTAGCCATGGTCACATCTAGGGCGAGGCTAAGTGCAAACCCAAGTGTAAAATGACAGGCATGTAGTATAAAAAGTGAAACATTTCCCAAACGAATGAGCAACAAAGATTTCCATATAATAATCCCTACACAAATCTGCAACCAAAGTTCTTACAAAAGCTTCCTCTGTATCCAACTACTACACACAAAAGGGCTCTGAACGTCAGGATTTCAGTGAGCAATAATACCTAAAAGCATCCGCATCAACCGGATTTGGAGTCTTCCACAACAAAACAACACACACAAAGTTCATCTTCATGGACTCAACTGAAGGTGTGTCCCCGGATCCCTATTTTCCATGCTTTGAATCATTTTAGAAAGTGGGGACTTATCAATCCTGCAATCTCCAGGAACCCAACTTCATCTTTCCCTCCGAATATGTTCTTCAGCTTCTCGTCACAGATTATGACTTTTTTGTCGCTCGGTTTCTGAAGGAAAGATGAATACAATAAATAAAAAAACAAAACAAATATTGAAAAGAATGAAGAATGTAATCAGATACAAAGCGAAACAAAACAAATCGACTCGACTTTGGGTTTCTGTGCTTTGAACCCCTAATTTCTGAGAAGCCAACTAATACAAATTTTATGTTTCTTTGTGAAATATTAGATAGCATTTAAGGACAAATTTAGTGGAGTAATGCAGGGCAAATGCTTGTCAAAAGGCATTTGTAACTAATCGCACCGGGATTTTGGTTTATTATTAGAAATTTTAGGTCTTTATTGGACAACAGGGAGTTTTGAATTTCAGGATTTATTTAAAATATTCAATAACTTGATTAAGGAACTGAAGTATATATCACCAACATGCACGAAAAAATGTCGACCGCAACTTGAAACCGAACTAGGGTTTCCAAACTAGGGTTCCCGTTTTAGGCTGTTTCTCTTCGAAATCCAGGTCCCGGAGCTGTTTCCCAGGGGTATTGAGATATTGGAAGGAGAAAACAGCTTTTCGAAACCGCCCTAGAACGCGAGCGGAAACCCACCGATGAATGAAAACCATTTTCCGGTGACTAAACGAAAATATAGAAATTTCCATAAACCATAATCCTTAGCCAACTAAAGTTACAAAAACCAGGGCTGAAAAGCACGCTGAGGAAACCCCAAACAACTGCTTCAAGAAGAATAATTATAACACTATGGAGTCAGAGAAAAAGAAATCTATGTGAAGAACTCAAGTAGGGATAGAAATGTGGGAAGGAACAAAGAATTAGAATTGGTTGACAGAGTTGGGTAGAGTTTATGAAGAGTCAAATAAGAAGAAATGCCTAACGAGGAGAGAGCTCAAAGAAACTATAGAGTGATTATGGAATGAATCTATGGTAAATGCACAAAGAGAAGGTATTTATGTTCAAGAAATATTACACTAAAATGGGTGGATTCAACTTTGGAGATAATTGAAAACAGAAGTTTTTCTAAATCTGTTCTAAGTCTTTGAAAACAAATGCACAAATCAGAAAAAAGTTAACCAGGAAACTCCCAACCAGCAAAGTCATCTTGAAAACCCTCATAAAAGAAGAACCCTCAACAACAAGGATATCAAATCTTATAGAATTACTACCCACATACCAAAACATCTTCAAAAGCATTAACAATGGTAGAAATTCATCCAATGGTCATTATACCGCAGCCCAACAAGAACACGCTATGAAAATTTACAAGGCCAACATTCAAAACCCTCATTCAGAACAACAAGACATTTTCATATGCTAATACATCATAACTCGGAGCAAAACTCCCCTAATCTATCGTCAAATGAAGAATTAAGAGTCTTAGAAATTAATCTAATGATTATCAAAGCACATTTTAAACAGAACACAGTAAGAAAACTCTGAACAAACCATCGAAGGTCTTGTTCGGAAATGAGGGCTTCAGACATCATTTCAGAACAAGACTCTTTCGTCACGCAAGCCGATACATCATACAATCACCTCAGAACAGAGCAAAAACCCCTAAAAGTGGTCAAGAAAAGCCTATTCTCTAATTAACTAGTATCACTGAAAGACGAGGTGAAAGGAAAACAAACATGGAAATAAAAAGACAAAGAAAAATGAAAAACAAAAAAGGAAGAGAATTTCTACCTGAAGATTATGCTCTTTAATGTGAGCCCAAATGACCTTAAGGGCTTGGGTACGGGAAATCTCGGGAACACCGACAAGCGCCTGCATCTCTGGCGAAATCCGCTTGGGCTTCATGATACCTCGGGGCTGGCGTTGGGAGGCAGTGGCCTGGTTGGAGGTAGAAGCGAAGGTAACGGTGCGGGCGAAGTGCAAATTAGACGGAGGGAATTGATAGGGATGCTTGACGGAGGAGGTGGTGGTGAAGGCTCTGGCTGTGAGGAGCGACAGTTCGCCGGAGATGAAGGTGGAGACGAAAGCCATGGCCGGAACTGACGACTGGAAGTGTTGGGTGTACCTGTGCGCTCGGAAACTGGATAGAGCGAAGGTGAAGTGGTGAGACCGAGCAGCTCGAAATTCTGAACGCGCCTTAATCCAGTCAAGTTCTCTGGAATTACAACAATGCCATTATCGGGCTCTGGGCCTAATCTGAGTTTTTGGGCCCTGTCGGACTGGGCCTGTTGGGCCCGCATCAGGTCTGAGTACGAATGGTACTGGCCCTAGAATGACCTTGCTCCTATCTGAAAAAGGAAAAAAAGAAAATTGGAAAATTCTAAGTATTTAAAAAAAATATCCAATAAGTAACTCGATTGTTGGACAGTAAAATTCATACACAAGCAAGAAACATAGTCCCATGCTACCCACTAGGCAAGCAACAATTTCATACTCTATACACCTGGACTTAGCTATGAGCATGCATAGTATCACGGTCGTACTTTTTCAATCATGTGGCGTTGTGGTCTTGACACGCTCACGACAAACCTTAAGAGAAACCCAAGCTCTATTCATATTTTTCGCTTGACTTTGTAGTTTCGTTGGACCATCGGCGAGATTTGCCTTTGCCAACCGAATATTGATTGCGCGAAATCCAAGCTTGTTCGCCCACACATATCGTTTGTGCGTGCATGTTCAATAGTTGCGATACAACAACGTCGCATCTCATTGTCATCTCGGTTCCTAATAACATGACCCATGCATTATGATATCATCCCATGTCTCAGGACACATTGGCTATCTTGGCTTGCTCGGACACATCCGTTGGAAACTGACCCATGTGTTAATCATCTCATCGAGACATCCTGAATATCCATCTAGGTTCTCTCGAGCATCGGATTCTCCCGTGTCCATGCTAAACTATTTATGACATACGTTCTAGATAGCGAATGCATAATCCAACCTTCGACACATGGGCTAGGGCGCAATATTGCCACACCCTTGTTGTCTAGTATTGTCCTTGAAAGACCTTTATCAAAGGAAGACACCCGAGACGTTCATCTCGTGATGCTTGCCCATGCTGTGACACACGCATGTGCCACAAAGTAACTCGCTTAGGCCACAAGGCGTAGGGGTGGTGGAGAGCCAACACCATGTCTCCCCTACAGTACATTTTGAGGCATTAATCCTTCTCGATAGACGTCATTTCGGCGAGCGAACATACGGCCTCGTGCATAGTCCGTCGAGTATCCATTTGACACCAAATTAGTGAGCTTTCATCTTCCATATCGGTGAACTTAATTCCCTATCCGCACGCTGAAACTCATATCGAAACTCCGACTTTTGAGGTTATGGTCTAGGCCCTTACTCGACCCTCCTTGAGCTTGTCTTCAACACTCGTGTCGCCTCGTTCTCTCAAACTTTGCATAGGCCTCTGCACTCTTGGTGTGTTGGATGTTGTACCATCCCCTCCTTTGCATCATGAAACTTCTCAATTTTGCCCTAAACAGGGCCGGATGGGCGCCACTTGAGGGTTGCCCATTGTCTGTCTTACGTGTGGAGGTCACAACCTACTATCTCTCGATGAAATTGTGACACATAGCTCATGCAACTGAAACTAACAAAAATGAAAAGAATACATAGAAGTTATTCATGATAGCTTAAGTAACTAATGATGATAAGAGTAATCATGATTATAAAGATCACACACATATATAAGGTCTTGCATATAAAAATAGTAGTTTGGTGACATGATGCAACATATAAAATATTTCTTTCACAAACCATTCTCATATCACACATGATTAGTACTCATATCACAAATCAATACCTCAATAAACACAATGATTAAAAACAATAAATTATATAAAAATGGGCATAACTATAGGAGAAAGAATCGTCACAAGCTTGTTCTATAATAGTATACTATAAGGACGATTCTTGTTATTAAAGTTAGTTGGTTGTTGTTTTGACTTTCCACAGGAGCCTTGCACCCTCTCTGCACATAGTTTACTAACCCATAAGCATAATAAAATAAGTATTTTAAGATCGGTTTGTTAAGTAATTTCAATTATGTTTTGACACATGTATTTTGAAAATAATTTTTGGATTATGTGATCCGAAAATTATAAAAAACAACATAGATTTTGAATTTTAAAATTTAAAATTCAGAATAATATTAAAAAAAGATAAAAACTTTAATAAATATTATATTATAAACTATATAATATTGTAAAATAATAACTATATAAAATTTATAACAAAAAAATATATGTTCACAAATTAATTAAAAATGATTTATATTCCACTTGAATTAAAATCCAATCTATAAATTTATTTTTAGATTGCTTACCAAATAGAGCCTTAGATTTTTAAAGTCAATTTCTTTTTTTGAGAATCTTTTTCAATGTGAATAATTTTGAAAATTACTATAAATATATTCGTATATATCCCATAATTTTCCAATTTTCCACGAGGGAAAAACAAGTTTTTTGAATGGGCCGTTTCTTTTGAGCCCATAAATAAAGAATAAGCCCATTAGCCCAATTGGCTAAGCGTCGCGTCTGGCGTGGGAGCAGACCGCTGTAAAGGGCTCCGCAGGCGATTCTGCGCAGTTCTAGTGTTTTTGCTGCCTGCTCTTGTAGTCTTTGTCCCTTCAGAAGAAGAGTCGACCATGCCGACCGTAAGCGTCGGAAGAGATCGTCTATTTGCTGCCCTCGGAAGAACTTATTGTGAGCTTGCAGTTTTCAATATGTCACGTTGTTCAATTATGTAATTGCGTTCTGTTAATTTCATTTAATTTTGTTTCATTTTCATTTCTTAGCGCAGGAAGAGTTCGAAGAGCTGTGCTTTAGGTTTGGAATTGAGCTTGATGATGTTGTAAGTATTTTTTTTTTCTCGATTACGTTCATGATTTGGATGTGAATTTTCTTTTTTACTTTGGCTTGTTGACTGTAGACGACAGAGAAGGCGATAATTAGGAAAGAGAAGCATTTGGAAGAAGAAGCTGATGAAGATGAAGAAGTTATCTACAAGATTGAAGTCCCCGCAAACAGGTATATTTCTTTGTAATTTGCTCTATATTGCAATTAAGATTCAATACGGAGATGGAGCGTTTGTTTCCCCTTCTTCTTCTCTGTGTGCGTGCGTGTCCGGACAAGTCTTTGAGATTTCTGCTAGGTTAGCCACAGTTCTTCGGTTATTCTGGTATTTTAACGCATCCAAGATGTTTATTTTTCTTCTAAAAGAACAATTTTTATCTATTTGTAAATGTGCCTGCATTGGCTTCTTTTTGAGTTCCTGGGATTTTTTTTTTTCAAAAGATAGAAAACCGTTGTAAATTCATAGGAGATTATAAAACTTTTTGAACGTTGTAGTTGTAGGCATCTGAGATATAACTGGTAAATATACTTTATGGTTTTGTAGATACGATTTGCTCTGTCTTGAAGGGCTTGCTCAAGCACTGCGCATTTTTAATAAGCAGGAGGCGACACCCAGCTATAAATTAACCAATATCACCAAGGAATCTATGCACAAAATGCATGTAAAACCTGAGGTATAGTTTCCATTTGAATATGTAATTTATATTATTATAGATGATGTCAACTTGTTTCTATTTATCTGGAACTTTCAACTTCTCAGACTTCCTCGATTCGTCCTTACGTGGTTTGTGCTGTTTTGAGAGACATAACTTTGGATGAAGCAAGTTATAATAGTTTTATTGATCTGCAAGACAAACTTCATCAGAACATATGTCGGTAAGTTTGGATTGTAGTTAGTTTATTGGTATCATATTCATTGTGATCTTCTCCTATTTTGTGCATTGTTCTGATTTCCATCCAGCCACACAAGTTGTAAAGCTACCGAGTCGAAACTTACAAGTTGTATTGTTTTGTTTTAGCAATTCCAATAGGATATAGGACATGGAGTCCAAGTATGTAGCAATGACGTAATTTTGTGATCAAGTCATAGTTATTTTTTGGTGCATGAGCAATTCTTTTGTTGACTATAATGTTTTTGCTACATCTGATTTGTATGTTTTACTTTCTAATTCTTCCTCTTTTTCTTGTTTTATTTTCATTTGTGCTGGAAGTATTGTCTTAAGAGTTTTGTTTCATTTTTTTAGACGGAGAACCCTCGTTGCCATTGGAACTCATGATCTGGATACGCTTGAAGGCCCTTTCACCTATGAGGTGGGATTTCCTTGTGATCATAGTCTTGGGAAAATAAATATTCCATTTCTATTAGTAGGTCTAGTAGAATGTGCTGTGTAGCATTAGATTGCATTGTCTGTGCATTCATCCTCAGTTTCTGTAACATCTCTGGAAAATTATTCTGTAAAGTTAATCCTTTCATCCTTGAAGCGTATGTTTTGGAACAATAATGAAAAACTAAAAAAAGACTGCTGCTGTAGTGCAATACTATAGATTCTGCTCTCTGATGATTGAAGTGTTAGTTGTGGTTAACTCTCTCTCTCTCTCTCTGTCTCTCTCGCTTTTGTTAGCTTTTGTTAGCTTTTGGTCGATACTCATTTGTTCCAGTGAATACAGTGTCCTAACGTTGACATTCTCACTTTCCCCTCATTTGTTTCAGGCTTTGCCACCAACAGCGATAAACTTTGTGCCACTGAAACAGGTAAAATATATAATGCACCTAGGACAAGTTTTTCCCTCTTTTTATCCGTTGATGAGATTCAACAAAATGAGTATTTCAGATTTCATTTTTTTTCCTTTTTGAAAGGTCTTATTTCCATGACTTAAAGGAATCAAATATGTACTTGCTACGTGTTGATATGTTGTTCTGAATTAACCTTAGTTGACTTCACTTAGATATTTGTAGGAATTGATTTTCAGTTGTCTGTTCCTAAATTTGATTCTTTCATAAACCTTCAGTATTTGCTGATTTTTTAGTGAGGGAAACAACTCCATGATTTCTTCTTCTAGCAAACTTTTGAAATGTCAATTTCTTTGTTAGTAGATCTCTCCGTGAAACATTTCATTATGGGTTTTATGAGAATGAGATATACTGACTCAACCATTGACCTAGTTAAGATTATCGTCTGTCTTTTAATGTGGTTTGGAACTAACTTTTTTTATTTTTTTATGTGATGCAGACGAAGAGTTTCAGAGCTGATGAGCTGATGGAGTTCTATAAAGTAAGTGCCGTAATAAGAATATATCTATTTTCTGTCTGGTATTAAGTCCTAGATGTATGTTGTTATGATGTTTTTTAGTTTCCCTTTTCTGAAATCGATGTCTGACATATTTTGATCCATGTTTCTCCATGCTCATTTGCAGTCAGATTTGAAGCTGAAGAAGTTCTTGCACATAATAGAAAAATCACCTGTATTTCCGGTTTTGTTTGATCGCAACAGGTATACTACCACCACATTTTCTTATGTTTGAAATAGTTGGGATCTTATAGAACTTAATTGGCTGGTTTACTTGTTACTATCAGAAAACATGTGCATTTTATAGTTTTCATTAGCTTATTGAAAATATTTGTAGTTTCTCTTAGTTTTCTGATTTTTTTCGAAGAAAAAAGTCTTCTTTTTTTGTAATTATTGAGAACGGCTCTAAACATAAAATATACCACATTTTGAAATATATTGAGCTCCTTGCTGCAGAACTGTTTTGTCTTTACCACCAATTATCAATGGTGCACATTCGGCTATTACTTTGAAGACAAAGAATGTGTTTATTGAATGCACTGCAACTGATCTGACAAAGGCAAATATTGTATTGAATACTATGGTAATAATTATTTTTAAGTTGTGGAAAACTTTATTTAGTGATGTAAAGTAATCCCTAATTTTTGGAATTTCTTGTAATCTTCTTAGGTGACTATATTTTCAGCGCTGTGCAAAAAGAAGTTTGAAATTGAGCCAGTTGAAGTGGTATATTCTGATGGGAAGTCAAATATTTATCCAGAGCTATCTCTCTACAATATGGAAGTTTCTCTGTCTTATATCACTAATTGCATTGGAGTCTCATTGGAGGCAGAAGAGGTAGTCTAAGCTCACATATGCTTTTTTCAAACTTTATTTTTAGCCATACGGTTGCCTTAACCCATATTCAGTATCGTCCTATATCATAATAGGAACTTATGTAAGATTCAATAATTTATTGTGGCCTTTGGCATTCACTATATTTTTTTTTTGTGCTGAAGTTTTCCTCGAGGCTTGAGTTTAGCATTTTACTTTGGCTTGCTGCTAATGCAGACTATAAAATCTTAGAAGATAATGTTAGGTTGTTCAACGTAGTCATAATAATTTAATTTTCTTGGTTCTTTACCCAAAGAATACAAAGATTAATTTCAACTATGGAATGCCATCTTTGGAAGTTACTGTAAGTTCCAATTCTAAGCACTTGCAAAATGAGGGGAATTGATAAGTAGGTATACTGGTACAATGGAATGAATATGATGTGGCTTGTGATATTTTAAATCTTCCAGGTTACCAGTTTGTTAAATAGGATGCAATTACACGCTAAGCAGTCAATGCCTGGTGACAAGTCTAGTATAACTATATCAGTGCCCCCAACAAGGAGTGATGTGCTTCACGCATGTGATGTCATGGAGGTAAAAATAGTAAATAGGAGGGATAATCTTGTGAATACATGTCTATACATAATTTCTTTTCACCTTGCAAATAGTTATTGATCTTGTAAATTTATTCATTTCTAGGATGTTGCTATTGCTTATGGGTTCAATAACATCCCAAAAAGTAAACCAGCATCTTTGCAGCCTCTACCACTAAATGAGTTCAGTGACCTTATCAGAGCAGAGGTACATTTTAGTAACAGTTGATTTTGCTGTATGCTTTGGATATGTAACTTCCTTGCTTACCATTTTGTTTGTTCACTTGTTTCTGTTTAGATTGCAATGACTGGGTTCACAGAGGTACTTACGTGGATCCTATGTTCCTATAAAGAAAACTTTTCCATGTTAAAGCGCGAAGATGATAAATCTACCGCTGTTATCATCGGAAATCCCCGTTCAACAGATTTTGAGGTTTGTAAACCCCATCTGGTATTTTTATCAACTTGGGTAAACCTATCTAAATATGCCACATGCTAGAAATCACTTGAATTATGTATGCTTTCACCAAACATTGGAATGATGCTCTGCCTTGCTAATAACGTTTTGCACTTTCTCAACATTGCCAGGTTGTACGAACCAGTCTTATGCCTGGTCTTTTGAAAACTGTTGGACATAATAAGGATCATCCAAAGCCCATAAAGGTACATGCATAAATTTTCAATGACTATTCATATATTTACCACATGAGGTCCAAATCTTGGTCATTTGTGATAAAAATATTGGTAGACATGTGGCATTAATATACACATGCTCGTCTGTATGGATGTACGCTGGTAGTAAGTGTATGCATATTTTGAAGTTTACATGTGGCAACTGTTCTAGGTTATAAGTGTGTAATAAGCTTATGTGATGGTTATTACATTTTGATGTTGTCTGTGGCTTAGTGTCATGCTGTGAACGCTATAGTAGGTCAAGTGCTATGAAACATGCTCAGGCTCCATTGTTCTTGGGGAAGAATTGTAGAGTTCAATTGTTAGTATGGTGAGGTGTGACTGTTATGTTGGTTTAACCTCTAAACGACAATTAGGACCTGAACGAGTAGGAAAAATTTATATGGTATTTTCTAGTTGAGAAGGTCACCTCTCGGAGAAGAAAAGATAAGTAGTTTGTACGGTTGTTTTTAGTAGGTCGTGGAGTTACAAGCTGAATTACTTGATAAAATGGGTCTCTGAGTCTTCATTGTTCCAGTATGCTCTATTTAATGGTTATTGATTTCATTTTGTGAATAGATTCTTAGGAAGCGGAGGTTTATCTTTTCTTTCATTTTGTGCTTCTTGTACTCGTTTGTACTTTTATGCTTATTGAATTTATTTTCTGAAGAAAGAGAGGGTTTAGGAGTTTCCCCAGTTGGATTGGCATTCTTTAAGGTCTCATGAAGATTTCTAGTGTAGTCTATTTTTACAATTATTTGTTTCATGAGATCATTCTAGGGGCAGGTAAACTGTTGGGGCGCTCATGGGCCTTGTTTGAAAAACAAGCGTGTTATCTGTTTATTAAGCTGTCGTCTGAATATATTTTTCTTGAAGGCCTGTTTGTTTTAAAGTCAACATCAAAAAAGCTTAGAAGGTTAAATTATCTGTCAACTTTTTTGTTCTAGATATTTGAAGTAGGTGATGTATCATTACTGGATAATGCAAAAGATGTTGGCGCAAGAAATCATCGTCATCTTGCTGCTCTATATTGCAGTGCCAATTCTGGATTTGAGGTAAGAATCAAAAGGAAGTCTAGATCTGCCCTTTATCGTTGATTGTTCCTAAATTTACTTTTCATTTTCTGTCACTATCTAACATTTAGACGTGTTATTTTATGACAGTGCAAAAAAATTGGTGAATATATTAGAAAACAAATAGAACTTTACAAGAATAGTTCATTAAGTAAAAAAACAGCGAAGTTTTGATGAATTACAATTTCTGAAAAAAACTTTTAGAAAATATACCAAAAAAATCCCTAATTTTTTTTAAAGTTAGTGTTATGCTCAATTTTCATTTGATACATAGTACTTTGTTTTCTGAAGATACTAATATTCTTATAAATCTTATTTTTTTCTGTGGCCATCTTTTTCGAGTGTTAATTCACGGTGCTGTTTGTATCTTTAATCATTTTCTTTTCTTGATATTTCAGTTGATCCATGGTTTGGTCGACAGAATTATGGAAGTCATAGGGGCTCCTTTTGTTTCAGTTGGCGTTGAAACTGGGTATTACATAAAAAGTTCAGATGTAAGTGGATTTCCGTGCATTTGCTTTATTGCACGGAAGGTTACAAATTAGAAACTTAGAATTGACTCTGTTTCTTGGCATACTTCCCATGTTTTGTTTATATATCCTGCAGAATCCAGAGTTTCTTACTGGTAGGCAAGCTCACATCATTTATAATGGAAAGAAAATTGGCACTTTCGGCATTGTTCATCCCGAGGTAGTGACACCCCTTCAAACTTATGCTTGAATCTTCACCAACATAATATATCTCTTGTTTCATCAATTATTGTCGTTGTATGTTTGCCTTTTTTTTTAATTGAGATTTGTTTTTGGTAGCAAAGTTTATTATGAGATTTGTTGACTGATACGGTTCTGTTTTCCATTCATAAGTCTTACCCATTCATATTATCAGACTACTCTATTGATGACCATTGAGTGATGCCAAGTTTCTCCCATGTTTCTGGATGTTGGTTTTATGAGAGCCCATTTAATAACCATTTGATTATTTAAAGTTGTGCTTCTTTTCTCACCATTTCTCTACAATGTTTTTCATCTTTCGTAAGAATATATTTGAGTTCTTAGTCAAACTCCAAAAATAAAAACAAGATTTTAACAACTACTTTTTTTTTAGCTTTCAAAACTTGGCTTGTTTTTTAAAAATATATATAAAAGGTATATAATTAAACAACAAAAAAAATCATAAGTGGAAGTAGTGTTTATAAGTTTGGACTCAATTCTTGCTTCCAACATATTATTATTCACGGCCCCAGCTTGTTCCAGCTATAGTTCTGTCGGGGGCTTGCAAGCTTCATCTTCTGATTTATCTGTATATCTTCTACTGCATTTCGAGATGAATTCTTGTTTCTGGACATTGGAAGAAGAAAATGATATGTGGTCTCGAAAATGAAATATACTTGGTATTTGTATGGTGCTACTAATGATATTTCTCGTGTTTGACCTCAGGTTTTGAATAACTTTGACATTCCTGATCCATGTTCCTTTGTGGAACTTAGCATCGAGAGCTTTTTATAGTAGTCATTCTACAGTTGACGAGTAAGTAAACCTTGCATCTCCTTTTTTAATATTATTTTTCAAGGTGTCTTGTTTTCTTATTCAATTTTATGGGGGATATATAGCAATATAAGACTTGAGGCTTTTCATCGTATCCGTAGTTCATCTTTGACCTCCTATATTGAAAGCCTTTTCCATAATATTTCTATCGCTTCCTTTCTCTGGAGTCCCGTCCTCTCCAGTGGAAGTTATCCATTTCTCATGTCGAAAACGACATTGAACGATTCTTACAAAGTTTGTTTTTTGCAGATGAAGTAGACTATGCATCTTTCCCTATGTTAAAACGCTGAAGTCAATTTTGGTTTAGCTGATGTGGGTATGTTTTTCTGGTTACTGTAGGTTTCTGGGTTCACTTCTGCTAAGTTTCACAGGATACTCCAAACACCATATGCATTTGCACGCCAGGTTTCGAAAATTTGAAGGCCTTTTTTTTTTTTTTTTTTTTGTTTCAATCTCTCATCATTAGGACCACACTTGAAACATGGCCATTTGTAGTGCATTTTTTATGGCTAACCGTCAGTTCAACCAGTTGGTAGTTTTTTTTTTTAATATTTATGGGCATGATTACAGCCAGAGTCATTTTTGGTTTATAATATACAACCGTTTTTATCTTTTCTGAGTTGCTTCTAGAGTCCTATCTACATCATGTTCTTTCATTTCTTTTATTCGCCGATCTAAATTTTTAAGGTTAAATTCACTTATGATCCTCTGGTTCTTATATGTTATTTTTGAATTCAACAATACGGTGAGAGATTGGAGTCTCACCTCTAACTTTTTCATCGAGGGGGCGCGTATGTCTTGTACTGGTAGAGTCAATTATGTTCAGGTCACCTTTCTTAAGAGTTGGTTAGTATAGGTCACCTTTCTTAAGAGTTGGTTAGTATAGGTCACCTTTCTTAAGAGTTGGTTAGTATAGGTCACCTTCTGTAACAGTCGAAGTTCACTTCTAGCAGATATTGTCTGTTTAGGGCTTTTCCTTTTAGGTTTTTAAAATGCGTTTGCTAGAGAGAGGTTTTCACACTCTGGTAAAGAATGCTTCGTTCTCCTCTCCAACCGATGTGAGATCTCACAATTCACCCCCTTTCGAGGCCAAGCGTCTTCGCTGGCACTTGTTTCCTCTCCAATCAATGTGGGATCTTACAATCTACCATCCTTCAGGCCCAGCGTTCTTGTTGGCACACCGCCCGATGTTTGGCTCTAATACTATATGTTACAGTCAAAGCCCACCGCTAGTAAATATTTTTCTCTTTAGACTTTCCCTTTCAGGTTTTTAAAATGCGTTTGCTAGCGTGAGATTTTCATATTCTTATAAAGGATGCTTTGTTCTTCTCCCCAACCGATGTGGGATCTCACACCGTCTCACCAATCATAACCAACCATCTTGCAATTCATCAATATGTAATGTGAGAGATTTGAACTTCTAACTTTTTTGTTGAGGTGGTGTATGTCTTATGACTTTTTTGTCGAGGGGGTGTATGTCTTATGCCCGTAGAGCCTTTCTTAAGCCTATTTTTAAGAGTTAGTTTAGTATGGTCACCTTCTCACAAGTCAACCATCCATCTTGCCTCTTTGTAAAATTTATTTTTATCTCCGACTTGCAGTTAGTTTTGAATTTCGTAGGTATATTTATAGCCACCCATTTCTCCCATGTGTTTTGAGAATTTATCTTCTGGCTCTTCAATAAGGGTATCCTTCTGCTAGGGAAGTATGCATAGAAATTCTCACTTTAGCTGAAGAAAGTACTTTTTATATCCTTCTAAATATACTAGACGATATGAGGGAAGATCATAATGCCAGAAAATAGAATATCTTATTTTTGTCTCCAAAAATGAAAGGAAACCAACATTGGGTCATTTGGTTTGATGTTTTATTTAGGATGCTTAGAATTTAGATTAGTGTGTTTGGCGTTGAATGAGTATCTATTAGAATTTATTTTTATTAAGTAAAATTATTAAAATAAATTTATCTATTTAAATTTTAATTTAAAGGGAAAGATAAAGAAGGGATCTTCACTGGCATAACTTTTTTCCAAAGTACCTTATACTTGGAATAACTTGGAGTATTCATCCATCATCTCGTCCTCCCGTTCCTATGTAGCCTCTTCTATTGGATGGTTTTGTCATGTTACCTCCCTGGTATGTATAACTTTTACTTCGCGAGCTAATCTTCTTTTACTTGTCTTTCCTCATAGTTCAAGATCTCATCTATCTGCAAGGGCTCGTAATATATCACGTGGGTTGGGTCAGTCATATACTTATGAAACACAAACACATCGAATATATTATACATAGCGGAGAATTATAACATCATTCATCGGTTCTACCTTCAGGAATACCTTATCGCTTACCTCAAACTCTAGGTTTCTATGCCTCACATCGACATGACTTTTCTGTCTACTCTAGATCGTATGTATCCGTATCCTGCTCTTTTGTTTGACCTCATTAGTGACTTGGATAAACTATAGTCCTAATAGTTCATAGTTCATGTTCACCCACCATCTTAATATATTAGAGACTTGCAAATTTTTCCATATAGGACTTCAAAAGTTATACCAATAGTCCTTTGATAACGGGTATTAAGCAATTTCTATAAGATGTAACTTGAAATCGTAACCATATATGAAACTGAGGCCTTGCTACTATTAACATTAACAACACGTACTCAGGCCTCTATTAATATTAACAACACATGCTCTCATGTATTTTTTGTGGGACAAAATTTTACGTGAAGTAAGATGTATAGCTACAAAGATTTGTCTAAACTTCTTAAAACTTAAAGAAAAAACCTGTGGTAAACCACTAGGATAAGGATGCGATGAGAGCGCCTACAAATAATTGTCGACGACTGGTTTAGGTGAGTTGTGCTCAGGAGCTGCACTGTCATAGAGGGGATCTTTTCCCGGGCATCAAGTTAGGTGTATTTTGTATGTTCTCATTTTCAATAACTTCGAACAACACCAGTTTTGTATGGATTTTTATTTGTTTTTAAAATATGGTGTTGTGTTGTGTTTGCCTTTTTGCCATGGTCCAAGATTCGAGACCTCTAAAATTGGGTCGGGTCGTAACAACCTCAATCCAACAAGTCCCCAACCTCCACCGTCTCCTCAACCAAAATCCACTTTGTGCTAGTATCTTTCCAATACCCTCTCCAAATTATGAGATTCCAATACCACCCTCCAAACTATGAGAAACAAATCCTCGTCGTCAACATTCGACACCCATAACGAACGAAATAAATAATTAAATTCATTAAATAATGATTATATTTTTCAAATTACAATTTCTAAATCTTTAAAAATCATTTTAACGAAATTAAACCGGAACGGATTTAAAAAGACGAAACAACACTTTTGACTGGGCTTGGAGGGGTGCGCCAGGCCCACGCTGTAGTGCAACGCAAGGGCGACGCTCGAAGGCCCAGGTAGCAAGCTACCTTAGTGGGCCTTCTCCCATAAAAAATTAATTTAATATCATGTGGGCCGATGGCCCACGTATCAGATATTAAACTGATAAGAACAGATACTACACTTGATCTTAGCCAAAAGGCCGAGAAAGGTATGAAGCTAACAGTCAATCCAAGGGCATTTTATATTGACATTTGGTGCAGTTTTTGTGCCGCATTTCCGATGTGGGACGTTCATTTCTGGAGCCTCTCTTTTGATTTTATTTTTTTGTATTTTTAATATTATAAATGCACAATATTTTTACCATCTCTGTTATGTTAACCTTTGAATTCGGTATCAAATTGGAAAAATAAAAATATATTAAAAAAAATGTTGTAAAAGTTTATAAGACCACACGCATATTGGTCAAGTTTTGGCCTTGATCTTCCTCGTTCCTGTCTTCGTCTCTGTCTTTTATTTTATTCTTCATCTCGACTAAATTTCTCGTTTATTTTCGTTGAAATAGGGTGGGATTCCGTCCTCGTCTCTGCCTCTTATTTCATTCTTCATCCCTACAAAACTTTTCGTTTATTTCATGGGGATAGAGTGGGATCTCATCCTCGTCTCTGCCTCTTATTTCATTTTTCATCCTTGCAAAATTTCTCATTTATTTTCGTGGGGATAGGGTGGGACCCTCACAAGGAATTTGCAGAGATTGAGTTCTCGAAAAGTTTTTCCGTTTTTTATACAATGAGGACAGAGGTGTGAAAGGGTCGTGACGAAGAATATAGTAAGCATGCATTTAGTTACAAACTTTGGTCGGGGTAGCCTTTTAAAAAGTCGAGTCATTGTAAATAAACTTTATTTTTTATTCTTCTTTATTATTTTTAGTTCAATTCAATTTTTGTTTTCTTACATTTTTATTTAAATTGAAATATTTTTTTTTTTTCATTACCATTATTTTGTAGCAATTATTTTTCTTATCAAAATAAACATAATATTGTAATTTAAATGTATGAAATTTAAATTAATTATTTTATAAAATTTTGGGATTAAATAAGTAAAATAACAATAGCATGCATATTTTGATTATTATATTTAAGTTGTAATAATTTAGTATTAATTACTTTAACCTGCCTTTTAATTTCATCTTTTAAGAACTTACCAACAATTAGACATCAATTATTTTACAAGTCTCAATCATTTTGAGAACTAAACCTAAAATTACCACAGTAATTAATTACTAATCATTTGGTTTGTTTTCACGGCAAATTATTATCGTAGCCAAAGATTTAATACGAACTAGAAATATCATTCACCGGTCACCGTCACCGTCACCGTCATCGTCACCGTCACCGACGTTCAGCCAATCATGGCATGACACCTTCCTAAGACTCACCAAACTCTCCACCCTACTTTGCGTGTGATCCAAATTTGCCTCAAAAGGGTTTTCCCCATGAATAGCACCCACTCTTCATAGTAATAATTGTAAACTAAGATTGTATTAAAAGTAAAGTTTTCTTTTTCTTTTATTTATGTATATATAAAGAAACAACCAAAAGACCTCGTGTTTGAGATCCCACATTGGTTGGAAAAAGGAACAAAACATTTTTTTATAAGGGTGTGAAAATCTCTCACTAGGAGACGCGTTTTGAAAATCTTGAGGGAAAGTCGGAAAGAAAAAATCCAAATAGGACAATATCTACTAACGATGGACTTTGATTTTTACAATCATGATAAAACTCGTCGTAATGGTTCAATCGTTCTCCTCCCCAACCAATGTGGAATATCACAATCCACCCCCTTTAGGGCCCAGCGTCCTTACTGGCACACCGCCTCGTGTCTACCCCCTTCTGATACTATTTGTAACGGCTCAAACCCACCACTAGCACATATTGTCCTCTTTAAGCTTTCCCACGTTTAGTAGGAAAAGATTTTCATACCTTTATAAATCGTGTTTCGTTCTTTTTTCCAACCAATATAAAATATCACATAGCGCATCATAGGGTAAAAGTACCTTCATTTGTTTGTGGAACAATTATTAGAAGGCTGACAAAATTTACGATTTACTAATTTAAATAATTAGCTCATTAGGAGGGTTCCTTGAGTAATGTGTCCTGCCACGTTGCGCTCCCACAATCCATCTTGGTCGAAATTTCATTGTCTGTGGGCCCACCGACAGGCAGGTTCCTCAGATCAGTTGGGTGGCTGGTTGGCTCATCCAAACTTCAAAATTATTTCTTACGTTAATTTATTGGATATGACATTTCCTAAATTCTCTATTTATTCTCTTCTTCTTTCATTTCCTCTTCAGAAAATAAGAATGATGGATCCTCAAGCTTTGTTGTGTTTCACTTTCATCTGCATTGCCTTCGCCGGCGCCGGAGCTCAGTCCCCTTCCAGCCCTCCCACCGCCACTCCTCCGCCTGTTTCAGCTCCCCCTCCAGCCACTCCCCCTCCTGTTTCATCTCCTCCTCCGGCATCTCCTCCTCCAGCTACACCGCCTCCAGCTTCTCCTCCACCTGCAACCCCACCTCCGGCTACTCCTCCTCCAGTAACCCCACCACCTGCGCCGTTGGCATCCCCACCAGCTGCAGTTCCGGCTCCTGCACCCAGTAAGAAGAAGTCAAAGGCAGCTTCAGCACCGTCGCCACTGTCGAGTCCACCGGCGCCCCCAGCTGAGGCCCCACAACCCACTAGCTCTGATTCTCCCACCCCATCTCAAAACGACAATGTAAGTTTCTGTTAGGAATCATGATTTCTCTACAAGTATTTGAGAGCACTTTAAAAAATTAAAATTTTTAATTTTATTAATACAAAAAATAGAGTTTTAGAATTGTTAGATGAACACGACGCTCTACAATAGTATGATATTGTTCACTTTGAGCATAAACTTTCATGGCTTTGCTTAAGCTTCCCGAAAAGATCTCATACGAATGGAGATAATATTACTCGATTATAAACTCATGATCATTTTCTAAATTAGTCGATGTTTAAAATGAGTAAGTATTTATGGAACGGTGGTCGATAATTGCAGAGCGGAGCGGAGGAGGCGATGGTGGGGAGCATGGTGATGATTGGAATGGGATATGTATTTATGATGGTGTTAGGGTGAAGAGTGGACATTGTTGATATGTGTTTTGGTTGTGCAGAGCCCCCATTTTTGGTGTCTGTGTTTCCTTGGGCTGCTCTATATTTCATTTCATTTTAACTATTATTTGCCCCCTTCTCTTGTTTGGGACTTTTTTTTTTTTTAATTTACTAGCCCTTTGGTCTCTCTCTCTCTCTCTCTCTCTCTCTCTCTCTCTCTCTCTCTCTATATATATATATATATATATATATATATATATATAAATACCCATTTGCTTGGATTCTTAAAAAAAAAAAAAAAACTAAGAAAAACTAAAATCTTTTATGTTGTATTTGATGAATTGATATGTTTTACGATACGTTATGTTTATAATATGATATGTTGACGACATGCTTAGGATTGTTATGTGACTCTTATGATATATAATACGATATTTGCACGATATGGATTGTTATATCTTAAAGTATGAAAACGTTATGATATGATTGATATGTGACATGAATGATATGCTATGATTGACATGTAAAACGACGAAACAACATGAAATACAACTCCAACATACGCATGAAAATTATGATAAATGATATGAGAAATGATATGAGAAATGTTATGAGAAACGATATGAAAACCATATGTGTGTTGATTTTAGCAAATATTCTTAGTGATGACGTTGAGGAGCGTAAGGACAAAATGGCTCTTGCTACCATTTACCAAGCAGTCCCAAAGGACGTCCTTCTCAAATTGGACTACAATTCAATTTGGTTCAACATACATTGGGATATTTTATTATATTTAAAGAAAATGTATATTTTAATATATTAGATATTAAATATATTATTATAAATTTGAAAAATATTTCTCAAAGTCTTTATAAATAGAATTCTTGAGTTGAGCTAAATGATGTCTTCCACATTTTTTACTCTCGAGAATGAGAACTCTCTCTAGACTTTTCTGTCTCAAATCTCTTGGGAATATTTTTTAAGATGCTCCTACAAGCTTTGACATTGTGTTCGAGTCATAGCTAGAGAGAATTTGTGAAATAATAAGAGATTCAACCTCGTTCAAGGAGCTAAAGTGAAAAATTTAGTTTTAGCTACTTCAACTAATTAGGTCCGGAAAAAAATTCACACCATGCATGTAGTAATGACTAAGTCATGTATTTAAATGTAGGATCGTTACATAATTGTTCGTTCAGGAAGAGATACATAGCTTTGAATAAGAACTGACTTGGATAATATGTTAATGATATCGATAGGAATTTGTTTCCAAGGTTGTGGGTTAATTTTACGGGTAAGATTTGGTCTAAAGTTTGTGTAAGCCCATGGAAGATTGTGTTGTTACTAGGAACCATTCAATATAAGATACTTTCCGGTCTTTAAACTATTAGATAGGTGTGTTAGGATCGCACAATAATGTACACACTCGATTTAGATGAACACAAAGAATATGAAAGAGAAAATGCAATGAGAAATATTGACTAGAGGTTTATATTGATGATTTTAAGTGTGAATAATAAGAGAGAATACAGAGAATATCGGAAGTACATTTTCAAAACATTGCCTGATGAGGTATATATATGGTTCAATTTATTATATATAGTTTTACCAGATATAACCATCTACTATATGTAACAATCTACCCGGTATACTTTGCCCTATCTAACTTTTTTTTTATACAGAGTTGTTTACTATTTATGACCATTTACTTTATACGTCATTTACCATATATAGTTTTACTATGTATAACAATTGAATAAACTATAAATAATCAGCAAACTACCTAACTTAACAATTCTCCCACTTGGTGACATATTCAGTCAACCAAGAATTTCATTTTCAAACGACCATCAACATCTTCACGACACTATACGAATTAAGGTTTTGCACAACCTCAATTTTTCAACATCAACACATTTTGTCAACATGTTTGCTGGATTCTTTGTGCCTTCTATCTTCTCCAAACACATATCACCTTCTTCGACTAACCTGCGAGTGAAATAGTATCACCTTCTGATGTGTTTTGCCTTTGAATGATAAACTGAGTTCTTCACCAACTGTATGACACTCTGGCTATCTGTATAAACAATTTTCTCGGACTGCTTCTTGCCTAATTCTTCTAGATAGTCTGTCATCCATATCATCTCCTTTCCAGCTTCAACTATTGTCATGTACTCAGCCTCATTAGAGGAAAGAACAACACAATTATGAAGTCTAGATATCCAACTCATCTCATCATCCATGGTTTACTTCCGTTGTATCCTCCGACTGTATGACATCATCAAAAGACTCTTGTTCTCCTTCATCTGTCAGCAACATATAGTGTAATGAAAAAGTACATACCTATCTGGTACTCTGATAGTTCTTAATGATCATTTTAACACCTACTCAAGTGTCACTTGCTCCACCTCTGGTTCCTCAGAAACAATCTCAGAAGTTTCATGAGTATCTGCTATAATATCACTAGGTGAATTCTTTCGCAACTCGACCTCAACTCCCACTTGTTTCGCTGTCTCAGAACCTTTCTTCTCTTTGTCCTTGTATAGGACATTTTCATCAAAAGTTACGTCACAATGTCTCAAAATTTTTCTATTCTTATCATCCCAAAACCTGTACCCGAACATGTTAGAATCGTAGCCTATGAAGTAGCACTTCACAGCTTTAGCTTCAAGCTTGTCACTCTTCTCTAGATCAACACAAACATACACAGTGTAGCTAAAATTTCTCAAGTGAGAGTACTTGAGTTCTTTTCTTGTCCATACCTCTTCTGGCAACTTAAACTCCAAGGGTATTGACAACTCTCTATTGATCAAGTAGGCTGGTGTATTTACAGCATCGACCCAAAATGTCTTTGGTAGTCTAAAATGAATCCTCATACTCCTTGCTCGTTCATTCAATGTTCTGTTCATCCTTTTAGCAACACCATTTTGTCTTACTTTACCGGGAACTATCTTTGTTAATCCAATTCTCTCAGCTGCACAAAATTCTTTGAATTCTAACTTATCATACTCTCCTCCATTGTCAAACTTCAGGATTTTGATTTTCAAGCCGGTCTGATTTTCAACTTCAACTTTCCACTTCTTGAAGGTGGCAAACACATCTGACTTGTGTTTTAGAAAATAAACTCATACCTTCCTGCTAAAATCATTTATGAAGATGATGTAGAACTTTGATCTACCAAGTGATGGAACTGAAGATGGTCCCCAAATGTCTGTATTAACCATTTTCAACCGTACTTTCTTCGATTCTCTAACAGCCTTTGTGAAACTAACTTATTTCTATTTGACCATAACGCAGCTCTCACAAAGACCCATGTCAACAGATTTTATGCGTTCTAAAACTCCTTTTGCAACCCGCATCTTCATTCCTTTGACGCTCATATGACCAAGTCTATTGTGTCATAGACTTGAATAGGAAGCACTCTCAGCAACAACATACATGTATATACACCCTGCAATGGGGTATAAGGTTCCAGATTTTGTGTCACTTGCTACCACCATAACACCCTTCACAATATTTCACGAACTATTCTCAAACTCTACTGCATAACCTGTGCTATCCAACTAACCAATAGAGATCAGGTTCTTCTCGAGACCAGGAAAATATTATATATTCTTTAATGTCCACTGATTTTATGCTGGAGTTTGTATGTTGGCATCCCTCTTCGAAGGTTTTTTTTGTCAACAAGATACACTTTTCCGAAAAAATTTGTATTTAAAATTTCGAAACACGTTACGTTTGGTCTATTTGGAGATTTTCTCCGGTTCTTTTATTTTGATCAATCATTTTGTTTGGGCTTTTTGATTTACTTCTTCCCCTTCGATCAACACTGAGAGCGTTGTCTGATGAATCCCCAATTTTTCGTTTGCGAATACTTTCGCTGAGAACTACCTCTCGAATTTCATCGAACTTCAGTTTCTCAAATCCCTGAGAACTGTTGATCGCAGTAACAATAGTATCCTAAGACTCGGGTAAGAATGACATAAAAAACAGTGCTTTAATTTCATTTTCAAAATTAATTTTCACTGAGCTTAGTTGACTTACAATCATATCGAATTTATTTATATGATCCGCAACATATCCACCTTCATACATTTGTAGATTAAATAATCTCCGCATCAAATACACCTTATTCATAACCGACTTTCGTACATATTCGACAACGCCTTGAATAGATCTGACATTGTCTTCTCCTAGATGATGTTGAACACCAATTTTCTGGACAGCATTAACCGGATCAACCCTTGGGCTGTCGATCCTTGAACTTCCACTGCTTCGTGGTCATGGTATTCGGCTTCACCCTGGACAGGGGTTCGTGAAAATCTTTCTGGTACAAATAATCTCAATATGCATCTTCAAGAAACCAAAATCAGATCCATCAAACTTCTCAATTCCAATATTTGAGCTTTCCATCTTCATAGATCGTGGTGAATCTCGCCTAGCTCTGATACCAGTTGTTAGGATCACACAACTATGCACACACTCGATCTTGATGAACACAAAGAATAGGAGAGAGAAAATGCAAGGAGCAAGATTGGCTAGCGGTTTATAATGATGACTTCAAGTGTGTATAATAAGAGAGAATACATAGAGTATATTTTCAAAGCATTACCTAATGAGTATATATATGGTTCAGTTTGCTACATAGCTTTACGAGATGTAGTCATGTACTATATATATATATAACTATCTACTACATATAGTTTTTTTTTTTTCTATACAAAGTTGTTTACTATTTATGACCATTTACTTTGTATGTCATTTACCATATATAACTTTACTGTATATAACCATTGAATAAGGTATAAATAAGCAGCATACTCCATAACCTCTAATAATGTGTGCACGTGATTGATCTATGATTTCTGTGGTTGAGGTGCATCACCAAATTTGATTATAGTTATAAGATCTCTTGCATGCTTCGAATGAAATGGTCTTGTTAAATAAATTTGTGACAATTATATGTCAAATATATGAGTTAGTTGTACCTCCAAAGATATAGACTAATTGTCCCACATTTTTGTTTTTGGTCATAGGTTGGTTGGGACAAGGTTTCAATGGTACATACCACTGTTTCGTTGGTCGTGTTTTTGCATATGGTCTCAAGTTGGTTGATTGGTGCTTGTAGATCTAGATAGAGGTACGAGTTGGTTATCCTATCTCAAAGCAGACAGATGGTTTAGATCCCTTGATTAACTTCCTATTTTTTACTCTGTATGTCCAACCCCAATCAGGAGCTATTAAATGTTTTTAATGCTCAACCTTTCTAAATATTTTTCAAGTAAGAGCGTGCAATAGTTGTGACGAGGAGAGACTGCTTGTTGTCATGGGAGGCCAGTTCCATTTTAACTTTCACTTCCACTCGTTTTTATCCATTACTTTGAACTATCTTAGACCTACTTTATTTTGTTCCAAACTGAATCTAAAATGAACCAAATCGAAAATAAATGGACTAAGATTGTCACTTTTTAAAAGTACAAATGTCAAAATGAACTAAAGTCAAAAGTTCATAGACCAAAATAAACGTCCTGAAAGTACATGTGTGAGAGTCCCACATTGGTTAGGGAGGAGAACGTAACACCCTTTATAAGGGTGTGAAAACATTCCCCTAGCAAACACGTTTTAAAGCTTTGAGGGGAAGTCCGAAAGGAAAAGCTCAAAGAAAATAATATCTGCTAGCAGTGGGTCTGGGTCGTGACAACATGATCAAATCCAACAAGTTTTCTTTTTGCAGCTTAGCCCTCAAAGAAAAGAATATTACCTAAGAAAAGAGATGAAGAAAATAAAAGTGGAAGAGTTTGGGGGAAAATAGTGTAAATAATAAGAGAAAGAGAGAGAGTTGGAGGGTCCATCCTGACTCCTCACCGACAGAGCGCATAGATCCCCTCTCTTCTCACCCACCCAATACAGCTGTTCTCTCTGTCTTTACATTAATTTCTCTTACCCCACCCACATTTTTTTTTAAATCAAATAAAATATTATTTATTTTTTAATCAATAATTAAAGCAACTAATCAAACTATCGTGTTGGTTAATAAAACATAATATTTCTTCTTTTTTTTTCATTATTTTAATAGTGATTTCAATGCAAATGACATTAAAATTTTAATTAAATTATAATTTTATAAATTCATGCACGACTTTCAAAGTACAAAGAATAAATTTGTAATTTCACCTTTAATAATCATACTAATAATTTTAACATAAGACTAACTTCGTTTATTAATTTATTCAGTATTTGAAAATGGACACTCAATTTATTATTTTTTCAGTTAAGTTTTGAAATCCAAAAAATAATAATTTATTAAAAACTTTTTTTTTTCTTTAGAATTAGCTTAAGATTTCAAACGTTTTCTTAGAAAAA
This sequence comes from Cucurbita ficifolia, assembly GCA_033971965.1. Classification (NCBI taxonomy): domain Eukaryota; kingdom Viridiplantae; phylum Streptophyta; class Magnoliopsida; order Cucurbitales; family Cucurbitaceae; genus Cucurbita; species Cucurbita ficifolia. Next base: position 11,550,917 of record CM066972.1, read on the forward strand.
TAATTATAGAGAAAACACAATTTTCAAAAATTAAAAATTAAAAATTCGTTAGGTTAAATTATAAATTTGATCGGTAATATAATATTTACAAAAGAAAATAGTTAAATTAAAATTTTGATAGTTTCTATATAGTTTTAAATTTTTTTAATTTAGTCTCAAGAGCTTAGACTAGCTTCAATTAATCTAATTTTACGTGGGTAAACAAAATTCATTTTTTATATATTTTTACTCGAACTTTTAAACCTTAATATAGTTAACAAAGATAATTACGAAGTAGGAGTGTATACGAGTTGGATTGATTGGTGATCTAACCAACCCGAATAAAGTTCACAACTCAATCCTCTATTTTCTAGTCATATATCAAACATTCACGAGTCACAAGATGTTATTAATATTTGTTAGAAAATATAAAATATTTTTAATCTTCGTAATAATCTTTAAAATAGGGTAGGGTAGGATTAGATTGTAACACTATTTTCAAATGGATCAAGTTCATCCAACCAAAAAAATGTCGGTCCAGAAACCCATCAAAAAATTTCATATATATAACCCAATTTAAATTGGATAATTCGAGTTGGTCGGGTTTTGGATGATTTGAATATCTCTAGACTCGTTTAAACTAACGAATCTAAGCTAAAATTATTCATTAAATAAAAAAATTTAAAACCTAATAATTTAAAAAGAATCTAAAAAAAGAAAAAAGAAAAGAAAAAGACATGAACTAATCCCACGCGCTTGGCACATGACAAGAATTTGAGTAGTTTAAAAACACAGTGTGTGAGAAGTCGTTGCGCTCTGTTCAGAATTAAAAGGAAGAAGATGAGAGGTCAGATCTTCATTCTGGGTTGCTTCTTCTGTTTTCTTCTCTTAAGTGCTTCTCTCATGGAAACCGCCATCGCCGGCGCCGGTACTTTCTCTCTCTAACTCTCCGATCTTCCATTTTCTCTCTTCACTCTAAGCTTTCAAATTCTAAATCCATGCCTGTTTTTACTCAAATGTATGCTATTTACCTTAATATAATGCACTCAGATCTGCCAAAAATGGAAGAAAAAAAACACTGTTCTTTTTCCACCGACACATAAATCAATTCCTCCATGCTCAACTATGTTACTTCTTTTCAATTCCGTCCTTTGAGTTCTCATGATGTCGCACATCGAGTTTGAAGGAAAACAAAATACCTTTTATAAGAGTTAAAAACCTTGAAACAAAATTTGAGAGGAAAAGCCCAAAAAGACAATATTAGTCGTGGGCTTGGGCTATTACAAAAATTAATCGACTTTCATTATTTTCTTTCTTAAACTACTAATTAAATTTTTATCGTTTAAATCAAATTAATTCAACTTGAACGGTATGATTTGAGTTGAATTATTAACTTATTTGAATTGTGTTAGTCCAAATTAATAAAAAAAATTATTAATTGGATTCCGTTCCAAGGATCCCTTGAAACTAGATTGAGTTAGGCGGAATAAATTTAAATTTTTATTAATTTTAAAATATATACTTCTATAACCCTACAATTATATATACATTTATTTAATTTTATTGGTTGATTAATGTTTTTTTCAAAAAAGAAATAAATAGAGGTTTAACACATTAATATTTTACTTTTATTAAAGAATTTTTTTAATAAACGACCCAAAAAAATTGAAATTTTTTAAGAAATTTTCATGAATTTTAACCCATAAAAAATAATAAAAGAACGAGTTCAAATTAATAAAAAGTTGAATTACAAGAATAAAATTGACTCGAGTGATGATACATGGAATGCGTTGGGGTCGGGGCAAAGACGTGTGCACGAGACCGTGCAGGAAGAGGTGCTCGCACGCGAAGCTGAAGCGTAAGTGCATGAAGTATTGCAGAATATGTTGCGGTAAATGCAAGTGTGTGCCGGGGGCTTATGGGAAGCGCCACTGCCCTTGCTATAGCCATGTGCACACCCTTAGGGGCAGGGCCAAGTGCCCTTGATTTTAAGGCCATTGTGGCATTGTCCCCTTTAAAACCAACCTTCCAAGAGACCAAATAATTTTGTGTTTGAATTTGAGTATTAAAGGTTGAGAGTTTGTGAGTGAAGTTTGGTTGCTTTGATAAGCAATGTGTATTTATGGTATGTACCTAAGAAATTATGTAATGGTGTTTGGGCTTCCTTAAATTGTATTATGGGTCTCTAAATCCCTAATTTTATTCTTCATCTCTAACCTCTCGTACTTTCTCCTCCTCTTCACACGAACATCGTAGGAAGATAAGGACTAGGATGGCTTCAAGTAGAAACGAACGATTCGAGTACCAAATTCATGAGTTTCTTCTAAAAATTTGTGCCGATTTGATAGATAATTGGCTTGCATTTTTTCTTAAAAAAATATTTGGTTTGGATCCGTAACGACCTAGTTTTCGAGTACAATAAAGTCTATATCTCACGCATGACATGACTATTAAATGTAGAAACATTTATTTAAAATAATTTCTAATTATGTCATAGATTTAACTGTTCGTAGTAAAACCTTAAAAACAACCTAAGGAAAAATGGTAAAACGGAAATGAATAGGAAAAATAAATCAATGCCCTAACCTAACTTAAGGGCTACGAAAAGATAAAATGTAACTATCTTAGCCCTGGTCCCATGACCTTCATCGCGATGTCGACATCTGTAGTACGTGGCTTGAGTATTTTAAGAAATACTCTATAAGTAACACCATTGTTGGGGTCGAAAAATGCAAACACATTAAAAATGGTGGGACCTATCATTTAAAAACTTTATGGCATGACCTTAGGTGGCTTTCCAGTTCGAGCAAGTTGGATGTGTAGTAGTTTTCTACACACAACCCACGCATGCGAACATGGACTCACCAGATTGGCTCACACACCCCCTAGGCTTGGCCATCGGTATAACACTCGCTAATAAGCTGTGCGGACACCACAGAGGGAAAGGGCCTACGTAACATCATGGCGAACATAAATGTCGTGAGTCGTAATATACGTATCTGTACTAATCATAACGATGAAATATCCCGATACACAAGACACACAAATATGCATGAGATCCCCATAATTTAAAATCATAACATAATTTATGATGCAAGTCAAACCTTCATTCATCTATGACATACTAGATAGTAAATTATTTATACATAATCTCTATCCATTCTTTCATACGTGGCGTAGCTTTCATGGCATGATCTATAGAGATTTATTTATTATAGATTATCGATATCATAACATTTTATACAACATAGTGTAGTCACATTATAACTACGTGGTTTATATACTTGATATAATATATCTAAATTCATGTATATACCTGATATAATATATCTAAATTCATGTATTTTAGATACGTTATGTTTCCAATCCAAACATCTTTTATTAGATAAAAATTAATTACACACTTAATTAAACTCAAGGTTTTGTTAGGTAACATCTGGCTCACTGACTTTTATATTTAATTAAACACCTACGTCATATCATCCAATTTTTTATTAAGTAATAAAATACTAACAAAAAATATTTTATATTATTTCTTATTATTTATATATAAAAAAATCAATCTATAAAAGTACAATATAGATATTAGAGCTATCAGGAATTCTTAAAAGTATCTATAATAATTCTAAAAAAAATCATAATTAAAAGGGGCATAAAAAAGAAGGGATAGTCAATAATCCCTTGTTTAAATAAAATTGTATACTTCACTCAAAATTTAATATATGAAGCCTAGGATTAAAAAAGGCTATATATAAAACATTTTATGAAGCTGATGAGATTAATAAACTTAAAATATCTCTTATATTTTTCGAGGGAAATAGGTGTTTGTTTCTTTTTGCCGGCAAGAAAAGGCTCCTGACTCGAGAACAAAGCAAGGACTATAAGATTGACCCGGTATTTAAGGCTGAAACATGATATCTAGTAAACAAATCTTTACGGGATACATAAATTTGACTTTGGGTCTAACCCAGGACAAAACAACACTAAGAAAGAAACATACGATCTCAGGATTGCTTCGATTCCTTGACGCCATGTGGGAGAATTCAACCAAGCAATCGTGCTACAACCCCCTATTATTTGACCCAATATTGACCGGGGACGAGCCCCGACTTGTATCGTATAAGTGAAGGCTGGAAGAATGAACTTAAATAAAAACCTTTAATCAATTAGACTTCTACTAGAGTTGACAATAAAGATTTGTACTTGTACAATGTTTTGGTGTGGTGTGCCAAAGAAATAAAAGAAAGAAAAGGAAAACAAAATCTATATTCACTAGGGAAAATAACCAACAAAAAGAAAGGAAAAAAAGAATAATCACCTTTACTTGAAAGCTGTATATATACTTCCAGAAGATATTGAAGCCCCACCCACCCCTTCAGAACTCTGTCACTGTCGCCCTCAACACTGTGAAGAAAAGTCATCACTGATCACGCCACCTGAAGCATTTTCAACATTGCTTGAAAGGGAAAGAAGGTTCATCAGCTCCATCCTGTATTCCAGGCCTCTCATGTAATGCCCCAACAGCATACACCTTCAATAAAATTGGTGCAATATTAAGTTACAAAAAATAGCAGAACTGCACACAAACTCCATCCAGTTGAAGGCTTAATAAATAAATCAGCAGGATTTTCTCAATAATTATGCAGAAAAGACATTTTCCAATGAAACAAACTGCATGGTCAGATTTTCTGTGAGATCTCACACCGGTTGGGGAGAACAAAACATTTTTTTTATAAGGGTGTGGAAACCTCTCCCTAGCAGACGCATTTTAAAAACTTTGAGGGAAAGCCCGAAAAGGAAAATCCAAAAAGGACAATATCTGATAGCGGTGGGCTTGGACCGTTACAAATGGTATCAGAGCCAAACACCGGGCAATGTGCCAGCGAGGAGGCTGAGCTCCGAAGGGGGTGGACACGAGACAGTGTGCCAGCAAGGACGCTAGGCCCCGAATGGGAGTGGATGGGGGACCCACATCGATTGGAGAAGGGAACGAGTGCCAGCGAGGATGCTAGGCCTCGAAGGAGGTGGATTGTGAGATCCCACATCGGTTGAGGAGGAGAAGGAAACATTCTTTATAAGGGTGTGGAAACCTCTCCCTAGCATACACGTTTTAAAAATCTTGAGGGAAAACTCGAAAGGGAAAGTTCAAAGAGGACAATATCTGCTAGCAGTAGACTTGGGCTCTTACATTTTCTGTTCCAGCCAAATATTTTAAACATAGTGCACTACTGGTACATAACATCCACACAATGAAAAATAAGAACACGAGAAGTTGTCTAACCAGAAAAGTAGACGAGCCAGATAGTCTCGTGTTAATGTTAAGAGGGGCTGGAATTGGAGAGAAGTATTCTCAACAAGTTCGGCACAATCTTCGTTACCAATATTTGTCGTGCCCGTTCCAATATTTTCTGATTGAGAAGGAACTTTGGAATGAATCTTTGGGGAAAGGGTTGCAAGAAGTCCGTGGACAACAGAATGTATGGCTTCTTTTAAATCAGGGGATGTAGGTTCAGAGAGCTCAGCCACCTGTTTATCGTAAATAATTGAAGTAAGCCAAGGAAAAATCATAATAAAGCCAAACATAAACGTGATCCACAATCTCATGCATGCTCATCGCCCCCTCCCAACAGGGTAGAACAAATCAATAAATTGAACATGTTCCCTGTAAAAGAGTTGCATCCACGTATTCACAAACTGTGTGTGTGTGTGTGGGTGGGTGGGTACATGTGAGAGCGAGTGGGTCCCCGAGGTCGGAAGAACCAGCGTAGATAAAAATACAAAGGCATACAATCTTGTAGAATTAAAATAATGAAACAATATATGCTTCAAAAATGTAAAAAGAGAAACAAAAATCTTTCTGTGTTATTTAACCTGATAAGTTGCACTAGGGAGTCCAACGGTTTAACCAAAAGCCAAACCTCTTACCTATACACCCATGACACAAGTTAGAAGAAAATTGATAAGCATGGATGGAATGCAAACATTACATCCTTGTTGAAATCAATCAAGGAAGGAGCTCAAGGTTGGTAAACAACTTGGATTCTTGGATAAATCTAGAAGCTCAGACCAGAATAGTTTGAACTTCTACATGATTTATCCATTGATAAGATTTCAAAATTATAATGACCAATGGCCATGCTACAGAGACTATCAACAGAAGCAGCAGTATTTCTTAATGTTGAACAAGTTGAGGAAATAGGTTGATTAGATATCATGCCAATTATAACTTGCGGTGGAAGAACCACAATAATTTATCGTCAATAGTCGGGTCGTACTAGACAGTAGACTTTTCTTTTTTTTTTCCATATCTTGTTTTTTTAAATATTTTTCAACCTTTTTATATTTGAGAGGGAATTAAAAAACAATCTAACATTTGCTCCTTGTCATGCCATGCACTGCCTTGTATCAACTATTGTGAAAATATGCGGAATAAGAAAACATTTTCTTGCACATTCCTAATCCTTAATAAAATAAAAGAAGGATACAGCAAACTTCATATGAACAACCAAAAGAAAAATTTCAATAAACATATAAATACCACGCTACTTTGACAAATATGAAGGTGAACCTATATTACAAAGTTCAATAAATGTGTGTACTGCACACGTCATCTAGAAGATCTTAAATTGACAGCCAGGGTTTGACTGTTCTGTAAAAATCAACGCACCTTTTCTGGCTGTAATGATCTCAGATAGTCCAACAGATCATTTTTCTCCTCGCCAACAAACTGCTGCATCTGAAGAGCAGCACTTTTTCTCTTGACTTCATGGAGTTCCTTCAACAAATTAACACGGGGACGTAAGAAAGTATACTAGAAATGGAACACAGAAAGTTCCTAGATGAACTAATGGGATATTAGTCAAGATGTATATATATATACATCAAAGAGAACAGAGGTTAGAACAAGAAGTCAAGAACCATGGTTGAAAGACAATATGTCTGATGAAAAGATCCTTCCATTTTCTCAGCAAAGTAAGTCAATTACTGGACTGAGTTCTACACTCTAAGCCAAGCAGGCTCCACTAATTTTAACAGAATAATTGAATGTGCCAGTTGCAAATAGCCAAATATATTTACAGCCGTCGCCATTACCCGATGATTAATATGATAAATTCGCCTAAAATTATTATCAAAACATTGCATGATTATGATTAACCCATTTGGGGCTGGGTTTGTTAAATAAAGTAGAGAGAGTCCCCAAACTTACAAGGACATATACCTTTTTAATTGAAGATAATTGAAACTTTAAATGAAGAATATGCTGTTGAACTTCAGGAGAAGTTTCACCAATGCCTTGAATATTATGGTTTTCGCATGGTTCATCCAAAAATTCCTCGCATTTGGAAGTAGCCTCATTTTCATCTAAAATGTTATCCGAATTAGCACTGTCAAGCAACATTTCATGTAGATCAACTCTACAATCATCATTTGCTTGTTTGTCATTATTTCCATCATCAAAGTCAAGATTTCTTTCAAGGCAGAGTCTATACTCAGCATTACGCAATGTGTACCTGAAATACCATCAGAAGAACAAAGAGAAATACCATCAAGATGTGCTAATATGTAGTAGGAATTAGAAAGGAGAAAGTAAATATCACATTCTTCATGGATGAATTGGTATCAGAAATGAAGACATTCATGACTCAACTCAACTCTATCAGTAGCCATCATGGTGTTAAAAAGATTTTTAAGAACAATCATATTATATGAAACGGTTTAAGATGCTTAATCGTTACAACAAAAACATACAAATTTTCCTGTGAAAAAAGTTGATCTTCTCTGTCTTCTCAATGAATCTCAGAAAGCATAAAGACACAAATTAGGGCAGTCAACTAACCCAGTCATTATTGAAGAAACTAATAACTTAGAAACTGGTTCCCATAAAGCCTCAACCAAAACTTGAAACTGGTCAGATGGAAGTAAGCCCAGCATGCCAGAGATAGTCCTTTTCATAGCATCCACAGTGGTCGGTGGAACATCTTTTTGAATTATGCTTACATCTAATGGCTCTATCTCTTGTATCAAAGATGAGAGAACTGATTTCTGAAAAATGAAAACACAAACTGTCAACTAAAGAATTTTATGCTGAAAACATATAAAAGTTCATCACATGCAACAAAAATTAGATCTAAAAAATTTTAGTAGCTTTAAAATTGTAGTGAAATCTCCTTATTTATTAAACAATACATCACATAGGAAAGTAAGTAAGAACATAAGTAAGAGCTCGTGCTAACTGGTATGTAGGGCAAGAGTTGAAGCCTAATCACATGAAGTGGCCATCGAGAAGCGAAAGCTTGATTTGGCGATGACATGACAAATATTACGAAGTACCAGCACAGTTAATCATTCTACCAACACAGAACTAAATGCAAGCTAATTCAATAGGCAACTGAATCGAATCTCAGAAAAACCAAAACTACTATCTTCCACTTATTCCAATGGAAGAGAACTCAAACCAACTAAACAACAGCTAATTATACAAACTACTGGCATGCAAAGAATCAATCTGTTTTCACGCTCTGTATTCAACGTGTTCCAATGGAACAAATCTAATAAAAGCTAATTCCATAAGCAACAGAACAGAATCTTAGAAGAATCAATCTGACCTTGGATGAAAAAGGCGGATTCGAGTGCTTCCCATGGTCGAAGTCATCGGAGGAGGAGTCCAAGGAGGAGGAGATGGTTAGGGGTGAGAATCGACAGGGGAATTTAGAGGAGGAACGAAGAAGAGGGAAGGAAAGCGAGGGCGGGAGAGAAGAAAATTGGCGAGGAGAGCGAGATGAGGGTCGGAGTTGCAGAGGGAGCGAGAGAGAAGAGGTGAAGGTTGCCATCGGCAAGGAGAGCCACAACCTCAACCACTTCTCGGTCTCCCTCTTCTTCAACCTGCTGGCTACTGCCTGTACACCATTTAACTGCAGCCACAATTAAGATGGAGAAATTTGATTGGAGAATTGTCTCTTCTTCGGCTCGCCTTGCTGTCTCAACCGTTGAAATTATACCCTTTTTTTTTTTAATTCGAGAATTTTACAATTAATTAAGAATTTTAAAAAGGTACACTCATGTTGTGGATTCGAGCATAACTCAAACACCATTTACTATTTCCAAAGTCAGCTGTTTGATCTCCTTTTCCTTAGAGGTGTATACGTATTGGATTGGTGACCCGAGCTGTAACAACTCATGCTCAAGATTTAGATAAGGATTCAAAATCTGAATTCGGCACTTGATGGCCCGAGAATTTCTCTTGCATCTCATGCGACATGGTCATGTTACCTATTCCTCGTATCAAAAGTGAAGAAGGTAACAACGCTAGTTTTCTATTAAATCAAGATTGTCACTCCATGCATAACGTATCAACAATGCACGAAAAACTCATTCAAAACATTCTAAAATGAGATTGTAGACTTGCTTGTTTATAATAAGTTATTATAATAATGTGTCCGAAAATAATCAACACTAATTAAAATAAAACAATGAAAATAAAGTATTTGCCCTGGTCTAACATAAGGGATACGAAAGAAATATGACATGAATGCATTTGCTCTAATTTTAGCCACATGGTCGTCATCGGGATGTCGTCATCTATACAGGGGTGTGTCACCTTTACCTGAAGAACAAAAAAAAAAAAGTAGCACATGACTTGAATATTTTAAAAATACTCAGTAACTAACATCAATATTGGAGTCGAAAAATGCATGTACAAGCAATCATGAAGGGATCTATCATGACATTTGACTCTGCTTTCTAGTTCATGCTAAAATCGGATGTGTAGTACTTCTCTGCACATGAACCCACCAGATGGGCTATCCATACCCCTTGGGTCGCCCCTTCAACTAGCGTACGCTCACGCTGCCAAAACCACAAAGGAAAAGGAACCCGCATGATATCATGAAGAACATAAATATCATAATGTACTCATCATAACGAAGAAATATTCCGATGCACGTGACATACAAAAATGCATAAGGTCTCCATAGCTTTGAATCATGACATAAACGTATGATACATGTCATACATTAATTCTTTCATAATCATAACTTTCATGAATACATACGTGGCATAACAATATTTAATAATTCTAAAATAGTTAGGTCACACCGTGTGCATGACATATCATATAGAAGTATTATGCATACTACGCTATAGAAGTCACAACAAGATCAGATAGCACGTTATTTTGATTATATTAATATATTATAACTTTAATAAAACGCTATAAAATATTTCTATTATAGTTATAAAAATATGTTGTAAAAAGTCTTTTAATAACGTTGACTATTACGATGTACGAAAAACACTATAAAAAGTCTATGATAACATTTTTCACTAACTATTGTTTGAATTCTCATTAATTAATTATGATTTTGGTACTTAAATTATTTTTTAAAATTAAAGTTGGAATTATATAAACATTATTTTCGTAATTCAATTTGATATATAATTCGTTAACGTAATTGAAGCTCTATTATCAGAGTGCTAACGTTATGCGTTTTTACCAGTTTACTTGTATTTAAATCATAACAATTAAGATTTTTTTGAAGGAGATTCAAGTGTTCGTGTAGAAAAACTAGCCATAACTTTTTCATATTTATTTAATGGACTTAACCTTTGATTTTGTTTAATTCGAACTAAAATTGCAGTCGTACCCAATATTTCCGCTGCATAAATGAAACGTTCATTTCTAATCTACACAAACTCACTTTTCATGATCATACACATGCATGAAATCCCCACCGTTAAAAAAAACAAATATTATAACTCGTGATGCATCATTATAATCCTTTCTTTCCTAAAACGTTAATTTTATGGAATAAAAAAATCTTTTTAAATTTGATTTTTTCGGTGAATTTTTTAAATAAGAAAGGAATTATCATTTTTTTATATAAAAAAAATCAATTTTTGAAATAAGAAATACAATTTGTATTCTTTTAATTTTCAAATCAATAGATTTAGTTTCAACTAAAAAATATGAAATAGTAATTTTGTTAGATTATAAAAATTATTTTTAGATTTAGATTTTAGTTGTTTTTCAAATTTAATTATGATTTCACCTATCTATTTGTTTTAAATTTAGAACGTTTAAATTTTTTTTATTTTTTATTCCAATCAATTTATTTCATTTTACAAAAAAAATATATATATATATATTCTCCCAAATTTCATTAATTTTTCTATTTTTTTTATTTACTTGTATTCCAAGAAAATCAAATCAAATTAAATGGAACCAATATCAATGGAAAAATGTATATTAAAGGTGTAAATGAATTCGGTTGGGTTGGAAAAATCTTTTGTATCAACGTGACATTTCAGGTTGGGCTGAGTTGATGACCCAAGTAATTCGAACCAACCCAACCCGTATTGGGTTGTGTGTTGTTTATTTTTTAATTATTAAAAAATTATACTTCGATATATGTAATCTTAATAAATAAAATCTAATAAACCTTAAATATCAAACATTTACAAGTTATCATTGATATTAGTTATGAACGTCAAATATTCTTAATATTCATAATAAATTTAAAAGTAAAGTAAAGTTGTAATCCAATTTTTGTTAGGATCACATAACAAAGCACACACGATCAAGATAAACCCAAAGAATATGAGAGAAAAATTCAATGGCCAGAAACCTCTCCATTGCCCTTTCTTCGGAAAGGATTCCCACCTGCTAACTAGGAGGATTCCTCCCCTTTCCTTTCATCGAGACTTTCTTTTTGGGGACCTAGACCATCATTGTTTGAAAGAGTCATCTACCCTCCTCTGAAGAATCAACATAGCAAAATCGTTCCACGAGGGTACAACTTTTTATTTCAGAATTTATTTTTATTTCAGAATTTATAGGTGAACAGAGAATGAACCTTATAGGTGAACAGAGAATGAACCTTGAACAGAGAATGAACCTTATAGGTGAACAGAGAATGAACCTTATAGGTGAACAGAGAATGAACCTTATAGGTGAACAGAGAATGAACCTTATAGGTGAACAGAGAATGAACCTTGAACAGAGAATGAACCTTATAGGTGAACAGAGAATGAACCTTATAGGTGAACAGAGAATGAACCTTATAGGTGAACAGAGAATGAACCTTGAACAGAGAATGAACCTTATAGGTGAACAGAGAATGAACCTTATAGGTGAACAGAGAATGAACCTTATAGGTGAACAGAGAATGAACCTTATAGGTGAACAGAGAATGAACCTTATAGGTGAACAGAGAATGAACCATATTCTTGGAAGATTGATTTCAGGTATATACTTCGGGAGGTGGGAAGTCTCTACCACATCTTTACGAAATATCTCTGGTTCATCGAGTATGGAGAATCTTTGAGCAACTGAACCTATGAGATGAGATAGCACTGGCTCAGTGTCAAGCTTGTCACTCTTCTCTAGATCACATACGCAGTACAACCAAAAGTTCTCAAGTGAGAGTACTTGAGTTCTTTTCCTGTCCATACTTATTCTAACAACTTGAACTCCAAGGGTACTGGCGACCCTCCTATTGATAGACTGCTATATTTACAACATCAACCTAGAATGTCTTTGGCAATCCACTCTTTGTCCGCTCATTCTCATCTTTTCAGCAACACCATTTTGTCTTGCTTTACCGGGAATTGTTCTCATTAATCGAACACCATTTTGTCTTGCTTTACCGGGAATTGTCCTCATTAATCGAACACCATTTTGTCTTGCTTTACCGGGAATTGTCCTCATTAATCGAGGACCATTTTGTCTTGCTTTACCGGGAATTGTCCTCATTAATCGAGGACCATTTTGTCTTGCTTTACCGGGAATTGTCCTCATTAATCGAGGACCATTTTGTCTTGCTTTACCGGGAATTGTCCTCATTAATCGAGGACCATTTTGTCTTGCTTTACCGGGAATTGTCCTCATTAATCGAGGACCATTTTGTCTTGCTTTACCGGGAATTGTCCTCATTAATCGAGGACCATTTTGTCTTGCTTTACCGGGAATTGTCCTCATTAATCGAGGACCATTTTGTCTTGCTTTACCGGGAATTGTCCTCATTAATCGAGGACCATTTTGTCTTGCTTTACCGGGAATTGTCCTCATTAATCGAGGACCATTTTGTCTTGCTTTACCGGGAATTGTCCTCATTAATCGAGGACCATTTTGTCTTGCTTTACTGGGAATTGTCCTCATTAATCGAATTCCCTCAGCTGCACAAAATGCTTTGAATTATGACTTTGTACTCTCCTCCATTGTCAGACCTCAGGCAATTGATCTTCAAGCCGGTCTGATTTTCAACTTCAGCTTTCCACTTCATTGAAGGTGGCAAACACATCTAACTTGTGTTTTAGGAAATAAATCCATACCTTCCTGCTGAAATCATCGATGAAGGTGACGTAGAACTTTGATCCGCCAAGGGATGGAACTGGAGATGGTCCCCAAACATTTGTATGGACCATTTCCAGTGGTAATTTCTTTAGTTCTCTAGTAGTCTTTGTGAAGCTAACTCGTTTCTGTTTGCTCATAACATAGTTCTTACAAAGACTCATATCAACAGATTTCAAACCTTCCAAAACTCCTCGATGATGTTAAATGCCACGTTACTGGACAGCGTCAACCAGATCAACCCTAGGGCTTGACAATCTTTGAGCTTCCACTGCTCCGTGGTCACGGTATCCAGCTTCACCCCCAACAGGGGTTCGTGAAGATCTTTCTGGTACAGATAATCTTCAATCTGCATCTTCTAGAAACTGAAATTGGATCTCAAACTTTTCAATTCCAACTTTCCATCTTCAAAGATCGTGGTGAATCTCGCATCGTTTTGATACCAGTTGGTACGCCTCGCTCTGATACTAGTTGTTAGGATTGCACAACAATGCACACACTCATCAAGATGAACACAAATTCAATTTCAATCGCTAAAGGTTTTATTGATGACTTCAACTATGTATAACAGAATACTAATAGAATACTGAAATAAGTATATTTTGCAAGCAACCGAATATATATATATGTTTCAATTTACTAAATATAGATTTACTAAATCTGATTTATATATATATATTTACTAAATATTTATCAAATATATATTTTTTTAATAAAATATTTATATATTTTACCCGATGTTTACCCTAAATAGCATTAGCTCCATATCCCAACAATTTTTGGGTAACTAGACTACAAAAATATCTACCCACACACCTATTCAAATTATCAATTTTTCAAAATTCATAAAAAAAGGAAAAAAAGAACAAAAAATCTTATCCAACTTAGAGTTAGGTTGCATTATATAATAATGTTTTTTACCAATTTAATAAAATAATAATCTTATTTAAAAAAACAATATTCGGTAGGGACTAAGAATTACCCAATAAAATATATTTTTTAAAAATAATTTTTAACTTTTAAAAAACTCTACTAAAAATTAAAAAACAAAACAAAACATAAAAATAGATCCTTAAACTTAATTAAATTTTTGTTAGTAAAAACAATTGAGATAAAATATATTTATTTATTCATTTTTTTTCAATTAAGCAACAAAAACATTAAATACAATATGTGAATTGAAAAGAAAAAAAAACCATTCAATAATATACCAACACCTTACTGGTTATTATATATATTTATATTAACTGGTAATTTCAAATAAAAAAATATTATATATATTTTTATATACTAGATCACAAAAATGTGAAACTATATACTTATATGATACGATAATTGAATATTCATAGTATATTACTATTATATAATGAATTATATAAAAGGAATAAATTTATTTATTTTGTTTTATGAATATTTATTTTATCACAAGAAAATGAGTCTAATATATTAGAGGTGAAATTAAAAACTTTTTAGAAATAAAATAAAATAGATTATAGGATAAAGCAATATTCTTTATTTATCTAAATTTAAAAAAAAAGAAAAGAAAAAAAGATATGGCGCAATTTTATCTAAATTTTCGCTACTATCGCCAACCGCGAGTAACTCAGAAAGCGGCAACAAATGGATTTGAAATTCATGAAAAATGGCGGTATTTCTCCCTCCTCTTCCTCTCTATTTCATAACTCCATTCCGCTTCCAATGGATTCTCAGATTCTCGTTCTCCTCTCCCTCCTCCTTCTCCGGATTCCTTCTGCGGCAAACTCTGCAACTTCCTCATCATCTCTCCGCCGCTCGGAATCGGATTCGTTTCCCCTCCCATGGACGCGTCGGAGTACCTCAAGCCCTCCGTCCGAACTTCGAAGAAGCGCGACTTGGAGGATCACTCTCTGCAACTGGCCAACAAGAGAGTGGCGCTTGGCGAGATCACCAACTCGTTGATCTTCAATACCAGCCAGTGCTCGCTTTCTGATCAGGAGATGACGGATAAGGATATGGACGAGGAGGAACTTCCCGATGGAACCTCTGTCGATTGTTCGAAGAAGTGTCGTTCTGCATCTAGCATCTATAACCACCTTCGATCTCTGGAGGTATGGATTCTGGTTCCGTGTCTTTAGATATCGGTTTGGCTAGTTTTTTTTGTGATCGCGATTATGTGTATAGTGAAGTGATTATATGAACTGCGGATTGCGATGTCTTTACTTTGTCTTGGTTTTAGATATCCATTTGGCAAGTTCTCTGTGGTCGAGATATTGTGTGTAGTGAAGTGGTTGTATGAACTGGCTGCGGATTGCGATGTCTTTTCAATGTCTTGAATTTTACTTACCGGTTTTGCTAGTTCTCTGCGATCGAAGTGGTTTTATGAACTGAGGATTCTGATTTCTTTTCTTCCAGCATTTTAATAGTTTCATCGTTATCTTGTTCCTTTACGATACATAAATTATCGAAAATTTGAGATTCCTCGCTACTAATTGTTATTTAATTTTTTTTCGACTGTTGCTTCTGCTATATGTTTGGATGGAATTTTCTCGTGCTTGGGAGTTCCAAAATTATCATAGGGCAGGATAGGTTCTTTCTCGAGTATTTTTGTTTGGATTTGGGACAATGTTTCAAAACACAATTTTTTGGCTCAATTTCATTATTCGGATTAGAAACATTTTTCTATAATGCATTCAGAATCACAAGTTTTTTTCACAAGTGAAGTATGTAGGTTCGTATTCCTGCCTGCCAGTTTCCTCATCTATCAACGCGTTCAAACACAAAGCAATGCCATTCTTAATCCCACGATTTTATCAAAATATTAATCCTCAAATTTAAGATTTTTCAACTTTCGATATATTTGATCCAACTAATTATTTCCTTGCGTGAATTAGATGGAATTGCACATGAAGGTACTGCCCAATGACATTGTAAAGGCTCAAAATGGTGATTCCATTTTAAGTTTCACTTATATGCGAGAAATTCTTGTGGATTGGTTAGTAGAGGTTGCTGAAGAATACAAGCTTGTATCGGACACCCTATATCTCACCATATCACACATGGACATATACTTATCCTCGCAAGCTGTTGACAAAAGCAAGCTACAGCTTCTTGGTGTTTGTTGCATGCTTCTTGCATCGTAATTACCGAGAACCCACTTGTTTTATTTGATCATATTTATGGCATTCGTTATAAATCTCATTGCTATATTGATTGGGTGCTGTAGAAAGTATGAAGAGATCAATCCTCCAAATGTTGAAGACTTCTGCTATATAACAGACAATACATATACCAAAGAACAGGTATTCACCTACTCTTTTCAATGTCTTTCATGTCTTAAGTTGTGCTTTCGCTTCTAATATTTTGGCACTGTAAGTGTCTGGCATTCCCGTTTTCCCTAAGATTAGTACAATACATGGAAGAACCTATCCATCTGCCATGTCTCTATATCTATATTAAAGTCGATCAATCTTTACAATATGCATTATAAACGTAGATGAGATATCTAAAATCTCAAATATTAAGATCACCCATATAAATATAAATCCTAACTAAATTGTTCCCAAGTTATAAGTACCATTGCTAGTATTTATGTTCATACTTTTTCTTATTCATAATTGTTTTTTGATATTAAATTCTAATTCCTTCCCACATTTCTTCTTGAAGATCATGCAACGAATAGGTGAGTTGGTAGGCCATGATAACTGACGAAGTGTGTTATCTGGTTTTGTTTAATCTGCAGGTATTGAGTATGGAGAGAGAAGTACGCAAATTCTTGAGCTGTGAAGGTGCCCCCACCATAAAAAATTTTCTCAGGCAGGAATGCTCTTCAACTGTCGTATATTTAGTACCTAAAAACATATATTTCTTCTTTTCTCTACTTGCGATTAACTCATTGTTGCCTTCTTACAGAATATTCACAAAAGTTTCTTTGGAAAATTGGATGGCTCCAGACTTGCAATTCGAGTTTTTGAGTTGTTACCTTGCGGAGCTAAGTTTGTTAGATCACCGTTGTGTACAGTTCTTACCATCAATAGTCGCTGCATCAGCTATTTTTCTTTCTAGATTCACAATTCAACCAGAGAAACATCCTTGGGTAAGAGATGTTCGTAGCTTGTTTAATAACCGAGTTATGAATGGAGTTTGAGAATGTTTCTTGCTAACTTCGTCATAAATATGATATTATGTTTCTCAAGCGACGACAAACTTTGTTGCCATTTTGCAGTGTTTAGCGCTGCAACATTACTCCGGTTACAGGCCATCTGAACTGAAGGAATGCATTCTTGCCATTCATCACTTGCAATTAAATAGAAAAGGAAGCACTTTACAAGCAATAAGAGTCAAGTATAAGCAGCATAAGGTAATGTGTATACATTTAGTTATTTTGCTTATTTTTTTGAGTTGAGACGTATACACTGATAGGAAATTGAAAAGATTAAACTAACGTGGTGAGTGCATATGTATATTAGTTTGGGGCACCATCTTTTAAAATTAAATTCATCAAGGCTTATACCCAAAGTATCGTATTATTGTGCAAATTTGTAGGATTTCATTGCCTTCAATACTTAAAAGTTTTGATTTTATTAGCAATTTGATATGGGTATTAATCCAAATTTCTCTGGTTTTACATAAATGAAGCCAACATTCATCTCTTGTAAAGAAAAAAAAAAAGATAAACTTAGAAGCTTTTGTTTTTATAGTTCATCTTCTAATAATATTTAATGATAAGTCTTTTCATTTTTCAGTTCAAGTGTGTGGCCGAGTTATCTTCTCCATCAGAAATTCCTGCATATTACTTTGAGGACATTGACAAGCAATCATTCAACAGGGTCTTGAGAACTTAACTGTTTGATTACCTTGAAGCTTAAGCCCTTCCTTTTCCCTTGGCTAGCATAACATGCACAGTAACCATGCACAAATAATGAGAATTTGTTGCAAGTTAGATAGAAGATACCCCTCTCTCTCTCTCTTCATTGTAAGAATGCAATTGAATCATAATGAAAGTTCTTATAGTTGAAATAGTTCTTGCACTTTTTAAGCTGCTATTAAGCGAATTACAATGATAAAGTTTAAATGAAATCACTTCAAGAATTTTGGAGAAAATTTGCCCAAATTTATTAGTTTCAACTTTGCAACTATATCAAATGTCACAGGTTAGTAGTAGATATGGTGTTGGCAATGTCAATGAGCTTATGATAATACTCAAGAACCCACATGGAGAAGATCATTCTCTTAAATTGCTTTGCTTTACTTGGTTACGAACAAGGGATAAGATCCCTTTGTATAATACTCCACAAGGCACATCTAAAAGACATTGAATAAGTTACACACGAATTCAAGTATAAAGAATAATAAATTTATGTATGTTAATGGACTTATAAGGGATATGTGAGTTCTTTTCAGGAAATCAAAATCAAAATCAAAGTCATGAGATCAACATGTTTCAAATGGACAATATCATACCATTGTGAAATGTCGTGATTCTTAATATGGTATCATAGTCATGTCTTTAACTATGTATGTCAATAGAATTCTTAAATGTCAAACAAAGAAATTGTGAGTCCCAAGTATTTAATAAAGGGTGTACTTTGTTCGACGTCTCCAAAGAAGAAGTTGAGCCTTGATTAAGGAGAGGTTGTTCGAGCACTCCATAGACTTCCGGGGAGACTCTATGGTCTACTTTGTTTGAGGGGAGGATTGTTGATAAAAGGGTGTACTTTGTTAGGGCTTCAGAGAACAAGTTGAGCCTTGATTAAGGGGAGGTTGTTCGAGCACTCCATAGACTTCAGAGGAGACTCTGTGGTCTACTTTGTTCGAGGGGAGGATTGTTGAGGATTGTTGGGAGGGAGTCCTACATTGGCTAATTAAGGGAATGATCTAGTTTGTTCGAGAGCTCTATAAAAGAAGTCGAGCCTCGATTAATGGGAAACTGTTCGAGAGCTCTATAGGTCTCAGGGGAGACTCTATGGTCTACTTTGTTCGAGGAGAAGATTGTTGGGAATTGTT
Source organism: Cucurbita ficifolia (assembly GCA_033971965.1). Lineage (NCBI taxonomy): Eukaryota > Viridiplantae > Streptophyta > Magnoliopsida > Cucurbitales > Cucurbitaceae > Cucurbita > Cucurbita ficifolia. The sequence continues at coordinate 11,570,226 of CM066972.1, forward strand.
GAGAGGGAGTCCCACATTGGCTAATTAAGGGAACCTTTAAGAAACAAGTCAACTTTTAACATTTTTGTAAAGAGTGCACTCTACCTGTAAGCTATATGCCCAAACAACAACCTTCGGAAGTTCTACCACAATCCCATCGTTAAAAAAATTGAAACAACTTTTTAATGGCTTACTTATGGGACACTTCCTCTAATAGGCATATAAATCAAACTTGTAAAATTCTTTTTACTCTCACACTTAATTTTTCTTTATCGTAAGTCAGATTTTATCTATTAATCTATTCAATTTAAATTACTCGTTTCTATATAGGAAACATACCATTTGGTTAAATTGTTGTTGGGTACATTTCTGTACAACAACAGTTATGGCATCATCTAGATTCACCATTCAACTAGAGAACACAACCATACATAAGTGATACATTTAGCGCCACATTAATGGTTGACTCGAGTACAATCGATCAAATTCTCTCTTAAAAGAAATAAACGACAAAAGATTGATGTTTATTATTTATGGAAAGCATGCTCATGCTTCCTTTTGAGTTTTTCTCTTAAAAAAGATAGATTCAAATGAACAATGAACGAAACTACGACTAGTCATTCGACCTCGGCACCTCATGAGTAAGACAATATTCTTAACTTTCTATCTTCATTCTAATATGTGTGATTGGTTTTCAAGTGATAACAAACTTTGCTACATTATTATCACACTTTTTTTTAGCGCTTAGGTACTTTAAAAGTACTCTACGTACCAGACATTAGACCTAGTAGAATAAACTTTTGTCGTGTTCTTGACTTGTAGTTAAATATAAAATGGAGTTGTTTATCCAATTATGGCTGTAGAAGATTGTTATTTCTTGTTTTCTGTTATTATTTCGAAAGGAAGGTTGTTAGAGTGTTAAGGATATTTAGTACTAAATTATAGTTTACCATATATATCATATTTGATATTTTATTATAGGTATTTTTCCATTTACAGTTAGTTCCATTTATTACTATTTCCATATCATTGTAATTTATTTGATTATAAATAGAGAACTTTCTCACACTATTTAGATGTGGTGGATTAAGCAAACATTCTCATAGATATGCTATAAGTCAAAAGCACCTACTTTACCATATTCACCAAAGCTTTTGGTCTTATTCTAAATTTTAAAAAATATTATGTCGGGTAGTTTTTTGTTACTCGAAAACATTAAATTTTATTTCAAAAACACCTCGAAACTTTACCGAGCATAAGAAATATCAGCTTTAAGAATTTAATTTTCATCCTATAATCGGAGGTCAAATTCAAGTATCTAAATAGTTGAATTTTAAATGAATTTAAGCTAGATTTGATCTCGATGATAATAATATAATAATATAGTTACTAGAAGAACGTTCGAGTCTCAACCGACCTATAAAGCATAGTTATTGAATAAGACATTTAATTATCCATTTAAATTTAGGCTTTCCCCTCGAATTCTTACATCGTCTCTAGCATAAGCCCTAAGGTGGACCCGCGTCAACCCGACGATCCCATTGTTCGTTGAACTGGCGGAACGGAGACGCAACAAAGACGAAGAAATTGAAGAAGCAGGTCTAAAATCTACCACCGCCGATTGCGTGTCGTAATGGAAGTTGAACAAGACGAGAAGGAATTGAAAGCCGCCGGAGCTGAGCTCCTGATCGACGGACGGCGAGGTATCCGTATCCATGGTTGGGAGATCGAGACTCACAACCGCTCCATTCTTACCTCCTCCAATTTCGAGCAGTACTTTCTTTTTCTATCTCTCTGTATATTATATCTATCACTGATTTTTCGAAAGAATGGTGGCTCCTTCTAATTGAACTTCTTTACTTCACCGAACTCTGGAAATGGATTTCGCTGTGAAATCAAACAGTTTCTCCTGCTTTGGAGTCCGATTTTGTCTTTCCTGAATTGAATTTGCTTGTTATCACTGCCAATTAAATGCATCGTTTGCCTAAGTTGTGCTTGAATTTAAATTTCTAAGCGTAGGTTTATGTGTTTGTGATGGCAGATATCTGTTGACTACGAATTCTGTATCTTAAATTTCAAACTGTGATCCGAGTTGTTGTAACTGTTTAGCCATAGCTTTCTTTTCATACTTTATACTGTATATAGCATTATTTCGAACTACTATTGCTGTAGATTTTAGGTTTTGGATGATAGAATATTGTTCTTTATCATGAATAGAACTTCCACGGATTATTTCCTGTTCCGAGGTCTTCTATAAGGAAAATGTAGTGATCGGTTTTAAATTCTATTAAGAATTGGAAACGGAGGGCGCACGAATTGTTGGATGTTCTTTTGTTGTTGCCAAAAGTTAATGGTTCAATTTGTGCTATTAGTAAAGAATTGACTACCTTTATTCATTGTAGTTTCAGTTGAGATGATCCCCTAGACATGCACACAAAAATATAAAAACATATGTCGAAGAACAGTTGCACTTTGAATAATATCACTCAATCTGCTTGTAGATGGGAGCAGAAACTTCAAACGTCTCACTTACCAGAGATGGTGTTCGGTGACAGTTCGTTAGTTCTCAAGCATATGGAAACTGGAATTAAAATTTATTTCAATGCCTTCGATGCTCTAGCTGGGTGGAAAAAGGAAGCTCTGCCTCCTGTTGAAGTTCCTGCAGCTGCACAATGGAAATTCAGAAGGTAACGACTATTTTTCTTTCTTGTTGACCCATGGCTAGAAAGTATTAACAGATTCATGTTAAGAAGTCATAGTTATACATTACTTTATGATGTTTATAATTTAGCGGCTGATGAAATTTAAATCCACTTCCATTTGGTTTATCTGTCTTGGTCTATAGGCATCTTAGGGATATCTTGGTGGAAGGACTTGATTCTTTGAAGGGATGCTAATGCATAGCAATTAATCCCTTTGAATTTAAATGCTAGTATCTTTAGTTCTCAAAGATAAACATTAGATGATTGAAGTGTTTTGGCACTTTGTTCTGGGATAAATTAAATTTATGGCTCTTCGGTCTGTCTATTTTTCTGTAAATTATTCCCTACATCTGATGAAATTTTTTCTTGATGGATAGAATATATCATTGTAGGTTCTGACACAATTTGCTGAATTTGCAGCAAACCTTTCCAACAGGTGATATTGGATTATGATTATACATTTACAACGCCATATTCTGGGAGTGAAACAATTGAAATAAATGCAGAGAAGGTATGTTCTTTTGTCCTATATGTCTCTCAAAGCTGTGGTTTCTGGTTGAATCGAGTGCTTGAATAACTTCCATTGGTTGTGGAATTTTCTGACCTATTAATCTTTTAGTGAGTTGGAATTTTCTTCTTTATCGCCTCCTTCTACGTTGGTTCCTTGGCCTTGCAGCATCAATTTGAATAGCTAATGTGATTACAAGGGCATTTAATTTATAAACTGAAGAATGCAATCATTCTCTGTTGCTGTTTTCTTTGCATTCTGCTGTGTCAGTAATAGTATTTTCTTTTATGATCAGCATGGAGGAGAAGAGAAAACATCTGCAGAGAATAATGGTCTCTGTTGGGAGGACAGCAATGAGAAAATTGATTTAGTCTCACTCTCACTGAAGGAGCCTATTCTCTTTTATGATGAGGTGGGAATCATAAAGTATAGAACATATAACTAAAATATATTAAAACACTCTTTTCTTTATATATTTTTCTTTAATCCTCCGCTATTGGTAGATTCTTTCCTCCCATGACCAATCTGTGCATGGAACTCAACAGGTAATCTTATATGAGGATGAGTTGGCTGACAATGGTATATCACTTTTAACAGTTAAAGTGGTAAGTTACTCAATTCTGATGTTACTTGTATGAAAATAATGTTCTTATTAAAGTATTATGATATCAGAGCATGGACTTGTATTTTTATGTTTTGATTTTCTAGAGAGTCATGCCAAGTTGCTGGTTTCTTCTTCTACGTTTCTGGGTAAGTTGATTTTCTGAGTATTCAATAATCATTTGTTTAAGAATCTGTAAACCACTTAACCCACTTATCATTGTCTTAGCATTTTTATGAGAAATGTTACGACAATAACAATTTTAGTTCTTTTGCTTACTATTTCTCTTCCCCTCTACCTCTGTATGTTCAGCTTAGAGTTGATGGAGTGCTTATGAGACTAAGGGACACTCGTCTGCATTGCGTATTTAGCAACAGTGAAAATCCAATAATTCTTCGAGAAAGTTGCTGGAGAGAGGCTAAGTTTCAAGCTCTAGCTGAAGTAAGTTCATTGGCTTGCTTGTTGTATTAGGGAAAAATGTGTAAACTCAAATTATAAAATATTAACCCTTGGGAAAGATTCTCTTTTTAAAAATATCATCCTTTGTGAACATCTTGAAAATGAATATAAGCATGCGTGCTCGATTTTAATTTCGAAATCATAATATTATGCATAGACATGTTAGAAGCAAAATGTGAATACATGCTAGAAAAAGGCAAAGTCTTTTGTATAGTTAGTCTTGCTATGATAGTCTATTTAACCTCTTTCCAAAAGCTCATATTTTCAGTTGACTTATACAATTTGATGATGTTTTTATCCATCAACATTCTCTAAATCACTGAAACGATTTGCAGAAAGGATACCCGACTGATTCTGCTGCCTACAACGATCCGAGCATCATCTGCGACAGACTCCCGATCATTATGCAGAAGACCCAAAAGCTTAGAGTTTCTGGTAAACTATAATCATGTAAATTGGCTTGCCATCATTCTAGTCAAATTAGCATTTCCTCATGCATGTTGTTGTTGAAGTCTTCTACTTTCAAGTATGTATTCCATGGCTTATGTTGGATAAGTTAAACTTGTTTGCATCTTCTTTCAAGGCATTAATCTTGTGGAAAGGAAACTGGAAAAGTTCAAAACATAAATAAGGTAAAGGATAATGGAAAATACTTTCTATTTCCTCCCCCCAAATTGCATAATTGGAAAAGACTACTCTAGGAAGCATTTCCAAACAATCCATGAATATAACATCTTTGGCACCTTTGTAGTTGGATCGGACTTGAGTGTCAAATTCATAGGTCAAACCCATGACCTAATCAACTAGTTTTTCTCTGTAGTTAGGGCACAAACTTTTCCCTTGGCAATTCTCTAGGGACTTCCTTTTTATGAAAACCTAACTGGCAAAAATTAGATCTGGTAAACAACTCATCAAAGAGTTCAAAATTTCCCATTCTCATTACTTGTTGTAAGAAGGTTAAGTTACAATTTGGTTTGTTAAAATTTGGTTTTAATATGGTTCGATAAAATCTTATACATAAACAGTCCTTTTCGAGTGAAATTTTAACTATTAAAACCATAGAAACTACGTTCTTTTTAACTACAAACAAATGTATTTATGTGACTTTCTATTCTTCAAACTTTATCTCAATTGATGCTTGGGATGGAAAATAAAAGAAAATAAAAAATGAAAAGAATAGATAAAAACTGATTGGCTGTAACATAAATTTAGTGTGTTTGGGCAAAATAATGAACAAATTATGGCATATGATATGAGGGAAAATTATTGGCATTGTGTGGTTGGTCGGCACTTTGGTAGATTATATTTATTGCTACATTAGGACCGTCACCCTATCCTATCCTATTTTCTTAACTATGAAAATGTTTAACATAGAAACTAATGATGAAGTTTCAAACTTACCTTTGACCAAAGTTTCCATTTAGGATAAGTTAAGTTTGAATTATGCTCATAAATTTTGAAAAAAATTAATTTTTACTTTTTGAACTTTGAAATTTTGTTAATACGTTGGAAATGAGTGATGATCAATGTTCAAAAATTGAAAGATGTACATAATATAATCGAACATCATTTACGTAAGTTAACGTGACAATGGTGTAACAATATCTTTTCAGATGAAATGAATTGTAACAATGACCTTAATCTATTCATGAGTAATATTACAGATGTTTTTTAGTTTTTTCACATCAATTATCACGTCAATTTTTATTTTTAAAACAATGAGTATTTTTGGAATAAATTTCAAAGTTCCAAGAAAAAAATACTTTTCTAAGTTTAAGGAAATAATTGAATACGCAAAGTTTATAGCCATTTTGTATAAGTTAACTCTTAATTAATGTTATAAATGTAAATATTATACTTTCATTTTTATAAAAAAAAAAAAAAGTTGATCAGAGTTACTTAGAACCTTGAGAATCAACTTTTCTCCATAGTGCTCATGTCGGGTCACCATGAAGAACAAAACCATGTCTTGTCTTTAACATATGCACTACTTAGCTTAGAAACTTGTGGTGGAAAGATCTAAAGAAATCATTAGAGATATCAAAGATTTTTTTCAAAAAAAAATCAGCAAAATGCAGGTCACTTGCATTATTAGAGAGAGCTTTCTCTCCCTCCTTCCCCCTCAATTGTATAAAAGAGGAATTCCCTACTCCTATTGGATTTTCAAGCTATAATCCTCAAGTTTTCCATAAAATCATACTCCCTGACTTCCAATCAACTTACGAGCATAAGAATGGGTAGAGAGAGATGAAATCAAAACAAAATAAGACACCAAAAATACTAATAATAATTAGCCACATTAGTTGTGAAAATAGGCTCATCACCAAAAGAAAACACCACAAGGCAAAGAAACCACTGACTTACTATCCAGTTCAACAGTTACCAATAGCACATCCAAAGGATTGTCATGTCACTGATTTCATTGGATTTGGTATCCAAGGCACTTATTTCAATTTAGGACTTTACATATTTATATTCAGTAGCCATACAGATCCAAAGGATTGTCATGTGGTTGTTGCAAACTTGCAGTTTGGTAGTGTCTCATTCTGAAGGTGGAAGAAGTTCCTAAGAAAGTGAATTTTTTCTTTGGGTTTTTGTTGAAAAAAGGTTGAGCACTTATAGAGTTCAAAAGAGGTTGTCTAACTACATGTTTTATCCCCCTCATCCAGTTGGAGTGGAGGATCAGTTCCATCTCTTTATACCCTGGCCATTTTCGCAGCTTTATGCTAGAATAAGCTCCTCCATATTTGGGATATTGGCTGATGTTTTTTCAAGAATAGTGGGAGGGAACTTGTTTCAATGGGCATCCGAGAACCATCTAGACTAATGCAGCAAGGGCTCTAGTTTGGAGACCTGGTTTGAGAGAATTCAAAGAGTTCCAAGGGATTGAGTGGTGCCATGAAATTTTCCAGAATCTAGTTAGATTTCTCAACCACTCGGTTCTCCTTACCAAAGGATTTTCGTAAGGATGATTTAATGCAAATCTTTGCCAATTAAGAGTCTTCTGGGATCTTATTGGCTTGGTGGAGGATATTTTATCTGCCCTATACGTAGGGCCTTTTGTTAATAAAAGCTTCGTTCCCCATCCCACAACAAAGAATGAAAAAAAAAAAAAAAAAGTTTCAATTTGGAACTCAACAAACATCAGCATTACTCACATGGTCCAAAGGGAAAAGGTGTTGGCCGATCCAAAAGTTAGGAAAGCTACCGAGGGCAAGTTTCATTGCAACCTATCCAACCTCTGCACATTAGCAAGTGTTAGTACAGCCGCTGAAAATTCAAAGTTTAGTATCAACACAACACTCAGATGGAGTTTAGAATATTATCCACTATTTGATTGAGACTACGTCAAATAAAAATTCTTTTTAATTGTAAATCAATCACAGACATTGTGAATAATGATGAACAAGAAATAACAGCTCGACCATATGAGTATCTAGCAAATGTTTTAATCCCAGTTCTGATTATAAAGAACACTTATTATCCTATTCCAGACCATAGTTCCTGATGTATCAACTCTTCAAGAGTCCCCTGCACCTTCATATTGCCGCACATAGATGTGTTTAATCCCAATGAACTTTAAGTACCTGAAAGGGGCACCGCAGCTGTGAGAAGCAATCAAAAAGTATACAAATTAAATTATCTTCTTATATTCTAAGTGTTTTTGTGCCAAAATACAAGACAACGATAATGATTGGACCCATGAAACAGACACCTAAGTGATTTATCAGCCAGATGGACATAATATAAAACTTTAGAAACTTCTAGTTTAGTTAAGGGAGATGGTATCGCCAGCAAGTTCTTTAAATGATCGTAAGGGTTGATGATTATCATTTTAGGAGTCTGACCCCAAATATTGAAGTTGAGGAACTGGCAACAAATAGAAACCGTGTGGCAAATAAATTCAATGAGTAATGAGATGTATGGCAAATTGAACGGACGTGGGCAATGTCATCAAAACATGATAAAGCATGGGATCCAAATCTAACAATTTGTAGAACTTGAATACAAAGAAATAAAAAAAGATCTTACAAGTTAGAAGTAACTCAGTTCACGATTAAGTAAAACAAATAATTTTCAAAAAAACTTTTAGAATTCCCCCCCATCCCGCACCAAACTTGTAGAAATTAACACTTGCATTGCAACTTTTCTGCCAATTGCCATCAAGGATCAAGCATCTAGATTTCCTGGTTCCCAGTTTCCATATAGTTGGATAATACTTGGATCCAATGTGTTATCCAGAGGCAAAAGCACAAGAAGACATAAAAAAAACCTAAAACATTGTATCAATCTCCTGCTCAGAATGGGAATGTCGTTGAGCATCATCCATCTTCCACACTCCTGCCTATCAATTCGATCCCAAACTCAAATGCTGTGTGTGGGAGAAGCTAATCACCTATACTTAGTGTTGTTTGACTACTTTTACCTCCCATTCCATAAACAGAATCCACTGCTTTGAAAAATTAACAATTGAAATGCATCCCTAGGATATAGGCCACTAAAAGTAACAATAAGAGAGATAAAAACTACAGTACTGTGCATGTAGCGTGTCCTAGAACAAGCAAGACTCACAAAGAGACCACTAGCGATCTTGACAAGAACGGCAGAAGGTACCATGAGACAGCTCGCAAAAAGCCCTGACATTAATAGTGAGGTGGGATGTCAGACAGGAAGCTGCTGTCACGCTGTAAATGGGCAAAAAGGATTGAACGCATCCCAATTCTCCCAAGCTCCTAGTGTAAGAAAACAATGAAAATAACAGTTAAAGAAACAAAGAACTACAGATAATAACAAACGGATCACCCAGAAAATTCAGCAACATCCATTAATAACTATAGAATAGCGAAGTTGTATTTTCTGTCATAAGCATAAATTGGAAAAAATATATATCATATATGAAAACAAAAGTAAAATAATTGCTGAATTACAAGCTTGGTGAGTTGTGCCTAATAAGTTTGAACATTAAACAGTGTCTGGTACACTTTCAGTGTTTTGTCTAATTCTAAGAAGTCCTAACAAGTTCAAAAAGTTTTGGAGCATTAAAAAGAGTTAGTTTTTATAAGTCTACAGTCTATTAACCACAAAATAAAAAACTCAATGACCTGTTAAATATAGAGTTCAAAGTTCAAAAGCTTGTTACACACTATTCAAATAGAACATTCAAAATCTAAGGACTTATTAGACACAACTCTAAGAGGACAGAAGTTATCCAAAAAGCATATGCAACTAGATGCTGTGAAGAACACGTTGTGTGGTCATAATAGAGGAAAATAAAATAGAAATGGTCACTTCTTTTCATCTACTTTCAACCCTAAACCCCAAGAAAGCAGGCGTTAACTAAATAAACGAAAGGCCTACAAATCTATAGACAAGATCCATCCATATATCTAATAAATCTTTGCTCTGATTATTCTCTCCAATTTCTTTTCATCTAATTAAGCTACAAAATAATTAAAAAAAAAAAAAAAAAAAAAAAAAACTCGAGATGCCAAATCTACAGAAATTTGTCAAGCATAATCCTAGCCACCAGCTAAGTATCAATCAACCATGAGAACGCTAAGGAAACAACCAGGCACTAGGTGAAGACGCTCATGGCTAGCATCTACAATTTCGCAACACAATAAAGAAACGTTAGCGGTTTTAGCGGAGGAAACCTGGAAGGAGCAGAGAAATGGCGGGCCGGGAGACGCCGAGGAGCAGTGACCGGCGGAGGCCGGAGTTGAGGAGCCGATGGAGTTAACCGGGAAGAAGAAGAGCGCACAGTGGACATTAGCGTCCGAGAAAGAGATCCTGAGCGCCAAGCCATTGTCTTCTCAGATTCTACGCTGCGGCTGTGTTGGGGCTTTGCGAGGGTTTTAGTTTCTCTGCAATTCCTTTCGAGATATGGTGTTGTGCGGTGTACGATAGTTCTCTGTGCCCTCAGTTTTGGTCCGTTCGATTATAGATAGTTTGGACTTTTTGAATGGAAAATCAAATCATCCCTAACTTATTATATTATTGTTTCGAGAAACATTAATATTTGACTAGTTAAATTATGTTTAGTTTACGAGTTATTTATTTATTTATAATGTCTTATAAAAACATAAATATTTGTCGTTGAAGAACTAAGTCCGTGCATACATATTATACAACGTTAGAGAAGTGGAGATAAGGATGAAGATGGACAAATCTTTTCTGAGCCAACATCGAGACTAAGCTTTTACTTTTATCTCTATTATCGAAGAATCGTGCCGACTTACAAATTCACCTACTTCAACCCCACTTTGTTTATTGGACGAAGTTGAATAAGTTGATCTATTTTATATCAGCTCTAAATAGTTAATGGAGCAAATGTCCACACAAATATTTTGTCATCACCAATAATACTAGAGAGGATTTAGATATTGGAAGGAGATCGACAACGAGCAAATTGTTGGCACGTTCTCAACTTACCCAACTCTTTTTTGGAGCGTGTGTGAATACGAATCGAAAAATATACCTACGCCATAAGATCTACCTCGCTTGCATCATGGGTAAGTCCTACAATTTTAGAATCTACTTTAGTCAATTTGTCTCTCATTTTTTGGATTATTTTAGAGTAGGTTAAAGGTACAAACTCACTAAAAAGTAACAGCACTCCGAGAACTTCGATTAAAAAATGCTTATAGAAAATGATAGATAATGATGTAGGAATTGAATATGTAAATGAATTAGGCCGAAATTTATCTTTACTCTCGAAAGCATGATAGTTGTAGATATAGCTTGTATGTTCGATTTTTGTGATTTTCGTGGTTATCATGTGAAATTGAACGAAATATGAACATGTTAGATCCATGATTAGGTTGATTTAGTATGTCTCTCTTGATGAAGTGAATCATATATGATATAAACGTGTTGCTATGTAGAAGCAATTACAGGTTCGCCAACTAATTATGAATTGTGAACTTCACGCCATTGATGAGGGTATGCATAGTATTTTTTAGTAGCTAGCAATGATGTGAGTTCATCCCCTCATGATGATTGTATTATGTGGGGTCTTTTTGAGGGTCACTAATTGACCTCTACCCTCTAATAGTAAACATGTTTCGACCAACAAGGGTTCACTTTAGTACCTATAGGATTATGAGTTGGTATGAATAGAGTTGAGCCGGAAATGAATGAACTTTTTAGTATCATATGGAACCGTGTGGGAGTAATAAGGAGATCTCCAACTATCTTTAGTCGTGATCTTTTTTCAGATGAGAGCAAGAGACCATATAGGTAGATGCTGGTTCGCAGGTATGAGAGTCACTCCTTGATGATGACGACGTTATAGGGGCCAAATAGTGAGATACCAACAAACTCGTACTAGAAAATCTGTATTTGTGGACGGTGTCCATAACAATATGATGAGAATATGAGTTGAACTATGATGAGGTCATATCTTGCGTATCAATGATATATAGGTCGATTATGATAAAAATGGTCAATAAAGAGCTAATCAAGTTGTCATAGAACCTCAAGATATTCTCGATGAGATAGTTGAGCTTCAAAGAGCTAAATATTAACAATAGATGAGCTAACGAGCGCCTTGATAAAGTGAAAGCCGAGAAACTTTGAAGTTACCGAACTAGAACCTTAAGTTGATACTCTCCTTCCTTTGTAACCAAAACCCACATTGATCCTCTCCTTCTCACTCGCACACACAAACAGAAAGGCCAAAAAGAGGGAGAAAAAGGCGTAAGTTTCTTTCTCCTATATTTTAAAAAGGGATTACAGAGAGTATTTCTAAGCAGAGCTTCTCATTAATGGCGGAAAAACAATCCTTTGGTGGGGACAACCTCGGACCAACGACAACAACATCAGCAGATATCACTTTCTCTGTTTCTGCTTGTTCTTCTTCTTTGCCATTCAGAACCCACCCAAGATGCTCTGTTTCGGCAGCAAAGAACAGGATGAAGAACAGCCACAGCTGGTTTTTGGTCGACGTACATGCCTTTAATAACGTATGCAGAAATTTTAAATAATTTTTTTTTAAAGGAGACCGTGTATATATACTTACACCTATAATTTAAAACAAGCAAATAAGAATAAAACATTATTTGAATATGAAAATGAAAAGCCACCTATTAACTACTAAATGAAAATCATGCTACTGTCTTATTTTGACACCCATGACTATTCTAACATTCACCGTTATTCGTGAGGGGCGCTTTACTTTTACCTGAAGCATGTAACTTGAATATTTTAAGAAATACTTACTAAGTCACCCCACTGTTGGGGCTAGTAATGCAATCACTCACATGTAATGATTAGATCTATCCTTTTTAAAACCGTAACATGACTTTGGACTCTTTTCAGTTTCGGGCAGGGTTGGATGTGTGGTACTTTCCCACACATGACCCACGCACGTGCACATGGACCTACCAAGTGAGCTCGTATACGTACCCTGAACCTGGCTTGATCGGGCACAACCCGTTAACGCGTTGCTGGATACCACATAAAAGAAAAGACCTACATGATATCATGACCAACATAAATATCGAAGGTACACGTCCGTACTAACATAATATAATGACGAAGTCTCTCGATGCACATGACATACATAAATACATGAGGTTCTCATGATTTATAATCATAACATAACATTAACGTCATTTTCTTTTTCCTTTCATCCCTAACATAGTACATATATACATGTATACATGTTAGTCATCATATAATCCATCACATAGCTTCACATGGCTAGAGTGTATTTCATTTCATTTCCAACATGACAAATGGATATCACATGCATACATAACATAGCATTATATGTCATTACATAGAACCCGTAAACATAGTATAAATATTATGGCGTATGCAGGGGCCGCGTGTCATGCACCATCTTATATCATTCAATTTTTAACTCCAACAATAAGGTCACACTTACTTGGTTGACCTTGGCCGAAGTTCGTAACTACTTTATAACTGCTTCGGAACTATGCTTCAACCTTTAGCTTCACCTATACTAATCCATATCACATGCTTAGGCATATTAATAACTTAGTCTAGTCCAACATAGTGATTACTCCCCATATAAATCCTAAAACTATTTATAATTGAGTAAACAAGAGTTTTACTAACCTCAATGTCCCTTAATAACGTACAAAATAGCTTTAGGAGGGTCGAAAATTTAGGAATCGTTGTACCGAGTCGTCTAATCCGCCAAGCCGAGCCAGCACTGAGCTGAGATAAGCCGCGACTAAGAGCAGAACATGCTGTCGGTGAGTCCCCTATCTCTCTTTCTCTCCCTCGAGTGCATCTGTGAACTGCGGAGTGAGAGAGGAAATGCGTTGTGAGTTTGAGGGCGTGCGAATGGAGACTTAAGAAGGGATGTGGGGTGATTTCGTAAAAATGGCACCTCGACAGAAATCATATTTTTTAATATTTTTATTTTCAAAATAACTATCGTTATAATTGGTAGACCCAAGAATGTGTAACTACACTCAATATTTTTTTAATAAGACTTTGTTCGGTTTGGGTCAACTCGAAAATTTGTCCAATGAACACGTGAACTGAACCTATTTGGTTTAAGAAAATTAACCTAACCTAATCCGAAATATTATCTAATCCAACCCAACCCTTATAATTTGGGTTGAGTTGGGTTGAGTTTGTTTGGGTTATCGGGTTCAATATACACCTTTACTTTAATTAACTTATTAATTTTTTTTTAACTAAATATTATAGTTTTCTAATTTCTTGTTTAAGGATATTAAATTATTTCAAAAATTAAAATCATAGCCAAATTAAATAAATCCCAAATGAACCAAATTGGTAATTTTCTAAACAAATATAATATTAAAAAATTATATTGAAAACTGAGAAGTAAATTAGTATGGAGTTGAAAACACATGGTTTGAAATTTGCAGTTATTTTGGAATAAAATGGCCTTATTCAATATAATATTCAATCAAATATCAGTTTCCACAAACTTTCACAAAAATAATAATTAAATAAAATATTTTAATTACCATAAAAATATTTCAAATAGGATTTACACTCGGATAGAAAATTATATCACGATTATATATATCACACGTGAACCCGATCTAATTATAAAAAAAAAACATAGACTATATATATATAAGATATCTTTGAAATCTATCTCGTGAAACAAACAAAAATACAAAATGAACAAATATAGTTAAACGATCTCTAAACTTCTTGCGTGAAGAACTATAACATGCTTGAAAACATTTACACATGTGAAGCCGCTCATGCTAAAACATTGCGACACATGTTTAGAGACAAAAAGGCAGAATATAACAAAAACCCTCCATTGTCAGGTAGGGAAACAAGACAATCTTTTCGGCGGGTCAGTGGCCGGCACCGCGGTGACTCGGGCCTGAATAAGCTTTGTATGCATGAAGAAGTTTCGTTGCTGGAGAAATCGACGAAGAGGGATAATGTTCGAGAGGTCTCAAGGCGTGGAGTTGAACGGAGGAGAGGAAGAGGAAGAAGATGAAGATGAAGATGGCATTGAGAGCCAAAGGGAGAGATTTGGAGTTCATTTTAGTTGAGAGAAAAGGGAGAGATTGTTTGGTATAATTGAGAGAGAATGGGTTGATATTGTTTATATAAGAAAAAGAAAGGGTAAGGTTTGGTGATTTGACTTTGAGGCGTAGGTGAGCGAAGTTGGCGGAGAAATGCCTTTCTTTTGTATGATGTTTTAAAAAATGGGAACTTCAAAGTTTGACAAATCAAACAACACAAAGTTTGGATACTTTTCATAAAAAGTGTGAACATAATTTCATATCGATTAGTTGACAAAATTATTATTTTTCATTTATATGAGATTAGATTCTCTTGATAATTCGTGAAGCGAAACATTTCTTATAACGGTGTAGAAACCTTTCCATAATAGACGCATTTTAAAACCTTGAGGGAAAACTTGAGAAAAGAGGACAATATGTGGTAGTGATGGACTTGAGCGGTTACAAATGGTATCAGAGCTAGACACTGAGCGGTGTGCTAGCAAGAACGTTGGGTTCTAAACGAGGGTGGATTGTGAGATCCCTACATCAGTTGGAGAAGGGAATGAACGAGCTGTGAGCTTGAGCGTTACAAATGGTATTAGAGCTAGACATTGAGTGATATGCTAATGAGGACGCTGGGCCCCAAAGGAAAATGGATTGTGAGATCTCACATCGGTTAGGAAGGGGAACAAATACTGGACCTCAAATGGGGTGGATTGTGAGATCTCACATCGATAAGAGAGGGGAACGAAACATTTCTTATAAAAATGTGGAAACGGTGAGGCAGACGACGATACGTAACATGCTAAAGTGACCAGCATGTTTTGATTTGATATTAGAAAAAATGTCATTGAAAAGTTATTTGGAGGGATTAGAAGTTGAACAAGTAAAGTTATAATTTTGATTATTTTATTTTGATAGTTTGGTATCAAAGACTTTGTTTGCGGTTAGAATTGGGGAAGCAAGAAAATAAAAATGATTAGGTAAAAGGGTGGGTTATTTTAGGACTAAACTTGCTTTTCTCATTTTACATTTTAAGATTCAATTTCATTTTAATTCCTGTATTTTTTTAATATTTAATTTTTTTTTTATATCTTTTTATGATATTAATTTTATAAATTTTATATGATTATGATGTATTAATTAATGAACTCTTCAATAAATTATAATTAATTTATTAGTATCCAATAATTAAGTAGGTTAATTCAATAATTAGTTTATTACTATCAAATAATTAAGTAGGCTAATTCAATATTTAATTTATTACTATCAAATAATTAAGTAGGCTAATTCAATAATTAATTTATTACTATCGAATAATTAAGTAGGTTAATTCAATGCATCATATATATTCCATTTGATTATAAAAATTAATATAAATAATAATATTATTTTTAATAGGAAAATATGTATTCTAACTAAATATAAATATTAATAAAAATAAGAGAGAACAAGAAAGAGAAGGGTATCAAGTACCCTTACTCATGTGTATGCAAAATAACTCATTCCCATGACCAAATTATGTATCTCAAACTATGTCGGGGTCTCGTACTGTAGTAGCGAATTATTATTGAGTAATTCATGTTTTATGTCGAGATAAATGACTTATGTTTTTCACTGAACTACACTCATCGACCTCCAATTGAGCTACGCGCATGAGTAAGTAGGCGACTAGGGGGAGGGGCGACCGAGCTGTTCTAGAAGTGAGAGATTTAAATCTCCGACCTCTTAGTTAAATGAATGTTCTTATCCAACTACGTTCAAATTAACTCATTGAGACCCTAAATTGCACCACTGAACGCTAAGCTAGCTATTTTGACTATACAACAATGAGTTTCATAAAATAACAAATTCGACTAGATTTTAAATTCTTAACCGACACTATTATTCAACTATGTAAGACATATACTATCAAATTACCGTCCAATTGATATCATTTTAATGGCATCTACCTCAACAAAAGAGTACACACTTAGAATAATTTTTAAAAAAAAAAATGTTAGAAAACATTAGAACTATTGGATTTTGACTTTATGAAATTTGACCAACAAATTACCAGAAATAGAATAGTTAAATGAATAGTGAAACATGAGGGGGGCACAAGGAAAAGAGTGTACCGTGTTGGATTTCCGTATTCAAGACATTTTCAAGGCTTGCGCCAGCCATGGCCGACATTGGTCCACACACGCATCCGCTTATCAAACCACTCACTGCCACGTGAAGGTTCATACCCGTAAGAAAGCCTGATTTTTATAAGATTTTGGAGCGCAAAAAGCTACGAATGGGTCCATAAAAGTTGGGTTAAGATACCAATTTCCCTCACCAAATCTAATCATTCACATGTTTGAATAAAGGGGTAACTTGAAGCCTATCAGGCCATCTACGCCCATAATGAACGACATTTGTGTCGCCCACCTTGCCAAAACGGGCAATGGATAGCCTGAAAGGCAACGCTTGGTCCCTTCTCAATTACAGAAACTTTGTGCTGATAAATCAAAATGATAGATCAGCTACTCAATGTCATTGACTATGAATGCCATTCTGAGTTTATATTATTGCATTTAGGCAGCTTCAACCGATGAATAATTTAACTGGCCCATGAGCATTTGTATATCGCAAATTTTGGACATTCAAATGCTAAACGGAGAGACAATTTTACGCAATAACTTGGGGCTTTATGGGACAATGAGTTGAGTTGAATTGTATTAAAAGACCTGATTAATGTAGAATTAGTGTTCTAGTTTGTTAATAGATCCCTTTTTTTAGGAATATGTGATTTGGTTTGGCTAGTTCATTAGCTGTTAAAGGTACTATTTGTTAGCTAATTTTTTTTGTCTGTTGGTTTGTAAAGATATTTATATAGTTGTTGTTTCGTTCATCAAATAATACAATATTCAAACAACTTTAATTGCATATTGAATTTCGCTTTCTTTTTTAACATGGTATTAGAGCCTCTGCTTATCTTGCAACCTTTTCACGATAAGAGGAGTGGTATGACAACAGAGAATAGTTTTGTGCCGCCATCAATTTTAAAGTTGGATGGACATTATGATCACTGATCTATGTTGATGGAAAACTTTCTCAAATCAAAAGAATATTGGAGTTTGGTGGAGCAAGGAATTCCTGGCGCAACAACGGAAGAAAGTTGAAGGATTTAAAAGCCAAAAACTATCTCTTCCAAGCCATAGATTGTCAAACTCTATAAACCATTATGAAGAATGACACCATCAAGGATAATTGGAACACCATAAAACAGAATTACTAGAGAATAGCTCGAGTCAAACGTGCACAATTGCAAGCTCTTCGCAAGAAATAAGATGAAGATGGGAGAATCAGTGTCAGACTACTTTGCTCGAACTCTCATAATTGCCAATAGAAAGAAAATCCATGGAGAGAAGATGAAAGACATTGACATCATAGAAAAGATCCTAAGTTCTATGACTTCTAAGTTCGACTATGTCGTTTGCTCGATTGAGGAGTCTACTAATTTGGATTCCTTGTCCATTGATGAGTTACAAAATAGTCTCTTAGTGCACGAGCAACACATGAATGACCATGTTTATGAGGAAGGACAAGCTCTAAAAGTCACATGATAGAAGTTTTGGCAGCAGAGGAAGAGGACATGATGGCTTTCGAGGACGAGGTAGAGGAAGAAGTCGACAAAGCTTTGATAAATCAACTGTGAAATGCTACAATTGCCATGAATTAGGACATTACCAATATGAGTGTCCTAAAGAAAGAAGAACAAATTATGCCGAAACCAATGAAAGAGATGCTATTAATGACCTATGTAGATAAGAAGAAATCTGATGTAGCAATCACATGTGTGGAAAGAAAGAAATTTTCGGTCATATTGATGAGAAATTTAGGCAAACTGTGAAGCTGGGTGACAACTCAAGCATGGTTGTGATGGGTAAAGGAGTAATTTTCGAGGTATTTTATGTATAAAGTTTAAAGTAAATGAGATTGTGCAAGTAATTGTCGAGGTATTTTATGTACTAGACTTGAAGAACAACTTACTGAGCATCGGATAGCGGCAAAAAAAAGGTCTTGCAATTCTTATACAAAAAGGAGGAGGTAGGATTTATCATCCTGACAGAGGGTTCATTGTAGAAATTTCAATGACGTCAAATAAAATGTTTACTCTATTTGTTCAATCTCTATCGAAGGAAGAATCCTGCTTCAATGCTATTATTACAGAAGATCCCGCAAGAACATGACGTTGTCGATATGGGCATCTAAGTTATGGAGGATTGAAGTCACTTCAAGAGAAGGACATGGTGCAAGGATTGCCGGTCCTTAAAGCTATCTCAAAAGTATGTGAAGGTTGTTTGACAGGGAAACAACAAAGTATGTGAAGGTTGTTTGACATGGAAACAACAAAGAGATTTGTTTCCTAAAGAAAGCACATGGAGAGCATCTCAAATTCTTCAACTTGTACATGTTGATATGCGGACCGATCACGCCCATCTCCAACAGCAAAAAGAGTTATTTATTTATTTATTTATTAGTTTCATCGATGATTTCAGTGGAGAAACTAGTATATACTTGAAGAGCTTGAGAACTGATCGAGGTGGTGAATTCACATCCAAAAAATTCACTAGCTTTTGTAATGAAAATGGTATTCAAAAGAAACTGATAGCGACTTACACTCCGCAACAAAACGACATGACGGAAAGGAAAAATAGGACAATTATGAATATGGTTAGATGCATGCTGACAGAGAAAAAGGTACCAAAAGCTTTCTGGCGGAAATGAGCAAACTGGATGATTCATATTCTCAATAGAAGTCCCACTCTAGTCGTGAAGCATATGACTCCAGAAGTAGCTTGGAGCGAACATAAACCATAAGTTTCACATTTTAGAATTTTTAGATTTATTGTGTAAATTCATATCCCAGACAACAAAAGAGCAAAGCTTGAGGATAAAAGTTTGAAGTGTGTAGAGGAGTCCAAGACATACAAACTTTATGATCTAGTCTCACAGGAAATAATTGTTACGGGAGATGTGAAGTTTGAGGAAGAAAATGGTTGGGATTGGCATAAAACCTATCAAGAAGAAGTTACAGTTGATCTAGAAAGGAGTAATGATACCTGCAATAAAGGTGAAAGCTTGGAGGATGAAGTATACAATGATGATTCATGTGAGTCAGCACAAGAACACTCATCTGCTGATGTTGAAAGAAGAATTAGGAGGCCACCAAGATGGACCGATTATGAGAGTGGTGAAAGTTTTTCTGAGGACGAAGATATTACATATCTAGCCTTGTTTGCAGAAGGTGATCCTATTCATTACACAGAAGCGCCAAAAGCTCTAAATGGAGGAAAACTATGGATGAAAAAATAGAAGCCATGGAGAGAAATGATACTTGGGAGTTGACAGAACTACTTGCCGGAGGAAAGAAAATCAGTATTAAGTGGATTTTTAAGACAAAGCTCAAAGACAATGGAGAGGTCGATAAAGACAAAAAACGTCTTGTGGAAAATGGATATGCACAACAACATAAAGTTGATTATGTTGAAGTCTTCGCACTTGTAACTCGGCTTGATACAATCAAAGTGATTATTTCTCTTGTAGCACAAAAAGAATGGACCATTTATCAACTAGATGTAAAATTAACTATCCTACAGGGAGGACTAAGTGAAGAGGTCTATGTTGAGCAGCCATCAGCATATGAAAAGAAAGGTAGTGAGCATAAGGTATACAAACTAAAGAAGACTTTATAAGGATTGAAACAAGCTCGAAGAGATTGATACGGTCGAACAGTCTTATTTTGTGAAGCAAAGGTTCGAAAAATGTCCTCATGAGCACACTTTGTTTATCAAGACAGAAGATGAAGGCAAGATTTTGATTATATGTCTCTACGTTGATGATCTAATTTTCACTGATAATGATGAACATATGTTTGCTAAGTTTAAGCAATCTATGTTTAATGAATTTGATATGACTGATCTTGGAAAGATGAGATATTTTCTTGGTATTGAAATTATACAAAGTTCAAATGAAATTTTTATTGGTATATGCACAAGAAATGTTGGAGATGTTTAGAATCAATGAATGCAATCCAGTTCACAATCCTATTATTTCACATACGAAGCTTGTGAAAGATTTGAATGGTTTGACGATAGATAGTACACTTTATAAACAGATGGTGGGAAGTTTGATGTACTTAACTGCTATAGGACCAGATTTAATGTTTGTGGTTAGTCTCATCCGCAGATATATAGAGAATCCAAAAGAATCTCATCTAAAAGCATAAAAAAGGGAGCTGAGATATTTGAAGGGTACTAGCAATTTTGGATTGTTCCATAGGAAGGGAGGAAATGAAGAGCGGAATGCATTTACAAATAGTGATTGGTGATATAGAAGATAGAAAGAGCACTTCCGGCTATGTGTTTAAATTAAGTACAAGAGATATTTCATGGTCTTCAAAAAAACAACCTAGGGTGACTCAATCTACGGTCGAAGCAGAATTTGTTGCTATCGGTTCTTGTACCTGTTAAAAACTATATCAATTAAAAATGAGGTTTTAGTATCATTCAAATGTGTGTTGATTTTTTTAAACTAAATAAATTTTTTAGTGGTGGGTTTCAGCAACTTTTAACAGATTCCCAAACCCTTTTTCGAGGTTCGATGTAATATAGTGGTAAGTATTATCGCTTGTCACGTGGGTGACCCGGTTCGATCCCCGACAACATCGCTAAAAACTATAATCGGCTGTGAATGCTCTAATGAAAAATTATATAGTTCAAGAATACAATAAAAAATGAGTTTTTAGTATCATTCAAATGTATGTTGGTTTTTCTAAACTAATCAAATTATTTGCGAGTGGGTTTTAGCAACTTTTAACAGATTCCCAAGCCCTTTTTTGTGGGTCGTTGTAGTATAGGGGTAAGTATTCCCACCTCTCACGCAGGTGACCTAGGTTTCATTGTCGACAACAATGTCAAAAACTATATCAATTAAAAATGAGTTTTTAGTATCATTCAAATGTCGGTTGATTTTTCTAAACTAATCAAATTATTTGCGGGTGGGTTTTAGAAACTTTTAACATATTCCAAAGCCCTTTTTTCGAGGGTCGTTGTAGTATAGTGGTAAGTATTCCCGCCTGTCACGCGGGTTCGATCCCTGGCAACGACGCCAAAAACTACGATCACTTCTGAAGTCGGTTTCATTTTCGACAATAGGGTAAAAAACTATATCAATTAAAAATGAGTTTTTAGTATATTCAAATGTCGGTTAGTTTTTCGAAACTAATCAAATTATTTGCTGGTTGGTTTTATAAACTTTTAACATATTCCAAAGCCCTTTTTCGAGGGTCGTTGTAGTATAGTGGTAAGTATGCGGGTGACCCAGGTTCGATCCCCGGCAACGGCGCCAAAAGCTATGATTGTGAATGTTCTAATAAAAAATGATATAGTTCAAGAATACAATTTTAAATTTTTTTAGCCCCTTCCTTCCTACATATTGTCAAGCCTTTTTTTTGACGTCGTTGTAGTATAAAAGTAACTATTGGCCAGTTGTGCAGGTGCTATTTGTCAGGGGGGTTAATGGTTAGAAGAGTTTCATCATATTTGGAGTGGTAACAAATTTTATCTTAGGGATTTTAATGGTTATATGATTGTGTTTTATATGTGTTACAACCCTCTTGATTTTCATAATTAATAGGCATTACCATAAATGTTTATTGTATTTGATGCATACATGTCCCAATTCCATCAGGTTCTACCTGCTCTGCACATATTCATCCTGTTATTGCTCTTTTTACTAAAACTCGCCTCTCAAACATCTCTTCTTTATCTCATCAACAAACTCTTGGATGTTATGGTGGGAGGATCCGCCGTCCACCACCGCCGCCGCCGCTGCCTGCTTCAATTTCAAACCATTCCGCTTGAATTCTCCTCCGCTGCTATCGCGGGTCATCACCTCCGATATGCATCTCACAATCTCATCCCTTGATATCAGCTCATTTGCCTCTGCACCACGCGACAGCCTCACCCCAACTCCATAATCCTCCACCAAAAACTTAGCATTGGTCACCTGATCCCCCCACTGCGGAAACGCCACCACCGGCACGCCGCTGCCGATGGCTTCCACCGACGAATTCCACCCACAATGCGTCACAAAGCACCCAACAGATTCATGCGACAAAACCCGCTCTTGCGAACTCCATTGCACCACTTTTCCTCTCTCCCCTGCTTTCTCCATTACCCCTTCTGGCAAAACATGGCCCTTTAACCCGTAAACATCATCGGCCGGTTTCATAACCCATAAGAATGAGAACCCTGAATTGCACAGCCCGTAGGCGAGCTCGTCTATTTGCTCTTGTTTCAAGTGAACGATGCTTCCAAATGAAACGTACACAACGGATTGTGGGGGCTTTGAGTTCAACCACTCCATACAATCCTCTGCTTTTAAGCAGTCGCCGGAGACCTCTGTTTCTAAATTTTGAGGGTTTAAGAACAATGGGCCAATGGGTTTCAAAGGAATGATGTTGGACATGTAATTGATGATATCTTTCTCGAGTTCATCGAAAGTATCCATCAAAATACAAAAGGGTATTGATAATTTACTGAATTGGGATAATAGAACTTTCCCCAAAACGCCATAGATGTTATTTGGATGCAAGAAGCTTGGGATTTCGTCGTTCTTCAAAAGTGACAAAATTGGGAGCTGAACGTCGATTTTGGGTTCCGATTCAGAAGGGAACGGGACGGATTTGTGGAAACAGTGATAGTAAATTGAGAACACAGCGCATGATTGAACCCAAAGAACGGCACAGGGGATGTCGAGCTCCTTAGCAACTTCGCAAGTCCATGGCAAAAATGGGTTCACAATCAGGCAAGAAACCGGGCGGTTTCCGGCTGTTTGGTTCTTGATCATGCCGGCGAGCGACGGCCGGCCGAAAAGCTTGATCTGGTAGACGACGCGTTCCAAGTTTACATCCTTGGGATTGAGCTCTTGGAGGCCATCTTCAAAGAATTCAAATCTGATGAAGCCATTGCGGACCGGAGTGGGACTGCCGCCGGCGCCGATACTTCCAGCTTTCTGCAGTGTTTTGCCGAAGTGCACTGCCGTGCAAATGGTGACGAGAAGGCCCTCGGCGGCGAGTTTCTTGGCAAGTCTGAGAGTGGGGTTGATATGTCCTTGGCCGGGATAGCACACAAGGAAGACATGGAGAGGAGGTTGCTCAGAATTAGTCATGGCTGACTTCGAGGGATGTGGATAACTAGAAATGGGTATTATATAATTGATGAACTCGTATTCGTTTTGTTTTAATGTTTATTTGAATGTATATACAACTGGTTTGGATCATTGAAAAATTCTGCAAAAAATGGATAAAAAAATGGAAAGGGAAAGAAGTGTTCATAGAGATGATGCCATCCATGACGAACATGATTGTTGTAGTATTAGATACCTAATGGAAATGGAAGTTTGGATAATGGATATAAATTATAGTTTTAGCTTTGAATTTTGTGGCTATCTTACTATATTATAAACCAAGGATTTCGACAAATATTTGTAGACCAAAATAGTTTATTATATCCATTACATCATAATTTGATTTAGTTTTGAATCCAAACAAGGATAAGGAGGTAGTTAGATTATGAATTTGAATCAAAATTCTTAATTGATATGCAATGTAATTCAATATAAAATGAAATTATGATTTGAATCTAAATTCATGACATATTTTTCCAATTTTTCCTAGTTTTAAAGCTAGCCATCACATTCAATTTTTCATTAAAAGTCTT